>OX940976.1:20543790-21211927 GCA_954871275.1 Leptopterna dolabrata
ATTGTTATGAATTTCATGGATAATACTTCCTTATGGTTGATCCAGTTTTCTTAAGGCTTACAGCAGTATAAATTATCACGCTCCTTTCGAATTTATTAAAAGCTACTGAATTTCAAGCATAAGCCAATCGTATAGTAGTAGAGCAGTTCCGCTGAAGTAGACAAAAGCAGAGGATTTTCAAATGCCTTTTACATAGCAATCACTTTCATCACTTCACTCATCACTTCATCACTTGTTTAGTCAGTTCATCAATAATAAACGGAGCAGAACTAACTGATGATGGGAGAAGAAAGATACCTAATATTAATATCATGGAGAGGAGGCAACGAAAAATTTCGTTGTTTAGTTTTGAAGTTGTATTGATGTAGGTATTTATTTATTTATTTTAATTTTATTTATTTATTTTTTGTGGGTTTTGGCTTTTCCTGTATTTAAGGGGAGAATTCTTAGTCATGACTTCGGTGGAAGATGTCACGCCTTACATGGATGTATGTGGGGGAAATGGAGCTGGCATAGACTCAATAAACCTGTTGAGAAGTGTTTGCCTCAGAGGGAGACAGCTAAGTTCTCTGCACTTCGTTTGCAGTTCAGTCTCCAGTCCACAGAAAATCGGGCGGACGAGAACTGGCCATGAACTGCCTTCTGGATTCCCAAGGGTTATTAAACCCTCAAAATGGCACGGGATTACGGATGGTTTCTTAAGGTTTCCTAGGAGTCAGATAACCTTCAGAAAAAGCCAGTTGCAAACAAACCTGATAGGTTCGTTCCCACTGGCTTTTTCTGACAGCCGACTCCTAGAAAACTAAGAAGATTGGATCAACCATCCATGATCCAATACCATTTTGATAAGCGTTTGAGAAGGGTTTGATAATGGTTGGGAATTGAGGAGGCAGTGCATGGCTAGTTCTCGTCCCCTCGATTTTCTGTTGATGATCAAAAAACTGGCTTTTGATAATATAATATTTAAAAAAAAAACTACTAAACAAACTACTTCTATTGTGTACTGATGATGGTTTAACAACCGAAACCGGTCTACAGTTTGTTAGTTTACGTGGAAATAGACTATTCTATTTTTATCCTGTAGTTTTTTGCTATGGATTTCCACTACTCCGCAGCAAGTGATTTAAGTTATATGGCTTTTGATAGGAAAACTCTGCAAACAGCCGGTTATGGATACTGGAAAGAAAGGAGTCTGAATATCATTAGGAACACCCCAACGCCTTTCTGACGGATAACCATCAGATGGTCACTTTGCGCAAACCTTATGTGAAGGCACACAGCCAAGGGGATATTGGCGCTCCTGATGGGTAACAGTAATAAAACCTTCTTGAATGAAAATCATATTATTATTGTCTTGACAAGCCTGTAGTCTTAGTTGAATCTTACAGTGGTTGCTTTTGTGAATGATCAAAAAATATTTGCATTAAATTCTTACTCAGTTGCCTATAATTAATCTTCCGAACAGTATCCATGATTTAAGATATTGTTCATTACTTGCGGAAGAGGAAAGCTATGGAGAGTTGAGGATTTATTTTGTCAAGTTTAGCACATGCGGAACTCTGACAACACCTTATATTACTCTCCTTGCTGTATTTCAGGAGCAGATGGTTCCAAAAAGTTTCATTGGTCATCTTTGTCCTAAAATAGACCCAATTTCAAAACCCCACGTTACTTTTATCTGCTAAAAAAGTCTGTCAGCAAAGTCCCCAAGCAAATCCCAGCAAAAGCAGGTCCCAGTTGCGAAAATGGGTCATCGGTTGTCCCTTTTATTGTAGATTAACCTTGAAACAAAGCCATCAGATTTCAGGTTAGACAATTGTTTTGAAACTTGAGCCTAGAAAACCACTCTTGGGCCTCAAAAATATTCCGTTCACGCGGAATTTTACATTTCTGGAGTCGCTTGGTGAGTAAGTGCGTCAAGGGCACATGGGGAAATGTCCGACTATGAATCATACCCTTATAGACCAAGCGCACTTTACGGCACCACAGCTAAGTGATTACTATGAATTCTGCCTCGTGTCAATAAAACCGTGTGAGCAGTCATTGGTATTTGGTGTCATGTAAAACCTACATTCCCGTCATCAGACTTTACTTTTCTCTGTATAATTTGATCTTATTTCCGTTACTCAACTCAACTTTGTTTACATAATTTTCCTTTTCCATTTTTGTGTTTAAATATGTCATGCGAATTCTAAATTTCTAAGAACTCATTCAGTTGAATTTTATTGTCTTTGAACATCTTTCGGTTTGAATTCTCGTCCCTGGATACCTGAATCTTCGAAGAAAAGTATTTCTTATAGCCTTTTGATTGTGTTGTTTTAATTATTACTTATTTGGTTGAACTCTAGAGTGTTGCCTTTCAGAATGTGACGAATGATCTATAACAACTATACTTTCCTCCAAACTATCAAAATTACTGGCTAAATTAACCCTGCATCGAATACCTTCCTCTCTTCGGTCTGCCTTGTACAGCTCTATTGTACCTGCTCTGAGTTTGTTTGATTCAAGTAAGGAATGACTCGCAAGATGAACCATGTTGTCCTAACGAAATGTTTTTACCTCTGTATTTGAAAGCAATTTTTCATGAAGCAGAGACTTCCCTTGGTTTTTCAGTCACTGGACTGGAGGCATAATTAACTGGAGATATAATAAAGCGTTTGATAACTATTACAGAAATCGTACACAATTATTTTCAGGAGTTTTGTCCTACAAGAACAGTTATGTCGAAGAACTGATTCACATTATCCTTTATTGCAGAAATCTTGAATATGTAGGATTTCTTACGTGCTGTGTGCCTCGTACCACCAGCCTTTTGTACCTGTCTTAGAGGAGCAACTCTGAAGATGATTAGTTGTGTGATGTGACCCTAATGCTTGGGTTCTATCAAGCATGGAGGGGTTAGGATAGGTCACCCATCACCACAGAAAGGGGTGTGGGAGCCCCCAGGCAATGCAGACTTAGGCTTATTGTGCCTTCCATGGTCCTCTGTTTCCTTAGTTCCCTAACATTTCCTAGTCAAACAGTCCCAGGCCCTTGACTAGGCCCAGTAGTCAGTCTGTTGGCTAGGTTGTTCCAAGGAATCTCCTCCATGGGGATGTAGTGTCCCACAGATGGAGGGGTTGACAGTGTTAACTTTCAGCTAGCTTTCGGCTTTCGGCTAGCACCTACCATTGGAGCAAGGTGCTTCTTGTGATTCAAAACAGGAACTGAGAATCATTCTAGAAAAATATAGAACCAGGGTGTGTATGGATCACTGTCAGTAGATCACGGACCTGGATGCTTGCCATCGCTTCCATCTGAAGGTAGCAAATATCCCCATATCTTTTAGAACCCTAGCTTTTAGACACGAATCAGAGTCATGAGTCAACCATCATGCTTTGTCAACCAGAAAAATGAGATTCCGTCAGGTATCCACGCCCCTTCAAGTAGAGCCAACCGATGCATTAGATATTGGTTCATTGTTTACCATTATACATGTCTGTCTTTGTCTTTTTGCACTGCACTCGAAATGACTATCTGCCTCTTTATTTGAACTAAATCTGCAGAATGCATTTGCGCACCATGTGCTAAGACATAGCTTGAATAGACGTTACAAGGACGTTTTCAAGAGTTTACTCTCTGTAATTAGCGATAGTTATTGGCGAGGTTTCTCTAAAAGATAGGTTTTTTCCTAGGATCATCATGCTAAAATCTTGATTCCCTCTATTACAAACTGTTTTCAAGCAAATGTGAACCCAGCATATCAAGAAGTCAAACTAGTGGAAGCAAACCTTAGTCTGCATTAGTTCTGCACCCATTTGGGTAAGATGATACGGGGTCTCTTACGGTTGGTCGGAGGCAATCTGAATCCATATCCATCGAACCCTGCAGACTCTCTATTCAGCCACAGACGTCATCCCTTGATGAGGCGGAGCCCCTGGGATATTTGGAATCCCCTTCCTCTGTTTCCACCTTAGTCTGTTAGAAAGGTAAATCACTGATTTAGCTCCCACTTCGAACTTCAATACCATTTAACAGGTTCATTGAATAATGATGATCCTGCACAGAAATCAAGCAGGTGACATTGTGAGAATTTTAATGGAATTTGGAGAGGCATCCACTCGACCCCTTGGAGATGACTGCAGATACATCCACAGCTCAGCAGCATTATTGATACCAGGAAGAGCTAAACTCTCGAACGGGGGGGGGGGGGGGGGGATCAGGTATGCTCATCGAGGCTTCGGAATTCCTTGGTTCTGGAGCTCCGTTGAATACGTTTTCTCCATCTCATATGTCTTCTTCCTCATTTTCTAACTTCCAAATCCTTCAACTGCAAGTTCTGGTTAACAGTACCGTTTGGAGCTCAAGAGCCCTACAGGGTCTCATCCTCACTGGCAGGAGAGTTGAATTTACTATATCCATGTCTTCATGTTTCCATAAGGCCCCATCATGCTGCTCATCATTACTTGGATCTTTCTGGAATTCTAAGGCGTAACTCAAATACAGGAACAGTGTGATGAAACTTCAACTCTGCTGCCTGTTGTTTCATAAGTCTGTGTAATCTCTCATCAAACTGACTGACTCATTGTCTGGACAGTAACTTTCTGTGATAATAATATTGTCATAGCAAGTTTCATGCTTGCAGCCAAGCAGTACGTTTCAACTTGCAGTGAAGCCCGTAACTGAGCGTAACCTGTTATTTCATTGTAGGTACACCCTTCCAAGGGACTTGGATCCCCTGCTGGTGTTGATAGGCGTCACTCCACAGTGCGACCACGGGGAGGGATTCAACGAAGCCCTAACCGCAGCTTTGGTTCCAGAATCACCCACCGTCCTCTCAATGCCCGTACCGGCAATACGCCCAAATACCGTTGGTGTGTGCGGCATTGAGGACTTGGACCCGCGAGAAGGCGGGAGTCGATCCCGAGATCCTCAGGAAGAATCACAGTCCCTATGCTGTAACACTCATTCCGGCTCAGATATGGACCTTGTGTCCACTCAGTCGCGGCCGTATCTCTCCGATATGAGCACTGCCTCCTCCATGGACCACCTCAGCCTTCTAGGTGAGTCCAACTAGCATTTGTTGAATACGAGAAACTTACTTTTGTATGACTATCATATGCAAAACAGCGTAAGGCGTAAAAAGAGAGTATCTTTTGACCTTCGCTACTAAGTTTGTTCAACTAGTCCCATAACTAGGTTTTAGCTCTAGCATGAGTAATGAGGCTGCTTGCAAAAGAAGGCTGTTCTATAACAAGTCACTGACAGCTTGAAGAATTTCTGAAAGAACAGAAAGTAATAAAATATTGAATGATTCTAAATTTGTATGTTAAATTAACTTATTGCCTTTTCAGAAAAGACTCAAATGTTAAAGCAATAAGAATTTTTGTTGTACGTAAATTCTTCTTCTTCCCACTCTTCTGTTTTTGTTGAAACCAGAAAAATGGTCTTTCACTCAAGAGTTTCTGTGGCGGTTGGTAGTGTAGTAGCTGGTAGGTTTGACAGTTATAGCTTGAGAGTTATAGCTGTGGTTTGATAAGAAACAACTTTTGTATGGAAGGTCAGTTAGGTTATTGGATTTTATATTCCTGTTATGTGTTTATTATTCGTTCGCCCACGTGGAGGAAGAAACACTCAATTTAATAGACATCCTCTTTCAAAATATGACCTACCTACCCTGTTAATAGTTTAAAGAGAGATTACGCTTGACTTCATTTCCTAATTCATTTCATTCCCAGGCCACGAGGAGCGACCTTAAGCGAGCTGCATAATTGATCTTGAATAGATGACAAAAGTGAGTACCCAGTATAGTATGTGGTCAACTCTTAAAACCTGGTTATGGACCGTAGATTTATTATTTAGCTAACGTATCGTTGACGAGCTGTTGTTTCGTACGTTGCAAGAATGTACTTTAATTTTCAGAGTACAGATTTCTCGTATTCTCCATGTGCACTAACTCCATTGTAAATAAAATTAAATAGGTACGTACTTCCTGTAACGTTAGACAACTAACCCATTCCGTTGATTATTTTTTAGATTACTAGAGCGGTCTTCCTTTCAGAATGTAGTCTAACAAATGGGATATTTCGAATTCACCTAAATAACTTGTGATTTCTGTTCGTTTTATCTTGTTACGTATTAATTGACGCTTCCTGTGTTGTTTCCCTAATCATCTGCATACCAACTATTACGCTGGTAGAGAATTTGTTGAAGACGAAAGTTACTTGATTGAGCTTTACTGCTGCTCTGTACCTAACTTGCGTGCACCTACGCCTAACATACTTGTTCTCGCTGTTGTTAGCCACCTGCTGGTACAGATTCGAGTTGAGAATATTTTTTAAATTTTCAAATTTTTGACTGAGATCCAGTATATGGTCGATGCCCAAGAAACAGGTCCTGCGTAGGTATTTTAGTAGCCAAATTCAACGTTGCTACCCTTGTGTTACCTGCGACATAGGTAGGTAAGGGAAAACCAAGTACATTCGACCCATAACACGAACACTCAGCGACCATGACGCTTGGACTTCCTTGGTACATGAAAGTTTTTTCAGAACCAGACATTTCTTGTATACTACGAGTATTTTTCAAAGAAAGAAGATGAGGAAAGTACGAAATGGTTGTACACGTACCCCACTAGGCAGAAGACCAGTCCGCGGGATGCATTCGACCCCACGAGTCCCATCGTGTTTCAATTAATCGTAATCGGATGATCAGTGGCCCAGAGAGACGGAGATGGTAACTCACTATAGGATGTGAAGAAGAGAGAGCACACGAAAAAACGGAGTTCCACCCTGTTTTACAATTAACTCTATTCGTAGGTACTATTATATTAATGAAAAAACGCAATATAGCTTTTCTAAATCAAAACCAAGGTTTTCCAAAACAAAGAAACTAAACAACGTTGATGTTATATTTTTCTTCAACTTTCAACTGTACGTGGTAGTTGCGGTCATGTTGACGTTGTAATTTTGCAAATTACAATAATTGTAATTTGCAAAATTATTGGGATACCTATAACCAACCTACCTTCCGAACAGTTAATGGTAGAGCCTCACGGAACAACATTTGATTCAGGCTTGAATTCTCTACTGTAATCCATGAAAAACTATACCCTCCCATTGAAAATTATCGTGCTCAACATTTCAAACTCTACTTTCCCTATACCTACCTATAATAGGGAACCATGCAGTTTATATAATAATAATAATGATTATTATAATGAAGCCAGTAAACAGAACACATTAGTACGTAAGTTATAATACCTGATTATTCACAGTAAGCTCATAGAATTCAAATGTACGGGAAACGGTAATATTATACAGGCACGTACCTACTTGACCGTAGGATTGCTTTACCAGGGTGAGCCTGAAATCACGATGGATGCCTCCCGCCTAACAGCGTGCAGCGTGTATTGCGTATTACTGTGCTTTCAATTTCGTGACGGTGACTAGAGTCTAGAGAGAAAAAATGGCTTCCTATTCGCGTTTACCTACAAAAATAAAGGAAGTGTTTCCCTCAGAGGTCGAATGTTACTGGTTTTCCCCTGCCCAGGTACACTCAAGTCCCGATTATCCAAACCAGATGGGATCGAGTGTCATTCAGTTATTCGAAAATTCAGATAATCCGGAAACATTCTGTTTTCGCGATTAAACTAATGTACCTACGTGCCTTGAATTCGATAGTATATAAACTCATTTACTGTCTATAAATGAATTTCAATACAACAGATTTGAAGTGGTTATGATTTGAAGTGGTAAAATAAGTATTTTATGATTGTGTTTGTTAAATACAGTGAGGAGAAGAATGGTATACAGAATAAATAATAGATAGATTGTTTTTTACAGTAAGCGACGAAAATTCGAAATAATTGTACTGTAAGAAATTTGTTTCTTTTTCGATTTTCGATTCTGTTTCCAGACGTTCGGTTAACCGGGGTTTGGATAATCGGGACTCCAGTCCAGTTACCTTCACATGTGGATTCCTCACAGTAAGGAGGTTACTTCCACACCGGGAGTGACACGTAAAAATATCACTAACTTTTATATAAAGAATGCCTGTTACTGCTGTTGCTTCACTGTGATGCTCCGCGTGGTTCTTGAAGGTTACATTTCCGTACGTTGGATCTTGACCGAATAAAAATGTAATTGGTTATTCTTTCAGAGATTTTCTCTATGGTTTATTATTCTTTGAATAATACACCAATACACCAATAGTATTCGGTTCGAAAAACTTGTTTGGAACACCCCCTCAAAAATTTTTCTTTTACGTTTCAAGGTTTGTATGATTCCGAAAATGCAATGTCCATCAGCCGTATCATCGATATTTATCTACCTTAATTTTCGGCCTTAAAAAAAAGTTTTTTTCGCACACAGGCTCGATTTGGGCCCTAGTTGTGTCCCCTATCTCGGCAGCCCGATTGGAAAAACCCGGGGGTGTTATGGGTGCGGCTTAATTATTTTTGAGGTTTTAGTGAACTTGGGCTTGGAGGTACGTTTTGCAGGGTTTTTTTGTGTGAGTACACCAAATATGAAGTTGATTTTGACCACTGAGTGAAGGATTGAGGTTCTAACGAAGTTTTAATCCAAAATTCAATATTTTTGGGTCAAAAACCTGTGAAAATGGCTGTAATCACCAGAAATCTGTATAATAATAACACAGGAGGTAGTATTAGCAGGTCGATCAGTGGCAATTTCCCTGATCGAAAGTAAAATGTCAGGAGTAGCAACCTAATATTCGTGTTTAAAACCGTCGTTAGCTTTGTGGGTCTCTACTGAGGTCCCCATCGTGCCGTATTCAGTCGAGAATAATAAACCCGTGTCACAAGGACTTTGAAGCGGATTTTTTTACTAGTCCATTCCGTGTAAAACTTGCATGGTATTTGTTTCAGTTGAATTTTGTATTTATTGTGGGAGTGTTTTTAAAAATTTGCCTCACAGTGGGGATTGCATGAGCGAAAATAAATAGCAGTGACTTGGAACAGTACTCATATGGCATTACAGAGTCCATAGTCAAAATGAACGGAATTTTTGGCAATTCGGTTCGTTTGTTCAAATGGTCATTATTAATTTTTGGCGTCAGAATTTCAACATTTTGGTGCATGCAAGTTCCACGAACGTTTTTGTTATACATAGGAATTTCAAGGTTTGTACACACAGTGAATTACATCCAACCTGTCTTCCGGAATTCTTCCTAGCACAACAAGATATTTCGAACAGGCTGAGAAAAATATTAGGTAATAGCTACCTACATTTGTATTGGTTGTGACGTAACTTTTGGTGCTCGTAAGATTTGGGAATAACAATCATTTACCACTATCTATGGTTTCAATAATCTGTGCATTATTTATCATTGAATGACTATCTGTTGAAGGTAGTTCGAAATGTTCTCTTTGTCTACTCTCCCTTTTGTAACATTGCCGATTTATTCGAGCTATATTTTTTGTATCGTAATTTAGTTTTAGTAAAACATACGTAACCGCACTATGCATTGAGATACGAGGGAATACTGTGCACGCCGTGAAGGGTGGGGGTCTCCTGGGACTTGGAACAAATGCATTGCGCCTTGCCGATGAACTAAGGAAGTGCGGTCCAGATGAATGAGTCACGCAGCATCACCTAATAGGCGAATTGTCAGAATTATTATCGAACTTCAACAACTCAGATTCTATTCCTTTCAAGACGAATAAATCGTTGGCTGAATTCATGGTGAATAACGCGAAGAAGATTTGAAATCCCGATTGACGCCGCCGAATTACATTCAAATCGAGCTGAAAAAGGCATCGTCTTATGTTTGGGTCCTCCTCTCAGCGTTCCCTTCTATCTCATCACTATCTGTCTGGGAAGTTTGTTTGAAAACTAGGTATCAACAAACTTCTTTTCTTTTTTTTTTTTTTTTGTACTTAGTGTTGTTATAGTTGATTCTTACTCTCTCATGACAATGTTTTTATCGATGGAAAGCGAAATATTTTTAAAAACCGCCACCTATTTTGTCCTTCCATGCCATCCATCCATTCATACTCAAAATTCCATTTGAATGGTTGCCTTCGAACAAACAAAAATAACAACAGTTTTCTTATATTTTTCCGTGTTATGAACAAAAGTTTTGTGTATCCGTTGTGTCTTTTAGTTGCGGTGTGAAAGGTTTTGCCGATCTTTTTATTTGGCAATTAAATGAATGGGTTTCCCTAGCAACGTGATTAGACTGCCAGTGATCATTTTTTTGTATTGGTGCTTTTATTTTATATTTGCTTAGCTAGGGGATGGTAGAGTTTCTTTTTAGCTTGCTTCTTTATAATAAGTGAAATTGTGATATTTATTGTGGGAAAATGAAATATAGACTAGTCCTTGCGCATTAAAATAGATATTTTTAAAAATATATTCATTAGGTTTTTGCGTCCTTATTGTTATAAAGGGGCCTTGGTGGGCACAGAGGATGAAGTGAGTGCTGTTTTATTGAGAAAAAAGAAGATTAAATCTCATTGGGAAAATATTATAATACGAGAACTTAAGACTTGATCTCAGTTGTCAGAGGACCCCATTGCTCAGAATCAAAACCCCATAAGGAAAAAAATACTGTAAATTGTTGTAAAAAAAAGAAGAAAATTGTTTGACAAAAATATTACCAAAAACAAGTACCTCTAAGGTGTAAAAAATGTATAAAAAAATAAAACGTTGAAATGTGATCTCTCGGAGATTTAAACGTATTTTTCTCCTGCATCCAACACCATGAAGCGGGGGGAGTAAAGTGCAATTCAAATTGTGAAAAAAAGTGTCATTACAATAAAATTGTGGAAGCCGTGTGGTGAGATATGTCACGGGGAAGAGATGCTTTCCGGGCGTTCGGGGAACATTACTTCTCACTGATTGTCAATTCTGTTGTTATTTAGATTTGATGGGTTCAAATAAAAAGGAACCCGCTACGAAATAATCCTCCGATAACGAGTGGTTCTCCCTTCGAACATTTCTGTGTAGCCTTAATGAAAAACTTGTTAAGCACTATAGTTGTCAGAAGAAAGTAATTTAATTTATTGCTTTGAGAGGAGATTAAAATAGAAAATGAGGATAGAGCGCCATGTTTTGTGATTTTTCCGTTTAAAAATTTATTTAAACATAAACCTGATATTATACTTTGTTTAGTTAAGAATAAATTGGAACTAGATTCAATACTTGGTTCTATATTAATTTTCAATAGTAAAAAATTAAGGCAAATGATAGAGATGCATGAAGACTATGCTGTAGAAACGCTTGGCTAGTAGAATTTGTAGAAACCTTTGAGTTTAAGCCAGTTTCAATCCGTATGCTGTTGGATTTTGTTGAAGCAATAAATTGGTGCAGATGAAAAAAAAAAAAAATTAAATGTGCTGTTGTAATGTTCACCTCCATTGTTCGGGCTTATAGTTTTTAAAACAAGTGAAACTGGTTACGTATACTATTTATACTGAACAAAAACCTATGTCGTAAGTGCTGGATTATGTACATTGAATAGTTTGTACCCTATGTATATAATGTTATTTGTTGAGAATTATGAAATACTGTACATAGCTGCGTATTGACTAAAGAAAACCACGTTGTTAAACAGTTATTGTTATATGGAAGTAAAGAACATTCATACGTATATAATTATTACAAACAAGATGGTAATTCGTTAACCCAGTTGTGTCGTTTTAAAAGGAAAGGTCCCGAATTCCTTGCTTATTGAGGTTTTATTGGTTCAGCCGATCCTGTGTAGTCGACGAAGCTGATTGCAGACATAGTTTTTAATTTTGTTCACTTCAAATCATTATTGAAAATACGGAGATCTCCAGTCTAGAAATGCAACCAATTGCAGATTAATAAAGTAACAGGGAGGTTTGGGTCCTAGGGATGTATGTATACTCAGCACTACCTGTTACTCGAATACCTGCATTATAATAAACATATTGAAGAGATGGTGAACCACTTTGAAGAGGTTTTCATTACCAGTTTTTGCCCACATATATTTTTAGTAACTTCCCTGATGAAGTTTTCAGGAGTTCAATGGTCGGATGTCAGTAACAGTCCTTTCAGATGACTACTCAGAAATGCCTTTTCTCAGTACCTATTGTAAAAGTCTGTCTATAGCGAAGAGGTTAGAAAATGGAAAAGCCAGACAAAATGGAGGGAGCCCAGCACACCTGCTGTGCCATGATGGGGATGGTCCTCAATATGACCTCATTTATTTTTTTATCTAACGGGGAACTCGAGCTCAGACAAATTTCTAGTGGTTGGTGAATGAGTTTTATGTGGCTAATAACTAAGGAGCTGCAGTCAACACTACTGTAATTATGTAACTTCATTTCTGCATGACTCCTATATAAGTAGATATAAAACTTGCACCCTGAAGTACCAGCAGTACCACCTGCTCGATCTCCCTTTTCTAACCTCTTCAGATAATAATAAGTTAACTGTTCATTTTAAATATTGCGCATTAGAGTTCAAAGTTGTGTTGAAGTTTCCAAAGGATTATTTTACTCTTCTTTCTGCAATCAGCCTGTTAGGGTCATACTATGCGTCCTAATCCCAATCATCCTCATAGAAGCATAATTTATACTGTAGGAAAACCTAGTAAATGTATTTCAGCAACTTCTTTCATTTGGGACTTTCAGTAAACGGCATTCAGTCTTACCAAAATGTGTTCCCTAACACTTTGTTAATCTTTCGATAAAATAATTACTCAGAGGAGTTAGTTGAACAGTAAAAGGAAAAAGGTGCATCTCTTGCTCAGAACTCGAAAAGATTCAAAACTAACTCAGTTTGAAGATCACAGCTGCTGAACTGTTAGGTACTGAGTGGGGTTCCTGAAGACATCTCTGGTGACTGAGTGCTTCTGCCTTCATGTTTGTCCAATTGTGAGTAACTGAAGTAATCAGCGTTTCGTGTGTGGCATCTGCGGTAGCTGATGGGTAGCCGAGTGCTACTAAGGCAATGTATAGTTAGGCTTCTAGTTCGTCATCAGAGCGAGTGGATTCCCATCTTCTCGATAAGTCACACATATGAAGTACCCGTTCACACATTTTCTTTTCTAAATTCTGATTGTCAGTCCTAGAACCAAATACTTGTCATACAGTTGGTTGTAGGCGAACTGCGACAAGCTAAAATAATATCAAATTTTAGTTGTAAATAACTAGCAATGTTGGAGTTGGCAGTGCAATTGTGCTTCTTGAACTTTCCATGGTCGAACAGGAGATAGTACAATGAAGCACTCAAAAACAGGGTAAAATGAGACTGTAGCACCTTTAGATAGTTGGATCAGTTAACCAGTTTGCCAATGCATGCGAATAGACACTAAGGTAATCTTGTGTCTCCACATGCGAACTTGTCATTACGAGAGTAATTATAACCTTTTGATTACACGACTACGTCATGATTTCAAAATTACCATACCAGTGACCACATTCGTTTGTGTACTGCACGTTGCAAATGAAAGAAGGTTCATGAAGTATCTACTGTAGTCTCAAAATTGAGAAATAAAAAGCTTTTATTTAAATGTCCTAAAATTTGCTTTACAATTATTTGCTCAGGTGAAAACACATTTCAAACTGTACAACAATAAGCAAAGTGGCAAGCTTAACTTGCATATTCGCACCACTGTGTTAAAATGCAAAAGGGTCGATGTTAACAAATATTAGGAAAAACCGTAAATAGTAATGCTTGCTCAAAAGGTTTTATGACGAAATATAACAAAAACTATCGTTGCTCACTTGTTAGTGTCCCTTGATGACAGCTTATTTTTTTATATTTTTGAAAAATTATTTAATTTATGCTTGAACGGCGCTTGTGCTTATTATATTAGTTGCCAGACACATTGAAAGGAACCAGATTCGCTTTGAAATCGAGAACAAAACGAAGAGTCGGAACACAACTGTCTTTCGCAGGGAGTTTTGAAGGTATTTGGTAGTTTACAAACTCAGTTGTTCATTCTACAATCGATAATTTCTTACACAGTACAGTTTTCAAATCTATCAGTCTTAACGTTAATAATTTTCCGTTGTGAAACAGTTGACATTGTTTCACTGTTAAATTTGAAACTAATTGCGGATTTCAGAATGACTAGAAAGAAACCATTATAAAAACCGTATGTGCTGTTCAGTGTATTTGAACAGAAAAGATTAAGACGAAATCAATACATGTAAATCGAGCTGACATGTAACATTGCTTAATATTATAAACGGTTTATGTTTGAAAGGGGTTTTCTTCTATTCCTAGTTTAATTCCACTATCGACTATACACTTCAAGAATTATTTTATATTACAGTCTATACATGTCATAAATACCTTGGAAGTTTGTTTAATTATAGGCCAAGGTCTTTTTTTTATCGCATTAGAAATAATGTTAAGAGTAGAAATAATGTGACCTTGATCGTTACTCAGATGACTAGTAGTGAAATGCAATGGAAGAAATTACTTGGAACATTAGAAGAGATTTCATTATAAGAAGCGGGGGGGGGGGGGACAACAAAAAGAACATGGTGACGTCATGCGGGAAACCTTGCTGATTGGTTGCCCACGGATGGCTCGTTCGGTCACCGTATTACGTCACTTTACGAGTTTTCAAAAACCCGCTTACATTAACAATTTATTCGTTATTTGTAATGCGTAGAGCGCACCTCATTTTGTTTGCGCGCCCCTCATCGTCTGTGGTTTTACAGTGGTTATCATATAGATGCCGACAACACCCGAACCATATTTGACCACTCATTGCGCCAGAACAGAGGAGAGGGGAGTAACTAGAAGCTAAAAGGAGAAATGCATTTCTCATCGAAACATTGCTCAATAGGTGTTTTAATTTGAACTAAATCACTCGGGATGAAATCGTGGAAACCCATTTCAAAGAAAAATAAAAACGGAGTTATTGAAAGATTGTCTATTTCCACTAATACGCAAAACAACAAACAATAACTCATTCACAAAGACAAACTCAGTCACAGTTACTGTGTTACTGACGATGGTTTGATCACCAAAACCGGTATATGTGTATTTTTCGCGTTTTTTTTTCATGTATTTAGTGGAAATAGACAACCTTTCAATAACTCAATTTTTCTTTTTCTTTGGGTTTTGATTTTCCAACGTACAACTCTTTGACATACTACACTTAGGTTATTCAAGCACATTTTCCTGTTTCAATTCGACCAATCTTCGGAAGGTTTCCTTCGAAATGAAGAAATTAGGCACATATTTATTTTAGGAATTGACCAACAAAAATCATGGTGTTGACCCTACACACACAGTGGTCACAATCTTAGTTTTTCTAATTTTGGTTCATTATTCTCCGTAATGAAACTTCGGAATCGAGCATTAAAAACAATCCCTCCCCCCCCCCTCCCTCAAAATGTTATGGTTATCGTTTCTGTGTACCATAGAATCTGAAAAACAAGTCCTTCGTACTTCGCCCTTTGCTTAGTAACTGAACCAATATTAACGAAATTTCGTCGTGCATTTGGCGTCCAGTTGGTCCTTGAAGCTCGGCGTTACTGTCAGTCATCTCTAAGGGTTGAAAAAAATGGGAGCCGAATTATCAGAACACCGTAGCTCGAAAACATTAAGTAGAAGGGCACCTACGATTTTATGCCGTTTTTGGTTTATTATTCTGTGAATAATACACCTATGTAATCGCTCAGCAAAAAAATTTTATAACACCCCCGCAACATTTTTTCTTTTACGTTTCAAGGTGCGCAGATTCCAAAAATGCAATGTCCGTCCGCCGTATCAAGTGTACCGGCTTCATTTTCGATCTAAAAAATTCGTTCTATCGCACATCCATCTAGGCTCCATTTGGGCCCTA
Organism: Leptopterna dolabrata; assembly: GCA_954871275.1. Taxonomy (NCBI): domain Eukaryota; kingdom Metazoa; phylum Arthropoda; class Insecta; order Hemiptera; family Miridae; genus Leptopterna; species Leptopterna dolabrata. The sequence continues at coordinate 20,559,568 of OX940976.1, forward strand.
GTTGTGTCCCGAAACTTTGCAGCCCGATCGGAATAGGTACTTTTTGTGTTTTAGTAACATGTTAGTAACATGAGCTTTTGAGGTATCGTTTTCCATGTTTTTGGGACGAGAAGACCGAATATGAAGTCGATTTTGACCAAAGAGTGGAAAATTGAGGTTCTAAGGAAGTTTCAGCATTAAATTTACGTTAAATTTTGGTCTAAAATCGAGTTTTCCCGCACATAGTTCGGGTCCCCATTTGGGGACACATTTGGCTCCGTTTTGCTCCGAAGCACGGCAGCCCGATTGGTATACACCCAGGGGTGATATGGGAGAAAAATGAGTGTAAAAATAGTGGTTTTCGAGGGATTTTTGAGGTTTTAGTGAACATGAGCTTGTGATATATCGTTTTCCATGTTTTTTAGGGCGAGAAGACCGAATATTTGGTTGATTTTGACCGAAGTGTGAAGAATTGAGGTTGTAACGAAGGTTAAGCTCCCGAAATTCATTTTTTGAGTCAAACACATAGGAAATTGTCTGAAATCACCATACATTTGTATAATAACACTAGAAGTTGTATGAACACGTGAATCAAGACAATTAAATGTTACCTACTATCAATGATCAAAAATAATCTGTTGAAAGGAAAAGCCGAGCCTAATTCGTGTTTTGGGGGGCCAAAACTGGTGGATACATCAAAAATAGCTATTTCAATAATTGCACGCGAAAGAAAAAACAAATGAACAGCCAAAACTTCAGTACGTATGTCTAGTAGAATAATAAACTTCGCAGCGTTTTTTGTGTTTGCGGCAATTTGCCTCAGCGCGGATCTCTCATGTAAGTATGATTTGTCAAGTTTATTTTGATTTAGTACAGGTATTCAAAAACACTTGAAATATAGTTTGTGCCAGTTCTAGCACAAATGTACAACGCAGGTAGACTCCGCCCCCACAATAGTCCTTAAATAATGAACCTCTTTTATGTGCCTTCTTTTATTTATATTATTATTAGCAAATTTCTTCTTTCCTTAATTAAAAGTTATTTATATTATTATTATCACCACTTTTATTTTTCATGGGGGGGGGGGGGAAGAAAGAGTTCTTCAACCAGAAGAAATGACCAGCATTCTTGCCCAACTTAAAGAGCAGGAAGGGGAAAAGATGGTGCTGTTGACCTGTTCACGATATGCATGGGTACCGTCCCATCTATCTTTGCTATTATTTGCAATATTTTAGCCCTTTTCCAAGGTATACTTAGGTACTTTTCTAACACAAGATCTCATGAATCCAGTGGTCATTCCCCCCCACCGTCAAATGAATGTAGTACCTCACCGTTTTGTGTTAGAAAAGTAAGTAAAGGTGCAGTTTCATGAATCTAAAATTATTCTTACGTACAAAAAGCCATTGTTACATTTCTTGTTATTTCCCTAATCCCTCAGTTAAATTTTTTTAAAATAAATATTAGTAGGCATTAGGTGTCAGTATATTCATGTTTTTGCAAGAGGAGATTTAATGCTGAATCGAATGGACACAACAGAGTTTTTTAGCTTTTATAATTAACGAAATGAGCTTAGTAGTCGGGAGGGGGGGGGGGGGGGTTTACTGGTGTAACGCCAAAAGGCGCGAGTGGGGGAGGGTTTAAAGTAATAATTACCTATACAAGTATCATATTTTCCTTTTCCGTCAATTTCAAATCCCTCGCTGTGAATTTATGGACTGTTGAGTGATTTAGAGCACATTATTTGTATAAATAAGTTAGGCGTTTCCATCAATCTGATTAAAATGTAAAAGAGAAACTGTCCTTACTGTAACAGTAGTTGTATTTGCAACTGGTTTGTTTGCTGCGGATTTTACTGGTGACTAAGAAGCCACCAGCTAACCGTTTTGTGAACCTCACAGTGACCAAAGCCAAATTGGAAGTCATGAGCACAGAGAACGGGTTTGGCCGAAACTACACAGAAAGAGGAAGAAGAACGTGTCCGACATTAAATGATCTGATTGCCTATCCCTGACGATAGATGGGGGTACTCATAAGAAAACGGTAAGCCAAAAAGTCCACAGACCAATCTGGCGACTGGAAAACCGTCTGCTAGTGGCGAGAAGAACACAGCAAACATGGCGTGGATACTGTACAGTCAGAGAAGAGTCAAGAAATCCACCGTGAACACCCATATCACTTTACTGGTTTGCAAGTGGCTTTTTCGCCACAGTGAACAAACCTAATGGTACAATTGTAAATCACAGGACAACAAGGACGGTGGTTCAGTCTAGATTCTGTGATTTATTGAATCGTGTTGCTACGTGCTCTGCGCAAGAGGGTGGTCGTGTTCAGACGTGTGCAGGTCTGTAAGAACTTGTTGAGCGGGCCGAGGCGTGTCGTAAGATGTATCGGGGCCTACAGAATAGTTCTCGTAGCGGTTGTTATTTTCTTGGAGGGCACTCAGCTCCATCTTGAAAGTGATGTTCATCTCTGTGCTGTCATCGTCGTGGATGTCTATGCACAGAACAGACAAAATGAGATGAACATGGAGGCCTTTGTAAGAGTCGATTTTGTTAGCGTGTCCATTGATTCTGCTGCTTTTGGTCTATTATTTCCAATAGTAAACCAAACTCAAAACTCAACAAACGCAAAATTTGATGGTTTGCGTTTAAGGTACCTACCTGCTTAGAATCGGAAAGATAAATTAATAAAACAATTTCTGTCCATCCGCTCCAGTTCACTCTTCAGGGATCCACACAGAAGGGTATTTATTATTTACAGGAAAATAATAAACCGTTTTGTAATAATTTGCACCGTTTTAAAACTTACCCCGTGGATTGAAGTATGAGGGATTGGAGATCATTTGTATGCTGAAGTTGACGTAGTCCAACCCCCGCTCAAGCATACGCCCAAACTTGTCCACCAGGTTTAAAAACGTCGGGCGGTCATCAGGCCTCTCACACCAGCACTCCCTCATGACCTCATATCTGTAACGACCATCAAACTCAATTATTATTACCTACTGGAGCGTACAAAGTATTGCTTCGAGCCTACCGAGGTAGTGAAAGCTTCATTTTGACTTCCGGGTGGAAAACATTTTTTGTGTCAGTCCACAAATCCTGGCCACACACGTAACTGTTCCGCAACTCAAATTCGATTTTACTGACATTTCAGGATCATGAGAGTCAGGTCTTAGATGTTGCTTTATGAATTACAGGACGTTCGGACCATTAGTATTACCAGTGCGCATGTTCAAATGCGAAATCTGAGGCATTAAATATCTCACAAATCAATGGCCCGAGTTTGCCCGGATTTGGTGGGCAGTTGGAGTAAACCTCCCAGACGGACTTGTGCATTTCATTGCGATAAGATGATTGATACAGCCACTGTGCATGTGATCTTAACACATTCAAACCGACGTGATGCGAATCCGCGTCATCCTTCCCAAGCCAAAACACCGGCATGACGCGGATCAGCGTCATCGTTCTGTGTGTTTTAAAGGCGGCATTGAAAATAGCCGGACGGTCGGATAGTCTCCTAACTCTCAGGAAACCTTTGTTGGATTGTAAGCTTTCAGAGGGCAAAGTTCGTTTTTTAGTCCCCCTCCACAAGTTTTCGAGTTCCTGTGCCTTGAACGTCAGTCTGCTCCCTCAGCTCACCTGTTCACCCCAAAGTGTTTTTTACTGTTTCTTTGCACTTTCTATCATTGTGATTGAGCCATTTCTACCAACAACAATGAGCCTAAGTCCAACCAGAAAGGTATTTTGTTTTTTCTTCCGATGTCTCCAATGTATTTTCTGTTCAATCTCCTCATCCTGCATTCTTACTTGCATCCTTTGAAATCGCAGGTATATTCAGATGAAGAAATTCGAACATTTCTCGATGATTTGTGTTCGGACAAGCCAAAACACCGGCATGACGCGGATCCGCGTCCATAATTAATTCACCTATAATTACGTGCCTATGCATGGAACAATAATTTTCATCATAGTTGCTGTGTTCCCACATCTCTAACATACTAAAAATGGAAAAAAATCAATTTCGGTTTTCTGGATTTTTCTGTTCCAAACCGATCGAGTTGAATGTGTTAAACACAATTCTCTATACCATTTCCCCTTATTTCGCTCTCACCTCATCGAGATGGAAAGGTTTGAGTGTGTTAGTGATCTATTTGATCACGTAATTGATACGGTGAAGCTGTGTGCAGAGCTTTTCTAACTGCTAGGTACCTATTAGGGATGAAAATCTCATTTGTAAATAGGGATAGATGTACTTCTAATAATAGTGATCAGGTCAGGTAGCCATTGCAGTAGCACCCAATGTTAGGCAAATAACCTTCATGAAATGAAAACTAACAGTTCAGCGGTGCAGTTGAGGGGTTTCTGCATGCGGTAACCATTCTTGAGGAGGTGGTAAAGGTTTTGGATGGTGACTCCGGGGTATGGCGAAGCTCCAAGTGTCACAAGCTCCCACAGCACAATCCCGAAAGACCAGACATCCGACTGGGTCGTGTAGATGTGGTCTGCCAGGGACTCGATTGCCATCCATTTAACTGGTACTGTATCAAAATATAAAAGCCAAAAATAAATTACATGATTTAGGCAAATGTTTCGAGGATTGTGCCAATAATAATAATAATTTTATTGCCAGTAGTACAATTCAAGTACAAACTGTAGGGCAATCGTCGAGTAAAAATACACATAATACAAAAATACGCGAACAACTGGGCGAGTTCATTCTTTGAATCACCACTCTCTTTTGCTGGACAATGAAACAAAGGTCTTAAACTTTTGATACACAGTAACAGTTCCTCTCAGCCTTCAGTGAATTGGGACGTGATTGGGATACCCCAGGCAGTAGCTTGGAGCTCTTCGTGAAATGAAACATGTTTCATGTGAAATTCACGTACAACATGAGTAAAGAAGGTCGAACTGAACACAGCCTGATGCCTCCATGTAACGAAACTTTACTTCTGCACACGAAACTTGCCGATTGCCAGGCTGGGATATGGCGAAGGAGTCTGCAGAGTTCGCCATCCATCCCACACTCTTCTAATCATGGTGGGAAAAAGGACAGAACCGGGAATGTATCCGTAAAATGGTTTTCTGGTCTCCCTGCATCGAGTATATTGTCAGTTTTTGTCCTAGAGCTACAGCAAAGACTGCAACCAACACAAGTGATCCTGCATTGCCAGTAATGTGCGGTGCACAATTTCCTGCAAATGAACGACCACTGTGATACCCACGAAGACAGTGATAGCGACACCTGGAGAAGAACTATGATGTTTCTTGCTGATTTCTATCCATTTTGTTCTTTTTTTAATGAATCACGGGCTTTGATTTCTATTCGCGAAAATGAAATTGACATGAGCGATGAAATTGGGATGAATGATGAAATGTCATTTGAAGGCACATATGTGAAATGTTCCTTCCAAAATGAAGTTCGTCTTATAAATAAATTATGCTTAGTTAGCTCTAGCAATGCCGTACGTATTTATAGAAATATAATTATAATCCTGTCTTTTATTTGTTCAATATTGGCCAAAACATAGCCGTCAATAGTTATGTTAATCCCGTTTTATCTCATTAAATCATCAATTCATGTGAATAAATCCAAAACCTGCGCGAATCCACAATAAAACAGATACCGCTGATATAGCCAACTCGAACAACAAGGTCTCATTAGGCGCACCTTGCCTGTGGTTTCCTAGCAGTTCCGCCTCTTCCACGTCATACCGCTCAATATTTTTCTCACAAATTATAAATCAATTTTAAGCTCTTTTCTGGCTCTACAACTTTTTTTAAGACCGAATTGTTTTATACACAGAGCCGTTTCTGATATATATGCCAAATAAGAAAAAAAACTGATTAAAAAAAAAACGTTTTTTGTCATTTAAGTCTTTCTCACACATACTTCTTCATGTAGCAAGAATTTCGACCATAGCAGTCGAAACTATAGTCTTTGTGGACCTTTCTTGTCTGGTTCAAAAACTATGAATTTTCAAAAAAAAAAAGCCTTCCCCCACTCCTTGCAACTGCCGCCATTTTTGAAAGCTACCAATCTGTGATAGCTATCATTGCTTATTACACTTCTCATGACCCCCCCCCCCCCCCCCAAACATGTTCTGAAAGTTTGGTCTGGTTATCTTTCTGGTACTCAGAAAACTGGTGGCACCTGTACTATATAACTGAAAGGACTTTTTCAACTCCTAATACGCAGTCATGGGCGAGATCAGTGATGGCGGAAGACCGTTTGGTGGGATTGGCTCTAATGGCAACGCACAGAGACACAGAAGCCGAGGAACTGGACGAACTTCTTGTCATTGAGTGGTCAGCTAAAGGAAATTCGCCGCTTAGATTTTTGTGGTTTAATCTGTTACTATTATAGACTACCTACAGATGACAAAGAAAAGTTTTTTTATTTTGCTGTGTGATATAAAGCTAACGATTATCCTGACTCAAGTTTAATAATAATTTTATTTTCAATACTGTCCTTTACCCACCTCTTCCTCTGCTCTGCTTGAGGTAAGTGTCATCCTCGTAGACATCTCTTGTCAGACCGAAGTCGGAAATTTTACATATTTTCCCTTCTGCGATCAGAACGTTTCTAGCAGCCAGATCTCGATGGACGAGCTGTAAATACAATTGAATTTCTTTCATAGTCGTGTTAGTAGATCACTTGGTAATTTACTTAAACGCGCCTAGAAATTATTCAAATCAACCTAAGTATTAGGATATTGATATTAAAGGTTGGTAGGTACTTGATGTTCCTTTAGAATAGCTCTTGGCTCATCAATAAACCAACCTTGATGTCTGCCAAATAGGTCATCCCTTTGCTGATCTGATAGGCAAAACTGAGTACGTCCTTAGGAGTGATCATGACTGAATTTTCAGGGATCCTGGCGCCCATGTCAACGTTTGTCTTCAGATTCCTGTGCATCCTGAGGTAGGCCCTGGAATGACTCATATAATTATGCTTGTACACGGTATCTTTCACCCATTCATAGTTTCAGTTGATTGTTCAAGTAATAATTCAAATTATATTGACTAACCGAAGAGAGCCAAGTGCGCAATACTCAATAATGATGTAGATGGGGCCACCAGGGGAGATACAGGCTCCAAGGAGTTTGATGACGTTCTTATGGTCGACTTTCTTGAGGAGCTGGTATTCGGAGAGGAGATCGCTCAGCTCTGCGGGCCCAGCATTGTCTTTCAATGTTTTCACAGCTACAGTCGTATACCCTAAGACAAAACGTAAGCGGGTGTAATTTTCAAGTAACGGGAACTTGGGACCGCATGGCCAAGTTTTACCAGGAGAAGCCTTTTTCCACCTTACAGATATTGTATTTTTGAAAAGCTTGATTTTAAATTGTTTTTATTTGTCGTAGGTACATGTTTCAACCCGCAACGAGGTCTTCTTCAGCCTATAAATGATAAAATTCATTGATTACCAAATTACCAAATTCATTGATTCATCATTAAAATTTAAAATTGAGAATTTTAACTTTTATTAATGATGAATCGTGATAATCTGTAAATATAGTTAGGTACCTATCTATAACCAATTTTAGCATATAGATTTAGGTATTAAGTAAATATTTTTATCATACATGTAGAGACTGGTTGAAACATGTACCTAAGATAAAAATAAAAATTTTAAATCAAGCTCTTCAAAAATATAATTCTCAAACAAGAAGATGGTCACTCCACACTAGTCAACCATGAATAACTCAAAAGATATTAGGTATTCAATATTCAAAAGATATTATTATTAATTTTTGTTCAGGGTTTTTGAACTCTCAGTATAAGCATTGAGGGTCGAAAGAATAGGCTTAGAGAGACATTTTATTCTTTCAACCAACTCTCAAGACAACAACTAATCTAATTATTTACCCACTGTCAGAGACGTTTTTAAATTCAACGGTAAGATCCCAATATGGATCTGCCACAAAGACTGCACTGCGTAAGGTGGATAAAATTCAGCACCCACAGGGACCTGCAAATCAGTTTGGGACTCTGCCTTCCACTCCTATATGTGCTTACGGCCGCGGCTGACGAACCTCCCCCGATAAACCTACGAAGAAAGGTAATGGGCCGTTTTCTCCTGAAAAGCTTCAGTACCTAAGGGAGCTGATTCATTGCAAGGGATAAGCCTTTTGTCCATCTGCTATCTCATTGAAAGATACTGGGTAAAGAAAACTTCCCCTCTAATTTGCGGAAGTTTTATGAACTGGAGCAGCGAATTCTGATGGGTAGCAACATCCAACGTAGGCAGGTACACTTTCCTTATACCACATTTAAGCACCCGCTAAAGAAAACCACTCTCCCTTCGTCTACCTACATAATTACATATATTGTTCCTTCAACCAACCAACTGGTCAAATAGTTCGTGCAAACAAAGTGGCAACGCAGCGTGATCATATACATGGATCTCGCATTAATGAACAAACAGGATGTGCTTTTTGTGATGGAGTGGCTAATGGAGTGGTCCGAGGTTTCAGATTATGGAATCGATACTCCATTTATACAGTGGATTGCTGTTATTTGGCGGGTTATGATTTATGCCAACAACACTGTAAATCGCCTCCCCAAAATCTTAGCCCTCAGTGATTACCGGAGAATCACAGCATCACGTCGAAGCTTTTCAACTTGAAGAGCTCGTGTTTCCCTACGAAAATTGAAGCAGAGATAGCCCACGAGTTATTGGAAGCCAGAAACAGCAGGAAAACAGTAGGATTCTGCTGGATAAAAGGATACTCAGAGGTTAGATGAAACGATCTAGTGGATGCAGACACAGAAGATAAACGTGGCAGTACTCCCAGATTCTTTGCCATCACAAAACTGATCTGAAGCAAATCACCAACCGTACCTTGCTGGTTCAACTGCAAGAGGAAGACCAAGCTTACCCAGTAGGCAGCAGGTATAAAGACTAATTCCCTCATCTAAGAATACACGCTTGGTTTGCCGAAGTCCCAGGAGAAAAGACAAGGGCGTTTTACAGGACCATCACCAGGCTGAGAAGTGATCGTAGCAAAACGAATCAATACCTCCATGAAATAAGCCGTTCGCCCGTTTGTAGCTCAATCATGCTCTCTTGATGACGAATCACCGCAGCATATGATATTAGAATGCACATCCCACAAGGCGCTCCTGAATTCCCTTCGAGGAAAAAGCCGAGAGAAAAGGCCCTATGGCCTTTCAACCTGGACACCCTCCTTGCACAAAATGACATACATTTATGATTTAATATAATAATTAGGTATGATTTCCTGTCAAGAAAGATTTTGTGTCAAGTGAAATGTTCAGTTTGACTTTCTGCATTATTTTATTTCAGTATTTTTCATTTTGATTTGTAACTGGAGCATGTTTTCTGCTGAATGTTCGTATTTTCGAGGCCAATAAATAATTACAAAAAAAATAAGATTTTCAAAGATCAAATTAGTACAAAGCTTCTCAAGCTGGAAGGTACCTAGTTTGTAGTTTCGAAGTACCTACTGATTTCTTAAGTAAAAATGTGGACCACGTAGTGTGTAGATGTAGTTTTGAACGGACCCGACTCGCAGGACACCACAGAAACTACAAAATCATTACTCATCAACCATCACAGGCTCCCCTCCCACCAACATAAAATAGGAATGGAATATTGACTCCAATTATCCCCTGGATGCTCACGCTTCCAGCAACAAAGGAGAGAACTGATTGATGGTTTCATCCAAGAGAAAGTATCATTCCCCAAGACAGTGCAGTGTGTGATGTACTTTTTTTTCCTTTATTGGCCTCACAAAATACATTATGAGAAATACTTAACAGTTAGGTACTCCAGACCTATAGTACATCTGATTTTTTAATGAATTTTACAGTTGCTTTCTATGTTTCACTGTTATTTTTTATTATGCATTGCAAGTTCGTTGGAAATGGCACTTTCTTTTGGATGAGATCGTTAATCAGTTCTATCTTTGTTGCTATTTGAAGAGCATGGTGATTGGGCGTCTCCCTCCTCTATTTCGTCGCAGCTTATATGCACTTGGGATCATCCGCAATTCCTATTTTGTGTAGATGGGAGCCTGTGGATTGAACCGAGCCGGGAGATAATTTTGATGAAGCTTTTGTCAATGGCTCCTTCGCTGAAAGCCAGGAAATTCTTGAGATCTCCGGTTGAATGGTTAGGTACAATTCTCCCTTTTTGTGCTTGTTTTCTACGTATATTCATTCCATTGCTTAAACATATAGCAAGCATTTGCTTCGTTTTTTCAAGTCGTCCGATGTATATTATGGTACGATACAGTAGAACTCCTCTTAGTGGACAGTTTGGCCATGGTCCCGGCGTAGAGATAGGAGATTCAATGTACCTGAACCCCTGAATAGTTGATACCCTCTACAGTGGACATGGACAGTCATTTCGTCATGATGAACCCCTCGCAGTGGACAGTAGACCCGTTTAGACTTGTAGAAAAGTTTACATTTTTCTTATCTGCCAGCTATGTTTGATCTGCCAGAGTTCATTTTCTGTTTGTTTACGAGTACCTACATTTGAATCTTTCGAATTAATTTTTTGTTTATTTACATCGGCCATCATTTGAATTCATTCAACATTGACACTCTCCTACTGTACGGAAGGTACCTACGTAAGTTCTTTCCGTCGCCAGTCTCATGTTTTCACTCGTGAGAAGCGTCAATGCATCACGAAAGGAAAATGACCGAATCAAAAATGAAGAACTGTCTTCAATTCTACAATTTTTTCAGAATCAATTTGACGGATTTTTTGCGTGTACACACTAAATAATAAAACAATATTTAAAAAAAAAAATACATTGGAATTTTTTGACACCCCTCTATAGTGGACACTTATTTATCTCCCGTGGGTGTCAACTATAGAAGAGCACCCCTCTATGCTGGACACCCCTCTATAGTGGACACTTATTTATCTCCCGTGGGTATCAACTATAGAGGAGCACCCCTCTATGCTGGACACCCCTCTATAGTGGACACTTATTTATCTCCCGACACTATAGAAGGGTGTGTCCAACATAGTGTGGTGCCCCTCTATAGTGGACACTTATTTATCTCCCGTGGGTGTCCACTATAGAGGGATTTCACTGTAATAAGAATAAGATAAATGAAGTGGTGAGCCTTCTACCAGAGCTAATGCTGCCGTTCGATCTGCCTCATTTGGGTGGATGTTTTCACGGGCCTTCAGCCAGACGAGTTTGTAAAAATAAACTGTAAAATTCATCAAAGGCCCAAATTTAGAACTACTTAATATAGAAGTTAAGATAGCGTGACATGTTCGCCAAATAGGTAACCTACTTGCCATTTATGGCTATCACGATTCATTTTCTGAGCGTTTTTGATAAGTACACCCGTAAAGCGGGAAGGGGAAGATTGCATTTAGGGGAAAACGAAAGATTCACTTAGGTACCTAAAAATTTTCAAAAAATAAAAAAATTTACTATGTAGAATTGTACCTACCGAACGTACTACCTAAGGCAGGTAGGTACCATGACAATTCGCCTATACCTACGTCTACGTACCTATATAAATAGTCATGCTAGCCCAATGGCCCGCCTTCCCACTTTGGGGACCGCTATTCAGAATAAATTAAAAATTACAAACCTATGAACTTGAGGTAGAATCAATCAATAAATGACGACTACAACCTACGGACTTTTGGTTTCGTTGACCTGGAAACATTGATCGATACGGCAGAGGTTGGTAGCCTTGACGCCGCTCCGAGCGCTCAAATCGGCTCGGCGGCTCCCCCTCTAAAATCCTTATCAACGCCCATATTTTTTCGCCTGTCACCTCCAAATACGCTGCATGTTTTCGGTTTTCGAGTGTAGTTAGTCAAGTTATCGGTTTCAATTAATGGATGAACATACCAGGGAATTTAAGTAGACGATTTTCGAGTGGGAGTTCGGACGAAGATTGAGGCGAGAAGGGATTTATCGAACGGTATCTTATCAATCGGATAACCTTAGGCTGGGAAATCAGTACGAATTTTATTGCTTGTGGTATTGTAACTAGTTTGGGGTAGTTCGGTTGTGGTTGTAGGGTTTCAGTGAAGTCAAATTCGGTGGTCGGTAGTTTTTTTTCGGATTTCGCGGAATCGAAATGGAGTGCGGGTTGAAGCGCAAGTTGGACTGCATTGCGGACATGGAGGTCCTCATCCACCCGCACGCGGTTCCCCGGGATTTTGAAGAGCAGACGAAAAGGATGCGTCTGTCCGTCCAGCTGGCGGCGGGGCTCGGGTGGCCGGGAGCCGCCCAGGACGGACTCCGGATCGACGAGGGCCCCCTCGGCCATTGTCACGTTCCTTGTCACGATCAGTCGACGTCTTGCGATGGCGTCACGATGGAAACTGAGGGCGACGACAAAGACCTCCTCGACGACATCCCGTCGACCTCCGAAGTCATCAACAGCCTCCGCAAAGTCATCCTTTGGATGTCGGCCCAGGTGAGAAAAGTCACCGGAATCAGAAAGGAACCAAAAACCCAGCAGGCCTGACAAGTAAACTCGTTAGAGCCGAAAGGGTTTCACTCACCTTCGTGTAATGACCACACTCATGGTCATTACACATTTTGATTACTTTAACACCTTTTAGATTATCACAATTTTATTAAAAAAATTTACAAATTTTGTGTATTTACAATAAAATTGTGATAATCTAAAGCTGTTATCAATCAAAACTACATCAAAGTAAACTCATCCCAAGTTGCAGCCACGAAATGGTATGGTGGGGGTTTCCTCACTTGGAGTCAAACCTACCAGTTTTGCGTCATTCCCTTGAAAAAACGCTGCAACCTTGTCACAGGTGCGATTACTGAAATAGGTAGCTATTGTCGATGGTTTCCACCAATTTTGGCTCCCAAAAACACGATGTAAAGCTCCTGTTTTTGACAAATTATCTTTGGTCATTGATAGTGCCATTTAGTTGTCTTGATTCACCTGTTGATACTACTTCCAGTGTTATACAAGTTTATGGTGATTTCAGACAATTTCCCAGGTTTTTGGCTCATAAAAAATGATTTTTGGGAGCTGAACCTAACGATGATTTTAGACCAAATTTTAACATAAATTTAAGGTTGAAACTACGTTAGAACCTCATTTTTCCACTCTGGTCAAAATCGACTTCATATTCGGTCTCCTCGTCCTAAAAAACATGGAAAACGATACTTCGCAAACTCATGTTCACTAAAACCTCGAAAAATAGGGCTCAACGAGCCCTACGGAGCACAACTAGGAGCCAAATGTGTTCCCAAATGGGGACCCAAACTGTGTGCGGAAGGACGACGATTTTAGACCAAATTTTAACATAAATTTAAGGTTGAAACTACCTTAGAACCTCAATTTTCTCCACTCTTTGGTCAAAATCGAAAAAACACGGAAAACGATACCTTAAAAGCTCATGTTAATAAAACACAAAATACCTATTTTTATACCCATTTTTCACTCATACCCTGAGTATATTCCTATCCGGCTGCAGTTTCAGACACAAGTAGGGCCCAAATGGAGCCTGTGTGCGAAAGAACGAATTTTTTAGACCGAAAATGAAGCAGATATGCATGATACGGCGGACGGGCATTGGATTTTTGGAATCTGCGCACCTTGAAACGAAAAAGGAAAAAAGGGGGTGTTATAAAATTTTTTTGCTGAGCTGTTACATAGGTGTATTATTTACAGAATAATAAACCAAGAATTCACTTAGAGCATTAAAAAGTTTAGCGGTGAGTGGTGACTGATTCCTTTTTGATAACTGGAAATCTCTGTTATCAAAGCAGCAGAGTAACCTTCTGCATTTGGTTCCTGTCTGATAAATGCGATCCTGTATTAATTATCCACGTTATGGCCACGCAGTACGCAAAAATCAAAGTAACCAGGTCGAAACCAAAGTGGTGTAGAAGGTGGCGAAACAATTACCAATCACAACTTATCATTATTCTCAACAAAGAGAGTCAAATTAGGTTGGGGGGGGGGGGGGGGGGGGCAATAATCGATTAAAGTTACAAACATTACAAAACATGGATATAAATTCTTGGTGAATCTGTGTCCGTGTATTTTCATTTTATTTCCATGTATTTTGTAATTAAGCGACGTTTGTAATTTTAACCCATTTTTTAGCCCCCCCCCCCCCTCCTCTCAAAAAAGTGTTACGGAATGGAATCCACTTTTTGAAAGTGGGTTAAATACGAGTTCTCGGGGGGTAGAAAATAGCAAGACAGCAACAGCTTAACTTTCACGCGTTAGTCTGTTTCAGGTGTACCTAGATGGTATATCAAGTTAAAGAAATTAAGCGTTACTTAATCAAGGAAATCAGCTGTACTTTAATTGATTGGACTATACAAACTAACGCTATTCTATTAGAAAATTAAACCACCTGATGAACAGTAAAATTTGAGCATTGCGATTATCCCGTTATAATATTATTTTTTAACTGCGTAAAATTAATAAATAAATCACTAATGAGAATAATCAAATTGTTAAATATTGCATTTGCAGGGCGAGACCGACGTGACAACCGACTACATCCAGTACCTCAGCGAGGTCGAAAAGTACGCGAAGAGCAAGCAGTGCACGGTGGCCCAACAGCGCAAAATAACCCAATACCTCATCCGCCGAGATCAATAAGTTCCCATCATATTCTTCACTACTATATTATGTAAAAAATCTATTATTTTGTCTTCAATTTCATCTAGCTAAGTACTATGTGATATTTCATTGTGCCCAGTAAATTGTGGCCGTTTTGTTTTAACGTACTGTGTGAGAATCTAACAAATAACGTTGAGGTTGAATTATTGTCCTCCTTTGTTCGAATTAGTGTTTAATTTTCGATAACTACCTAACTTACTTTTATGTAAATACAAGGTGACATGGCGTATGGGTTTAATTTCATATATTTCCCAATTTGGAACCTGGCATTAGTGGTAGATGGGTAATAATAATGACATTTACTCCCACAAATGAATAACTGGCTTTTGTGAGGACAGCATGTAGACAATTTCCAAATACCATATATTAATTTTTTTACATTTTAAACAGGTACCTAACTAATTGACAGGCTTTTTTTCTTCAAACGAATTTTTGAGTTTACATTTTAGATTGGTAATTTTTTCTAAACTTCAACAGTTTAGGTACAAGTAAAAGCCGTCAACGACGTCTTCAGTCAAAATTAATTCTGACAGTCAAAATATCACCAAAATCAGCCAAAATTACTTGGAAACCTTAACAAATCGAGTGCTGTATTAGATACTTCTATAGTTCCTTGAAAGGGGACGACAATTGTGCGAGAGACAGGGATGATGCCCACAGTATACAGTGAAACCTCGTTTTAGACGCGCTTGAGGGGACCATTAGAAAAGTGCGTCGTATGCGGGATTGCGTTAGAGCTTTTAAGCGGGGTACCAGGAAAAAGTCATACAGTATTAAATGTATTGTGTGCACACATCTTTAGTAAAAACTCAAGTCGTATATTGTTAGGGGAATTTCTTTAAGATGAGCGGGGCAGTTATCTACGAATAAAATGATTTTTCTTTTTTGCTCCAAACTACCGGAAAGTAGGGAAGCATTGGATTCGTGATTTGAGTTTAAAAAAAAAATTATGTCCTCAAAAATGAAAATGTCGACTACCATTTTCCGTTTCAGACATCGAGGATCATTTTTGATTCCGTGTCTGCGTTCAATTCCTTGTAACGCCCATAACTACCTTAAATATCGTTGAAATGAGTTCAGATTTGGAGGGTCGATCAGGAATAATACTTTGATAGTTCCATAAATATGAATTTTATTAGAATCGTACTGTAACGTTCGTCTGCGCATGCGCGAACATGAAATGTTGACCATTTTCTTGTAACGCTTCTAACTACGTGAACAATAGTAGTAGAGAGCTGAAATGTTGAGGGTACACATGGGTTGGATCGCAGATGGTCCCATTTCAAAACCTACCCAACTATTCTATACGTTTATGTGATTCAAGTGAGGAAGCTATACTGCCTACTCGAATTGGCAGGCGTTTTAGTTCCTCTCAGTCTATATGAGAAATTGTAGTTTTTCTCTATTTTAGACTACCTACCATTATTTTATTACATATCTCCATAATAATTCAGTTATGACAGTTTTTCCCGCAAAAAAGCATACATTCCCCATTTGCACAGAAGTTATGTAGGTATTTATAAAAACATCAGCCAAGTTGGGTGAGCAGTATAGCTTCCTCACTTAGTGTAACATGGGCGTATAGAATCAGTTGGTAAAAAAATGATGAGTCAATGTGATTGAATAGCAATAGAGTAGTAAGACCTAATGCCCTAATGCCTAATGTGCGTAATAAGATACAACATTTTTTGAACGTTTCATGTTCGCGCATGCACAGACGAAAGTTCAGTACGATTCCAATGAAATTCAAACAAAATGCTTGGAAATTTCATGGAAGTAGCTTTGAAGCTGTACCAACTGATAGTGCAATTAGAAAGGGAACGGGACAGCCACGGTAATCAAAATAAAGACTTCAGAACCCTAAAACCGACCCAATTTACTCATAAGGCCACTCCATACCACATTATATATCCACTAGTTGCTGTTATGCTTTTCTTCAGCTAAATTCTGTTAACTCATTGGTAGATATATGGATAAAGCTCTGCTGATAATACCATAACAGGTAAAAAATACTATCTTCTACTCGTTATGATCATACTAAGGCAAGCTCCATGTTTAACAGTATAGTCCGTGAACCAGTGGATTATTGCCGTACCATCGATCGCTATAATATCTTACCAGTTATCAATCAAGATTTGATTGAGCAGCCACCCCCTTTTAGGCATTCCAATACCCGTTCGCACTGGCTTTTTCTGACGGTTAGCTGACTCCTAGAAACCCGTAAGAAACCATCCATGATTCCATGCCATCGAGGTAAGTAGAGAAGGGTTTGATAATGGCTGAGAAATCGAGAAGATATTTCACGAGTGATTTGTTCTACTACTATCAGCCTTTTTGGTTTGGATGAGTAAAGCAGGGCAGACGCGTTCCTGACGGCAGTGAAATTTACATGTACCGATTCGTTCTACTACAATAATCGCAAAACGAAAACCTGTCGAAGAACGTCTTTTGAACAAATCTGCTACCTACAAGAATATACGTGTTCAGTCTTGAGGCCGATCACGAGAAAAAATGAGTAGAGAAGACCGTTTTTTCAATGTGACTGATGAATACTACAGTCATTTATAAGCGAAACTGTATACCTCCTGGTTGTGTCCGTGGATTTTTACTTTTCGTTGGACATTGTTTATTCGGCACGATGAAAGGTGAGGTGCACAAAGTAACAGAAAATATCGCTCAGAATCAGCAAGAATTTGGTAATCAAGAAAAATAAATGAGGCATGTAAGTCGGCTGGTGTCAGGGTTTGGTGTAGCCGCCACGCCCATCCCCCTCGTCGTCAATCAGTCAATCACCCCCGCTGGTCGCCCCTCACCGTCTTGCTTTTCAACTCTGAGCTGCGCTTTCACGACCAAAATTCATCTTTCCGACGGAATACCTCGATATTTTTTGCTTCCTCACTACCAGAAGGTAGGGGAGCCTTGGATTCGTGATTGAATTAAAAATAATTAAAAAAATTATGTCCTCCAAAATGAAAATTTCCTCTACCATTTTGCATTTCAGAGATAAAGGAACATTTTTGGTTCCGTGTCTGTAATGCCCATAACTGCCCGATATAATGGTCGAAATGGGCTGAAATTTGGATGGATTGTGCGGGTTGGGTCACAGATGGTCCCATACCAAAGTTATTGAAAAAGTACTGTAACTTTCGTCTGCGCATGCGAACACGCGAAATATTTGAAACGCCCGTAACTGCCTTAAATATTGTTGAAATTAGTTCAAACTTGGAGGGTCGATCAGGACTAATACTTCGACAGTTCCACATGAATCGTACGGTAACTTCCGTCTGCGCATGCGCGAACACGAAAAATGTTGACCATTTGCTTTAACGCTTCTAACTAGGCGAAAATTAGTCGTACAGAGCTGACATTTTGAGGGTACACGCGGGTTGGATCGCAGATGATCCATATTAAAAAATCATTGAAAAAGTTATGTAACTTTCGTCTGCGCATGTGCAAACGTGAAATAATTGAAACGCCCATTTGTAAATACCTTAAATATCGTTGAAATGAGTTCAAACACGAAATGAGGGTCGATCAGGATAGTTACTTTGATAGTTCCGTACTTTAATAGTTCCACATAAGTTTATAAGTCAGTAGTTTCTGCAATGTAGGAACAATTTTTGACTTTCTAAAACAATTTTGTTGGTCTTTAGCCACCACCACCGATGGTGATTACCACGGATGGAATGTAGAAGTTTCCCTCACTCACCATGTGTAGGGATATTTTACGGGAAACCTTCTCATTTTGCAGTGGCAACCCTGCAGCGTGAAGTCTGCTCCCTCTGCGCCTAGTCAGTCCTTTCCCGCAATTTCTCACAGACTGACAAACTACAGGTGTGTGTCTATTATTTTGATCACCATGGCTCAATATTTTCCCCTCCATCGGCCTCCTGATTGTTTTCTAAACCCACTAATTTGCAATGTAGTTTGAAACCATGTTCTAGTTTTTGAAGTATTGATAAAATGTGGCTGCACAAGAGAAATTCTAGTACAAATTTTGATTACCGTACTTTTGATACTTACCGTGTTCGAAGTGATTACCACGGGAAATCACCAAAGGTGTTCCTTCCATGGTAATCCAGTTTTTGTTTGAATAGTAGCAGAGCCCCCCCCCCCCCCCCCCACCTGCCATGATGCCTTTATCATTATTTCCAACTACTGTAGGTGAGGGAGACTGGGTCGCAGCAGTCTATGGTGATGAATGGTTCCCGGGAATCGTGGACGAGAAGTAAGTTTGTTTCATGTCAAGTGTTTTCAAATTTTGTTGTTCAAGTTTTTCCAGTTAACAAGTTTGTCAGTTTCAGCCAGTTATTGTTCAAAGTTGGCTGCGAGTTCTGCCTACGTTTAAGGCCCTCTAACCGTAGTTAGTATTTTTGATCGTCACTAGCCTAGCCATTTTTCAGTTGAGGCAATCTAGAAGTTTAAACTCCTCACTATTTTAAATTAGAATCTTGAGATTGCGACATGCGATTTTTTCATGACAATTTTCTTCTTTTTCTTTTCCCTCCTCTCACTCCTCACCTTACCAATTTTATCTGTCCTTTCTTAATTACCAGTGTTTAGACTTTTAATAATTTATTTTTGCATGAAGTTTTCAAAGATTTTCTTCGTTTTTAAAAAATAGATTTCGATAACCGTGGATGTGTTATGATTACCATGGTATTAAGAAATTTTATATGTCAGATTTCAAGATTTAAAATAGAGTTTGGTCTCAACCAAGCATACGAACTCTTCCCTTGGGATTTCCGAAGGTCCCTGATTTTTTCCAGATTTTTCCCAAAACTTTTTGGTCTATCAGATTCCCTTATGCAAAATTTGCGCTTTTCTTGAGAAGCACCCATTGGGGAAGGTACCAGTGCAGTGGTTCAGATATTCCTAACAAGACGGTTCCTGTGCTAACTAGGTATGTACTTTTATTTAAAACTTACCAGGACTGTTCCTCAGATCCAGAGCAGTTCCTTTGAGGACCCTCCCGAACTCTCCTTCGCCGAGACACTCCTCCACAGTTAGGCAGCATCTTGGGATCTCCCATCTCTCGTCGATTTCGATCTTGACAAAACAAGAAACAACAAAATATTGAATCTTGCAAACCTTTCTGAGGAAGTCCCTGCAATACACCATGAGTCACCAAAAGAAAATAACTTTCCACAAACTGTATTAGTGTACCTACTTCTAGCACTATTTGAAAAAACGGAAATTTGAACAATTTTTTTTGTCAAATCGCGAAACACAAACATTGCATCAACCTGGAAGCCCAGAACAAAAACAATCACGCGGAGTATTCAATTTGGCGTTTCAAAGGTGGAAATATATTTCTTATCAATCAAAAACAAATTAGTTTCGTGTATTATAATGTATGTTGAGGTCCACAATACCGAGGTATACATATACAATATACATATGTATCCACAACAGTCCAACAGAAGACATGTCAAAACAAGAACCAAAGTGAAATTTTAAGGAAAGATGAGTAGGTAGTGTTAATCCCATAAAATGTCATAATTTCAATGATTCCTTAATTTGCCAAGTCGGTGACTGCATACTTAGATGATACATCGCTATTAGTATAATAGCTAACTACATAGCTGTTGAGTTGCCTCAAAGAATTGCGTTATAATGAAGTCATACTATGGGGTGGGTCTTATGGTAACACATTTAAATAAAATTGTCGTCCTGCAAAAAATCATTTTAAAACATGCACTCATTGCCTAAGTTGACTCCGTCAAGTGAAGTGTACCATAAGGCAAAGGTTTTCACAGTCCGTCAGCCATTTATTAAAAAACTTCTTTTTTTCCACAAGAATCCAACTATGATCAGGAGTGCGCGTGATATCAATTACCAAACGAGATTCGTTTCATGCGGTAATATTTTAACCCCAAGGCCTCTTATTCAGCTGAACACACACAGCCCTTTGTATAAGTGTAATGGAGAACTTTCGCCATAAAGTTTTATATTTAAAAAAATTGCAAATCCCCTACAACGGTTTATTATTTCGTATAGAACACCTTCTGTTAAAGGTCACACTTCTCTGTTACAGATTCTGTTAGAAAACCCTTCTGTTACAGATCACAGCTCTCTGTATGGGTAACCCCTCTGTATACGGAGATCGCAGACCCTGCGTAGCTTAGTACCTAACCCCGTACTCCTTTGCAGGTACCTACCTAAATCACGTGTTAAATGTTGCTAAAATAATTCTGTCAATGACAAGCAGTAGCTAAAATGGCAAAAAGACACACAAAGGAAGTGCTGAAGGGAAAATTGTAGATGTGGAGCCAAAAATATTCAGTCCCGGTTGGGTTTCGATCCAGTCCATCCCTTACCACTGCGCTACAGTGCCAACCCTGCTGTTTAGGGCAAATTTTATGGCAATATCGTAAAATGCTCCGGTCGGTCTCAAAAATGCAGAAAAAAATGAAGCTATTTAAAAATTCGAAAAAACCCACCCCTCAAAATAAAATTTTCCGAGATAGGGATAGTCTGGATATTTCAACCCCTATTTTTCACCCCTTAGATTTGAGTGAAAGTAACGCCGAGCTTCGAGGACCCTATACTAAATTTCGTGAATTTTGGTTCATGGGAGCTAAGGAAAAAGCCGCGGACGTTGGACGGCGTACGAACGGAAATCTTTTTATTCGATATTCGTATTCTACGTCCCTTAATTTTGAGGGGGGGGGGGGGGGTTGAAAAATTTTTATGGTCGATTCCAAAGATTCATTATTGAAAAAACAATAAACAAAAAAATCAGAACTTGGAAAAATGGTAGGTTGAAGCTTGTTTTCAAAAATAAGCGTTATTTTTTGAATGAGGACGATTAAAAGTAAAAATGCGGCAAAAAGTGATGTATCAGGTCTATTAACATCTGACTGGCTGTCGGCCCAAGGAGGCGGAGCAAAGCCTTGGAGGCAAAGGTTTTCAATGCTGCCAACAATCCAACATTAGAAATGGCAAACCTTCGTGGTAACCTTCTAGAACCTTTGCTGTGACCTTCTCTGTTTGATTTTGAGGACTTTAAAAAATCATCTATATTATTTATTGCTATTCATGAAGCATAATGTTTGTTCAAGTGACAAAAGTATCTGTCAACAAAATTCAAAATTCTTGAAATGAAATAATACCAAGGAACAACTAACTCGACTTTGTACAGCCCATCCGTGGTTATAACCAGGTGTTCCCTAACAATTATATCTGGGCCGAACTTAATGCCGTTTCATTCACTATCATGCTGACGAAGCTTTTCATTAAAAACGAGCGGCTGATCATACAGTGCTATACAGGTAAATAATAAACCGCTGTGTAATAATTTGCAACGTTTTTTACAGCCATGCGTGATTGTAATCAGATGTTCCCTAGCGCAATTATATCTGGGCTGGATGTATACCGTTTCATTCACGATCATGTTGACGAAGCTTTTAGGACGTAAAGAACACGGGGTGGTATGAAAAATTCACTAGTTCGAGACCAATTTAAAAACATTTTTAAAAAACCATAGTTACCCTTCTACTGAGTTTTTGAGCCACAGCGTTCGGGAAATTTCAACCCCTATTTTTACCACTTAAGATGACTGAGTAACGCCGAGCTTCGCGGACCAACGACCCCAAATGGGACCTACAAACCAAATTTCATTAATTCTGGTTCATGATAACTAAGGAAAGTGCGAAGTACGGCGGATGGTTAGAATGTTTTATTCCATTTTCGGATTCTACGCGTAGTAGGTACCTTGAAACGGAAACCATTACATTTGTTGGGAGGGGGGGGGGGGTGTATTTTTTTCCATGCTCGATTCCGAAGGTTCACTGTTGAAAATTATAAACCCAGAATGAAGAAATAGTTGAATTACTCCGAACCCATAACATGTGGGACTGTGGGGCTTTCGGTTGAGTCAGCCGTTTTATGGCCTCTCGATGAAGAGCCAGCCTCCGTCGTTGTCGCCCCCCTTGAACGGTGAACAGATTGGCGGGGAAAAACCATCTTACTATGCGTTAAGACCTCAGTCCTCCCCCATCCTCCTTTACACCACCACAATATTGCGTTTCCTGTGGACACTTCATCGGGATTACCAGCCTCAACTCAGCCGTGAAGATACAGGAATTTTTACGGAGATCCTAACAGCTATGCCCATACGCCCAACATTTACGTTCTTACGAGTGAGCGCGTCAGATATCCATATTAAAACTCAGGCATAGTCGAGTGGAAACGGGAAGATTTCATTCGTATCTCCTCGCCATGAATTCCAAATCCAGCGTGAAACTGCGCACACGGATATGTGCACGTCTACGGATGGGACATCGCACATAACTGCTAATGTCACGTCAGATGTATTTAAATATGTGATGCGGATGTCCGGATAAGACCCCCAAAAACTACCAACAACTCCACTCACGAGTCCTGTTCATACATGACTACTGCCTAATGCGTGCGAAAAAAAATTCCACACACACCCTACAACGTTCTTATGAGGAGGTAGTTTCTACGCTTCGTGTCAAGTAGGTACATAGTACTTAAAGTATTAGTAGTACTTAGTATTAAAAATAAAAACGTATCGTAAGGAATGGCTGGGGCCCTTCAGCATGAACCCCTTTCACCCCGTCGTTGAGGGTCCTTCTGACGTCAAAAAATCACCAAAAATCTTTACGATGTTGTTCAGCTGGATTTGATCTCATTCGATGCAGAATTTGATGGTCTACATTCTACAATTTTTCTGGTGTACAAAACCAATTTCGGGCAGTTCGCCAATGGTCAAAATCTGAGTTTTCTAAGTTTTTGATGATCCCTAAGATAATTAGCTATTTCACTACCTATAAGAATCGACCATCAAATAACTTCGACAGAAAAAATCGCATTTTTGCCCCACTGTGCGATCCCCAGGATGCGGGAGAACGAATACGAAGTTATTCTTGTTACTGAAGTGAAGTGCATTATTCATTTCAATTAGGTTTTTTTTAGGTTGCTAGCGAATCCTAGGTACATAGGTACGCATGCAGTGAGGCAGTTATTCAGTTTTTCCTTCCCTGTTGCCACAGAATTTAGTGAAAAAAATGGGTGAGTAACGGTTATATAAATAGTATATATATGTGGGTATCTAGTTCGTATGTACTATATGGGGGCCCCTACAGATGGGTTTCCAGAGGGGCCCCAAGCCCGAACCTGCCCATACGAATATACTGAGATCAGACGGTAGTACATAAAAGTACTGAGAGGGAGTGGGGGGGGGGGGGGGTATCTCGAGTTTTGGATAGTGGACTCGAATAAAAACATAGTACCTAAATTTGCGCAAATCCACCAATGATCCACATTATGTTGTTAGAACAATTTCTGTCCGTCCGCCGTACTTCGCACTTTCCTTAGTTACCATGAACCAAAATGAATATTTTTATGAACAGTAACTGCTGAACGTTAGAGTGATTATTGCTGAAAGTGTCTCTGAGTGTTCGTGCATGCGTGGGTAGGTAGGTACTCACCTAAAAAAAAACCCTACTAAATCACGATCTTGCACTAATATAGGAATTCAGTAAAATAACAGCAGGAAAAACAAACCGGGGTTTTCAGGAAAATAACAAACCGTTCTGTAGTTGATAGCAGTTTTTTGTTTGTTTTTATTCAAACTACATTTTAGAAAAGGATAATAATAATTATGGATGATGGATAGAAGAGTTAATGTTCACGAAAGGATCTTCCAGCTTATGACTGGAACTTGATTGGATTGGGTCATTTCCACTCAAGTCCCCTTGTAAAGTTTATCAACAGAGTACTGATGAAAAACACTTGTAAGGCAATGGTACTGTACGGAAGGAGGTGCTGAGGTAAGTACTGCCGCACTCCGCAGGGGAGGAACGAGCCGCCGAAAACCCGTAAGAGAGCAGTTCCGATCGAAGCCGCGAAGGATTTTCTAATAAATCGTACCTTTACATTCAAGTGCCGTGTTTTCTTCTCCCGTCCGGCCCCAGTACAGGTACATATTTGGCGCCCAACAAAGACTCGAATCCCCCTTGGACTTCAGGTAAGGCCAGTACTGGCTATTGGGATTTCAAATACAGGAAGGAATACGGTTGATGAGCGAGGAAATGAGGACAGGGCACGAAATGGAGCCTTGGGGAACATCGGCAGGAGGTGAAGCAGAGGATGTTGTTCCATGGCTGACCGGCTAGTAACGGTAAGTAAGTACCTACCGCAAGAGCACTGCAGTTGACTATGAGATTGGGCCAGTTATCTTGTTGCGGTTGGTAGGTAAATATCTAATACCTAAATACCTAACTTGACACAAACATACAGTTTGATACTTGAGTCCTCTTTTTCTGCCTCTAATAGCCATTCCATAGCTCATTTAGTGATTCAATTCATTGCGACATTGGCCATTTTTCAAACTGGCAAACAAGCTGACCTGCGTTACCTCGGTGCCGTGTGTAACCGGTATAGTTTCGACTTCCACGACGGCAATTCAGACAGAATAAGGTAATACAAATTTTCCCTATGCATTTCGGCTCTTTCCTTTGTTGGCCCAAACCCATTACTTTTGCACCAGACGTAGCCTTTGGCGTTGGCCCAAGCACATAACTTTTTCATTAACATCGCATTTTCACACCACTGGCCCAAACTCAGATCAACTGATCTGATTACAATCCCGAAGTCGCACAACATTCATGTTGCACAAGTTTTGTTCAAACTTTCTCGAATTCGTCCCGTGATTAGTTTTCGGAAAAATTTATTTAGTTGAAATACAGGTATTGATTGTGTTATCAAACCCGAATATTACAAAATGTGTTGTGTTACAAAAACTGGAAACCGCGTGTATTTAATACAAATTTAAGAGTATCCTATAAGATCCTGTAAAATTCTATTCATGATTTGGGTCAAGCCATAAAATCGAACGGAAGTATTAAAATAAATACAACGATCAATAAATTGTATGAAACGAATCGAAGACATTGGAAGCCAACGGCTCGCAACAAGAAACCGTTGCGTGAAACCGAGGTACTGATGCGCAGATGTACGAGACGGTGAGTAGTAATGAAAGCTACCAAACTCACTTGATGATGTGGTTCAATCACTGTCATATCGGACAGGATGAGGGCTTCCGTGCCGTAGGTGCTGTTATAGTTCATCTCGGATTTGTGCTGGTTCCCGCAAGCAGACCTGCAAAATTTATTCCACAGGTAACTCAGTGCTCATTAGATTACTTGAGGAAATATTGGGTTCCAACGGTGTGTGGATCGTTAGAAATGTTATACGGCTTATTCATAATTATTATGTATAAATATCACTCTGGAGTTTTGTTCTAATTTCCCATATTTATGTCAAAAACAAGGCAAATTATATACATGATATATGTGGGGGGCATTGAAATCTTCATTAAATCTTGCTGGTTTGCACTAATTACATGTGCCAGTCTCTCGCAAAAGGCACTCAACGATCTTTAGAACGTAACGGTGGAGGTACGACTTACCAAATGCAGACCTTCCTCTATAGGTACCCAAGTTTTCATGGTATTTCAACTGGAGGAGTCCGTTTTAAAGCACCCCCCCCCCCCCCCCACACACACACACACACACACAGAAGCCAGACTTGAAGACAGTCCAGGAAAGTCTGCTTTCCACTTCCCAGTGCATGCAAGAGAAATGATTAGTGATATTTTATGACTGACAGTGCACAAACTAGATCATTCCTTTCAGAAGAAAAGTAGTGTAATGGCATCAAGTATTGGAGTTTGGGTTTGACCATTCGATTCAGCGTGAAAAAATAAGTTGAAGCCGAAACTCCTCATAAGCCCCCCCCCCCCCCCCCCCCCACAGGATGAAGCAGTCCAAAACCACTCGATTTTCACAAAAACTTGATTTAGCCCCAAGTAGCACAGCAAAATTAATCTGATTACAACGTCGGAAAGCTGATAAAATGCAGATCTTTTTGCCGTCCTTGCGAACTACTGAGCGCATGGCACCTACCTATTTGAAGCGGGAAAACTGGCCGAAAAAAAGCCAAGTTGTGTGAAATTTAAGAAAAAGTTTGAACTGATTTTTCACTTATTAAATCCGTTCGGTTCTGGCATCAGGAAGAAATTCCCCACGACATTGTCAATTTTGACCTTAAAGAGAAAACTGAGAGAGAATTGAGGGTAATTTTAATGAAACAAAGTCGAAAACATGAAAACATTAAAAAAAATGAAGAAAACTCAGACAATAAGCGGATTATTGAAAGAATGTTAAGGAGCACATTTTGTTGCAAACTAGTTGTAGAATCGATCCCTGCACATATTGGACTCTATACCGGGACCCCCTATATGGCTCTGTGACTATTGGCAGCATTATTCTTGATTTCCTGTCAAGGGCCTATCTAATATGAAAGGGTGTCCTGTAAATCGCCACCAGTCGGGTCTGTTCAAAACTACAGCTACTTGATCCAGTAATATATATTTTTACTCGAGGGCCGACAGGTATAGGATGGTTTTTCCCTTTTGGAGCCGCTTTTCTATACAGACAGAAAATAAGGCTAAAATATATTAGTATGCGAATTCACAGCCTGGTAAAGCCCCCCCCCCCCCCGGTAAATCACGTACGGAAAGTCACGTTTGAAAGTCGCGTACGGAAAGTCACGTTTTGACTGTTTTCAAGATATGGTTCCCTTTGAGAATCACTCCGGACAACACTCATGCAGTGCACACACGGTATCCTATACCTAGACCTACGCCTCCTTCAAGACTGAGCGGTCGTGCGTTTTACTGCCTAACCTGCGCCTACTACCCCTCGACCATCGTACGAAGAAAAGAAGAAAGAAAGTTTCTTGCTTATTCTTGTTCTTACCTCGATGCACTGATAGCGTTCGAGATAAAACAGATGGATCTGATACACTTCGCTCGGGTGAATTCTCTCGCTGTCAATATCAGGAAATCGCTACTTAGGAGGCACTCCCAATTCCACGTAGATGGGGAATATCTATATTTTCTCTATTGTTTGGAACAAGTAAGAACAGGAAGAGATGATGAAATGATATGGAAAACTCGACTACAAAGGTCATCCCCACCCAGCCATCCCTCTCCAAATCTGTTTGCTCGGCATGATGATACTGAGCTGAGAAGGATTATGCAAACAGAAAATAACAGACTATTCTGGAGGGATTTTCATCGTTTTGTTCTCTTGATTAGTTCAACTCTGTTGCTGTTCATTCATGTGTCGTTAAGACTTGAAAATAGGTAATTTTGGGGAGCAACTAAATATCAGCCTACTCATCACATGTGAACACCAACCTACTGTGTAGGTACATACACTCGTTAATGTAAAACTTGGACGAATTAGAGGCATTTTTAGGATCCTGCCATCATATATTAGGGGAAAAAACGCAAATGCGCTTTCAGATATAATTATGTAAATGGGAAACCCATTTTCTCATATTCCTCAGCTATTAGGTACAACTGCTGATTCGTTCCAGAAAATACATCCGAGTAAAGAGTTGCCAGTTCATGCTAACTACGCGGCGTAGGTGGATAAAATCCGCGGCCGTTCACTATGCAAATTCCACTGAGGGAAGGGAAAAACGCTATAATTGACGATGGAGCGCCGCGGGAAGGTCACTGCAGGTCGGCTATTAGCCTATCCCGCCATCACGCCACCAATAATTTCTGCCAACTTATCTATTATAATTAACATGGGATCCACCTTATAGTCGCACAACATTTTGTGCACTCGTTATCAAACTACTCAGCTTTGTACAGAAATATGAGTAGGTAGTTTCAACCATCTCCAAAAATCTAATTTTGGAAATGAGTTGTTCCGGAAAATTACAAATTTTACAATTAAAAAATACAATCAAGAAGCTCATAAACTGAGACTAACCCGCACCTGAGTGATTCTACTGAGTCACACTTGGGTCAAAATCGACCTTCCAACATTTTTTGCCCCCCCCCCCCCCCCCCCCACACGGTATCATTCGATTCGTTAAGATGTCTACTACGAACTATTTATTTCTTTATTTATTTTATCAAGTGAGTCAAGTGCGAAACCTTTAATTCATAAATAATGTTGTAATTACAGTTTCGCCCTACATCGAGGTCTTAATCAGCATGAATCTAAGAGGCGAGTCTTGTGGATGCAGGTAGGTACCTAGGCATATCCAGGTCGTAATTTCTATAATTTATTAATTACGTAAGCAGGCATGTCCACTTCTATTAAGAAGTAGGTACCTAATAGTCATTATGATGACGTCATCCATCACCTGAGTAGGTACAAGCTGAGTGATGATGATCATGAAAGATAAAAAAACGGGTTTTTTTCTTATAGTGGAGGTATGTTTTCATCAAATTGTTTACCAAAATATCAAACTTCTAAATTTTTGCTAGATGATTTGAAAAACCAAGATGATAAAAAAGTTTAAAAATTTAAACTTAAAGTTTATATTTTGGTAAAAAATTTGATGAATACGTGTATTCATCCTCCATTATAAAAAAAATTGTCTAACTTTCATTATCATCATCAATCAACTTGTACCCAGGTGGTGACCAGTCATCATTATGACCAGTAGGCGCCTACTTCTTCATAGAAGCGGACATACCTGCGTACATAATTATAGAAATGACGACCTGGATATGCCAAGGTCCCTTCCTGCATCCACAAGATACACCTCTTACATTCATGCTGATGATGATGAAGACTTCGATGTAGGTCGAAACTGTATAATTATTATTTATGAACTGAAATGGCTTCGCACCTGACTTCCTAAAAAGAAAGTGGTCGCATCATCCCCACATACTACAATTTAACATTGTAAACACATGCACGCTGTCACTTCCGTCCCTTCTCGAAATTCTCCAAAGCCACCATGCTGGGAGCAGGCGCTTCGCCCTGCCACTGGAACTTGATGTAACAGCAGGTTTTGTTTTGAAACAATAAGACGTTTTTTACTCGAGTATTGAACAAAATGACCTAAAGAAGTGGTGGGAGTAGGGAAGTGATGGGAAATCTAGCGGCGAAAAAAATGAACGAAAACACCTGCGGGATAGAAGTGACAAAACTCGAGTACCTACGCGACTTCAAATTTGAATTATGTTCAGCCCTAGCCCAAACAACCAGTGCACCTACCAACGTCTGAAACACCCTAGCCTGTTAAAATAAAACTTGGGGATGGTTTTTTCACCCTTTCAAACGTAACGAATAGGGTGGAGTACGGAAACGGAGAGTGACAATGATGATTTAAACTGGAAAATTGATTAGAAATTATGGGGATTTATATGCTTAGTGCAGGACTGCTCCCGATGCAAATCTACATGTTAGGAAAAAAATCTTGAGAATCCACAATCTACGAAGGCTACAGCCAGTACGCACAAAAAGTGACTTTCTGTAGAATTAGGTTATGGGGGCTTAGCTTTCAGCCCCCAAGAGCCACAACAACCGACTTTTAACTACACAGTTGATTAAAAGTAGGATAAAAGGAAGTCTTGAATCGTGAGTTATTTCTGTAGAATCACCCACCTACACTCTCTCATGGTTACCTACAGTTACGGAGGTATCCAGAAGGTCTCAATATCAACGCTTTCGTTGCCCGACTAGTTAACAAGGAATCCATGAGGAATCCGAGATCATGTTTCCGACACAATTAAACACTGATTGTTGCACGCCAGCTGTATACACATACTTAATAACCTAATTGCATTAGACGAGGTTTGACTGCCTCCTATCTTCTATGAGATACAATTTCCAGGTATTTATTTATTTTAGGCTCCTTACTTAGACTGGTTTTCTTAAAAGTAGCTGCCTTCACTGAAATTTAACTATGGACTGCTCTCAGGTTCTAACCTGCCTCGGTTTGGTCCGAAATGTCGGAAATAAATAATGGAAATGTGATCATTTTTCTGAACTTTCGGCTGTTCGACTATTCCTTACCAATACCTACTTATCTCGTTGTTGTTGAAATCATAAGAGCTAAAAAACGCTGCAAATCCCTGCACAACGGTTTATTATTTTGTACAGAATACCCTTCTGTTACAGATCACAGCTCTCTGTATAGATAACACTTCATAAATGTACTATTCTATACATATTATGTAGATCGCAGACCCTCCGTAGTTCTAAAGGAAAATTGTTGATGTAGAGTGAAATAGATGCCCCTTCTGCGTAGATCACTGTTTTCTGTGGTCAATACCTACCCTCGTGGTAAAGTATAATGAGCCGTTGTGTAATAACTTGCCCATCAATAATACTTCAACGGTTGGTCAAGTTGCAAAAGTACCGATCAACAAAATCCAGCCCCTTCTCAGTAGATGAACCGTTGTGTAATAATTTGCCGTTGTTCAATAATTTACCGTTGTGTAATAATTTGTGATTGTGTACTAATTTACCCATCAATAATACTTCAACGTTTGTTCAAGTTTCACAAGTACCTACCAACAAAATCCAATAGTCCATCACTTATCAAATGAAATAATATCGCAGAACAACCAACTCGACTTCATACAGCCATCCTTGATTATAATCATGTGCTCCCTAGTGATGATATCCCGGCCGGATTTATACCGTTTGATTCACGATCTTGTTGACGAAGCTTTTTGGTGCACACGAACGGCTGGACGAACAATGCTCCGGGTGGTCTCAAAAAATGGTTTAGCTCAAGACAAATTTAATAACGTAAAAAAACCATAGTACCCTTCTATCAAAAGTTTTCGAGATACGGCGTTCTGAAAATTTCAACCCCTATTTTGAACCCCTTAGAGGTGACTGACAGTAACGTCGAGCTTCGAGGACCAACTAGGCCTTGAACGGAACCTATAACCGGAGTTTCATCAATTTCGTTTCATGGTAACTAAGAAAAGTGGCCAGTACGGCGTACGGACAGAAAATTTTTTATTGCATTTTCGGATTCTACGTACCTTGAAACGTAAACCATCAAATTTTGAGGGGGGGGGGGGGGTTAGCATTTTTTTTTTTTTTTTTTCATGCTCGATTCCAATGGTTCATTATTGAAAATAATAAACCAAAAATTAAAAAAAACTAGGTACCCGGTAAAAGTGTAATGATATTTTTGTGATGTAGATTAGTTCAATCTCCTTAATCTCAAGTACAAACCTAGTTTTTTATTGGTGAAGTACCTATACAGGTATGGGAATATGCCGAATTTCTCTCTTCATGGGCTCAGAAAGGGTTTGAGTTTCGGGGGCAGATAGGACTTGGGCTTGGGTTCTAGAAAGGGCATGTACGAAATATGACTCGTCCGACAATTGGGGCGCGGTGGAGGGAAAAAATACCGTAACTGGCCACTAAGCGATGAGCATAAGAAGACGTCAACTCGACACATATTACAATAAAAATAATCGAAAATATTACAATAAAACCGAATAACATAGTACGGAGCTTTAGCAGTGGTAGAATCTTGAATGAAGGTGGTACAAAACCAAATCACAACACACAACCATTGATTGAGTTGGTAGGCAGGAACGAAATTTTCCGTTTCATTTGACCTGCCATAGTATTTTCCTGTTCATCTTCGTACCATTTCCAAATAATCATGAAAATGCACAGTTTCATGATTGTGCCACCAAAGTCGGATCTCCTGACTTGGATTCTCCAGTTTCACCTCCACATCCTACCATTTGCTATGGCTTAAACCTAGGAGAAAGTGCGTATACTAAATTAATAGCTATTTAGTTTTTTTTAAATGCACCTACCCCTGCGTTGCTATAAGTAGTTTTGCTACCTAAAATGTTTCATAATTACCTGTATGTTTAATGATGATTACCCTCGACTTTGTAGTTATTTAAAGAAATATTACTTACAATAAATCAAAATAACAAAGTAGCACGTACCTTTAGTAGTGTGTACAATCCGAGAATGAAGGTAGAATCCAGTTCGTAGCACTAACCGCATACACAACAACTGATCAACGCGGGCCAATCAGTGCACACACGTTATTCATCGGATTGCCCATACCACTTCGCGGTCAATCGGCGGATCATTCCGAGGCGATTCGAGAAAAAACACAAAAACACAATAATCTAGTCCAGGAATTATTGTTTAAAGATTAATTTTGACGAAAAACTACCACAAACCTACCATCCGTCGCGGGTGATCGAGGGACTGACTAATAGAGAGGGGCGGCAAGGTGGGGAAGGTGGTGGGGAGGGGAAAGTAGGCACTTAGGTACTTGTAACTTTAATTATTTTTCCCTTCATTTTACCCGACTTATTGTCTTTACCTGTTTTTACCCTTTTCCAAAAAAATCCACAAAATGATTGAAGTTACCAATCTACGTGGCACTGGGTCTGCCCGCCAGAGCTTAAACTCTCCAGATGTAGGTTAATACTTGGAATTTTCCATCTATTTTATTGGAATTGGTCATTAATGCGATCTTGAATTTCAGTAAACCACCAATAATTGTATAGTTGGTGTTTTAATCGTTCCAAGTAACTAAATCATGTTGTGAACTGATGCCCTCCTGGCACAACCAGTGCCACATAGATTAGTAACTTGTATATTATTTCTTCGATTGTTTGAAGCAGTTAGGAAAAGAAAAACACAATGAAAATTCAGGTAAAAAAATAAATGAATAAATAAATAAATAAATAAAAATCGAGTGAATACCTACCTACCCCACCACGCCCAGCCACATCACCTTCCCCACGCTGCCACCCCTCACTATTTAGTCAGTCTGGCCCGATCACCCGCGACGGATGGTAGGTAAGTGGTAGTTTTTATTCAAAATTCATCATAGAAGAATAATTCCTGGACTAAATTTTACTGTGTTATTGTGAGTTTTCTCCTCGAATCGCTTCGGTATCCGCCGATTTAATCGGGAGAAGTGATATGGGCAATTCGAAAACCAACGTGGGTGCATTGTCGGCCCGCGCCGATGATGATTGTGTTCAGTGCAGCGATTTGGATTCCACCACCTTCATTCTCCGACCGTCCAATACTAAAGGTACCGTAAAATTATGTTATTTAGATTTATTCTAAGTAATATTTTCTTTATAATTTATCATGTCGAGGATAGTAATTATGAATTTAATTACCTATCTACCTACTTGGAAGTTTCGACCTATTTGATTTGAATTTCCAAAAACCATCTATAAGAGTTTTTAGTGTTCTCATCGTTCGGAGTACCTGTGTGAATCAGGAGAATCGTCGCTCTGGTGGCACACCCCATGCCACGTAGACATACCTACCTACCTTACCTAGACATTTCTTCAACTGTTTTGAGAAGTTCCGAACCGAAAAATACAATGAGTATTCAGAAAATATTAAGTAAATATTCCTACCAAGGCCCACACTGCTGATACTTTCTGAAGTCAGTCCGTTGATCACCCGCTACTGGTTGGTATGCGGTCGTCAAAATGCGTCTTTATTCCTGGATTACATTATATATAAATTATTTTTGGTGTGCTTTCTCCTGGAATCGTCTCGGTATTATCCGCCAAATAACCGCGAGAAGTGATATGGACACTCCGATACCTCACGTGAGTGCAGGTTGGCCCATATTGATCAGTGTTTTTGATTATTAGTGATGCGATTTGGGTTCTACCACCTTCATTCACGGATCATCCGCTACTAAAGGTAAGTACAACTCTGTTATTTCCCTTGATTTAAGTAATATTTCCCTATAACTATAAACGCGAGTGTAACAAAATCACGAATTCAGGTATCTACTTGGGAGGTTCTACATATTTGATTGAACTTCGTGGTTAACACGATCTTGAATTTCCAAAAACTACTGATAAGGGACCTATACGGTGTTCTCATCGTTCGGAGTACCTGTCTGAATCAGGAGAATCGATGCTCTGGTGGCACAGCCCATGCCACGTAGACATACCTACCTACCTTACCTAGACATTTCTCTAATTGTCTGGATAAGTTACGAACCGAAAAATAGATTGAGAATTCAGATAAATGAAAGGGGAAAATATGAAGTAAAAACCTACCAAGGCCCACCATGCTGATGCTTTCTGAAGTCAGTCCCTAGATCGCTCGCAACTGGTTGATATGCGGTAGTTTTTCGTCAAAATTCATCTTTAAACAATAATTCCTGGACTAGATTATAAATTTTGGTGTGTTTTCTCCTGGAATCGCCTCAGTATTATCCGCCGAATAACCGCGAGAAGAGATATATGGACACTCCGATACCTACCTTACGTGAGTGTAGGGGGTCTATTCACTAAGCCAAAGAGACATCTCTTTCAGGTCCAACTCTCTCTTTTGGCAAAATGGATTTTTATAGTGTCCATGACAGGGTTATTCAGTAACTTTTAAAAGAGAGAGTTGGCGGCCATCTTGGCATTCTCGATCTCTTTAAGAGAGACAGCTAATTAGGTGTATTTCCTCGAAAGAGAGAGTCTATTTCTCGTTTGTTTCACAGTGTTCGTGTAATATCCTCGTTCATCCGCAACCACATCGGTAATTTTGATCGTGTATTTTTGGTTTATTATTCTGTGAATAATACACCTATGTATTCGCTCAGCAAAAAAATTTTATAACACCCCCTCAAAATTTTTTCTTTTCCGTTTCAAGGTGCGTAGATTCCAAAAATGCAATGTCCGTCCGCCGTCCGCCGTATCACGTGCGCAGGCTTCATTTTCGGTCTAAAAAAATCGTTTTTTCGCACACATGCTCCATTTGGGCCCTAGTTGTGTCCCGAAACTTTTCAGCCCGATCGGAATATACCCAGGGGTGTTATGAGTGAAAATGTGTGTAAAAATAGGTACTTTTTACGTTTTAGCAACATGTTGGTAACATGAGCTTTTAAGGTATCGTTTTTCATGTTTTTGGGGACGAGAAGACCGAATATGAAGTCGATTTTGACCGAAGAATACAAAATTGAGGTTCTACCTGATGTTCAGCTCCCGAAATTGATTTTTTATGAGTCAAAAACCTGGGAAATCGTCTGAAATCACCATCAATTAGAATAACACTGGAAAAAGTGTCAACACGTGGATCAAGACGATTAAATGGTGCTACCAATGATCAGAGATAATTTATTTAAAAAAAAAAGGGAGCGTACCTTATTCGTGTTTTGGGGGCCAAAATTGGTGGAAACCACCAGAGATAGCTATTTCAATTATTTTATATGAAAGAAGCAATAAATAAACAGCCAACATCTCTGTAGGTACGTCCAATAGAATAATAAACCCATGTGACAAGGACTTTGCAGCGTTTTTCATTTCTTAAAGTTTTTCATTTCATAAAGATTAAATTTTTCATTTCAATTTTAATTAAAAATATATACATAATTATTGAGTC
Source organism: Leptopterna dolabrata (assembly GCA_954871275.1). NCBI lineage: Eukaryota > Metazoa > Arthropoda > Insecta > Hemiptera > Miridae > Leptopterna > Leptopterna dolabrata. The sequence continues at coordinate 20,595,374 of OX940976.1, forward strand.
ATGAGTAAAAACGTCCAAGTACGGGTTGAGGTAGGTACCTACCTTCCTAAGAGTGGCCGTTCATTAGGTGTAGATATAATACAAGCATTAAACCCCCTAATTCGACTTTTTCTGTTTATAATTGAGACTCTTTTTCAATTTCATTTAAACTTTTATCCGATTCGTGAGTAAAAACGTCCAAGTATGGATTAAGGTAGGTAGGTACCCATTGAATAGGTATTAATAAGAAATGCGTTCATTATTAAGGAATTGAACTCCCGGGGGCACAAACATCTCGCACTTCATGGATACTATGGCATTTTCGTGTATTAGGATCCATATCTCCTTACGTGAGTGCAGGTTGGCCCGTATTGACCAGTGTTTTTGATTATTAGTGATGCGATTTGGAATCTACCACCTTCATTCACGGATCATCCGCTACTAAAGGTGAGTACAACTCTGTTATTTCCCTTTATTTTAAGTTGCATTTCCCTGTAACTATGAACAGGGGGCTTATTCACTAAGCCAAAGAGACATCTCTTTCAGGTCCGACTCTCTCTTTGGGCCAAATAGATTTTTATAGTATCCATGACAGGGTTATTCAGTAACTTTTCAAAGAGAGAGTTGGCGGCCATCTTGGCATTCTCGATCTCTTTCAGAGAGACACCTAATTAGGTGTCTTCCCTCGAAAGAGAGAGTCTATTTCTCGTTTGTTTCACAGTGATCGTGTAATATCCTCCTTCATCCGTATAATATCCTCCTTCATTCGCAACCACATCGGTACTTTTGATCGTGTATTCTTTCATTTCATAAAGGTAAGTCAATTTAAATTAAAAATATATACATAATCATTGATTCATGAGTAAAAACGTCCAAGTACGGGTTGAGGTATTTACCTACCTACCTAAGAGGTTCATTAGGTGTAGATATAACACAAGCATTAAAAGCCCCCTAATTCGACTTTTTCTGTTTATAATTGAGACTTTTTTCAATTTCATTTAAACTTTTATCCGATTCGTGAGTAAAAACGTCCAAGTATGGATTGAGGTAGGTAGGTACCCATTGAATAGGTATTAAGAAATGCGTTCATTATTAAGGAATTGAACTCCCGGGGGCACAAACATCTCGCACTTCATGGATACTATGGCATTTTCGTGTATTAGGATCCATATCTCTTTCTCAAGGTCTCTGGAGCTATTCTGTAAAATAGACTAACCCGGAGACATTGGAAGAGACTGTCTTCCTGGGGGAGACTATCTCTCGCGGGAGATTTTCAAAATAGATAATCTCTTTCCACTGTCTATTTTAGTGAATAGGCCCCCAGGAGAGTAGTAAAATCACGAATTTAGGTATCTACTTGGGAGTTTCTACATATTTGATTGAATTTCGTGGTTAACACGATCGTGAACTTCCAAAAACTAATGAGAAGGGATCTAGACGGTGTTCTCATCGATCCGAGTACCTGTGTGAATCAGGAGAATCGTCGCTCTGATACTTTCTGAAGTCAGTCCCTAGATCGCCCGCTATTGGTTGGTATGCGGTAGTTATTCGTCAAAATTGATCTTTAAACAATAATTCCTGGACTAGATTATAAATTTTGGTGTGTTTTCTCCTGGAATCGCCTCAGTATTATCCGCCGAATAACCGCGAGAAGTGATATGGACACTCCGATACCTCAAGTGAGTGCAGGTTGGCCCGTATTGACCAGTGATTGTGGTTTTGATTATTAGTGCTGTGATTTGGGTTCTACCACCTTCATTCGCGGATCATCTGCTACTAAAGGTAAGTACAACTTTGTTACTTCCCTTGATTGTAAGTTTTATTTCCTTATAACTATAAACGTGAGTGTAGTAAAATCACGAATTTAGGTATCTGCTTGGCAGTTTCTACCTATTTGATTGAACTTCGTGATTGACACGATCTTGAATTTCCAAAAACTACTGATAAGGGACCTATACGGTGTTTTCATCGTTCGGAGTACCTGTGTGAATCAGGAGAATCGATCCTCTGGTGGCACAGTCCATGCCACGTAGACATACCTTCCTACCTTACCTAGACATTTCTTTAATTGTCTGGATAAGTTACGAACCGAAAACATGGAAAATGATATCTCAGAAGCTCATGTTACTAAAACGCAAAAAGTACCTATTTTTACACACATTTTCACTCATAACACCCCTGGGTATATTCCGATCGGGCTGAAAAGTTTCGGGACACAACTAGGGCCCAAATGGAGCATGTGTGCGAAAGAACGATTTTTTTAGACCGAAAATGAAGCCTGTAGACGTGATACGGCGTACGGCGGACGGCGGACGGACATTGCATTTTTTGAATCTACGCACCTTGAAACGGAAAAGAAAAAAGTTTGAGGGGGTGTTATAAAAATTTTTTGCTGAGCCAATACATAGGTGTATTATTCACAGAATAATAAACCAAAACCACTGTGGTGTTCTGTGGGCACTCGTTCATATTATTTGTGCTTACTCGGAATACCAAACTGATTTTGTAGCAACAGTTCTTCCAAGTTCACTATTTTAACCTCCACTTATTATTAAACATCGACTTCTAAAATTTACTGCGTGTGAAATGCGAAATCATTCAACCGACTAAGAAGTTTTTAAAGGGCAGTTGCTATGATATTGAGTTATTATTCTGTGAATAATACACCTATGTATTCGCTCAGCAAAACATTTTTATACACCCCCTTAAACTTTTTTCTCTTCCGTTTCAAGGTGCGTAGATTCCAAAAATGCAATGTCCGTCCGCCGTACGCCGTATCACTTGTACAGGCTTCATTTTCGGTCTAAAAAAGTCGTTCTTTCGCACACATGCTCCATTTGGGTCCTAGTTGTGTCCCGAAACTTTTCAGCCCGATCGGAATATACCCAGGGGTGTTATGAGTGAAAATGTGTGTAAAAATAGGTACTTTTTGCGTTTTAGCAACATGTTAGTAATATGAGTTTCTGAGATATCATTTCCCATGTTTTTGGGGACGAGAAGACCGAATAAGAAGTCGATTTTGACCAAAGAGAAGAAAATTGAGTTTTACCAAATGTTCAGCTCCCAAAATTTTTTTATGAGTGAAAATCCTGGGAAATCGTCTGAAATCACCATCATTTTGTATAATAACACTGGAAGAAGTATCAACACGTGGATCAAGACGATTAAATGGCACAATGATCAAAGGTAGTTAGGTATTTAAAAAAAAAAGGAAAAAACAAAAAAACAAAAAAGAGCGTACCTCATTTGTGTTTTAGGGGCCAAAATTAACGGAAACCATCAGAAATAGCTATTTCGATTATTACGCATAAAAGAAACAATAAATGAACAGCCAACGTTTCTGTAGGTATGTCCAATAGAATAATAAACCCATGTGACAAGGACTTTGCAGCGTTTTTTTTCTGTCTGTATCACGACAGAAAAAATACAAAACTACCGAAACAAACGTACAATTTTTTTCCCTCCCAGTTTCTATTATGGTAGGGAGTCATCAAGTAGGTATACATACACCTACAGTTATTTGATGCCACAGCGACCAAAGATTGAGCCTTGAGATGAGAGGTAGTGCAGGTGCACCAGAACATCCTTTGCCTCTCCCAAGTCACTTATAGTTTGAGGTCAATAACTCGGGAACATCTCCAACGAGAAAGCAGAAACAAATGGCTGGTTTGAAGCCGAAACGAGTAAAAGAAAAAGTTTTCCTCGTGTAATCTCTTTTATGGTTGAGATAAGTTTTCTATTTATAAAATTTTTGGAAGTTTTCCAATTCATTATGTCGCTTATGACGCCGGGGTAGATCTCTTAATTAATTTTTCCCAGAATAACATCGTTGATTAAGTATCTGTCGGCTTAGTTTTCATTAGAACATCAACTACGGAACTACAAAGAAGCATAAGATTGTTTTATTCCATCAAAGTACCAGTTATCAGAGCGAAATTGCGCCTTTTATTTCCCCGCGAGTGTGGACATGTACGGAATATGGCAGGAGTATGTTCATTCATTATACACGACCCTGAATAAAGCATTCTAATTTCTATAGCTGAGATCCCCAAACATGTTCTCAATAAATATGAACTATAACAACAAAATGTTTAAATTACGGAAAAAAAATGTTTTTGGCTCGGCGAATATCTAGGGAGCACACTGTTGTACTACTTCATGATGCGTCGTTAAAAATCAAAGGCCCCAGTAAGAAATGTGAGGGAAAGGCTCCATATCTGGGATACCAACCCTTCGAAATACGGCAAATGGGTGGAGAAACCGATTTTTGAAGCGGGTGGGCCTCATTCTTCAAGAAACCTTTATTTCACAAATTCCGGTGGTTGATGACTTCAAGATATCGGAAGTTGGAAATTGGTTGTTGGGTACATCTACGTCTCGGCTGGGCTACGTGTGTCTCCGCTCATTCTAACGTCACATTGACTACTGTTTAATGATAATTATCATTAAACAGCAGTCAAGTAACGTAGAAGAAGAAACTCTATAATAGGTTCGTTCGGACAGTCCTGGACCCTTCCGAAGCGGTCTATCCAAGCCACGCCCCTTTTTATGCGCTCGGACAGCGCCAGAAATGGTCCTGGATCGAGAGTTGGCTGCTTGGACAGACTGCTCAGGATTAGATCCAACATTCCTGGATTTTTTCGAGGACTGTACTGATCCTGCGCAAGGGCACTTCTACCTTCAGGTTATTTGTTCGGAATCATCAGCGCGCGTTCCGACAGACCCAGTTCTGGACTCAATCCTGGACGGGTCTACCCCCTCATTTTCGAAACGCAGAACTGGTCCAGGTCTGTCTCCGAACAAACCAATTATTTCCATCTCCATTTGCATGTTGTTTATTCCGTGTCCCCGACATTAGCAGGCAGATAACTATCTCTACGTCACAGCCCGCAGTTTTTTTCAAACTCACAATTTCTTTTTGCTTAAATCTATCTTTATGCTTACAGTTTCTCGAATAGGCCCAAATTTCGTTAACCCCAAGCAATGTTGATTGGGAAAAAATGAAATTGAAAATGACTGTATGCCTCCATTTGAAGTGTACTTTATTTATTTTTATTGATAAAAAATGCATAAAAAAGTCTTCGAAATGTACAGAAAAAATCCTGAGAAACAATTTACCCAATAAGTGGTAGGTACATGAAAAAATTGACTTTTTTTTTCTGTACATTTTGAAGCATTTTCTGCGTATTTTTCAAAAATAAAAAAGCTTCAAATTATTACACAGCGGTTTACTATTTACCTACACATAGATGCCCCTTCTGCGAAGATCACTGTTTTCTGTGGTCAGTACCTACCCTCGGGCTCCCCCCAGATAAGCCATAAATCGAGTACTGGAACCGACTCGGGATTTACAGGTATAAAAATGCCAGGAATTCAATAATTAATTATTTGTTTTTATTCATGAAGCATAAGGCGAAATGATAAACCGTTGTGTAATAATTGAACTATACAACCCTTCTACGTGTTTTCTGTGGTCATTCCCCTTGAGCTCCCCCCAGGAAAGCTCTAAATCGAGTATTGGAGCCCTGGAGTACTCGAGGACATGCCCTCGGCACAAGTACATGGAGTTAATACCCTGGGTACATGTAGTACTGGAATTAAAGTTTCATATAAATGCGCGGTATTCAATAATTTAATCATTAATTATTTGAAGTTATTCATGAAGAATAAGGTAAAGAATAAACCGTTGTGTAATAATTTACGTGCATAGATGCCCCTTCTGCTTAGATAGTATAGTAAACCGTTGTGTAATAATTTACGCAATAATACTTCAACGTTTGTTCAAGTTGCAAAAGTACCGATCAACATACTCCAAAAGAGTATTATTTTTCAAATGAAATAATATCACAGACTAACCAACTCGACTTCATACTCCGACATAATATAATCAGGTGCTCCCTACCCTAGCCATGACTCACAGAATTTTTTTTATTGCACTTTCGGATTCTACATACCTTGAAACGGAAACCTTCAAATTTTAAGTGGGGAGGGGGGGGGGGGTTAAAAAATTGTTCATGCTCGATTCCAAAGATTCATTATTGAAAATGATAAACCAAAATTTCTGTCTGTCCACCGTACGCCATATTTCGCACTTTTCTTAGTTACCCTGAACCAAAATTGACGAAATTCGGTTCATAGGTCTCATTTGGGGTCTAGTTGGTCCTCAAAGCTCGGCGTTAAGGTCAGTCATCCCTAAGGGGTGAAAAATAGGGGGTGGAATCTCCAGGACACAGTTATCTCGAATTTTTTTACGTTTTTAAATAGTTGAGTTTTTTGAGACCACCGGGAGCATTGTACTTCCAGCCGTTCGTTCACAGTAATGCCCAGAAGTTTGCACCGACAGGCTTCTTCAACAGGAGGGTGAATGAAATTTTATACATTCAGCCCATATACCATTGCTAGGGACGCGGCAAAAATTGGGAATTGGCCCGAGATAATCGCCAGGGAGCACCTGATTATAATCACGGATGGCTGTATGAAATCGAGTTGCGTTCTGTGATATTATTTCATTTTAGAAATGGAATCTCTTTTGGATTTCGTTGATAGGTACTTTTGTAACTTGAACAAATGTTGAAGTATTATTGGGTAAATTATTACACAACGGTTTATTGTTTAATGATTGAATTATTGATTCCCGCGCATTTGCATGAAACTTTATCTCCCAGGCCGGCGGCTCCAGTACTCCATTTAAGGCTTTACTGGGTGGAGCTCGAGGGTATTGACCAAAGAAAACAGTGATCTACGCAGAAGGGGCATCTATACAGGTAAATAATAAACCGTTGTGTGATAATTTGCAGCGTTTTTATTGCATTTTCGGATTCTACATACCTTGAAATGGAAACCATCAAATTTTGAAGGGGGTTAATTTTTTTTTTTCATTCCAAAGGTTCATTATTGAAAATAATAAACCAAAAATAGCATTTCTGAGAATTTCATGTCGTACCTACCTACCCATTTCGAATTCCAAGTTATCGAAGGTTAGTTTGGAAGCAACAGAGTCAACATGGGAAAAAAGATCATCCGGGGGGGTATTAAAGCTTTCCTGCTTTGTCGAATAATGCACAACCAGCAACACACAGAGGTGCTAAATTAGATGCAGCACGGCTTTTTGACAGTTTTACGCTGTACAGTTCACTTTAAATTTACGTAAAACTGAAGTCATTCTCCACCGAAATATCGATTTTTGGAGTTCAACAAGATCCTCGAGCAACAACAAAATAATCGCTTTATTTCACACTAAATTTGATTTCTTCCTCTTATTATTTTTACTCCATTATTGAAATCTACCTTATGAACATAAATGGTAAGTATCAACGAAGAGGGCGATTACTTTGTGAACAGGAACGACTTCCTCATGAACCGTAGAAACCTAGCCTAATATATCATTGTAAGAATAAATTATTAATGCTACTTGAGATGTTGGGATTACTAATCACTTTAGGAAGACTAAAGATCTTGTCACGTAATGATTCTATTAGAAAAAAGCCTATAGTTAGGTATTAGATACGCAGGTAACGTGAAGGATGGGGACTTGAGGAATGGTTTATAAGAAATCGAGTGTTTCATAACATTCCAAGCATGACGAGAATGTTACTGCACGTGGAGTTAGATGATTATGTTAAACTACTCATATTCACACCACACTTCCATAGTCACTAGTACTTGTAATAACAACATTTAGACATTATTTGCTATTATTAGTTGGGTACTTATTATTCAGTTATTCTTCACTCTCCCAGTGCAATTCACTGATAATTTTTGTATTTACCGTAGTGTTACCCGATTCAACCCAAGGTGATGAAATAGCCCTTCAGCCTGGTAAGCAATGTTATTCCCGTCTGGAAAATGAAGCGGAATTAATAAATACTAAATACAGCTACCCAAACTGGATTCGTCATGCTGGAACTTCGACGAAAACCGCAGCTACACAGCGTTTCCAACTCATCCGTGTTGCACGTCTTTTTTCTCACATTTTGTTACGAAATTTTAACGTAATATTATAATGTAACTAGGCATACCAGGCATACGTTGCAATGCAACCCAAAGAAAGGCTTCCAAATTAATCCATACCTACACTATTTGTAGCGTTATTGCTGCAGGTTATCGCAAATATGATTCTCACCGGGAACTGCCAACTTATGAATTCGAATGGCATAATATACGGAATACCTGCACATCAGTGGGATATTTGGCTACAGTACATCTTCTTTATTCTACGTTTAAAATTATCTTCAATGATATTGTTCATAATCTTTTTCACTAAAAGCCTGGTACCTTTGCAAATTCTTGGTGGATTGAGGTTTCGGAGAAGAATGACAGGCACGCAAATTGTTAATGAAAACATGCGGCGGTTTGCCTGGCAAAACAAGAGTGGCATTATAGCCAAATCATGTCATTATAGGAATGCGATGTCAAATTTCAGCCCTTTGGGCGCAGCGGTTTGGTCTGTACGTTATCGGTATGTCAGTCACAGAACTGTTTTATACATAGATATAGGTAGTACCTATAAATCCCAAAATTATTGATAGATGGCAAAGTGAGCGTGCATCCCAATTCACACTGAAATTATCTGCTGACTGAACTTTCTTGTCAATTAATACCTATGTGTTGATATGACGTTTATCTCACCTGGACTTCTTGCAGAAGTAGGCGGACATGAGAACGAATGTCAGCGAGACACCGGTTCCAACCGTCAGGAGCACTAGGAGGCAGCTTCCGTCGCACGCCGATTTTATCCCGGAGTCTAAACAGAAAGAATATAAAATCATCTGCGACATTTTATATAGGTACAGGTGGCGCAGAAATTACACAAACTTTCAAACCGAGGAAAGACGTCTCTGTCAGTCCCATCACAAGTCATTTCACGGTTGCAGGGTTGCCTCCATCTGTCTGTACGCAATTCCTTGTTACGACCATATACCTTATCTAAATAATAATCTAAACTAACTGAAATTCCGAGGGTTCGTGCGGGTTGGTCCACGGACGGACTCATGATTTTCGTTGACGTCTGACCGAAACATGGAATTCCTAACACTCCCACAATGTTTTATTTGACAGATTCGGATGAAATTTTCAGCAAACATACACGCTAGGTCTCTGCTGGTCCCATGTGAATTTCATAGCGGCGGGAGTGGTGCGCAAAAATTGAAAAAGTTCTAACGCTCATGACTTCGGTTCTATACGACCGGTTGGGCCGGGATTTTCAAGGACCGTGCAATTAGGGTTCTGATGGAGATTAATTTCAATACAATCTGAATAATAGCATCCACACGAACCAACCTCCATTTTAAATTTGATCGAATGGCTGACGTCAGTGTACTATTCAATCTTGACCAAATACTGCATTACGTCAGTGAACTAGTGTCATCTAACCGACATAGCAAAAGAAAACTCGCTTCTAAAATAGCATACTAGGGCCAGAAATCCAAAAAAAAAACCTCGAAACTTATAGCCTATTGGGACCAACCATACTGGTTTTATCAAATGTTAAAGAATCTTGCATGGAGTAAGACCAAATGTAATTTATTATCATCAATCCAAAACAAGCACTTTTGGTAGGTAGGTAGGTGCCTACCCACTAAATTTCTCTCAAAATTCCTCCACATAGGAAGAAACACAATTTTTGACGAAAAATTGTTTCTGGGGCAGAAATGGTACCTATTACGAAAGTCCATGAATTTGAAAATATATGCAGGTAGACCGACGTCCTTTTGATAACCAGTGAACCACAGGTATTTAAGTAGACTTCGAGCTAATGCAAATGGCTGCACCCGAAACTACATCACAGCCATCTTGATTCTCGATACCCAGTAAACAAAAAGATTGGCTTTCCTCGATGCTGCTCTACATTCATCCTTCAAATATGAAGATCTTTCAGAAACAAATACCCAATAAACTGAAGCATCACAACTGCCAATTACAGCGCCCAGCTAAGCTGCTGATGTCACCCAATGCAACGCCCTCATGATGTTCAAGTTTCGATCCCTTTTCCCTGCTTCTATTACGAAATCTCGATTTTTGGAAGCCACTCAAAAAAAAAAAAAAACCACAGTCATGCAGCATGGCTATAAGAGCGAATTTTCGAAGAAATAACTGATTTTATGTAAAATGTGATGTTTGGGATATCCCATTGAAATATGGGCAATCTTAAACTTATTGGGTAATTATAGGTATTCAAGTATGTACGTATATTGTAGTATTGGTACTACAATATACGTACAGTTACTATCCAACATACGTAGGTATCCAATACAGAGTAGGTATTGGATACGTAACAAATTTTTGTTCCATTTTTTGCCGAGTAACACCTCGGTTTGTAGATTTTCCAACGCTGAACACGATGGTGAAGTCAGAATTGCGATATCCCATTCCGTTATCAGATTAGAGCAGACGAACCAGGAAGAACATCTCAAGAAATAACTACGTACCTTCATCTTCAAAGTGCTCCAGTTTGAGAATGGAATGAGATATCGCAATTCTGATTTCACCATCGTGTTCAGCGTACAAAAACCTTTAAAATGAAGTGTCACTTGTCAGACTGTTTCATTTTGGGAATTTATGAGTAATTTCCCCCCCCCCTCCTAAAACTCCCCAAAACTCCTCCTTAAGGTCCTCACACACTAGGCGGGAACAGGACAGGAACAGGACGGGAAACAGCCGCGGGACGCGGGTCGTATTTTTTCGCTTCTGAGTATTTGAACGGAGATACGCATACTAGGCGGGACGTGGCGGTCACGGCATGTGGCAGGAACAGGACGGGTCGCGGCGCGATCGCTCTCAAAGCGAAAAACGCTGCAAAGTCCTTGTCACATGGTTTATTATTCTACTGGACATACCTACAGAACTTTTGGCTGTTCATTTATTGTTTCTTTCATGCGTAATAATCGAAATAGCTATTTCTGATGGTTTCCATTAATTTTGGCCCCTAAAACACAAATTAGGTACCTACGCTCCTTTTATTTTATTTTTTTATTTTTTTTAAACTATCTTTGATCATTGGTATTGCCATTTAATCCTCTTGATCCACGTGTTGACACTTTTTCCAGTGCTATTATCTAAACTGATGGTGATTTCAGACGATTTTCCAGGTTTTTGACTCATAAAAAATCAATTTTGGGAGCTGGACATTTGGTAGAACTGAATTTTCCACTCTTTGGTCAAAATCGACTTCATATTCGGTCTTCTCGCCCCCAAAAACACGAATAACGATACCTCAAAAGCTCATTTTACCAACATGTTGCTAAAACGCAAAAAGTACCTATTTTTACACACATTTTCACTCATAACACCCGTGGGTATATTCCGATCGGGCTGAAAAGTTTCGGGACACAACTAGGGCCCAAATGGAGCATGTGTGCGAAAGAACGACTTTTTTAGACCGAAAATGAAGCTTGTACACGTGATACGGCGGACGGCGTACGGCGGACGGACATTGCATTTTTGTAATCTTCGCACCTTGAAACGAAAAAGAAAAAAGTTTGAGGGGGTATTATAAAAATTTTTTGCTGAGCGAATACATAGGTGTATTATTCACAGAATAATAAAACAAAACGGCGTTTCCTGGCACGGGACGTTCTCCCTCCACCGTCCAAATTTTCCCCACGCTCGGCTTCCCCGCGCTCGCCTTCAACACGCTCGCCTTCCTCACTTCCAGTGCCTTTATTTCTAATTCCCTCCCCCGACATCTTTGTTCTCTCCGATTTGTTCTCTCAGATTAGGTTGTTTGGTTGAGAATGGAATGGAAAATGGAAGCTCTTCAAATTTTTCATAGGTCATTCGGTAGTATGTCAAAAATTTATGAGGATCGTTTTTGAGGTCCTCAAAAATCGTACTGAACTCTCCAAGTTGATCTCGCTTCTTATGATGGTCATGAACCCACATCCTTTTATTAGGTTCCGTGAGCAGAATAGCCGCAACTACAGCTTCTTCCTCAGAAGAAGATGATGATGAATCACTCATTAATTACACTTGTATGCCACACGAGCACAATAAAATGAAACCACTCTCACTCTGAGAAGCAAATGGGACAAAAATGTTGTTAAAGAACAGGAGATCTTGAAACGAGGGGAGTATGGCGAGCGGTGGGGGAAAGAGAGCTGAGGAACGTCCTGCCTAATGTGGGTATAATAGGCGCAGGACGGGAGAGCGGCAGCCGGCCGGCATCCCGCGTCCTATCCACGGCGTTTCCTGTCCTGTTCCTGTCCTGTTCCCGCATAGTGTGCGAGAACCTTTAGAGTGACCCGATTCTGCCCATCTACGAACTTAGCCTGTCGATTGCCAAGACAGATTTCTCGTGCAAATTTGAACTTTTTATCTCAATTCTTTCGAGAGTTTTCGTCTGGAATGACACATAAATATATACATATATATATTTATATATTTATATATTTATGAATGTATGTGTCATTCCAGACGATAACTCTCGAAGGAATTGAGATAAAAAAAATCAGTCATGCAGCATGACTTAATGAGCGAATTTTCAAAGAAATATTCGAATTAATGGCTATGGTTTTGAATAAAGGAAAACTTCGGTCTAAAATTTGGTTTTCTATGTATATTCTCTTCGTATTTATTTTAATTTGTACGTTTTGTCCATCCTGATTCTACCGTTTGTTTATTACGTAATTGTACTAAGTGCTTATTTATTTGATCGCTGTGGGTAAATTCAAGGAGTTGTACTAATCGTTTGCCTCCCCCTTTTTTGCTTCGAACTCTCGTCTTCAATTAATACTTCTCACATTTTTCAATCTGACCACTCTAAGGGGGTGGGGGTAAGAGTTTAAAGATTATCCTAGTTTTGGGTAATTTTTGCGCACTTTAAATGCTCTAATTTAAGAACGGATTTAGATATCTAAAATCCGATTTCACCATCGTGTTCAGCGTGCAAAAACCTTTAAAATGAGGGGTCACTTGTTAGAAAATAACATTTTGGGGATTTTTGGGTAATTTTTGCGCACTTTAAATGCTCTAATTTGAGAACGGATCAAGATATCTAAAATCCGATTCCACCATCGTGTTCAGCGTGCAAAAACCTTTAAAATGAGGGGTCACTTGTTGGAAAATAACATTTTGGGGATTTTTGGGTAATTTTTGCGCACTTTAAATGCTCTAATTTGAGAACGGATCAAGATATCTAAAATCCGATTCCACCATCGTGTTCAGCGTGCAAAAACCTTTAAAATGAGGGGTCACTTGTTAGAAAATAACATTTTGGGGATTTTTAGGTAATTTTTGCGCACTTTAAATGCTCTAATTTGAGAACGGATCAAGATATCTAAAATCCGATTCCACCATCGTGTTCAGCGTGCAAAAACCTTTAAAATGAGGGGTCACTTGTTGGAAAATAACATTTTGGGGATTTTTGGGTAATTTTTGCGCACTTTAAATGCGCCAAAACCCTCCTTAGAGTAGGCCAATTTCGCCCATCTTCGAACTTAGCCTTTCGATTGCCAAGATAGATTTTTTGTGCAAATTTGAGCTGTTTATCTCAATTCTATCGAGAGTTATCGTCTGGAGTGACACATATATAAATAAATATATATATATATACATATAAAAAAGTGTTAAATTTCAGGAATCGTTTTAGAATGGTCTGAAACGGATTTCTATGAAGAAAATTTCCAAAAATTTATATTATTTAAATTTCGAAGCCATTGCAATAGCTTCATTTTCTTTGAAAATTCGCTAAAAGTTCAAATTTGCACGAAAAATCTTTCTTGGCAATCGACAGGCTAAGTTCGTAGATGGGCAGAATCGGGTCACTCTAAGGGGGAGTTTTGGGGAGTTTTAGGGGGGGGAAATTACCCATAAATTCCCAAAAATAAACAGCCTGGCAAGTGACACCTCATTTTAAAGGTTTTTGTACGCTGAACACGATGGTGAAATCAGAATTGCGATATCTCATTCTGTTCTCAAACTGGAGCACTTTGAAGATGAAGGAACGTGGTTATTTCTTGAGATGTTCTTCCTGGTTCGTCTGCTCTAATCCTTTAACGGAATGGGATATCGCAATTCTGACTTCGCCATCGTGTTCAGCGTTGGAAAATCCTCAAACCGAGGTGTTACTCGGCAAAAAATGGAACAAAAAATTTGTTACGTATCCAATACCTACTCTGTATTGGATACGTAACATACGTACTGTACGTATGTTGGATATGTAACTGAACGTATATTGCAGTACCAATACTAAAATATACGAACATACTTGAATACCTATAATTACCCAATAAGTTTAAGATTGCCCATATTTGAATGGGATATCCCAAAAATCACATTCTACATAAAATCAGTTATTTCTTCGAAAATTCGCTCTTATAGCCATGCTGCATGACTGTGGTTTTTATTGTTTCTTGTGCATTTGATAGCACCCACCACCCACCCATCTCCCCCTTACCCCCTCCATATATATATTAGATTCAAGTATATCAATTTTCAATATACCAGAGAGATAAAGAAGTATCAAATTGCCTAGAGGTCGATTTCATTGACTGGAGTGTGGTTTTTAGGGGTATGCGTAAAAAGACACATTTGCTGAAACGGACCACGTTTTGAGATGGGAAAAGCTGAATAACATAAAATCTACAGGATGTAGCGAAAAAATTATGGAATTAAAAGTTGAAGAAGATAACATTTTAAATGGAATGAGACCAATTTCAAGTCTCTAGGGCAAATGGTTACTATGTTATGAGGGAAAAAAAGAGTATTTTTATGAAACAAAGTGAGTTTTTCTGATCTTCAACCTCAATGTGGCACGGGTTAACGTTATCCGATCGATCTAAAACTTTGCGAATCTCATTTTCTAGTCAAATGGCACCTTTTAGGGGGTTGCCAGAAGTGATTTTCTCCTAAAAAAATTTTTGCCTATTGCCTTGTGACCACCCTACTAGAGTGGTCACAAAAAGTAAACTTTCGAAATTCAATCGTGGCAACCCCCTAAAAGGTGCCATTTGACTAGAAAATGAGATTCCCAAAGTTTTAGGTCGATCGGATAACATTAACCCGTGCCGCATCGAGGTTGAAGTTTAGAAAAATTCACTTTTTTTCATAAAAATATTATTTCTTCCCTCATAACATAGTAACCATTTGTCCTAGAGACTTTAAATTGGTCTTATTTATTTGAATATGTTATCTTCTTCAACTTTTACTCCAATAATTTTTTCGCTAGATCCTATAGATTTTATGTTATTCAGCTTTTCCCATCTCAAAACGTGGTCCGTTTCAGAAAATGTGCCTTTTTACGCATACCCCTAAAAACCACACTCCAGTCAATGAAATCGACCTCTAGGCAATTTGATACTTCTTTATCACCCTGGTATATTGAAAATTGATATATCTGAATCTAATATATAATATATGGAGGGGGTAGGGGGGAGATGGGTGGGTGGTGGGTGCTATGAAATGCACAAAAAACAATACAAATTATGTAAAAAGTGTTTTAATAATACAAATTGAAAATAATAGCCTGGAACTTATTTTACAACACAATATATCTATTCCAACACCACTGAATTGCTTGAACTCTTGCTTGACAAAAGACGAAGAACAGCGCCAATTTTTATTACAAGTTGTGTCAGAATGTAGGAAAATTTACCCTGATGTCGATAAAGCCTCACTATCTAAGCCATTAATGTAGTTCTAAATTCAGTGGTGTTGGAATAGATATATTGTGTTGTAAAATAAGTTCCAGGCTATTATTTTCTATACAAAAAACTTTCAATTTGTATTATTAAAACACTTTTAACATAATTTTTATTGTTTTTTGTGCATTTCATAGCAACCACCACCTAACATTCTTTCGTATTTTATTACATCAGAATCATGGAGGAAAGAGAACACTTCATGTTGTGCATAATAGGTAGGTTAATATCTTCGATAAAAAACAAGCACTTTTGGTAGGTACCTATGGAGTTTTTGTCAACATTACTCGATACATTTTGAAAAAACAGTAAGTAGGTACTTAAAAGAAAAATTGTTTGTAGTATATAGCACTTTTTCACATTTCTTCATCACAGTAGGTACCGACTTTATAATATAATTTATTGTTGAAATGAAAAACGTGCTAAAAATGAGACAAGCCACCTTTCTGCTCAAAAATGCTTCCAAATCTACTCCAGTAGCGGCAGCCTTGTGACCACTTTTGAGAGAAAAACCTATCTGTAATGAAAATATTCTCTCACGTTCTGCGGTTCAATCTTATTTGGATAATTCTGGTTCAGCGACAGTCTGTCTGCTGTCTGCCTGCAAATCCGTGCTAAGAGTATAGCTATATGGAAGAACGCTCGGAAATGGATGAGATTGAGAGAATATTGGGGTTTGGTCACTGGATGGTCCCGTATTTCACTTAATCGATACCGCATTTCGATACGTCCAGGAACACTTGAGGTGGCCATGGCATCGAGTTTGTTCCTTGATTGCTGAACCGCAAGATGAGAGTGATTTCTGAGGTCATATCTTACTCTGACACGTAGGTGCCTATATTTTTTACTGGCTGTCAAATTCGCTGATCGATATACCGTTACCGGCGCTTGACTGATTATCGCATGCAACTACATACTTCGTTGCGCTTTACAATTGCTAGGTATCTCTTATGCTGTACCAGTATTATTTATTATTTATCAAGACAAGGTTGTGGCAGGACGACTCATAACCATATTTCAAAATATCTTTGCGGTTCAATATATTATCCGTTAGTGGATCGGATAAGACATGCACCTACACATGATCCACGTTCTCTAGGATGAATACCGGAAAATGCTTGTACATAAATGTTTTTTCTTCAAGGTTCCTACGAGGCTTTTCTACTTCCAGTCCCTAAGTACTCGTAGTAAGAACAACACGGCACAATCTCTTCTAAGAGCTCTCAAAAAATAGCATAACATTTACAACTAAAAATTACATTAATTACTCCACAGAGAATGGCTAATGTAAAAATATCGATTTTCCCAGTCCTTCATGAATTGGTAGGTATGCAAATTGACGAGCTAACCGTTCAATCCAATTGTTCCAGTGAAAACTAAGTACTTAGGGTGAATGCTCCAGTTGCTGACAGTGATGCGGTTATTGAACTATCTAGCTCGGAATGATGTTACCAAGGCTATATAAGAGCTCTTTGGTCATGTATGAATACATTTTAATATCATCAATCTTCAACATTATTTAAAATAAAAAAATAAATAAAAAACACCATCATTGTTTCCTGCTGTGGTAATAAATGATTCATGAGTCCCAAGATGTAAGTCTTAGACGTCTTATTTCTATCACGGTATTATGGTATAGTCAGGGCCATGGGAATTTTGTGTTATATTTGATTCAGCAAAATACTATTTAGTGAATATTTAAATTCCTTTCTGGCTCATAGCTTCACTTTAAGTTGGCTCTAAGTAGTTGTTTTGCCTTCATCATATGGGTCAAACTATACCATACGGCCACCTGAAAATGGGTTCAGATTTTAAAGTTAAACCTCCGAATAGCGGACACCCATGGTCAACGAGCTTAAGACCGTTAATTGGAAGTAGTAGTTAATTTGGGATACTGAAAAACTGCGATAGGTAAAACGACCTACTGACCTCACAAAGAAAGTATTCACAAGAAATGTGAAACATACAAAATTTCAATCAAGAAAAGGAACAGATGAAGGATGATGGAGGAACGATTTTGATGTGCTGTCAAAGCAACTTCTTGGTTAGTTTCTCGAGCTATGTTCCTATTAAGGGAAGGGGTTCAGCTGGAATGCGAGCATCAACTTATCCTAATAAAATGAGGGACCATTAACCACCAGCTACCTATAGAAGGTGGTACATGCAGCACAAATTTATTATTCCTCATTTTCCCCCTTTTTCAACTATGGGTCCAGGTTTGAGAAAGTGTCCGTCAATAGCAGTGTTTTTTCTTGAGGTCCCACTAAATAGAAAATGAAAAGTTGCCAAAATGCCCTGTCCCCAAAAGTGTCCGCTATCGAGATATGACCGTTGAGGGCGGGTTTGCTGTATTATCAAGGATGAGCCAGTGGCCGAGCGCCCTGGGATTGGAACGGCCTCTGCGGCCCGTTGGTTCGAATCCCAACGCCCCTCGCCACAACCTAGTGCTGTGAGGCAATATGCATCCATGAGCGAAATAGTATTAAATTGTGATCCTCGATAGAGGACATCCGATCACGTCCGCAACGCCGGCAGAGCAGTTGACCAAATAGCCCCAGCCTGAAATGGCTTTATAGGTACTAATTTACTTAATTTTTGTTTAGGTAACTGTACAATCAGAATGCAGTTTTCCCAACAGTGGCTAGTATTTTGTTAGTTTACACTAGTTTTCACTGGTGAATCGAGAAGCGGCTCCAGCCTATAGCCTTAAAATGATCCACCGCTACCATTAGCGTGGGCTTCGCCGAGGATTATCCAGTGAGAAAGTGAATTTTCAAAGCAACTATAAAATTTCATGAATGCGGCGAAAAAGTTGTGACTTTTGAAAGTAAATGAACGTTTTAGGAAAAATCCACAGATGTGTAAGCAGGATGGGTGTCAATAACTCTAACAACTGTGGTCAATGACTGGTGCATTCACCCTACCATCTTTGCGGGGTAGTTGCCGAGAGAAGACTTTACCCATCCGGTCTTCCTTGGGCTGCGGAGGAAGGCTGACGGCGAGGGAGCAGTGGCAAGACCCGAGTTGGTCGCACGTGCAGAGTCCTTTGGACGATTGATTGATCCCTCTGTTGTCAGTTCCGTCCAGACGCGCAAATAGAACGTTGCCTGAAACAAAAATCCGTCAACATTATAAATATTACTGGTACCTACGAGAAATAAACTAGCACAGAATAGTAGGTGGGTACCTACTATCCATCAACCCTCCACGATCCATTTGGCCACCCTAAGATAAGTAGCTAAACCACCATAAGAACTGCTAGTAGGCATAACAATCCAAGGTTGCAAGAGCTAAGCAGTTTATTGAGTGCTCTAAGAAAACAGTTGAACATCTTTTGTCCTTGAGCTGCAATGGGGTATGCGCATGGCGACAAAAGCGGTTTATACGATTTTTAAACGGAAGTAGGTTCCATTCTAAGATTTTGAGAACAATCGCACTCTCTTACAATGAATAGCTATTTTTCTGTGAGTTTTCAAAGATCCCAGCACTTCCTAAGTCACTGTACCCCCTCTCGTCTGGGCGGGACCCCCCCCCCCCCCCCCACCGGCCGCGGTGACGTAGGAAGTGCTACAATTTTTAAAAGTCAGAAAAATAAATATTCATCCTAAGAGAGTGCGGTTGGTCTCAAAATTCTTAGAATAGAACCTACTTCCATTTTAAAACAATAAAATAATACAGGAGCATAACCCATGCGCCATCACTGGTATCCTCTGGTCTTTCCTTCAGTATATTAATCACCTTGCAATATGAACATGGGTAAGACCGATACATAGAATATTATATGCTGCATCTCAGAGACCGGTATTTTGAAAACGGAATCCTCGATCTCTCCTTAGGTAATCGTAGAAGTGAAAGCCTCCTGCAGATGGTGTGAGAAAAGGCCTCACTTCAATGAGCCCCATGGGTCGGAAAATAGGCCGTTATTTTTCTATAATTTCATTCTGCATCGATAATTGATGGGGGGAGGGGGGGATGAATGCTCGCTCAGCCTAAAACATCTAGGTTTTCCATGGGGTTTTCCCCTCGAAGGTACGACAACTTGAGCTGCTCCTAACAGTAACGTTATCGCATATTTCCACTTGAAAACGCTGCAAAGTCCTTGTCATAAGAGTTTATTATTCTATCGGGCATACCTACAGAAATGTTAACTGTTCATTTATTGTTTCCCAAAAATATAAATTAGGCTCCTATTTTTTTACAAGTTATCTTTGATCATCGATAGTTCCATTTAACTGTCTTGGTTCATCTGCTGATACTACTTTTAGTGTTACAAATTTATGGCGATTTCAGAGAGTTGCCCAGGGTTTTGACCCATAAAAAATGAATTTTGGGAGCTGAACATTCGTTACAACCTCCATTCTTCACTCATTCGTCAAAATCAACTTCATATTCGGTCTTCTCGCCCTAAACAAGGGGGCGTAATTCGTGTTTTTGGGAACCAAAATTGGTGGAAACTATCAGAAATAGCTATTTCAGTTACGGCACATGAAAGAAACAATAAATGAACAGCCATCATTTTTGTAGGTAAGTCCAATAGAATAATAAACCCATGTGACAAGGACTTGACAGCTTTTTTTTTTCAAACTATCTTCGATCATTGATAATGCAATTTAATTGACACTTATTCTAGTGTTATTATGCAAACTGATGGTGATTTCAGACAATTTCCCATTAACTCAGACAATTAACTCATAAAAATTTAATTTTAGAAGGTGAACCTTCGTTACAACCTAAATTCTTCACTCTTTGGTGAAAATCGATTTCATATTCGGTCTTCTCAACCAAAAAACATGGAAAAAGATGTCAAAAGCTCATTTTACTAAAACACACAAAAAAAAAGGTTTAACACCCGTTTTTCACCCATAACACCCCTGGGTATATTCCGATCGGGCTGCAAAGTTTCGGGAGGCAACTAGCAGGGCCCAAATGGAGCCTGTGTGCGAAAGAACGAATTTTTTAGACTGAAAATGAAGTAGTTATACATGGTACGGCGGACGGCGTACGGTCGACGGACATTGCATTTTTGGAACCTACGCACCTTGAAACCCGAAAGAAAATTTTGAGGGGGTGTTATAAACTTTTTTTGCTGAGTGAATACATAGGTGTATTATTTACAGAATAATAAAACAAAAACAAAGCATGTCTCACGCAGAAGCAAAATAGTAAAAATCTCATCTCCAGTCACTATACGAGTGTGCAGTGAATCGAAATGTCACAAACTACACTTGTGTCAATGAACATTTCATATTAAGCAACTCAGTTTTCTGATTCTCATATTAGTATATCCTGTAACTCGTTCGAGCTTAGTCACAGTGAAAAAAATACGGGGGTTTAGCCCATTCGTGGGAACGAGAATAAAAATAAGCCGTAATAGACTTAGCTGGGGTTTCAAGTATCTATCTCACAGGAGGCACCGCCCCCAAATCATTAACAAGAAAAAAGGTGTACCAATATTATATCAACCTATATCATTTCTTGTACTGATGACAAAGGCCCCAAAAAGCCGACCGAAGCGGTAACCATCTTTCTCGTGGTTCTAATCTCTAATCTATGTTCGGAAGAAACGAAAAGAACTACCTACTGCAAACGGACAGTAGTAAGTAATAATAAAAGTAATATTTACGACGAAAAATTTACCAATTTAGATCAGTATCGCGGAAAATTTCTGGGAATTCCATAATTCGCCAAAAATTAACAGAAGATAACCACGGATGAGCGTGTTCCAGCGCCATCAACGAAGTGCTGGGCCCCACGACCGTCGAAGCGTCGACCGACTAATGATCCTACTTAATGGTGGTAGCTGTACCTACCAACCAGGCATATCATGCTGTGCTCGGTAATGGCGTTAGGGAGTTTTGAAAACAAGACAAGCGGAACAGATGGAAAGCTGCAACATGCACCGTGGAAACCTTGTAGAGCAACAACCAATTTCTTTAAATTAGCTCGGTAGATATCAAATGGGGGAAACAGCCGAATTGAGCATTTTAAACGGTTCCGTAATACGATTCTTTTCAATGTCTAAAAGCGCTACAGTTGAATGCATGTGACAGGAGTATACGTGTATATGCGTGGACGAAATTAACAACGAAACCTTGAAGAAACGCATAATCCCACCCCAAATACCCACCAAAATACCGAATTTCAATTTTACCAGGCGCAGGAAAATGGTACAGACTACCTTGCATCAAATGAGGAGGAAGGTTCTGATTTTCAATATGTTGTATCTGATTAAGTGGCACTGGCAAATTCAAGTTTCCCAACTCGGACCAACTCGACGACTATGCTTTAATTCTGCCACTTCGAGAATTCCCTTCCAAAAACTTAGTCAGTGGATGAATTAATCAAGAGGACGTTGGAACACAAAAGTAAATGACGAGTGCTTCGTCTTACCGGCAAATAGAGATCCTTTCAGATACAAAACGGGACTCAATTAATTAGCCTTTGATGGAAAGCAGCATTTACAAAATTCAAGTCTTGTAATTCCTCAACATCTATTATCCACAGTGAAACAGCAATAATATTCCCTGCACCCTTTCCTCCCGTAGATAGGTTTTTCTAGAAGAAAGAAGACAGAGAAGACAGAGACTCCAAAACTTCCGAATGTAGCAGAATATTGGAGTACAGAGCCCAAAATTTTGCACAGGCCGGTTCCGTCCACAGATGTTAGGTAGAGGGATGGTGGGAGAATGAACCATGGGGGAGGGGGGAATAAGACAGTTAACCCCCCCCCCCCCCATCCCTCAAAATGTGATGGTTTGCATTTCAAGTAACATAATATTATAATCCGAAAATGGAACATTAATAAAAGTCCGTCCGTACGCCGTACTCGGCATTTTGCTACCATGAACCAAAATTAATGACATTTGTTTCGTAGGTCCCATTTGAGGTCTAGCGGTCCGCGTTACTGTCAGTCACATTTAAGGAGCGAAAAATAGGGGTTGAAATTTCCACAACGTCGTTATATCGAAAACTTTCAATAGAATCAACTTCAACTATGGTCTAATGACTTTTTAAATTGATTCCGAACACAAACAGCTGACTATAATCACGCGTGGATTTATGGAATCGAATTTGATGTTCGGTGATATTATTTGAAGGATGGTCATTTTGGATTTTATTGACAGATAGGTACTTTTTTCTTATTTGTTCATAGTACAGGTTTGCTGTTCACAGCTAAAGGAATCATCCAAATATATTAACTTGATTAATTAAAAGTCAGACTTCCAGCATATTATTCACAATTACAATGAAATGAAAATACGACGTTGTGTGGATAGGGTTAAGGCTTTAAATAATTGTTCCTATTGACATTAGTATATAAGATACCTGCTAGGAAAAAGAAAACATCTTGCGCTCAGTAGGGTGAACAGTCAAATATTTCATTCAGGACTTCTATATGGACGTACTCATGTTACACTCCCTGTATTAATAGAAGTAATGATGTGAGGAAGATATCTACTGCCACCCATCTGGCAGACATTGTTTCCCATCACCAAGCAGTTACCCAGAGATCTGTTATTCTTATTTAAGAACCTAATTTGTTGACATTCACATTTGAGTACCTACCAACCATGATAAATATGATATTTTAAATTGAATTGTACTGCCATAGTTTGATTTACTGAGCAATGATAGAGCACATTCAAGACACAATGTCTAGAAAGATGAACCTTAAAAAAGGCAGAGGGGCTTCATAAAACAGTTTTTTATTTTATTATTTCTTTCATGATTTATTTATTGCAGGTGAATATATTATAATATTCATAGGTATATAATAGATGAGAGTGATATTTGAGCTAATCCAAATTTTAGATATTTTCGTCTTCTACAGGCTTTCTCAAAGTTATCAGACGTGAGATCAAAAGCGACCACAGTGAAGGACGGAAATGCTTAAGCTAAAGCAATAGAGGCGAAACCAAACGGTTACTTAGCGGCTATACCATGTGGAAACAACGGTTTCTGAGCTCTACACTGAGAGAATGTATTACAGCCATACCCAACTCCCGCTGAATAATTCAGGAGTTAGAAAACCAGGAGCAGAAAAAAAACTCACCAGTACAATCTTGCGGGCAGATCTGAACGTTGCGGAGCTCACCCAGCTGTTCCAAAGGGTCGCAGAGACCGTCCGGGCAGAAGGTTTTGTCCGCGCTGCACGTCACGTAGGAGATTTTGAAGGACTTCTTAGACGAATTCGAGGGTTTCTGGAATTTGGATGGCGTTATCCAACTGCAGAACCCACCCCTGTGGAAGAATGGGTCGTCGTGATAATCTTTGAATTTAAAAACTCTGTTTCTTGAAAGATCTGAAAATTGTGCCTTGAAAGATATCACAATGGTTCATTGAAAGATGGACCTTTTAATATTGACGGATGTTTGTTGTCTTTAATATGTACCGGCATTCATCTAAAAATGAAGTAGGTAATTGTATGAAAGTTACTGGCGCTTTTCCCATGTACGAGTACATTGGAAGCATTCGGCGATAGCAACCAAAATCTAAGATTTTGAATGGATATAAGAAGCCCTTATGGCTCATCTTATTTGATCAAGTGACTTTGGAATCTACCGTGAAAACGAATTTTCGGGAAGGGATTTTAGTAAAAATTGCTAAAAACCGGTATGAATAACTAAAAATCGCTAAAAATGCCATGAACTTGAAAGAGAACATTTTAAATTTATTTACATAATTTTTGTTATATGTACACACACAAGGTTACAAGCTCACAAGTTTAAGAGGTGAGCCAAGAGGTCGTCAGCAAAATCCAAACCACGAGATTTTTACACCAAATTTTTCATATTTCTTCTTATCTTATTGTAGCCGAGGTGCGCACTGCCTACATCATCGATACTGAACAACTAGGTATGTGGTAAGTGAGTCCAAATGGCCCATGTTGGACAATGTGAAAATAAAGTTGGGGTTTTCTAGGCATGTTCTTCGAGGTTTGAACGTTGAATGTTTATTATTTCAACCCTCACGACACTCAACACATTTTTATTGAAAGATTTTATTCAGGAGCCCAACGGACGATTTCGAAGGTCCAAACGGTGTGGGATGATTGTACAAGCTCGAATGAAAAATACCTGAAGTAAATTATTTACTGTCATTTCAACTCTAATTCACATAGGTCGTAAGGTCATAACTCACAACTATAATAAAAAGCACTTACATCAAGGACTTCTACCTACGCTGGGGAGAGAGTACATGTTTTGTTTGAGTTTTGTTTAGCCATCGGTCTATTGAGGCAAACAATAGGGAGTCCCCACTCCCAAACCACCTGTTGAATGTGATTTTATATTTAGGCACCTGCCAAGTTTTATCATTCGGGTTTCCTGAAATATTCTATAACACTATTCGCACAACAGTCAACATCGTGCACCAGGCAATATTCAATCAAATTTCTGAGCTTGATTCTATCATTTTTCTTAACCCCACAAGCCCAAACAAGAATAAGTTTTCTCTTAGGATTGGTACTGTCTCAAGCTGGATTGAGGCAAGTTTTCACCAGTTTCAGTCCCTTTTGTGTACACTACCATCTGAACGCAGCTAAAACAATGCAACTGACCTGAGCGATTCGCAGTCAGTATAAGAATTGATAGATTTTTCATACCACATGTTACAATACTGCAGGCTTACTTCGAGGCAGAGGCTCCCAGCCCGCAAGTACTTTGACATTCTTTTTTCGACGTCAAGTAGGAACATTGGAAGTCGCTCGAGTGATCGTGGCCGGGCTTGAATGCTAAGCTCTCGCACGTGCTAGACTTGTTGGAGGACTGTCTCCATACCGCTGGAACCCAGGAGATTTGGAGCAAGGACTGGTGTAGTCTCCACTCTATCAGCGCACTGAGGACAATGACAGTGGTGTTGTGCGCATCAGGTGACATAACTGGAAAAGGTCTCTCTTACTTTAAATATTGTGAAGATTTCTCAGGATGTTGAACAGCCCTCAGCTAACGAGTTTCACAACAAAAACAGGAAATTTCATAATTCAATTTTATAATACACAATTTAATTTTATAATACAATCAGGAAACTGAGAAGCATTTACCGTTGAGAACATGATAAATTTTATTAATGAAATGAAAACTGCCTCTTCCTAGTTGAATGAAGTGATAAGTAGGACAATAAAATAGTGATTTTGCAACACTGTTTACAAGTCAACAGACAAAATAGCTAAGTAAAAATCCTATTTCCATCTACCTATAGCTAAGTAAAAATCCCTATTTCCATCTACCTATCACCCACCACTACAACAACCTCTATTTTACACAACACGTGTTGTGTAAAAACAACGGGTTGTTTTGACAAAAACATGCTTTACTACATATTTTTACGTACTCTGACGTATATCTACCTATATTAACTGATGATTAGGTAAAACAGAATTCGATTTATCAATATACCTCTTCTTTTGAGGCATAATGTGTAGGTTGTAGCATGTAAATGTATGAGAAAATGTAAAATGAATAAGAGTAACTGAGTGTAAACGAAGCACATTGGTAAAAGACAAGGGGCTGCACCCCCCCCCCCCCCCCCCCGGCAACATAGAGTGCACATAACTGATTTTTTTTTTTTTTTAATATTTGCAGTACGACATACTTTATTAAGATATGACCGTTATCTGCTTGAGTTATGAGCACATAACTGATTGAATATTCACTATGTATTCGGCCAACTATTTTTGGGTAACTTGTATAATTACAAATCGCAGTGTACTTAGCTACTAGTTTTGTTGGGTTGGGGGAATTATGGTTACTGAGCAATTCAGGAGGTATAATACTGCAAGCTCCATAACTAAAAAAATCAACCTAGAATATTTCAACTTCTTACCAAACCTACCTTGCAGGTGATGGAGTGCCATACGGCAGACTAAACCCAATAAGTACACTCGCTCATAAATGAAAATTCCAATACAAAACTTTGTTCATTTGGGAATTGCGATCGTGAGGATAGGTCTACTAGATCTATGTGAAAGTGGAACGGGCCAGTGGGAGGGTGGAGGAGTCGTATATGCAACCCTTGAGTAGACCAAAAACAGCTCAAAATCTAACGCGATCTTCTTGCGAGTTTTTGAGAGACAACCATCGCCCTTCCTTCTAATCACATTAATGGCCACTAAAATACCTAGGTACTTACTTTACTTCGATATGCATTGCTAGGTTGTAGCAGTTGGCTGGGTAGAAAAGCCTTCAGTCCATAATATCACCGCCTAGCTTATGGTCGCCGCACTACCTCTATCAATCTTACCCAGTGAAATTGAGGTAGTGGTACTGCATCACACGGTCTTCGTCGAGGTAGATGATGCCAGCTTTTGTGGTGACTCCGAAGGGAGACATCAGCTCTGGAGGCAGAACTGAGTGGAAAGTGACGTTGGACAGGGTCGTTGCAAAGTCTCTGGTTCTGTTGGGAGACGCGAGCCTAGCCAAAGAAGACAGACCCGGCGAGAGTTCCATTCGCAAGGGATACGCCAACTTTGGGAGCGATGCCACGTAAGCGGACGACTGCAGGATGGATCGGAGTCGAACCTGCAAAAACAACGTTTTGGTGAATCCATTCATCTCACCCTATAATCAGCAGATAAAAAATGCAACCACAGGAGAAAACAGGAACGAAACTGAAATTAGCTAGAACTGAAAATAAGGACCACACAAGATTGAGTGAGATCCGTGGTCATATTTAAACAATTTCGTTGCTCGAAAAATTGTCACCAAAAATATTATTAATTTCATGTTCTTATACTCTATACGTACCAAGCCTTGTTTCAGCCTTTTGCCGTTGTCAATCATTCATACTAGAGCCACTTATAGCTCTTAATATTAAGTAGGTACTTATAATGTGCAAAACTATCAATTTGTAACAACGCTAGTTATTACTCCTAACCCCCATGAATTGTGTTATGACCCATCGAGAAGTTTAATAGAGATCTATATTAGCTTTTAGTGATGAAGTAATAAAGTTGATCTCATAGGTTGTATTAAACTTCGATCATCCGGCATCTAGGGGTACTGCAATAAGTAATTAAGCCTCGTGTAAAAACTAAGATTGTTGTACTGATAATTGCTTTTACAGAATGACTAGGCATGTTATTAATATAGATTGTGAGATGAACCAAGTACAATGATGTCAGAAATTTCGCTAAGGTAGGTGAATGCTGACGAACTGGCAGCATCTCAAGGTTGACTCAATTGAGATGGATAAATGAAGTTCGCAACAAACTTGGTGAGTGGGCTGAGTCAAAGTTAGCGGCAGAGAGATGCGAAATAACTTGGGAAGTTCATGATGAGACAAACTTTGATCATTGATCTACTTCCTCCTACGTACTCCGAGCTTTAGTCGATTAAATATGAATGATTGTAAGTGTATCTATAAGCCACTGTGGGACTTATGGGATCAAACAGTTTCAGCAGTTTCATTTACAATAGACCCCTTAGTTTTACTTTGTATGTTTAACTTTTGAGAGTGACAGGGAATGAGTCCAGTGTAAGAGTAGAAGGGAAGAATAAATGGTCTGGTTTGGCTTTGGGTCAACACGAAGTCGGCTTGGACTTGGACGTACCTACTGAGAATGAATGGCTGCTTGAGCCAAGTGGAGGGAAGCGGCCACCAGATGGCTGAGGATCTCAGCTGAGCCAAACTACTCCCGAGCGAGATCCCTAGCCTATGGTAATTAGCTTTGTGGAAAAATTGCTATTAGGTCGTTACACAAACTCATATTGCCACGCTTCTGAAGTTTCTGTCCAAACGGATGAGTCAGTCGAACAGCAGCAACCGCTGGTATACCTTCAGGAGCTAAAAGAGATTTGGGGGAGTTGATGGTCGCTTTCAATAGTGAACTTCCTACCCTACCGTATAAATATTTATAGAAGCGTTTAAGACCGAAACAGTTAGCGTCTCCTTCAATAGCTGGGAGTATCGTCGCTGCGCCGGAGTGAGCATAGCAGACTCAAAATGTAAAAGGTCGTAAGACCCGGTATCTCTTTGGCGGAGGACAGCACCTACATCATACGCAGAGGAATAGTGGTTCAAACAGAGTCACATGTAGGTTTGTACAGAACTAAACCTGCGGCGGTAGAAAGACTTTGTTTTGCAAAATCGACAGAACTTTAGCAGGAGGCGGACGAAGGGATGCGTGAAGGCTCGAGGTGGTGGGAGATACAGCGTACAAATGACCTATAGAAGTTTACAAGACCTAGAAACGATTTTACTTACTGGTAAATAATAACGAACGGTGTATGTTGATATAATCGGTTTCGTATTAAGATCCACTCAAGCTGTGTGGGTACTCATAGGTGGATTAGGAAGGTCCTACATCAACTTCCTCCGACGTACGATTCTGCCCCAACACGACAGATTCTTTCATATTGCCGTCCTTGCAAGGTGGTTATGCATTCAAAGCGACACGAGTTGGTAAAATTTTTTCACTCTCAGAGCGTCTGAGAATCTCCCTCCAGAATATCGAGTAGGTGCGAGACAAAGGAGTTTTCTTCTGTCAATATCGTTCCGGGAGTGGACATACTGATTTGTTACCTACGGCTAGGCAGCCGTTCATGTACCTCTTTAACGTACACAGATAAGTACCAACATTGCAACAAAAATAGGCGAAACGCGTTTTCAGCACATCATTGGCCTGTTTTACCTTACACTGAATTGTAGAGAAAATCTCATTAACTGCTGTTACTATTTTAGCCACTCAAATTAATTTCTTCTACATACTTGACTGAGAATCCTATGATAACTTACTACTAGGTGATAATTATGTTACTACTACGTAATAATTATGATAACTTGGACAATCCCACTGTTACAGTAACTCATATGTATTCATCTAAAAACCTCACCACTCCACGGGAGTTCTTGAGCTCGACACGTTGCGGAACGTCGCGAGCGCATTCTAGCGGCCGACGAGTAAATGTGCCACTTCTTGAAAATGTTCAAAATTAAAACAAATATTTTTGGAACATTTTTGCAGCGTCTACCTTGCATTTTCCACTCACTAATACCTAACTCCCGTTGTTTGTCTGTTCGAAACCACACACTATTGACGGCTGCAGCTACAACAGATGCTGCTGCTGCAGCGAGGTGGACGTTGGACGATGCGGGTGCGAGGCAAAAAAGATTGAGATGCCGCAAACCCAGGGTCACATTCCCGAGGGCCTTGTGCTCATAGCTGTAGGGCTAAGGGGCGACAGTTTATGGACCATTGACCCTTCCAGGTTAATACCCGCGCTGTTGGCATTAATGAAATGAGTTTGGTCGGAAGGATTTCCTAGAGGGGGACGCTCAGGTCTGATTTATTGTTCAATTTTGCAATTCCCCGTCCCCTAATCCAAGAGCTCAAAATGTTCCAAAAAACGCTGCAAATCCCTGCAGAACGGTTTATTATTTTGTACAGAATACCCTTCTGTTACAGATCATAGCTCTCTGCATAGATAACCCGTCTATATAATATAATATGTACTATTCTATACATATTATGTAGATCGCAGATCCTCCGTGGGTTAGCACCTAACCCCGTACTCGTTACTAGGTACCTACCTAAATCACAAGTTAAATGTAACTAAAATAATTCTGTCGATGACAAAAAGTACCTAAAATGGCAAAAATATACGCAAATAATGAAGATCTGAAGGGAAATTGTTGGTGTGGAGTGAAAAAAAGTTGCAAAAGTACCTACCAACAAACTCCAGCCCCTTCTACGTAGATGGGTATAATGAACCGTTGTGTAATAATTTACCATTGTGTCATAATTTACCCATCAATAATGCTTCAACGCTTGCTCAAGTTTCACTACCTATCAACAAACTCCAAAAGAGCCATCATTTTTCAAATGAAATAATATCACAGAACAACCAACTCGACTTCATAATCCGTGAATATAATCAGGTGATCCTTAGCAATGATTTTATCTCGGGCCAATTCCCGATTGTCAGCGCGTCCCTAGGGATGATATTTGGGCTGAATGTATACAATTCATTCACCCTGCTGTTGAAAATGCCTGTCGGTGCAAACTTCTGGGCCTTACTGCGAACGAACGGCTGGACGTACGATGCTCCGGGTGGTCTTAAAAACTCCCAAGTTCTAGAAATATTTAAAACCGTAAACAAATTCGAGAAAACGAGGTCCTGGAGACTTCAACCCCCATTTTTCACCCCTAGGGATGACTGACATTAACGCCGAGCTTCGAGGACCAACTAGACCCCAAATGGGACCTATAAACCGGATTTCGTCAATTTTGATTCATGGTAACTAAGAAAAGTGCTCAGTACGGCCTACGGCGGACGTACTGAAATTTTGGTTTATTATTTTCAATAATGAACCATTGGAATCGAGCATAAAAAAAAAATTCTAACCCCCCCTCAAAATTTGATGGTTTACGTTTCAAGGTACGTAGAATCCGAAAATGCAATATAAAAATTTCTGTCTGTCCGCCTTACGCCGTGCTGACCACTTTTCTTAGTTACCATGAAACAAAATTGATGAAATTCGGGTTATAGGTTCCGTTCGGATTCTAGTTGGTCCTCGAAGCTCGGCGTTACTGTCAGTCATCTGTAAGGGGTTCAAAATAGGGGTTGAAATTTGCAGAACGCCGTAGCTCAAAAACTTTCTACAGAACGGTATGGGTTTTTTTTACGTTAATAAATTTGTCTTGAGCTAAACAATTTTTTGAGACCACCCGGAGCACCACCCGAAGCACCGTTTGTGTGCACCAAAAAGCTTCGTCAACACGATCATGAATCAAACGGTATAAATCCGGCCCGGATATCATCACTAGGGAGCACCTGATTATAATCAAGGATGGCTGTATGAAGTCGAGTTGGTTGTTTTGCGATATTATTTCATTTGATAAGTGATGGACTATTGAATTTTGTTGGTAGGTAGGTACTTGTGAAACTTGAACAAACGTTGAAGTATTATTGATGGGTAATTTATTACGCAATGGCAAATTATTACATAACGGCAAAATATTACACAACAGTAAATTATTACACAACGGTTCATCTACCAACAAGGGACTGGATTTTATTGATCGGTACTTTCGCAACTTGGACAACCGTTGAAGTTTATTGATGGGCAAGTTATTACAGAACGGTTCATTATACTTGACCACGACGTTGACCACAGAAAACAGTGATCTACGCAGAAGAGGCATCTATTTCACTCCACATCAACAATTTCACTTCAGAACTTCATTATTTGCGTTTCTTTTTCCCTTATAGTTACTGTTTGTCATCGACAGAATTATTTTAGCATCATTCAACTCGTGATTTAGGTAGGTACCTAGTAACGAGTACGGGGTTAGGTACACGATCTACGGAGGGTCTGCGATCTACATAATATGTATAGAATAGTACATATTATATTATATACACGGGTTATCTATACAGAAGGGTATTCTTACAGAGTAATAAACCGTTGTCCAGGGATTTGCAGCACTTTTTTAAATTGCATTTTCGGATTCCAATACCTTGAAACGGAAACTAGGTATTAAATTATGAGTGGGGGGGGTTAATTTTTTTTTTCATTTTTTTTTTTTCATGCTCGATTTATTGAAAATAATAAACGAAAATACGGTATGCGATAAACACTCCGATAAGGGTGGAGAAATAGCAGATGTATATTACTTACTTCGACTCCTTTTGGCAACCCTGACTCTGCCTGGCGTATAAATTATTGATGTACATAATACCAAAAACACCAAAAATTCGCTTTGTAGGTACCTAAGTAAAAAAAAAAAAAATGTTGAAATATTTCGTCCTCTGAGGTCATGTGAAATAGTAGGTAGGCACCTAGTTAGTTACATTTAGTATAAAATGGTTTATACGATGGTATTGATTTTCTTTGTACTATCTGCATTTAAAATTGCAACAGATGAAATCCGACGAGAGAGCTTCCGTTTGAGATCTCGAGCATCGAACAATTTTTTTCCACCAGGCTGTACAATCAGTCGTTCATTCACAATAAAGGGGTCTGAGAAAACCAAGACCATCAATATGAGCGAGAGCCAAACGGTAAGACTTCAAGCCAAACTTATAGTGGGAAACGTCTGATTCAAGTCAATTTTTGTGAAACATTCTTCTGAGATGATTTTATTGCCAACGGAAAAGAGGTACGAACAAATCAAGGGAACAGAGCAAACATTTGAAGAAGAAAAAAAAGCGGGGTTTTTATGTAGGTATATTTTGGTCTTTTAAATCGATAGCAAAGTACATTATTTTAAACAAAATCTTAACACTTGCTATCTACAGTAAACATTTTATGAAACACCAGTTTATACTACAATACTTTACTTTAAAATAAACCTATTGCTGACAAATTATAACGGTCGAAGTCTTTCGATAATTTCCGGCTCAATATAGATTGCACGTTGACTGATAATTTCTTATTTACATTTTTCTATGAAAGAGCTTTTACCTATAGTGTACAAACAATTCCTTTTTCATTGAAAATATTAACGATAACTAATTTTACTCTATTCATATTGTGCAGGTAAAGGTTAGGTAATAATGTAGTAGACAATTACAGGTCGAGCGGAATAAAGATTCGTGTTTCAAGGAAAGCTCATTTTATACTATGTATATTTCGGGCCAATGTGCCCCCCCCCCCCCCCCAGCCTCTTTCTGGATCCAAAACTGGGGGGGGGGGGTTAAACTACAAATAAAACGACAGTGTTCATACAATTGGATCGTGACAATTCCACATACTTAGGAATTTTACTCATTCTGAGCGGTCTGCTAATCATTTAAGAGGTAAGCCTCGAAATAAACCACCGAAGCTGAGAGCCCAATACGACTAGAATGTGTTCATTGAACGCCCAACGATTTTTCTGACCCCATCCATTCTTTTACGTGGATTCAAAGACGAACTTCACAATTCGCTTAGAAACTTCCTAGAAAAATGACAACGAGGATCAGATAATTCATCGACAGAGTGAGATAGTGTGAGAAAGGTTGCTGGGGCAGAAGGCTGAATTACGTCCAACAAATCACTGAAGTATAATTGGCATTGAACTCATCCGAGAAAAACGAATATTTTTCAAAGCAAATACAATGCGTCTGAAAAGAATGACTAAAAAAAATCGTAACGACCTTCATCGAGCCAGGAGCAAACAATAAAAAAATACGGTTCGTTTTCTCGGGATTTGAGTATTTTGAATTGGTCCCACTCTTGAAGGTTTTTCGGGGTAAAGATGGTAAACATTTCATTGTGAGTTGTGGAAGAGGGTTTCTTTGGAATTCGATTAGACACGGCCGCCCCCTAACGTCCTTCGCGCGCAGCCGATACAAAACCACAGATAGGAAACCTCATCGCTTGAGTTGGCGACTATCGAGATGGGATATAATGTCTGTCAATAAAATTCGATTTATGAAGTTTTCAACGGGAAATTTCCAAAGAACGACGGGTGGATGAGACCATTTCAAGTTCTTTCCGATGGTTCTTTCCCAATGACTCATACATTAACAAACCTTAATCGATTCCAATTAAGAGAAATATGCTGTTTGTTATTTGCAGTACACAACAAAACTCTCCTAACAAAACATTCAGAACGATCTCCCCCGAAACAACTATTTTTTTCAAGTATGTTGCTCCACTTCCATGAACACCCCACAAAGATGACACTTTCACCCCGTTCCGTCTCCTTCAACGTTCGTTGTCCGTATTCCCATTTGCACCAAAGGAGAGTCCAAGATAATTTAAGCCAATGTTTTCCACGTAATTTATAAATCCCTACCCTGACAACCAAAATTCTCGCAAACCCAAGCAGAAGTGATAAGTCATCATAATATACTATATCATTCGGGTGGTTGGAAGTGGACTTCACGTTCACACATAGGTACTACGCAGATGGAAGCTACCGTCCGTAACTGAATAAAACTCACACTATGTAAGACAATCTAAGGCCCAACCCCACTCTCCAACTTTGCGTATGTACGCAGTTACAGCCCGATTTTGATGACATTTATGAACCCCATAAATTTCAGCTATGACCATTATGTTTCCGGATAGTTAAGGGCGTTGAAGTGATTTCGCATCTTCGCGTAGGGTGAAAAATTGGGTCCTCGAGGTTCTAGGGAACATGGGCTAGTGGTGTATCGCTTTCCACGTATTTTCATGAGAATACAATCAAATTCCGCGTCGAGTAAGACCAAATCGAGTTCTAAGCTATGCAACCACGACTTTGGTTTTTGTCCCCCCCCCCCCCCCCCCCGAGTTTCTGATTTCTCCATCAAAAAGGCCGGATTTAAACCCAACTTACCGTGGGTTACCGCTTCAAATACCTAATAATACCTAGACTGCCTAAGAAAATTTCAAGTAGTGATGTAATATAGTATAATAGGTAGTATAATATAGTAGCTGTCGTGCCTCCAAACCAACGTATTTTATAAAATGAATAAACGGCATTAGGTCAGCCACCCCTAAAGGAATCCTATTTCGCCTAGCGGCAAATGACCGCAATAAATCACTCGCGATGAAATCGTGGAAACCCATTTCGAAGAAAAACGGAGTTACTGAAAGGTTGTCAGTTTCCACTAATACAAGAAAAATACACTGTTATACCGGTATCAAACTATCGACAGTAACAAACAATAACTTATTATTTTATAACAGTATGACTGTTGGTAATTACTGACGATGGTTTGATCACCGAAACCGGTAAAACAGTACATTTTTCGTGTATTAGTGGAAATATAGAACCTTTCAGTAACTCCGTCTTTCTTTGGCAAATGACCGTTGGCGGCTCGTACAAAGCCAAAGTGGTGGATGAGGGGGGGGGGGGGGGGGGACCACCAGCTAAGGCCGGCTTCCTTTGACAGGAGCATCAGAACCAGACAAGCATCTCACTTACCTGTGCGTAAATTTGTCCAAATCACTCAACATCAACCAAAAATCAACCCTCTCTATTCTAGCATTTCATTTATTCCTTTACATTCACATGTTTACCTTTCAATTTTTTCTTTCAACTCCTAAATTTTATATCTTAGAGTCAAATTTTAGCGTTAAATGTTATTAGGATTAAGTTTATGCTAATCGAATTTAGTTTTAAGTTTTCCTTGCATCACCCTCATCTCATCGACCATCATCGCATCAACCATCCTTCACCTCAAAGCACTTTCGGTTCGAAAGGTCACTGGCCGACAAATGAGGACGTCCAATTCAATTTACAATTTCAATACTCAAATTTATTTTTCAGCAACATAACTTCACGCTTAGCTCACCTTCAGCTCCCACACTTTATCTCGCCTTAAGCACAACACTTGGCCTTCATCATTCTCCAAATTCCTCACCAACACGTACACAATTAAGAACATGATTTCAAACATGGAGTTCCGAATTACCACAGCAGCTTAAAGAGTTTCAAGGAAAATACGTTTGCACATAAGCAACTTACGTAACATACGGTTCGGGTTTGATGAAACTAAGGAAATCGTTTAGGGCCTAACTCCCACCTACCCACCAAATTTCACCTCACTCCAATCATTCGTTCATGTAGTTCCGCAATCTCAGTAAGTTAGACTAAAAGCAAAACTTATACAGCTCACTTATAAACAGAGATCATGAAAACGCTAATAATCTCAAAAGTCAAAAATATCCTCTGTAATGACAAAGAAAATTATTTTTCCACCTTTATAACTTACATTATAACGATTATGTTAATCTTAATTTGATAATGAAAAACATTTATAGGTAAAACATACCTATACCTACAGAAAGAACTACTCATATCAGCGAGACAGGCCTGATGTTGGTATAATTGGCAGATAATGAACTTTCTTTTCTTGTAGAACTCATAATGAAACTCACTTTATTTTGTTTCCTACCTCGAGGTAATGTGAACTTTTATGAGATGATTACATCAGTAAACTTATTCGTCAAACAATTTTCAAAATTATTGTACAGCTACTATATTGTATTATTCATTGATAGAACATGAGCCATTAATTATATATTGATTTTACCAATTTATTTCCCCAATTTACTGTGACAACATGTTTCTCGCTTGTATGACGATACTATGACATATAATTAAAACGAATAAATGCATATGAATTTATATTACAAGTGAGAAGTGCCATATTTACCCGAAAATTGAGGACATTTTTACCAATCAAATCAATATTTAATTAAGTCTACTAATAGGTAATATTACTTGCTGTCAGGACACATTCAAATTTATTAGCGACAGTTATCATTGTGTAAAGATAATACGAGTTATCGATCACTTTCAACCTCAAAACACATTGTACGATAATTAGTGGCTGAAAGGCGAAGCGAATTCCAACTATTCCTTGCCGGCTCCTGTATGCTGTGTTGGTGACAGCGGAACACTAATCAGAATCCAAAAACTCGACCACTGAATAATAATGCGGGCTAATTGCCATCTCTGCGGTACCGGGGAATAGTTTTCCCGGTGGCAGGTTGTACTGTGGACTACGGTGCAGGCGGTAATCTCTGCCGAGCCGGGCGAACGAGGCTTATATTAGTATCACCAATTATGCAACATGGGGTTACTCACCGTCAACCTGTACCTATAGCTGCTTTCAATATTTGCTTGCAAAGCGCCCACCTCAGACGAAATGAAAGATGGTTATAACTAATAGCTATTAGAGTAGTTTTACTAAAAGCGTTACTGTTTATTAATTCCTATCATCCTCACTATAAAAATACCAAACCAAACAAATCTGGGCAAAGCCGGGATGGGCTAATTTGTGAGGGACGAAATTCCCGAGTTCAATAATTCAAAATTAGAGATCAAGTCTGTTTATACGCAGACATAACTCCGTACATATTCCTATAACATTTACATGTGAAAGGGCTAGGTCAAAACATAAAAAAAACCCTGAAAATTAGGTATTACACAACGGTTTATTATTTACCTGTATAGATGCCCCTTTTGCGTAGATCACTGTTTTCTGTGGTCAATACCTACCTACCCTCGTGCTCCCCCTCAGGAAAGCCCTAAATCGAGTAACGGAACCGGCCCGGGAATTACAGTTTCATAAAATGCACGGGATTCAATAATTAACTAATTACTTATTTGTTGTTATTCATGAAGCATAGGTAATGTTTCCTCAAGTTACGAATGTAGCTACCAAAAAAAATCCAAAATAACCATCATTCTTCAAATGAAATAATATCTCGGACGAAGCTTTTCGGTGCGAACGAACGGAAGGACGTACAGTGCTCCGGGTGGTCTCAAAAAATTCTTTAGTTCGAGATTACCTTAAAAACGCTAAAAAAAACCATACCCTTCCACTGAAAGTTTTCGAGCAACGGCGATCGGGAAATTTCAACCCCTATTTTTCACCCTTTAAAGATGAATGACAGTTGCGCCAAGCTTCGCGGATCAACTAGACCCCAAATGGGACCTACAAACCAAATCTGACTAATTTCGGTTCACGGTAACTAAGGAACGTGTTAAGTACGTCGCGGCGGGCGGACAGAAATTTTATTTGTTCCATTTTCGGATTCTACGTACCATCAAATTTTGAGGGATTTTTTTCCCCACGCTTGATTCCAAAGGTTCAATATTGAGAATAATAAACCAAAATGGCTCTTGAAACCATGAAAATCGGTTGACAACCGATCACTGTACTTCTGACCGGGGTTCTTGAAGCGCACAACCGTGAGTTTAGTAGCATTCAGGCTGTCGCCTTGCTATACAAGGCGTTGGTTCTGCCTATATTGGAGGATGCTTCCTCCACATTGTGGTCCCTGCACTATGCCATCCATAAATAAAGAAAGCATTGAGAGAGCTCAACACAAGTCTCTCCACGACGTTGTCTTTAAACTCGGGATAAATATCATCATCGGAGGTTGACTACGGCTACTTGTTGGACACATGCAGACTGCTTCATGGCTGATTTTTCTTCCTCCATAAATTCCGAATAACGAGACTTGTTACCAGGCATTGCATGCAAAATTGGCATTGCGGTTCCTCGCATCTCCGCTCGCATGCTACAACTTTTCCACACCCCTTTCTCAGCCGCCAACTACCAGATGAGTCGTCCTCTCCGTCTTCCTCGCTCTGCCAGTGCTTGCTCATCCGTCCTACGATTTCTTTGATCGCTTGCTATGTTCCAAGACCCAGTCGCCCAACGGCCGCTTATTTTCTCCTAGACAGATTTTCTTTATATTACACTGAACAACTTTTGGTTTATATTCTGTGAATAATACACCTATGTATTCGCTCAGCAAACAATTTTTATAACAACCCCTCAACATTTTTTTTCTTTTACGTTTCAAGGAGCGTAGATTCCAAAAATCTATTCTAAGAAATTCGTTCTTTCGCACACATGCTCCATTTGGGCTCTAGTTCCGTCCTGAAATTTGCAGCCCGATCGGTATATAGCCGAGGGTGTTATGGGTGAAAAACGGACGTAAATTAGGGTTTTTTGGTGTTTTAGAAACATGAGCTTATGAGGTATCTTTTCCATGTTTTTTAGGACGAGGAATATGAAGTTGATTTTGACCAAAGAGTGGAAAACAGAGGTTCTAACTAAGTTCCAGCCTTATATTTACCTTGAATTTTTGCCTAAAATCGTCGTATTTCCGCACACAGTTTGGGTCCCTATTTGGGAACACATTTGGATCCTAGCTGTGCTCCGAAGCTCGGCAGCCCGATCGGAATACACCCAGGGGTGTTATGGGGGGGAAAATGGGTGTAAAGTAGGGTATGTCGAGTTTTTTGAGATTTTAGCGAACATGAGCTTGTGAGGTATCGCTTTCCATGTTTTTTAGGGCGAGAATACCGAATATGAAGTTGATATTGACCAAAGAGTGAAGATAAGGCTGTTATGAAGGTTCGGCTCCCAAAATTCATTTTTTATTAGTCAAAACCTGGGAAATTGTCTGAAATCACCATTGATTTTTATAATAACACTAGAAGTAGCATCAACAGGTGAATCAAGACAATTAAATGGCACTATCAATGATCAAAGATAATGTTGTGTAAAAGAGCCCAATTCGTGTTTTTGGGGGCCAAAATTGGTGGAAATCTTCAAAAATAGCTATTTCAATTATTGCACATGAAAGAAACAATAAATGATTGCACATGAAAGAAACAATAAATGAACAGCCAACATTTCTTTAGGTATATCCAATAGAACAATAAACCCATGTGACAAGGACTGTGCAGTGTTTTTGCCTTTTCTTTTTTGTCAATCAATGTATTCTTTTTTGTCCTTTTTGCGATTATATTTACTTCATGTAATGAGATATGCGCATGGGTCAAAAAGCGGTTTTATATTATTTTTTAAATGAAATAGAACAACCTTGAACATTCAAACTACCCATACTTGCTGTGGGATTGCGTAGGTAAACAAATCAACTGTAAGTCACTGTTTGTTACAGATTTTACAATAAATCGCTTAGCGATAACGATAAGGTTATCTTAATTTAATGTAATTAATGTAAGGCCTAACACCCAAATCAGTACAGTAAGATTACCTACTCAGGAACATTACAATACAAGGTTGAGATTATCTTGCAACTATGAACAAAACGTTTTGAGTCATAGTACGCCTACGTCGTACGTGGAAAATATCGCGTGTGAAAACAGAAATGTCCCCCAAACAATCACGTCAGGTTTAAGGGATGGACCCTTGTTTTACGTAGGTATCTGACGAATCAGCCAACCTTGATCCAATATTTCTCGTGCTTTTCTTCAATACGTAGGTAGGTACATAAGAGTAGAAACCCCCTGAAGGAAGAAAAAAAAATGAATAGAAGAAACATCCTTCAACTACTACACAAATACATTTCTTCCTCTTTTCCAACACCACTTGCGTATGCATGAAAACCCCGAGTCGAACACACAACCTTTCCAACGCTGACCAAATGTACATACAGGTTTTCAAGGGAAAACTTTGCACATACCATATCATCGACACGTTTTACAGTCAGATTTTGACTAATGACGTTTCACCTGAAAAATACTTTCCATTCGTATAGCTATGAACAGAACAACAACTGTATGGATAACAGAAAGGCTGTCTGTACAGAAAATAATAAACCGCTGTGGTAGAATATAACCCCCCCCCCCCCCACCCAGATCAAGATTCAGTGTACAACTACTCGCACTAGTGTACTCAATAATGCTGTGTACAGTATTAGAGCGGAATTCATAGTCCTCCCTCAACGTTGTGGCCGAGGGTACCCTCAGTCAAGGGTGGCTTCATCTCAAGGGCCCTCGACCGTATTCATAATCAAATGTTCGTGTGGGTGTAATGTGTGTATGTATTTCTTCTTTTTTTCCCTTTGCCCGTAGATAGTGACAGGCACAGGTCAGAAGTTGGAAGTTATTGACATCCATGTCCGGCACAACCGCTGCCTTGACAGACAAAAATAAGGGAATGATGAATACAAGCCATTATTTTCGGTTATTTTTCGAACTTCAAATAATTTTTTGTTTACCACTTGATTTCTCCAAAACAAATTAATTTTATTATAATGGGCCGGAAAAGAATTATTTTCTCAGAAGAAAAAAACCTATTTAACACCGCTGTTGAAAATACAAGAATATTGTCGAATGGAAAAAAAGGAAATGCTGCTCAAGGAAAAAAACTTGATAACACAAAATATTGAATAGGTAAGCTATTCAAGTTTGTGTTAATAGTAAAATTTTAGCATGGAACATGCTTTAGCCTTGGACTAACTAGCCGAAAAATGTCACGCGGAATGTGTCACGAAAAATTGGTCACAAAAAATGGTCACAAAAATTGGGTGACGAAATTTTTTAATGATTTTCACGTACAACCGAGTCGTTTCTAGGGAAATGAAACTTCTTTAGTTTTCATCGGACAAAAATCGTTCTCCATTCGTTGGAAAGCTCTCGATTTATCACGCATTTATGTCGCAGTTTTATATTTATCTACGAGATATTAATCCAACAATGCGATGTTATAAATGGTTAGTAAACAATCTTATGTGCGACGGTCGAAGCTTCATTACCAGGGAAGCTAATTAGAAAACATACATCGTATCCGTTGCCGTCATGACAACTATAAGAAGTAGTGAGAAATAGTGAGTTGAGAAGTAGTGAGTAATCATAAGTGCTATAAACCTTTATAGTTGTGCAAGAACCTGAACCGCGAGTCCTCATTTACATTAATCAGTCTACCTCCTGCCGTCCACCGGTGATGTGCCCTGGACCGAATTGCCCTCCTTCGACGTCGTCGGGTGTCTGTTCTCGTCATTCTACTGGTACATCTACGCCTGTAATAACCAAACTGAAGAAATCAAAGAAGACATAGCTAAAGCATGTTCCATGTTTCTCGATTTTTAGCCGCAGGCTCCAAACGGTAAGCATCCGGGGGGTCCAGGGGGGCTTGCCCCCCTGGCGAGGCGCGAAGCGCCGAGTTTTATATAGTTTTGTATATATTTAAAAAAAATTTTATGATGTTAACTACATCTTTTATATCTTTATATATCTCTCGTATTGAAATATTAAAACGCATATTAATAATTATTAGTAAATCTTTCTAAATGAATCAGTTGGTTGATTTTGCGGAGGAGTAGGAACCTATTCATACGGGGATGGCACGACGTCGTTACCTTCTGACGTCCTACTATCTTCCTCACGTATTCCAGTGTTGTATAAAATGGATCATGCTGGGATTGTGCGAACCATATGAGTCAGATTATTTGTAATTCAAAATATAAACAGGCCTCTGAGGTGCCTTCCCCATGGAATATTAACGGTACCAATACACCATTTCTTTGTTGAAGCGAAATCTCCACCTGAATTGGCCGTCATCATATTTTTCCATTGGATTTTGGAGGTCTCGGGTGTACTTATCCAGATAACGAAAAACAGGCTGATGAAAACGGAGGTACGGACGTACTTCTACGCATATGCTTTTTGTGTGTATACAGGGTTCGTTCTTACCGTTTGGGAACTCGGGCCAGCTGATTTTCCATCTCATCATATCCTATGCGTAATCCATTATTGGTTTTGAATCAGGGGAAAATACTCACAAAGCAGGAAAGAAATTGTGGTAAAACACGAAAAAAATGCGAGCTAATCCACCCTTGAGGGTCCTTTTCACGTCCCTTCATCTAGCAACCCTTGAGGATGCTTTCCAGCTGGTTGGAGGGTACCCTTAGCGAGGAAATTTGTTTATGAATAGGAACTCAAAACGGTCCCTCCAGGGTACCCTTGTGAACTGAGCACTATGAATAGGTTGAGGGATTGGTATGTCCCCTTGGGGGCACCCTCTGCTCAAAAGCCCAAGGGTACCCTTGCCTATGCCATTATGAATACCGATTAGGGTGCATCCACCCTTGAGGGGCTTGCTGGAGGGTACCCTTGGCCTTGAGGGAGGACTATGAAATCCGCCCTAAGTACAACTCAATAATACTCATGATTCTAAGTACCTACTTTTTTTTTTAGATCAACCTGGTTCAGTTAATCTGCAGTGTTTCAAGACCGAAGAAGCAGTGCAATAATGTAAATTATATGTTCTTTCCGTCACATTGAAACTTTATGGACAACATTAAAAAGCCTCTTCGTCAAAACTATGATGAGTTTTCAGGTACCTACGTGGTTTCGGCGTGGGACGGGTTCATGGTTTTGGCAGAGGAGCGACTATATCATTTCAACTGAAGGATATCAACCGGCGTTGGGCGGAATCGAATTCCTACGTACAGAAAAAAACTCAGTAGGTACCTTGGTGTTGTTTTGTTTGGTAAGTGGGTAGCCTACGTAGTTGAAAAACATTCGATATTTGTATGAAACATTCATGATGCTGAAATTATTGAAGTACTAAGAGGGTGAGGATGAAAAACAAACGATTAGCTCCACATTTGATCTTCAAAATCCCTTTGCCGAAAAGCACCAAAATAACGAGGTAGTACAAAGTATGTTTTTCTCAAGTCATGACGTCTACTGAGTGCTCCGAATGAGGCTTCTGGAGGTAACAGATGTTAGTATGATGAAGGGAGGGGTGGTTAAAGAAAGTACGTGAACTCGTGATATACTAAGTACTCATGGGATATGCGATAGCCAAGGGACCCGTCTTGAAAAGCTGCCATGAGAGCCTTCAACACTCGACTCTTAATCCACTTTAACCCCACCTTGTCTCATCCCACGCTTCGTCTCTTGTCGTTACAGGGTTACGATGAGAGAGGCCTTGGGTTTTGTTTTGAGTTATCATGTTACCAGGTATACTTTGCTTTAACGCGTTTGTTTTTCCTTCACAAGCGGAAAAACAGCGGCTAAACCACTAGACAAAAGCTTGAGGTCCGCTCGAGTTTCAAAAACACAGTTCAGAGCCCAAACCTAGTCAAGCACTCACATTAGCACTGACATTTACTTTTTTGCCGGGTCTGCCAAGGTAACGGAAGCCTTGTCGAGATGGAAAACGCTGCAAAGTCCTTGTCACATGGGGTTTATTATTCTACAGAAATGTTGGCTGTACATTTATTGTTTGTTTCATGTGAAATAATTGAAATAGCAATTTCTGATGGTTTCCACCAATTTTGGCCCCCAAAACAC
Source organism: Leptopterna dolabrata (assembly GCA_954871275.1). NCBI lineage: Eukaryota > Metazoa > Arthropoda > Insecta > Hemiptera > Miridae > Leptopterna > Leptopterna dolabrata. The sequence continues at coordinate 20,639,477 of OX940976.1, forward strand.
AAATTAGGTAGGTACGATTTTTTTTTTTTTCAAATTATCTTTGATCATTGGTAGTGCCATCATTTAATCGTCTTGATCCACGTGTTGACACTTTTTCTAGTGTTATTCTACAAATTGATGGTGATTTCGCAGGTATTTGACTCATAAAAAATCAATTTTGGGAGCTGAACATCTGGTACAACCTCAATTTTCCACTCCTTGGCCAAAATCGACTTCATATTCGATCTTCTCGTCCCCAAAAACATGGAAAACGATACCTCAAAAGCTCATGTTACCGAAATGTTGCTAAAACGCAAAAAGTACCTATTTTCACACACATTTTCACTCATAACACCCCTGGGTATATTCCGATCGGGCTGAAAAGTTTCGGGACACAACTAGGGCCCAAATGGAGCATGTGTGCGAAAGAACGACTTTTTTAGATCGAAAATGAAGCCTGTACACGTGATACGGCGGACGGCGGACGGCGGACGGACATTGCATTTTTTGAATCTACACACCTTGAAACGGAAAAGAAAAAAGTTTGAGGGGGTGTTATAAAAATTTTTTGCTGAGCGATTACATAGGTTTATTATTCACAGAATAATAAACCAAAAATGGCTGATGTCCAAAATCAAAATTTCCACTCACATTTTGCATGCAGACCTTTCTGGTGTGCAGAAAATTATTACGCAACGGTTTCTTATTTTCCAGTATAAGTAGATAGGCCTGCCTATTAGCGAAAGACCCTGATTTAGTATGGTTGTTTTATGAGGTGTATACCTCCCTCCCCACGCATGTACACACATAGGCAAAACAAACTTAGAAGGACCCTCGACATATTCCCAAATTTTCACCTAATTTGGATGATTCGTTTGGCCGTGAACAAAAAAACTTGTACCTATCAACAAATAGGTGAAAAATTAGATGAACAAAATCTAAATTAACCACCTTTCTTGTAATGAAATATCACGGAACAACATGCCTACTTGATTTGGTGACCGGTCAAGTGCACGGGGATTATCTGAAAACTGAAAACTGGCTAACTGCACGGGGGTGGTCGCAGGTATATTTCCCGGCGAGAGGGCCTAACTGCACGGCAGCTCATCGTGAGCTCATGCGTCTCCAAAAAATATATATAATATACATGCAGATGCATGTATATGTATTTTTTTAAGCACATAAATATCATAAGTGTAGGGCCGGCTGACACTGTCAATTTTCTTGCCAATAATGTGCGATTCGTTATATAAGTAATTAGTTTTCGTAATCGAAGTTGATGTGTACTCGGCCAGTTGACCTGTATTTCTTTTATTACATTTGCATACCTATGTTACAATTTCTAGGTGACTGCTGCGAAAATTACTCTTATAAAATTTAGAAAAAAACTCAAACGCACACACACAAAAAGCTTAAAAGCTTAACCCCCCCCCCCCTGCCGCCACCCACCATAGAATGCTCGCTAAACCACATACATACCACATCAATTATTATCGGTTTTGGTTTATTATTCTCTGAATAATACACCTATGTAATCGCTCAGCAAAAAATTTTTATAACCCCCCCTCAAACTTTTTTCTTTTCCATTTCAAGGTGGGTAGATTCAAAAAACGCTGCAAAGTCCTTGTCACATGGGTTTATTATTCTATTGGACATACCTACAGAAAGGTTGGCTGTTCATTTATTGTTTCTTTCATGCGTAATAATCGAAATAGCTACTTCTGATGGTTTCCATTAATTTTGGCCCCCAAAACACAAATTAGGTACGCTCTTTTTTTTCTTTTTTTTTAAACTATCTTTGATCATTGGTAGTGCCATTTAATCGTCCTGAACCACGTCTTGACACTTTTTCCAGTGTTATTATACAAACTGATGGTGATTTCAGACGATTTCCCAGGTTTTTCACTCATAAAAAATCAATTCTGGGAGCTGAACATTTGGTAGAACTCAATTTTCCACTCTTTGGTCAAAATCGACTTCATATTCGGTCTTCTCGTCCCCAAAAACATAGAAAACGATATCTCAGAAGCTCATGTTACCAATATGTTGCTAAAACGTAAAAAGTACCTATTTTGGTTTATTATTTTCAATAATGAACCATTGGAATCGAGCATGAAAAAAAAAATTCTTACCCCCCCTCAAAATTTGATGGTTTACGTTTCAAGGTATGTAGAATCCAAACGCTGCAAATCCCTGCACAACGGTTTATTATTTTGTATAGAATACCCTTCTGTTACAGATCACAGCTCTATGTATAGATAACCCGTCTATATAATATGATATGTACTATTCTATTATATGCATATTATGTAGATCGCAGACACTCCGTAGGTTAGTACCTAACCCCGTACTCGTTACTAGTTACCTACCTAAATCACGAGTTAAATGTTGCTAAAATAATTCTGCTGATGACAAACAGTACCTAACAAAAAGAAACACACATAATGAAGTTCTGAAAAGAAATTGTTGATGAGGAGTGAAAAAAGTTGCAAAAGTACCTACCAACAAACTCCAGCCCCTTCTACGTAGATGGTATAATGAACCGTTGTGTAATAATTTACCGTTGAGTAATGATTTACCGTAGTAATAATTTACCCATCAATAATACTTCAACGTTTGTTCAAGTTTCACTACCTACCAACAAACTCCAATAGAGCCATCATTTTTCAAATTAAATAATATCACAGAACAACCAACTCGACTTCATACTCCGCCAATATAATCAGGTGATCCCTACCAATGATTGGCCGTATTCACAAATTCCTATTGTGGGCGCGTCTCTGGTTACGAGATTTGGTTTGGATTGTATACAATTTCATTCACACTGGAGTCGAAAATGCCTGTCGGTGCAAACTTCGGGGCCTTACTGTGAACGAACGGCTGGACGTACGATGCTCCGGATGGTCTTAAAAAACTCGCAAGTTCAAGAACTATTTAAAACCGTAAAAATATTTACGTAAAAAAATGGTATAGGCGTTTTGAAAATTTCAACCCCTATTTTGAACCCCTTAGAGATGACTCACAGTAACGTCGAGCTTCGAGGACCAACTAGACGCCGAACGGAACCTATAACCCGAATTTCATCAATTTTTTTTCATGGTAACTAAGAAAAGTGGCCCGTACGGCGTACGGCGTACGGCGTACGGCGTACGGCGTACGGCGGACAGACAGAAATATTTTTATTGCAGTTTTGGATTCTACATATCTTGAAACGTAAACCATCAAATTTTGAGGGGGGGTAAGAATTTTTTTTTTCATGCTCGATTCCAATGGTTCATTATTGAAAATAATAAACCAAAACTGCAATAAAAATATTTCTGTCTGTCCGCCGTACGCCGTACGGGCCACTTTTCTTAGTTACCATGAAAAAAAATTGATGAAATTCGGGTTATAGGTTCCGTTCGGCGTCTAGTTGGTCCTCGAAGCTCGACGTTACTGTGAGTCATCTCTAAGGGGTTCAAAATAGGGGTTGAAATTTTCAAAACGCCTATACCATTTTTTTACGTGAATATTTTTACGGTTTTAAATAGTTCTTGAACTTGCGAGTTTTTTAAGACCATCCGGAGCATCGTACGTCCAGCCGTTCGTTGACAGTAAGGCCCCAAAGTTTGCACCGACAGGCATTTTCGACTCCAGTGTGAATGAAATTGTATACAATTCAAACCAAATCTCGTAACCAGAGACGCGCCCACAATAGGAATTTGTGAATACGGCCAATCATTGGTAGGGATCACCTGATTATATTGGCGGAGTATGAAGTCAAGTTGGTTGTTCTGTGATATTATTTCGCTTGAAAAATGATGGCTCTTTTGGAGTTTGTTGGTAGGTAGTGAAACTTGAACAAACGTTGAAGTATTATTGATGGGTAAATTATTACTACGGTAAATCATTACTCAACGGTAAATTATTACACAACGGTTCATTATACCATCTACGTAGAAGGGGCTGGAGTTTGTTGGTAGGTACTTTTGCAACTTTTTTCACTCCTCATCAACAATTTCTTTTCAGAACTTCATTATGTGTGTTTCTTTTTGTTAGGTACTGTTTGTCATCGGCAGAATTATTTTAGCAACATTTAACTCGTGATTTAGGTAGGTACCTAGTAACGAGTACGGGGTTAGGTACTAACCTACGGAGGGTCTGCGATCTACATAATATGTATATAATAGAATAGTACATATCATATTATATAGAAGGGTTATCTATACATAGAGCTGTGATCTGTAACAGGAGGGTATTCTATACAAAATAATAAACCGTTGTGCAGGGATTTGCAGCGTTTTTACACACATTTTCACTCATAACACCCCTGGGTATATTCCGATCGGGCTGAAAAGTTTCGGGATACAACTAGGGCCCAAATGGAGCATGTGTGCGAAAGAACGATTTTTTTAGACCGAAAATGAAGCCTGTACACGTGATACGGCGGACGGCGTACGGCGGACGGACATTGCATTTTTGGAATCTATGCACCTTGAAACGTAAAAGAAAAAAGTTTGAGGGGGTGTTATAAAAATTTTTTGCTGAGCGAATACATAGGTGTATTATTCACAGAATAATAAACCAAAATGCAATGTCCGTCCGCCGTCCGCCGTACGCCGTATCACGTGTACAGGCTTCATTTTCGGTCTAAAAAAGTCGTTCTTTCGCACACATTGCTCCATTTGGGCCCTAGTTGTGTCCCGAAACTTTTCAGCCCGATCGGAATATTCCCAGGGGTGTTGTGAGTGAAAATGTGTGTAAAAATAGGTACTTTTTGCGTTTTAGCAACATGTTGGTAACATGAGCTTTTGAGGTATCGTTTTCCATGTTTTTGGGGACGAGAAGATCGAATATGAGGTCGATTCTGGCCAAGGAGTGGAAAATTGAGGTTGTACCAGATGTTCAGCTCCCAAAATTGATTTTGTATGAGTCAAAAACCTGCGAAATCGTCTGAAATCACCATCAGTTTGTAGAATAACACTAGAAAAAGTGTCAACACGTGGATCAAGACGATTAAATGGCACTACCAATGATCAAAGTTAATTTGAAAAAAAAAAAGATCGTACCTACCTAATTTGTGTTTTGGGGGCCAAAATTGGTGGAAACCATCAGAAATAGTTATTTCAATTATTTCACATGAAACAAACAATAAATGTACAGCCAACATTTCTGTAGAATAATAAACCCCATGTGACAAGGACTTTGCAGCGTTTTTGGATAGGAATAACAACAACAAAAACAAATAACAAAATAATAATGATAATAATAATAATGATATACCTGGGAGTAACAAAAAAGTTATCATCTGGTGGTAGGTTGACTTTGATTAGAATTTTAACTTCAAAACAGTATAGGTAATTATAATTTTAGGAACATTATTAATTTACTTTTCATGACGGAGCAATTTGTAACAAACATAATATTATAGGAATAAATTATAGGAACTAAGAGAAGGAACATGGAAGTCATAAAACTACATACCGCGTCTACTTATTTCAAAAATGCTACGCTGGCTGTTTTTTCAAAAGAGAACAAGGTGGTAAATACATTATGAAAGAAACGAATGGTATTATTATTGTAATGTAGCACGTAGCGGTATTGCCTCCGACCGGCGAACGATTAAAAAAACGCTGCAAATCCCTGCACAACGGTTTATTATTTTGTACAGGATACCCTTCTGTTACAGATCAAAGCTCTCCGTATAGATAACCCTTCTATATAATATATTATTTACTATTCCATACATACTATGAAGAAAAGAGATCGCAGACCCTCCGTACATAAGCCCGTACTCGTTACTAGGTACCTACCTAAATCACGAGTTAAATGTTGCTAAAATAATTCTGTCGATAACAAGCAGTAACTAAAATGGCAAAAAGAAACGCAAATAATGAAGTTCTGAAGGAAAATTGTTGATGTGGAGTGAAATAGATGCCCCTTCTGCGTAGATCACTGTTGTGTTTCTGTGGTCAGTACCTACCCTCTGGTCAAGTATAATGAACCGTTGTGTAATAACTTGCCTATCAATAATACTTCAACGGTTGGTCAAGTTGCAAAAGTACCGATCAACAAAATCCAGCCCCTTCTTGGTAGATGAACCGTTGTGTAATAATTTACCGTTCTGTAGTAACTTACAGGTTGGGCCCCAGATGGACATCAAAATTGGACTTCCATCTTTCGTCTACACATTCGCAAGCGTGAAACCCTTGCCACGCACTTCGCAATACACTAGAATGGTGATATGTAAAGATTAACTCGGAAACAACGAGATTCTCAAACCTTTCCCAGAAAACGCTCTATGTTGAATGTAGCTTATAGAATTGATTCTTGAGGTGTAATAAGCTGCAGGTGCTCCATTTGCCGCAATAACCACTCAACTTATCTGAAACAAATCTCATCGTAAGAAACAAGGCTAAAGAGGGATTCCTAATATGACCCATTTCGCTTCCCCTACCTCGCTGAGCTTCATTTAACCGATGAAGCCCGTTTCGGCCCATTCAAACCAAGACTAATGAGCTCCAACTTCTCTCCTTCCTACTTAATATACTTTCCAACGGTTCCTTACATTTCGAATAATTTCCACTGGAAAACTCGAGTCTACGTGAGTAAGGAGGTGTCGTTGGTAGTTGGACTGAGCTCAAGTTACTTCTAAGCATAATAAGAAAAGCACCCTTCATACCAGCCCGGGCTTTTTCTGCAGCACCTATTGCATTTATGAATAAAGTTTGCATTGCTAACTTTCCTTACCAAATGTAGCCATTAATTTCTACCATTCAGCCACCTTTTTGTACGACCGACGGAGAAATATTAGCATTATTGTCTTACTAAATTCGAGAATTTTCAATAAAAAATGGGGTTGTGCCGGCAACCTTTGGCCGTAGGGTATAGCAGACAATAATTCCATGTGGTGTGGCTCCATTACTTGTATTAGCATCAAAAACTAATTTACTTTGTACTTTTTTAATTTTGATGTGAGTACCTATTTCTTCTTCGCTGGGATAAACGTTCAGTTCTCTCTCTCTCTGTCACGATGGTTCCAGATTCCAATTAACATGTACCGGTCAAAAAGTCTAGAAACCAGGAAAAGCTGGCCAAAAGTTGTAAAAGAACGTTAAGGACTAAACTCGGCTTTATAGGGGTCGCTAAAAACGAATATGAAATCGACCCCCCTACTCCACTCCAAACAAGAAAAACAAAAGGTTTTTTACAGAAAATTGTATAAGATTGTTTTAAAGAACATTGTAAATTATTTTATGGTGAAGGTCTTTCTTAAATCCTCTATGTGCTGAATCAAATAGAAATAATCCCGTCCCAATGAGTACCATACCTACTACAATTAAAAAACATTGCAGCATGGCTGTAAGATCGAATTTTAAAATTTCTATTCGTGCTATTGTGTAAAAAGATGATATAGCACGAAATCATACCACTTTTTGTAAGACTGTATAATTGTTTCGTGATTTTAGCAATTTTTACCAATTTTTGACCCTTATAAAGTCAAATTCGACCCACTTTTTTGGAAAATGTTTTATTAACGGAACAGCCCCTCTTTCTGTAGGAGTCACCATCCCGCACAACGTCAGGTGAATTAATATTGATTTTAGCCCTTAATACCGATTTTTTACCCCCAAAATTTTAAATTTAACCCTATTCTGTACGAAAAACAAGTGAAATGGTATTTTTCTGCATTTACTCGCCCTTGGATCCCACTTGCAGTGATTTTATACCAACTGTTCGCGATTTTAGCCGTTATCCAGATTTTTGATCCCTAAAAACTCAATTCTGACCTCCTTACAATTTTTAAAAATCGCTCATCTTTGGACTAATCCTTTTGTTTGGCAGTAAGAACGTTTTGGCAAAATCTGGAATATTGTTATCATGTATCCTAGGGTCAGATATCGTCTGTAATGACACATAAATAAATATCTATTTACATATAAATCTAATATCTAATATCTAATATATATTTTTGCTAAAGGGATGAATTCAGGATGCTCTGCAACGGATTTGCCTAGAACAAAAAATTTCAAAAATTCATGTTTTTTAAAAAGTGGACCCATCGCAATAGCTTCAATTTCTTTGAACATTCGCTAAAATCATGGCAATGTGGCATTTCTATAACCATAACTATACTCGTAGATTGTAATACTTAGGCCCCTTGTCAGGAGATACTCGTATTTGACAAGAGCGTTTTCTGAACTTTGATAAATTTTAGGCAACTTTGAAATTACGTTAAAAGGTTTTTAGGGTCTTAGGTGTTTTTTTTTTTTATTTTTTTTTTTTTTTTTAATCGTCAGACTCCTAGTTTTTGGGAAGAATGATGAAATACTGACGAAATGGCTGTCAAGTTGGGGATGTTGGAGCAAAAAACTTGTTTTCCTATACCTGGGAGTGATTTCCCTGCTGTGCTGTGCTGCTGAAAATACTTTCTAAAATACTCCTCCTTCCAAAATAAAGGGCTTTTCTAGGACACCATTAACTTTCGTCAGCAGATGTTATCAATTCCATGACAGGAGTGGCGAAAAGAGGATGATGGAAATTATGACGTCCAATGGGAGAGGTGAAGAAGGGGCTAGTGTTGGGCAGTCTGCTGCTGGACGAACAGAATGTCGCAAACCCTCGTCCCGCACGACATTCATTTCGTTGATTCACGACATGGGCTAGTAAACGCTATTTATAATTTTTTTTCTCCCTCCCATCTCTCACTTTACCGTCTTTTTCCTCATCCCCTAACCTATTTACCTGTTTAAGTAGAAATGACGGCTGGGCCTTTCGAGAGAAAATTACATTGCGTGCTCGTTTTCTCCCGAGGCCGCCGCCCCTACGATTTTCTCCCTTTTTTTCCTCCCTTCAAGGCGAAGAGAAAACTATCAAGGTAATGCACCTCTCCTGCTAGAGGTTATCGGGCTCTCCTTCATCACAGCCGATAAGTCGGATACCGTCGATAAGGTCCGAGTTGGGGGTCGTTAAGCTGAGTCCAGCTCGTCTTCAACCGAATTCTCTGCCAAACACCTTCCCAACTCTCAAAACCCCCATCTGGGAGTTCGCCATGACGCATTAGCTCAGTTCTCCAGAGTAGTAATAATTAGCTGGAAATGACTTATGTCAGTCACCGGTTATTTCAGTTACATAATATTTATCCAGGGATGTGGGAGCGTCCCGCCCGCCAAAAAAACCGAAAAATTCGAAAGCGACCAAGAACACTGTTTACACGACAGAAAAATGAGGGTTTTCAACCCCCCCCCCCCCCCCCCCCACACACACGCGCGCGCGCTCCGTAGTCTCCGGTGTTGAGTTATCATAAACCCATTCTCGATGGGCCCCAGAGGCGAAAAGCATCCGCCAAGAAATTTCAAGGTTTCGAGGGAAGGAACAGGTTTCTACATGTACATCCAAGAGATGCAAAGCACCGAGTGTGCCTTTGGTGGGCAAAATGGATATAAATCCTTTTTGCGGCTGAGGTTTTTGGCGGGGAAATTTTTGCAACGCGGTTGATTTTGGGGTTCGTATGCACAAGCTGGCTGGCACAGAGATATGCAATGGGATTGAGACATACTAATTCAACGTCAGTGCTTTGGCGGTATTCTCCGTTCCTTTTAGCGCATTCAAATTTTTTGGTAGCAAGCGTAGGTACCCCAACATACAATCTTCGCTGAAATCCTAAACATTATTGCACTGCTGGAACACGAAAATATAAGTGTCACTTGCATCTTGGTGAAAGCCCTTATTGGGATTGGGCATTGGCAAAAACAGGGGCGTCTCAAAGGATTTTAGGCTTTGATATTGTCCGTAAGAAAAATTGCTATCGTGCAATAGGCAAACATCATCGAAATGATAGGAACAGTTCAGCAGATCCGTGAATGGAAAATTTTATAAAATTATTTGGCCAAACCCTCCCCGAAGACTATCGTTCAAAGGTACTGCATCAAATCGCCGAGAAACTAGTAGGTACAGGATCAGATGTAATCATGTGTGACGGTGGCTGTTCTCGAGTCGCTGGTTGTTCCGGTGAAGATGGGGTCGTTGTGATGGAAGCCTAATCGATATCCCTTATCAACCGGTGATAATCTCGCTGGTCTAGGAGGGGGACTCTCGAGGGTCCACAGTCTCACTCTGTCACATGGTAGCAGAGCGTGGTTTGATAGTATGCGCTGAGCAATTCACCATACTCCATCCAATTTTTGTAGGCTTATCATAAGGATAAGCTCAAAGGTTTCCAGAAGGATTCCTGTGGTGAATGGTAAGTTTGAAGTAGGCTTGGGAAGGTGAGGTTAAAGAGGTGAGGTTGGATGAAGGAAGGAGTGTGAGAGGGTATCCGCCGGGTTTTCACCTCCTTGGATGCTTCTCTAGTATAGGAATATATCCGTCCAGTTTTCACCACGTTGTACATTGAAAAGAGAGCGTAGGAAGATATCCGTCCGCTTTTTACCATGTTGGATATTTGGAAGAACACTCGTCCAGTTTTCACCACGTTGCGTGCTGGGTAGGAAATTCCCGTCCGGTTTTCACCACGTTGAGGAGAAGGGTGAGTTGATGAGGAGGTAGCAAGGTGAGAGAGAGAGAGAGAAAGAGAGAGTGAAGGCTCTGGTTCGACAGAAGTTGGTAGAATTTCGAGCTGAGCAAGCCGGGCGCCTAATAAAGGCACCTCTACCCTCCCCCTGTCAACCGACGGCCGTTGGTATCCATTGGAGGGAGAGCTACCTGGCCTCGTCCCTTGCATCATGAGCTCGACTTCTCCGCGTCTTTATTGGTATCAATCTAACATATTTACAGGAATGGTACATTTTAAGGGTACCATGACAATTCCTTTACAAAACATCCTGTCCCTTTGATAATACATACATCTATTGGCTTCCCCACCCCCATTCACCCCTTTAGAGTGTCAATACAATTAAAATATACTGAGCTCATTTGAAGGCGATTAATGCCATGTCCCAATTTACAAGTCCCAATAGCTGTTCCACCCTAACGATGGAGGTTGATCACTTAGAACCTAGAGGTTGCCCAGATGAGCGCAATCCGCTGGACAACACCTCTGACAACATTTTTTTCTCCACCGATAGTTGTATGCAGGAGCTTTGTTCTCCACCAGTAAATATTATTGAGGTAGTACCATTACGATGGAGGTTAGTCACCTTGAAGTTGTTAAAACGTCCTTTCCTGAACCAGAAATCCATACTACTTTACAACCCCCCTTTTCCCTCTCATACTTCAAGACGGTGGCCGTTTTCGAGTCGTTTGTTGTACCGGTGGAGATGGGGTCGTTTTGGTGGAAGCCTAATCGATATTCCTTCTTAGCTGGTGATAATTGGTGTAGAGGGGGCGGACTCTCGAGGGTCCACTATCACTCTCCTCACTCAGTCAATACTGTGTGGATCTATACAGAAATCGTATCATCGGGGATGAACACGCAGCTCTGTGGCAGGATTGCCACCTGGAAGATGGAACCCAGGAATGCATAATATGACCTCTACCCCACTGCTCGACGGGACCTTTTTGATGAAGTTACTCCGGCACTGACTTAACCTTTCCGTTACAGTGAATTAATCGTCAAGGCATCACCACTCCCTAGAAAGTATAGATGTATCGTGGCAACAAAGGAAGTGAATTGAGACTATAATAGAATATGACAATAGATAATAGAGAGTTTTTTCAACACCCTCGCACCGAAAAGAAACGGAAAACGACACCGAAACGGAAATGGCGGATAGGGCGGCCGAAGTCAGATGCTAACCTTTTTCGGTTCAGTTTTCGTCCAGCTTTGGCATCTACCGGCTGGTGATGTCACGCTAACGTTATGTTAACCTCTCTTTCATCCATTTTACTCCATGGTTAATACAAATCTATGTGCACTCATGGCGTCAAGTCTGCATTAACACAGAAAGACGCCAAGAAGCAGCTGTGAATACGACGCTCGACATTTTTATTTTCCAAGGAAAGCAGAAGAAGGTAGGTAGCGTTATACAGATGTAAAGTTAAATTACGTTTGGTCATCTCAACAGGACGAAAGCTGACACCGTGAGATCCCGGTATTTTTCGTCGTCACGGTTCGTCAAACTTTTCGGTGTCTTAAGTGCGCATGCGCAGCACTGCTTTCGTTTCGTGTGTTGCAAAAACTCCCTAATTATTACGATAAAATGTTCGACATTATGTATTAAGCATGGCTATATTATAATTATACTCTGTATATGGCCACAGTATAGCTTACACAATCTTAATCACTTCATTCGATTCATGTATGATTCGCCCAAGTTATGCCTTATATGTACGGCACCTATCGTGCCACCGAAAGCCATCCATGAAAATAAATGAGAACATTTATTAAAAACGCGCTTTTATTTCTAATTGATCTAAAAAGAACAAAACCATTTCCTTCTACTACCCAGGAACATAGGCAGTTTTTACGACTAAAAATAAAAGCGTTGGGCCTTAGGAGATATTTTACTTTTAAAGGTGGTTGTTTTTTAAATGTCACACAAATATACGATTGACAAAACGAAAGTACGAAAGTATCTACTAATGTAAAGCAAATAAATATGAAATAATATACCTAATATGCCCCACGCTTTTATTTTTAGTCATAATCAATTCTAACGTTTCCAAGTAGCAGAAAGGAGTAACTTTATTCTTTTCAGATCAATATTCGAAACAGAAGCGTGTTTTCAAGCAGTTTTTTAATTTTATTTTGCTCTTTTTAGTCTGTAGAAAATTGTGTAATCAATTTAGTCAGGTATTCATTACCGGTATAAATCCTGACCAATTATCAGCATTCTCATACACTCTTAATTACCAGCAATAGTTCACAGATGTTATGGGTTTATACATGTATACAGTAGGAATGAAATGCAATCATCAGGCCGTTTCCACACCACCTTCCACAACATCTCGTTGTTCGAATCGAAAAATCCTTACTTTCAGTGCTGGCCAATATCATCAAGAAGCCTGTTCAGCTTCTTCTACATCTATTATACACGTAAATACAGCGATACAATGAAGGTCGTAGAATCGTATCTGATCTTACCTCCTCTTTGGGGAACCCTGGCTCGCTGACTAGAAGATTCGCTTCAACGGTCATAGGTAGACTAGGGCAGCAACCCGCCCACTCCAAAGCTGTAATTTAATCGGAAAATTAAGTGAATCTCAACAAATTCAATGTTAAATTCTTCTCAATAAATTACAACAAATTTAAAAAATGCCAGAATACCATGATGATTATTTGTGGTTGAAGGATTCGTATTGACTTTCGTCTTACAGTTTATCAATGTATTCAGAACCTACTTAGATATAATATTGCGAATGATTCTCCCCAACAATACCCTACCTATGTTACCAAAGTTCTTACAACAAGATTATAGCAAAGATGATTCTCATGATTGACTTAATGAGCTTCACATACTTAGTTTAACATGTACCTCACAAGTTGCATTCAAGAAGTTTGATAACACCAGACCTCATGAAAAGGCTGTTTACCCAAGGCTGTGGCAGTGCTCAAACCAGACCAAAGCTGAAATGGTATTTACCTAAATAAGACTTTTATCGTGAATTTGCAAAGATTTATGTGAATCATGTCTCTAGGTCATCATGCTTTGCAATTTGGAAAATCGCTGCTAATCAGCTAATGTTCAGGTTTAGGAACATGGATTACACTATGCATCAGCAGAAGATTTCCTATAAGCATGGAGCAATACCTACTTATTTTTGTCCTAAAATTTCTCTTTTCACCTTCTCAGCCTTTGCAGTTGTAGTAGGTTCATTTTTTTTTAAACTGGTGAAGGTAATTAAGTAACAGACATTTCTTTTTGTTACTGGAATCGACCATGATCTCCTACTGGAGAAGCTTCAAGGCTTCGGGTTTTCTGATGCTCTCGTGTCTTTCTTCAGGTCGTACTTAAGTGACCGCTCGCAATTCGTCTCATGGGAGTCCAGCGGCTACACAGCTGGTACTGAGTGCCTCAGGGCTGAATAAGGGTCCTCTTTTATTTCTACTCTTTATCAATGACAATGGTGAATGCGTAAAAAATGTGCATATCCTCTTTTACGGAGATGACATCAATATTTTCACCTCACTAACTGATCGTTCATCTCAATTCGACCTGAAGGAAGCTTTGGAGCTTATTACGGCTTGGAGCATCCAACACAACCGTATCACTCACTCGAAAACGAAATCCCCTCAATTTCTATGTTAATTTTCGAAGAGTCATCCTGGATAAGGATTCGTGACCAGCTGACATGACCAAGTGAACAATTGATATAAAATCACTGAAAGTGATGGATGGGTGAGTGAAGACAGAAACATACCACTTCAGTTACTTTTCGTCCAGAATAGGGGTCAAATTTGGATTTTTGGAGGTCGGAAATTGGTATTAACGGCTAAAATCAATATTGATTCACCTGAAGTTGTGTGGGATGGTGATTCACGACGGACGGATTATTTCGACGATAAAAATATTTTTCTCAAAAAAGAGTAGGCCAAATTTAACTTTATGAGGGTCAGAAATCGGTAAAAATGGCTAAAATCACGAAAAAATATATAATTTTACGAGAAGTGGTATGGTTTCTCGGTATATCATCTTTTTACGTAAAAGCACGAATTTCTTTGAAAATTCGCTCTTATAGCCATGCTGCATGACTGGAACTTCTTCCTTTTTTTCCTCCGATTGCATGAGTTTTAGTTTTGGTTTTGTTGTATGAGTTTTCAATAATAAAATTATGACGTGTGTCATATTGTAATTTGGCTCTGCCTGTTTTATGCCACAAATAAAAGTACCTATAAGCACCTGTGCTCTATTCTGTTCTATTATGGTAAGATTTTTGACTACCCATTCTGTTATATTATTAAATCGTGCTCACAGATAATGAAGATGGTCTTATTGGCGATGTAGGAAGTGATGAGTTCCTTGTCCATTCTCAAAGTGTAGAAGGAAGTTTTGCTTCTTTGGACGAGGTCAGCTCGTGAACCTTCTTTAAAGAAACCCCAGAAGACTATGAAGCTATCTCCCTGTAAATAAATCAAAACAAAACTATTATGAGACAACTGCCTATTGGTTGTAAAAAAAAAAGGAAAAAAAATGTAGGTACTTAGCTTGACTTCCAAAAAAATCCTTTTTTAGCTGAATTTCTAAGTGAGCCTTGAAATCCACGGATAACTCTGGCTTTGGAGGGGGGGGGGGGGGAGCTATTTTCTGCTTTATAAATTAGCTTTATTTTGCCCGCCAAGAAAACCGAAAAACTCGAAGGCGACCAAGAATTTTTTACACGACATAACAAGTGCCCCCCCCCCCCCACGTAACACGGCCCCTTGGGAGGGGGGGGGGTTGCTTTTTTTTGTACACCCATTCTCGAAGGGTCCCTGAGAAAGTGCACCTAATTTCAATCCTCGGGACCATCAGGTGCCGGAGTTATGGAAGTTTGAAAATCGCTTTTTCAAGTTTTTCTAGTTGTCCTTGTCCTTGCTCACAGACATAACGGATCGAGATGAAAATTTTCACACACATTTGTTATGCCCCAAGGAACGGCCTTTTGGCCCCCCACCTATTTGTTTGGTTCAGTAGATGCTGAGTTATAATTGTTCGAAAACCTCTGAATTATGGTCAAACAAAGACATCTCGTTTGGAGCGCTGTAACTTTCGCGCACTATAATACTTCTCCGCAGCGCTTTCGAAAACGAGTAGAAGACAAATTTTCAAACAACCCCCCCCCCCCCCTCCCCGCACATCCAAGAGCGAGATGGGGGAAAAATGGATAGCAATATTTTTTGCGGCTGAGGGTTTCTTGGCGAATAAGTTTTCACAACAAGGTTGTTGGGGGGGATTTATAATGCACCTGAAGCCGTTAACCATTTCGCTTCTCTTCAACTCGAAAAGGGACCAGTTATCCACCTCTTCTCCAAGTTAGCTAAACCATTATAATCAAAGATGGATGATGATTGAATTGACCCTCGAAATCAAACAAAAGCCATAATTAACCACTTATTACCTCTTCCCCCTTCCCATCTTTCTTTCTAATTAATCCAACTTACACCCTACCATTGACTCACGATGTTTGCGGGAGGGGCTGGAAACCTTCCCTATAGCAATTAAAGTAAGCTCTTCGATAGTAATTTCTATACCCCAAATCGCCCTTTTGGGCAATTAGAAGGGGAATAAGGGCTAAACGAGGTGCCTCAAGTTTCGAGCTTATTGATGGCTTGGCAATGGGATCAAAACGTTTCGAGCAGCATCGTTTTTCATTGTTAGCAAGGTCGTTTTCATGTTGTTCCTACTTTATATCATTGCGCTCATTTCAACTACATTTTTTTTTTGTAAATTAAGAACGCCTATATTAAGGCCAGATTCTCGCTATATTTGTGCATATTGCATCATCGACATAATCCGTAACCCCGTTCGACAGAACATCATACTTGGGCAGTACTTCATCAACTTTGGTCACATTGTGGTGACTTCACGCAAGGATCGATTTTGCAGACAATTATTATCAAACCAACCACACCCAACCCGAAACTCTAAACATAAAGAGTGAATGATTTTCTATGGACGATTTGTTATTCATATTTCATGCCATTTTCCTGGCTGGTCCAACGAGTAAACCTTGGAAACTCCAAGTCGTCAAATACAATCAAATGTCTCTGGCATCTGAGGCAGCTAATAAGAGATTTGCAAGAGCTCAGTAATAGATCATAATTTATAACCGAACTAATATTATAAAATGAGCCGTTCTAAAAATGTATGGAAAAAGACCCTAACTCCCAAACCTTGTGACAGATCCGGTTCTTTGTAGCAGTTCCTTCACCCCTTTGTTGACCCAAGTTGTTCATCAATCGATCCCCCACTCTAATTAGTTAATTGAGAAAAAGTCTGAAAAATCTGTTTGCTTGAGGCTCCAAAGGTGCTTCCTACGGTCCAATACCTCCCACATTCCTCGGATCGTTCCCTTGCTTAACGACCCAAATTAGAGGTAAAGGCTGGAGGTGAAAAATTATGTAACACAAAGAAAGGAGAAGTAAGGGCTGAGACAAGTGGAACGTGAAATTTGTTTTAGTGAATAAGGAACAGTTATCACAAACATTCCTACGGTTGGTTGTAACTATTCTGTCAACTTTGGAGTTGAGCGCCGACTAGGTGTATCGTTAAAACTGCCACCATCCAGCTCCGCACGATGACGAGGAGCTATGAAGCTATTATATGGCAGCTTTGATCAAGGCTGGAGGTTGTTCACTAGGCTCGGAAGAACTCGCATCTGATCATTTGTTTCTGGATTTTAATGAATTGGGACCGCCGCAGCAACTAAGTACAGACCCACCAGAAAGAAGTCAAAGAATAGAACTCGAAGTTTGAATAACATTTATATGGGGAGTAAGCTTATTTGTTATAGACAGTATTTATGTGTTCAAATTTGGAATCATGGAGTTTGGTCAATAAATGTGGCAGGTTGGAGGCAGGAAGTTGGCACGTTTACCTTGAAAAATCGCTAACAAGAGTGGAATTTATACCTTGATCGTTCGTTGAGGAAGTATGGGAGGAAGTAAGAAATTAATCCAATCAATAATGGGAATCAATTGAATTCAGTTTATTCAACAACATTTTTTTAACAACATGTATGAGATCACAGATCATCAGATAATACAATTAGAAGGTCTATACTCAAGAGTTCATGTCCTATGTCCTGTCCAGGCTCGTCACTTCCATAATATTATTGCTGGGTGTTACATGCTTTGTAAAAACCGCAGTTTCACTGACACGGCACTCGGTCACTGCTAACAGGAACACTGAGTAGACCGACAGTGGTATTGAAATATTGAACAGAACTATTGAACAGAAATACTGAATAACAGAGTAACAGAAATATTGAATAGATACAATGAGATACTTAGATAATTTCTAAGTAGTAAATAAGTCTAATATTATATATCTATAATGCTTATCATTATCCTAGTTTAAATTTGCCGGCTATGAAGCTTGTATTATTTGCACATTTTAAGAATTCAAGTGTATCTTTTGCTTTCTCACTACCTAAGGTCGGAAACTAAGGTAGGGAAGCCTTGGATTCGTGAATGAGCAAAAAAAATTGTGTGCTCCAAAATGAAATTTCCACTACCATTTTACGTTTCAGGCATCAAGAAACATTTTTGGTTCCGTGTCCGTCTGTCTGTGGTCAATTCCTTGTAAAGCCCATAACTACCCGAAATAATGATCGAAAAGGGCTGCAATTTGGAGGGTAGGTGCGGGTTGGGTCATAGATGGTCCCATGCCAAAATCATTGAAAAGGTACAGTAACTTTCGTCTGCGCATGTGTGAACATTAAATCTTGACCACTTCCTTGTAACGTTTCTAATAACGCGAAAAATTTAAAATTTTCTTATGGAAGCTGCAACAGTGGCGTAGCCGGGGGGGGGGGGGGGGTTTAGTGGGGGTCATAACCCCCCCCCCCCCCCCCCTCGGCTCGAAAACTTTATCACAAATTAAAATTAAATCTCAAGAATGATAACTATCACAAAAGTAACAAACAAATACAACAATAACAGATTAAACGGTAAATCAAACATGATTAAATAGTTGAATAATATAACGTTTATTTGATTACTAACGATCTGTCCCAAAAATATGACCCACTCTTTTTGACAAAAATGCTTATAGTCCCTCACCGTCACCATCCCACACTTCAGGTGAAAAACAACTGAAATGTTATTTTTCTGTAGTCACTAATAAATCCTTCCATACCACTTTCAGTGATTATATATATATATATATATATATAAATTTTAGCCGTTTTTACCAAGTTTTGACCCCTAAAAACTCAAATTTGACCCCCTTCGAATTTTTGAAAATTGCTCATCCTTTTGTTTGGCAGTAAGAACATTTTGGCGAAATTTGGAATTTTCATCACGTACTCAAGGTCAGATATATATTTATTTATGTGACACATAAATAAATATATATAATATACTTAGGTATACATTTTTGTTAAAAGCTAGAGATGCATCAGAATGCTCTGAAACGGATTTGCCTGTAACATAATTTCAAAAACTTATTTCTGAAAATTCCTTGAAAATTCTCGAAAATTGTTGCCAGATAAATGTTTTATTTCATCAATTTATCTTACCTGTTACCTGTAACATTTAGTGCTTTGTTAAATTTAATTTAAATTCATCTTTATTTGTAATGTCAAACCTTATTAACGCATTTTCAAAGAAAATGAAGCTATTGCTATGGGTAACATTTTCAGAACATGAATTTTTGAAATATTTTTATAGGCAAATCCGTTTCAGAGCATCCTCAGTTCATCCCTAGATTTTAACAAAAATGTATGAATTATCTCTACTATATTATAAAAACGAATCTCTGTCTGTGTGTCTGTCTGTCTGTCTGTCCTTCTATGCACGGCCAAACGGCTCGACGGATATCGACCAAATTTGGCACGAATATCCAGTAGGCTCCCAAGTTGTGCAACGTCGCATTTTTAATTCCCTGACCATAGCGGAACTATGGCCGACCATGGTCAACTCCTGAATGGCTCGACGGATATCGACCAAATTTGGCACGAATATCCAGTAGGCTCCCAAGTTGGGCAACGTCGGAATTTTTCGGTCCCCTTCACCATAGCGGAACTATGGTCGACCATGGTCAACTCCTGAATGGCTGGACGGATATCGACCAAATTTGGCACGAATATCCAGTAGGCTCCCAAGTTGTGCAACGTCGCATTTTTAATTCCCTCACCATAGCGGAACTATGGTCGACCATGGTCAACTTCGTTAATTGAAATGGTAACCCGTATTTTTTATCGCGTATTCGTAATCTACGTGAAATTCTATCTACGATCGACCCTTCGGACTACCCCCGCGGTCGACCATAGCGCATCCATGGGCCCCTCCATGGTCGAATCCCGAATTGCTCAACGGATATCGACCAAATTTGGCACCAATATCCGGTAGCCTCCTAAGTTGAACGTAGGCGCATTTTTAATTCCCTGATCATAGCGGAAATATGGTCGACCATGGTCAACTCCTGAATGGCTCGACGGATATCGACCAAATTTGGCACCAATATCCAGTAGGCTCCCAAGTTGTGCAACGTCGGAATTAAGTACGATACTGCGTACAGCGAATCTCGGATAGCGAGCGAAGCGAGCGGTCATGCTAGTGTATATATATTTATGAGCCACTCCAGATGATATCCGTCCTTGGGTACATGATAAAAATTCCAAATTCATCCAACACGTTTGTGTTGTCAAACAAAAGGATGAGTTCGAAGATGAGCAATTTTCAAAAATTCCAAGGGGGCAAAATTGGAGTTTTTATGGGTCAAAAGTCGGTGAAATGGGCTAAAATTGCAAAAAATAGATGTAAAATCACTGGAATGGTGAGTAAAGACAGAAAAATACCATTTCAGTTGTTTTTCACACAGAGTAGGGGTCAGATTTTGATATTTGGGGGTAAAAAATTGATTAATGACTAAAATCAATATCAATTCACCTGACGTTTTGTGGGATGATTAATCACGACGGACGGACTGTTTGGATGATAAAACTATTTATCTCAAAAACAAGTGGGTCAAATTTGACTTTATTAGGGTCAAACAGCGGTAAATATGGCTAAAATCACGAAAAATTATATAATTTTAAGAAAAGTGGTATGGTTTCTCTCTATATCATCTTTTTACATAATAGCAGGAATATTTCTTTGAAAATTTGCTCTTATAGCCATGCTGCATGACAGGTTTTTTCGATTTCCGATACCCCCCCCCCCCCCACCCATTCAACGATCCTGGCTACGCCACTGAGCGGCAATAATCAATATTCGTTATTTCAACTAACTTTGAACAGTTTTATCATATTATGGAATCGAATTACGGTAGTTATGGTGAAGAAAATCCGCCACTACGCCCATAATAATTCAGGGATCCATCATGGAGCACATCGAGACGTCGGAGAATGGCTGCAGCAGTATATCCCTATAAATCTTTCTAAACTGTGTGGATAAGTAGCCCATTTATTCGAGAAACTGGCGTTGGGTTTCGAGAAACAACATTAAGTTCCGACAGAATGGGGGAGGAAAGCCCGACCTGAACTATATGCGGAAGACACATTTAGGTCGCTGAATAATGAATCTCCTAATAACCAAGAAATTCAACGAAAGTCGACAAAGCTTTTGAGCTCTATATAATGCAGTTCAAACTATGAAATTCCATAATACTGACCTTCATAATTATGTGAATGGGACAGTTATTTATAAGTGATCAATGAAACTTTGGTATGAGTGTCGATTTCAAATACGCATTGTTCCTGTTTAGGTTCAAATATTGCAGGCAAACATAAAGCCGATAAGCAGAAGTTAGAGAGAGTGATACACCTTACCTTCCTGCTTCGGCCTTCCACGATTCAGATGACAAGGAAATATTTCGAAGAAATTAGGTGTGTTTTGGTTTATTATTTTCAGTAGGTAATGAACATTTGGAATCGAGCATGGAGAAAAAAAAACTCAAAATTTGACGGTTTCGTTTCAAGAATCCGAAAATGGAATTTAAAAAATTTCTGTCCGTCCTCCGAACGCCGCCCGCACTGTTCTTAGTTACCACGAACCAAAATGAATGAAATTTGGTTCCGCGAAGCTCGGCGTTACTGCCAGCCATCTCTAAGGGGTGGAAAATAGGGGTTGAAATTTTCAGGACGCCATATCTCGAAGAATTTCAATAGAAGTTTTTTACGTTTTTAAATTGACCTCTAACTAAATAATTTTTTAATACCACCCGGAGCATTGAATGCCCAACAGCTCGTTTACATCGAAAAGCATCGTCAACATGATCGTGAATGAAACGGTAAAAATGCGGCCCAAATGTGAATACTAGGGAACATAGGAAGGTGATATTATTTCATTTGAAGAATGATGGCTCTTTTGAATTTTGTTGATAGGTACTTTTGTAACTTGAACAATAGTTATGCTTCATGAATAACAACGAATAGTTAATGATTGAATCCCGCGCGTTTTTATGAATTTTTATGAAATTGGATCCACTGCTATATTTAGGGCTTACCTGGGGGGGGGGGGGGGAGGCACGAGCGTAGATTTTGTTTTTATTTAGTATTTAGAAAGGCTGGTAGGTCCCAACAGATCGTTGTTAGCCACTGCGCAGGTGGAAACGTAAACGTAGCGTCGTTTTAATCTTCTCATCGATGGACTCAACACTTTCTTATCAAAACTCAACACTCAACGTCAACATTTTCCCACCCCTCCATCGACGATGCAGCAGATCTGACTTTCGTCACTCCTCGCCGGTTTGTCTTCGTCAATTGCCAAGGGCGGATCGTGTGATATTTTCGCTAAGTCCTCAGCACAGTCGGCGTTATTCCACGTGGCTTTTCATGATCTAACGGCCTGGACAACACTCATCTCCAAGTGTACTAGGGGCCTTGTCATCCCTGGATGATCAGTACTGGAGCGCCTTTTAGAAATATCGATTTATCAGATTCGTTCGCTACTTTAATAAATATCTGCCTAATCTACTTAACCCTTTTTTAGGGACCCTACCCATCTCCGACTAAGGGAGTTGGGTTGTATAAATTTATATTGCTAGCTGATAAATTACACAAATTCATACTGTGAGCTATAATATTCCCATTTTTATTTACTTTAAGTTCCAATGTTCCAATATATCACGCCTTTTGCGAGCGCTCAAAAATTTCAAATCTAATACCTACCATTTCGATGTAGTTGAACCCGGCTTCGCTTATAATTAAAGCAGAGCTTTAACTTACTCAGGGAAGTGAAAAATGAAGAAAAGAAATGAATTGAACGGTTATTAACGAAAGTTTTTAATAGACAAGGTTAACGCGACACAACGGACATAATGAGAATGAGAAACAATCTTCTCCTGCAGAGTGCAGCAGTATACAGGGTGGATACTATAATTAAATTTGATGTTACATTTGGCTTATATACTAACACTCCCCTTTAACATCACATTTACATCACACGACCAGTGAACAACATAAAAATACAATTCCAAACAAAATTGTCATTTACATCACAAGACCAGTGAACAGAGTAAAAATATAATTCCAAAAACATCATCATTTACATCACAAGACTGGTGAACAGGCTAAAAAAAAATATAATTCCAAAAACATCATTATTCAGCTACATCAACTTAACCCAATCCAAGGTACTGACAACATAACTTGTGCTTTGGTGCAGCCAGAGCTTTTGTACAAATATCAACACACATTTCGCCGGTTGATTGGTATTTTAATAAAATCTCCTTACTTTCAACCAATTCACGTACAAAGTGGTATTTCACGTCAATGTGCTTGGTACGACGTGAAAACTCAGGATTTGAAGCAATTTTTTGTGCACTCTGACTATCGTTATAAATAACAATCCCATGATTTGGAACAGATACTTTAGAACCTTTTAACAATTCAGACAAAAAGGCTTTCACATAAAGACATTCCTTTGAAACTTCACTAATTGCAACATATTCGCTATGAGAGGAACTCAGAGCAACACTAGGTTGTTTTCGACTTTCCCATGAGAATAAACAATCTCCAAATTTTACCCCGAATCCAGAATAAGACCGCCGATCCGACTCATCACCCGCCCAATCAGCGTCAGCGAAACCAGTTACATCAAAATTTTTGGATTTCTTAAAAACAAGACCCATGGTCCTAGTCCCGCTCAAATAACGCAAAATGCGTTTAGCAGCAATCCAGCTATCACGAGTAGGATTTTTATTAAACTGGCTGAGAAAGTGAACAGAGTAGGAGATATCAGGGCGTGTACCTACACTCAGGTACATGAGGGATCCTATGAGTTGCTGAAATGGCACATCAGCTGACTCCCCTTCAATACTAAGTTTCTTACTTGGGTCCATTGGAGTAGTCACGGGATTTGCATCACTCATATTAAATTTTTCCAGCAATTTGTCAATGTAACTTGCCTGGTGCATTTTCAACTCACCCCTCTCCCTATTCCTTTCGATTTTCCATCCCAATAAATTTTTGACATCACCTAAATCTTTGATAACAAAATGCTTATTCATTTCAACTTTTACAAAATTAGCATCAGAAACATCATTGTAAAATAAAACAAAATCATCTACGTAAAGGGCTATTATCATTATTTTTTCGCCAGAGATTCTTGAAAAAACACAAGGTTCCAATTTACAAGCTGTAAATCCCAGTTTTGTTAAAACCTCTTTCGCTTTAAAAAACCATAATCGCGCACTCTGCTTAAGACCATAAAGTCCCTTCTTTAATTTGCAAACCTTATTGGTGAGGTCACCTGCGCCCTCTAGACCTTCAGGTAGTTTCATGTAGATAGTTTCAGAAATTTCGCCATTCAGATAGGCGGTTTCAGCGTCAAGATGATCACATTCAAGATCTAAATTTACTGCAAGACTAAATAAAAGTCTCAATGTACTAAACTTTACAACGGGAGAAAAAGTTTCAGTAAAATCTACACCATAAGTTTGTGTAAAACCTCGCGCAACTAAGCGAGCACGATATTTAGCAATATTACCATCAGAATCTCGCTTGATTCTGAAAACCCATTTACTATCAACAAGTTTTTGGTTAGGAGGACAATCGACTAATTCCCAGGTTTGATTCTTTTTCATACAATCAAGCTCAGTTTTCATGGCCTTTCGCCATTCGTTAGAATGAATGCTTTGCAAAGCATCCCTAACAGAAATCGGTTCATTTTCCTCACCAATTTGAACATGAAAATTTGTTTCAAAATCAGAAAAATCTCTAGGTTTCCTATTTCGCAAAGGATATCGACGATTTTCAATGTTAGACTCACCCAACGGGTTGACATCACCATTTTCCTCAGGGACGATTACTGGCGCCGGGTTGTCTTCCTCGTCAGTCTCCGAGTCGTCAGAATCGCCGGTAGAACCATCCAGTTCATAGGAGCCTTCTTCAATGGAGTCATCTTCAAGGGTCAGTTTGACGTCGGTCGAAATCGGCGCCGCTCCGGTGGTGTTTTCATCAACCAGCGGTGAAACATTCTTGTTGACTGATAGTGACATTTTTTCCAAGGCCTCATACTCACAAAACACAACGTCCCGAGCGATCCGGATGGAGTCGCTCTCAGGATCATATAGTCGATAGGCCTTACTGGTCTCACTATAACCGACAAATGTAAAGCGTTCCGCCTTAGGATCCAATTTTCCTCGTTTGGCGTCAGGAACGTGTACATAGGCGTCACAGCCAAAAATACGCAAGTGTGAAAGATCAACTTTCTTCCCAGACCACACCTCCAAAGGTGTTGCATTTGCTAACTTCCTTGTCGGAGCACGATTCATTAAGTACACGGCAGTACTGGCACCTTCCGCCCACAGCTTTAAATCGGCATTAGCATGGTGCAGCATCGAGCGAAGACATTCCGTTATTTTTCGGTTCCACCTTTCGCTTAACCCGTTTTGTTCGGGAACATAAGCTACAGAGAGTTCATGTCTAATTCCGTGGTCCGTCAAGTATTGTTCAAATGCTCTACTGGTGTATTCACCACCTCTATCTGACCTCAAGATCTTGATGGAGCGTTCACATTCCTTTTCGACACGCGTTTTAAACTCTTTGAATTTCTCCGGAACTTCACTTTTATTTGTCAAGAAATAAATGAAGGCCATTCTACTGTAGTCGTCAATGAAGGTACAAAAATACTTATACCCGCTGATAGAGTCAACCTGGAAGGGTCCACAAACATCTGAATGGATTAAATCCAGTTTACCCGAAGCTCTTCCTTTCTCCTTATCAATTTTGAAAGGGATTTTTGATTGTTTTCCAGTGACACATGAGACGCACTTCCGGGGATCATCGCCAGAAAACTCGACGCCAGTGGCCAATTTACGCAGCTTGTTCATATACTGTTGGTTCAGGTGTCCTAGCCTGAGATGCCACAGACGAGTTTCCTCCGTTTTGCAAACTAAACCGCGATTTCCGAGCGTTTCACCGCGATATTTCGACACATCATTCGCGAATTTGTGTTTGCGGATATTCAGGCGATAAATTCCATCGATAACATCAGCTGTTGCGATGATCTCCCCTTTCACTGTCGCATTCTCGAGTATCGAACAGTTGTTCTTATCAAAAACTACCACATAACCCTTCTTTGCCAAAGAATTCACTGATAACAAGTTCGCGGACAGTCCAGGAACCTCAACGACATCTGTGATTGTAAAATTTCCCTCACGTAGGGAAATCGGGAAATTTCCACTTCCGGAACTCATCAGTTTTTCCCCATTTGCAACAGTTATCGGAATTCCATTTTCTTTAGGGCTAAAATTCAACAATTCCACTGTAGCAGAACACATATGACGGCTAGCAGCCGAATCAATGTACCAATCGGACTGATGGTAACTCACATCGGCAGTACCTAAAGCTGAATACAAGGCTTTATTTTTCAACTCTTTACCTTTTGAGTCCACTCCCAATTTCGGGCAGTCTTTCCTGAAATGTCCCGTCTGTTTGCAGTACCAGCATTCAGGAGATTTATTTTCTTTTTTCTTGAAAGTTTTCTTCGGGTGAGTCATAAGTGCCGACTCATCATGAGCAGTCTGACGTTGCTTGTTTTCGTTCCAATCGTCCCCGTTCTGAAGTAACTTATTCTTCACATAATCACTGGTGATTTCAATGTCAATATTTTCCAACGCCATTACCATTGGACGATAGGATTTTGTCAATCCTTTCAACAAAATCACGCCAATAAACTCATCATCGACCGGCTTTCCCAAACTCGACAACTGGCACGAAATATCCATCACGGTATTTATATACTCGTCCATTGTGGGGAAATCTGCTAGTCTCACAGAAAAAAGTTTCTGCAATAGGATCAACCTCCTATTCAGTCCTTTGTCCTCAAAAGCTTTTGCCAGTGCGTTCCAGGCCTCCTTAGCCGTTGTACAGTGCATTACATACGGAAAGCAGCACTTCTCAACCATCAGGTTGATTTTGCACAAAGCCCTCTCGTCCTTTCGTCCCTTCACAGCCGCTTCCGTTAAGTCATCATCCGGATATCCGTTCACAGCATGCCACAAATTGTCATGACGAAGACAATTCTGCATTTGGAACCTCCAGTCCAAATAATTGGCTCTTCCCTTCAGTTTTTCAAACGTAGGTAATGATGTTCCTTTTTCAGCCATCGCGCACAATAGGTTAGGTTAACACGTGATGAAACCGACCTCAACCTTACGACAACTTTATCCGAAAATATCAGCAACAACACTTTACACCGACACGTAATCCTGGGCCCATAACCTGAAGCAGAGCTTTAACTTACTCAGGGAAGTGAAAAATGAAGAAAAGAAATGAATTGAACGGTTATTAACGAAAGTTTTTAATAGACAAGGTTAACGCGACACAACGGACATAATGAGAATGAGAAACAATCTTCTCCTGCAGAGTGCAGCAGTATACAGGGTGGATACTATAATTAAATTTGATGTTACATTTGGCTTATATACTAACAATAATAGTTCCTCAACATAATTGGTAGGTAGTGAACCAGTGTATTTTCTTAATTTGATTATTTCTAAAGATGGATCGTTAAAAGAAACAGCGCAAACCCATTAGATAAACATTAGCAGAGAAGAAAGTGGCAGTGGTGGGTTTCAGAAGAAAGTGGCAGGCGTGGGCGGAGGTGAGTGGGCGAACGGCAGAGCAGCTCTGAGCTACAAAAATGGTAGAAACGAGTTGC
Source organism: Leptopterna dolabrata (assembly GCA_954871275.1). Taxonomy (NCBI): domain Eukaryota; kingdom Metazoa; phylum Arthropoda; class Insecta; order Hemiptera; family Miridae; genus Leptopterna; species Leptopterna dolabrata. The sequence continues at coordinate 20,667,126 of OX940976.1, forward strand.
TCTGCATGGTTGTCTACCAGTGAACGCCCTGCACGACCAAGACTGAATCCTATTAATATTATTTCTCGTTGGATTATTTTTTTCCAGGTTTGCCAGTAGTTAAGGACTAGTTTAGTTTGCGTTTTATACATTTTAATGTGTCTGAAAATATTCCTTTATTTATGAACATTTTCAATTGTAGATTGACTTGGAGTAGGTAGTGTAGCACACCATTCAAATAACTCGACAAAACGTAACAGCTGACTCGAAAATAAAGAGTTGGTACCACCTTCCGCCATCACAAAAAACCTTCAATACAAAACTTGAAAAATTGTTAATTTGTTTTGTTTTTTTGTTGAAGTGAAACTTACGTTTTGGATGTCTGACTATGAATTTTCAATAGGATCAGTCCATAATTTCAGTTTCATTAGCCACCGAGAAAAACTAATAGACGACTACGACGTTTTGAAGAGCCTCCTCTACAGTGAAGAAAAGCAAGTATGTACCTACCATGAACAACGGAATGACCAAATTGATCAAATGTTAAGTAAGGACTAGAGACTGGACGGTAGAAAATACGAAATACACTGATTTTTGAATTAAAATTTTATTGTATTTTTTTCAATTTAGTTTAATTTTTGCAAACATCCGATATAAATATTTTTTGCCAAACATGTACAACTAACCCCACAATATATGAATTTATAAGAAAAACGAAGGATGTATAACAAACTAGTGACTTGGGGGAAAATATGCACGTACTGGTAGGTATTACCCCGAGACTAGTCGGAGGGGTTTATCAGGTAATTATACTGAGGGGGGGGGGGGGGGAGACAAAAACAGGTAAGAACTGATCAGGAGCCAAAATGGACGGGCCGAAATGAACCTCTACGTAATATAGGTATAGGTATGCCAGTGCCAGTGTACGCTGAATGACATTAATTACCTCACCACGTCATTCTTACTCAGTAGTACTCAGAGGCTCAATCCTTCATTTCAAATTTCAGCCTCGTAGTTCAAGTAGAAAATAAATGAGCTCCTGGGCTCACTCAGCTGATTAGGGAGGGTCTTCACCTCGTCATTCTGGGCTCAGCAGTCCTACTACAGAGACTCCATTTAGAATATCAGCCTCGGAGGTCAAACAGAATATAAATTGCACCTTCTGCGCAAACTTAGCTGATTAGGGAGAGTCCCTACCTCGTCAGTCTTACTCAACAGTGGTATATAGAGGCTGTATTCAGAATTTCAGCCTCGGAGGTCAAACGAGGGCCTTTTCTATTCCCCTTTTTCCGGTATAAAATGCGAACGGCCAATCCCACAGAAATGTTCTGGTACCGTTAGAATCGGTGCAAAAACTTATTTTGAACAACATCAATTTAAACGGAATCAATTTCAAATTTCAGCCTTCTACGCCAAACAGGAAAGATTATGTAGGTATAAAATACGAACGACCAATCCCACAGAAATCGTTCTGGTACCAGAATCGATACAAAAACTGTTTTCAAACAAAATCAATTTAAACGGAATCGGAGGCAAAAGCTAGGTAAACGTACCAAGACAACTCAGTTGCCACATCTGTTTACCCAGATGACGGTTGCGAAGGATTGCCTCGTTGAGGATGAAGGAGAGTAGCATCGGAAAATAAAGGTTGGCCTACACTGTGCGTCGTGATGCGAGGAACCCAACGATACCAACCGCGAGAAAATTCGTCAAATAGTTTGACGGAAAATACGCACATCAGACAGACAACATTCAGCTTTCATATAACGATGATTACGTTACCGTAATTTACCCTATTTGGAACCTGCTTGGTGTGTAACGGACAGATGCTTACTGACCTATCAGATATTTTTGTTCAGGAAAATAATATCTAATTACGATATTAATACAAATTCGGGCACTTTACGAAAATTATAGAAAACATCCGCCACTTGGCCAGAAGACGGCGACGGAGCCCAACGCCGTCGACTGGCAAGGGGTTTCCATTCGAATATTTCCAAATATACCCTAACCTCACGTTGTGTTCTCGTTACACCGAAGGATGAAGTCAACAATCCGCCGCGCAAAGGTGTCGTAAATCGCGAACTTCGTGATCACTCCCATTAAAACACATTCTCGAATCCCTCATCCCTGAATCCTTTCTGCTTCTTTTCCACAATCGACGTCCAATTGTCTCTTTCCTAATTCGCTCTAAAATGACTCGCGACAGGTCAACCCCGCAACATCACGAACCGCTCTCCCCTCCACTGGTCCGGAGTCCTTTCTCATTCAATTAGTTAAGAGCTCACCTTTCCACTCCGACCAATGCCGGCCCAACACGTTGATATTTTTTCCAATCCGCGGAGGTTAAGACTCCAATCCAATAAAGCCGATCGGAGACCAAACCATTCTCCTAATCCTAAATCCCCTCAAAGTAAAATCGACCTAATTACGGTTAAGTAACGGTTCAAAGATGATGGATTTCAACGTACGGAGTTACTTTATTTCCGACTGGCTATACCCGGCAAGCGTTGCAATGCCACCCAAAGAAAGAACGTGTTTTTGTTTTCATTCTGTTTATTGGAGTGCGCATGGATACCTACACAATTTTTTTCCCTCGTCCAGTGCGTACATGAATACGCCTTTTCGAGCGCGCGAAAAACAACTCACCAAAGTTTCATCGAAACCGGAAGAACCGTGAAGGAACGCATACGGGACAAACAAAGAAACATTAATTTTTATATGAATATATTAAAAGAGTTAACGGCTGATACATTCATTTAAGCAAAACCCATACAATACCTGCAGGATGTCAAATGCATAACGTTTGTTGAACTTCTAAAAGTACCTATCAACAAAATCCAATAGAGCCATTCTGCTCATGAAATAATATCACAGAACAACCAACTCGACTTAATACAGCCATTGACTATGACCAGGTGCTCCCTAGCGATGATATCTGGGCCGGATTTATACCGTTTCATTCACTATCATGTTGAAGAAGCTTTTCGGTGCAAAAGAATGGCTGGGCAATGCTCCGGGTGGTCTCAAAAAATTCTCTAGTTCGAAATCAATTTAAAAACGTAAAAAAAACCCATACCCTTCTATTGAATGTTTTCGAGCTACGGAGTTCTGAGAATTTCAACCCTTATTTTTCACCCCTTAGAGATGGCTGACAGTAACGCCGAGCTTCGCGGACCAACTAGACCCCAGATGGGACATACAAACAGAATTCATTAAGTTTGGTTCACGGCAACGAAGGAAAGTGCCAAGTACGGCGCACGGACAGAAATTTTGGTTTATTATTTTCAATAATGAACTTTGGAATCGTACTTCGCACTTTTCTTAGTTACCATGAACCATTATTAATGAAATTTGGTTTGTAGGCCCCATTTTGGGATCAAGGTGGTCCGCGAAGCTCGGCGTTACTGTAAGTCACCTGTAAGGGGTGAAAAACAAGGTTTTAAATTTTCAGAACGCCTCATTGGTATTCCTCATTGAGGTACTTGAGCAGGAAACAGAATGAAGAGGATGTTACCTACCTCCTCCCACTGACAGAACCCCCTCCCTATAAGTCAATCCTACATTACTTCGGAAATTCGTTCCCATGGTCATGCTGCATGACTGGATTTATTTAATTTGTCGTTTAGTTGGGCGAACTGTTCGACCAGAGAACTCGTCAGTGCAAAAGGCTGGTGATGATTTATGCACTTGACTTGATAACACCAGAGTTCCATCAACTATCCCAACCTAACAGGCTATTTTTTAATTAATTTAATTAACTCCACCACCGCTTATGCGCTACTTGTTCAAGGCAGTGGCCACCAATCGTATTCTAATAATTAATGACGTGTTAGAGAAGGTATCGAGTGTCACGCAAATGACCTCCCCAACCCTCAATCAGCGTTAATTTCTTTTTCCGGGGACGCACAATATCATCAGCTCAGGAAGCCGCGTTGGTTCGGAGCGTTATTAATAGCAACCGGTGCACAAACCGCAGTATCCCATTTTCTCACATTGTCAGCCGCAATTTTGTTACTACAATATGGCGATAGGTCGATAGTTCACTGGCAGCAGGCATTTTGTGCTGTGATATGCAACACAGTTTGCTGAAAAAGAGTAAGTTTTCGGTTAATGATGTTGGCAACACTGCTCCCCTGCAGACCCCGCCCGCCGTTCCTTTCTGGACGCTGAACGTCATTGCATTTCGTTTGTTGCGATTTGTAACGTCCTTTGCGTAACATATTCAGTTTTGCCCACATGAATGAGAAAGAGCTGCGAGCGGTACTCCTCACCTTGAGGGCTCTAGCCAGAAATTGGAGCAGACTCATCTGCCGAAGCGTCGACGCATTCACCCATAGCTAGAGCTCGTCATCGAAATCAGTTACAGTCAGGTACAGTCAGTTCTTCTCGTGGAGTGAAATGGAATTTCAACCCTCCATCTTCTCACTTCAGAGGGTTATGGGAACCAGGAGTGGCAGCTTTATTAGGCAGCCAGCCACACACCACTCGTGCCAACTTACAACTCTATTCTGCAAAATCGAAGCCATTCTGAACTCAAGGCCCTTCATCATTCATAACCTCATCCATCTGAACTGAGTTCCTCTCTCCAGGACATTTTCTTATAGGAGGACCCCTGACTGTCAGTCCAGAGCCAACACTTCTCCCAGCTGAAGACAACAGACTCAACCGACGGCAAGTCTTGAAGAAGATTTCGTATCAAATCTGGCAAAGATGGCATTTGGAATACATCTCCACACTCCGGGCTCGTAGTAAGTGGAGAAAACCGTCAGCCAACCTAGAAGTAGGTGACTTAGTGCTCATCAAGGATCCAACAGCTCTGCAGCTAGAATGCTGACTGCAAGAATTACCGTCCATCCAGGATAAGATGGCATTGTCAGAGTAGTAACTCTCACAACACCATCTGCGCACTACAAACGATCAAGTACCCAACCTCCGTGAGTGCAAAATAGTGGGGATTACCGCGTTCAGCCTCCTGCATCGAATCTCCCCTCGTTTATGCTCTGCCACAAAGACATTATTATTTACCACTCTGCCGAACCTTCTGTTAACTCTAATTTGTCCCTTGCGACGCCATTCATCCCAGATAACGTGGCATCTCATCCAGGTCATCAGTACGCTGCGATTTTACTTACCCACTGGAGTAATGTAAATACCTACTTCTTCAAGGAACCCTGACTCACCGTACTCCGCAGCTTTGCAAATCTTTTGAATGCCACTAACCTTACTTAATTGTACATACACAGCTCGAGGCTTCAGGACATCTCTAATCTTCTGCCTCAATTTGAGTCGTTCCAGCCTGTGCTCAGGATTTCTACCCGTTCTGGATGACGTCCCGACTACGGGAACTTGGGGGATTTCGAGTGACGAGAAGCTGGCTTCTACTTGGATATTCCACCATCAATCCATCAATTTTCTACGAAAGGGTCAGATAAAGCCCTAAGCGGAGGTCAAATTTTAGTTCTTGTGAGTCAAAAATCTGTCCAGTGGTGTAACATAATCGTGATTCGAGGGAGAAAATCACGGTTTCAATAGTCTACAATATTTTCTCTAAAAGGTTTGGGTCAAATTCAAGTTTAATGACTTCAAAATTTGCTCAAAATTGGCGAAAATAGCTAAAATAATTAACGAAAATTTATATAATTATCCACCATAACTGGTATAGATTGATGACGATAGACTGAGACTGTTCCAGCAGGTAGTCAAAAATATTTTGTCTTCAAAAAACTTAGTTTTGGGTCAAAAATCGCAGCAAATAGTGAAATATTAGGTTCGTTTGTTTTTCTGACGGTTAGCTGACTGGTAGAAAACTCTGAAACCACCCATGATCCACCACCACCTTGATAAGCGTTAGAGAAGGGTTTGAATAGCTAATAACGGTTGGGAATCGAGGAGGCAGTGCATCGCCAGTTCTCGTCCAACCTACCTTTGTTCGTGAAGAACCTCGGAGCTTGTTCAGAGCAACGCGGGCAAGCGCAGTAAGGGTGATGCAAAGATTCGCTGTTCGTGCAGACCCAGGGCGAGCTCCGAGCCAAGTGATCCGGTGTTCGTGCTGTCCCGGGGCAGATGATTCGGTGTTCCTGCTGGCCACGGGGCTTCCCCCGAGCTGCTCTGAGCAAGCCCTCCCGTGCCCCACGAGGAGACCAGGGGTAGCTGAGCCCTGCTGTTCCGCACATGAGCGGTTGACATGCCCTCGACCCTTTCGAGCCCGTGCTCCGAACAAGATCCAGGCTCACCCTACTACTCCAAGCGAGCGTGTTCCGAGCTCACCCTACACCAAGCAAAAACTGAACTTGCTCGGAGCTAGCCCCGAGGGGGACAGCACGAACAAAGCTACCATTTTCGGTTGACTGGAACGACGATCAGACACCTGGCTTTCGATACTCAGGAAGGACACTGGCGGTTGCCACCCAACCAGGGAAGAACACGACGATTGACACCCGTAGACATTTCATCAATTGGCACCGACATCACCATTGCCACCCCTACAGTCCTGTCGTTTGCCAACCCACCCAAAAACTAAACGAATCGGTTAAAAGAGAGACTTCGGTTGGTATGAATGTTTAAAAATATAATATTCTCTTTGTTCTCAAGGACAACTTATAAGAAAAATGTTTTTGCCTGGTTGGTTTCAGCCCAGTAATGTGAGAGAACAAAACCACGAGTAACTATGTGTAATATCAGTACCTATATAAGTTAAAAGAAAAATTAATTTAAAAATGATGAAATAACAGAAAGTTATGTACCTAACGTTCTTTTTTGTAGACGGACGACGATTCTTGTTGGGCGCTTGGCACCTGTGGCCTTTCGCCCAACAATAAGTTGCAAGGAGGATTTTCTTTTTTCCTTTCTCTATTTTACATTTATACAATAAGTCAGTTATGTAAGGAGTATGTTTTTATCTTAAATGACATTTTTTCCTGTCATATATGCAACTAAATAAATAAATAAATAAAAGCGATTTTCGTCGTCCAAATCGTAAGAAAAGTAAAAGTACATATTTTTGTCATTAAATAAGTAAGTTGCACCAGCTTTGAAGAAACACATTTCATACACTGGTAAGTTGTGAATGTAGTTGACCTTCTTCCTGCCTTCTTATGAGGTTACTCATCCATCCTTTTCTTCGTTCTTCCACTTGGCGTGTGTTGCTCATCCAAAGAACAAAGTTTAACGAATACTTCACAAACAGAACGACTTGATTAACGTCAAAAACATGGACATGTTTGTACAGGTGGCTCGTGCCAATGACCTGAGTTGGGTGGGAACCGTCGGTTTTCACTGCTCGTGCGAGTGCTACGGGAGTCAAACGTATTTTGGTTTATTATTTTCAATGATAAAACTTTGGAATCAACCATGAAAAAAAAAAAAAAAATTGTAACCCCGTCAGATGGTCATTGCGAACAAACCTAAAGCGTAATGCCATCAACTTCGTTCATATGGTCATGCTGTACGAATAGAACTTTTTCTAACTCTAAAAATATCCCCGGCTTTAATGTAGAACATGCGTATGGTCGCTATATTTCTTTTCAAGCGCATCTGGTTCCGTTACCACAGCCATGTACTAGGTACCTATCTCCGGTAATGTCGAGACCAAGTCCGCAACAACGGGAAGATTTCTCACCTTATATCTCTCTTTTGTGGAGGCGAATCCCTTCGCAGTGACGCTTTATTCCTACGGGTAGCAATCCCTTTCTCCGATAAGCCCAGAGAAGCTCCCACTACTTACGCCACATCGCATTTCCTCAGTTCGGCTATTTCCAGTCAGAGAAACTTATTTTATTTCGGCTAAGTTGCACTTTGAACCTCTATTCGTGGTTATTATCCTCTTTCAACGTCTTCATTTCATCAGACCTTCCATTCAGCTTTCCCATTCCGCTTGCACGGAACGCTGTCGGATTTCCTTTCAATTCGCACCACAGAGTTATTTTCCTCAGTTTTTGCCCTTCTGATAAAAGTAAGGATCTGATATGATTTGTAATATGACCGAGGTAAGACATTTCCACGGTTTCCTCAAGTTTAACTCGATCGTAATTCACCCGTGGAACTTTCTGAGAATTCACTAACAGTAATAAATAGAGTAAGGATGCGGGCGTGAACGGAAATGACGTGATTCCGACCATTCGATAAAGTTGAAAGTTACGTCAGTAGATAGTACCAGCGACTCATACAATTGGAATTCGCGGTTTGAGCTACTTTGAGCTCTGTTCGGTAGCAGGCTGAGACAAAGAAAGACTAAAGTATGGTGCTGACCCTTATACCTCCGCTCTCAACAAATCTTTATTCCCATTTTATAAAAATTAATGATCGAGATTGTAGAGAATTGTTGGGAAAAAAATGAGTTTTTGCTATAGGTCTGGCAATTTCAGTAGGTAGGTACCTACGTAAATGTTTGTTTTCAGGACGGAACATCAATGTCCGATATTATCGAAACATGATGTTTTTGCTCCGATGTTCGATGTTTTACCATCTACGTTGAGAGGTTTGATATTAAAATGGATGTTATCCCTCCGATATCATAGATAACATCGATGTTAAAAAAATCAACATCGATGGTATTGTGAAATAGTGAAAAACTGTAAGTTAGGGAAGGAATCGTGGGGAAATTAATGAAGGACGAAAAGCTCTGTAGAAAAAGTATTCGAAGTACCATCGATTACTGTTCAAGTTCCCACCGATCTGTTCCCTGATTTGGCCATTATCGAACTTCCGACATTCTCAATTTCTCACTTCTCTTGTAGCTTATATGATTATCAGTTTTACATTTAGTTTTTTGACTTTTTTCTCCAGTGCCTAGTTCCGTTTTGCGGTTTTTCGTAATAAAGCAGCAGAATTTCAAAACGAAGCATTTTTCATCATTTTGCTTATAGGTAGACACCTTTTTCCCCTTAAAAAAAAAAGAGTGTTGATAATTACACGAGTATACAGGTACCTATTCCAACATCGATGATGGAGGTAACGATGTTTTAGAATAGACTAATGATGCTTGGTGACTGATTTGACAGCGTCGGTAATATCCATGTTCTTGCTTCAATGTTCCATACATCCCTAACCTGCTTATTATTTTCAGTGATAAACCTTTGGAATCAAGCATGAAAAAACTTAATCCCCCTCCCCCACCCTTTCAAAAGTTGATGGTTTCCCTTTCAAGTTACGTATAATATGAAACAGAAATACAACTTTGTTTTTTTCTTAGTTACTATGAATGAAAATAAAGGAAATTTGGTCCAGTTGGTCCGCGAAGCTCGGGTTTTCAAGGCGCTGGTATCTCGAAATATTTTACTTTTTTAAACTGATATCGAACTTGAGAATTTTGTTAAACTACCTGGAGCATTATACATCCGGTTGTTCGTTCACAGTTAGGTCCTGAAGGTTGCACCGAAAAGCTTCGTCAACGTGAGTGTGGATGAAATGGTATACATCCAGCCCAGAAATCATTGCTAGGGAACACCACATTATACGCATGGCTGTATAACATCGAGCCCGTGATATTATTTGACTCGAAGAATGACAGTAATTTTGGATTTTTCTGATGATAGGTACTTTTGTACCTTGAACGAACGTTATGCTTCATGAATAACAACAAATAATATTAATGATCGAATTCATCGAATTCTTGAATCCACCGCTTATTTATAAAACTGTAATTGCTCGGCTGAATCCAGTACACTCGATTTATGGATTCATAGAAAACGCAGAACACCATCCCGTTTCATTCTGAATCCACCCGGGGATTTTAATAACTTTTTAAGTAGGTACAATACGTATATTATCTATATCATGTTTGTGTTATGTACTCCAGGCAATAAACGGCTTGGGCTGCAAGATAAAAACTCCAAATATTGGCCAAAATGTTTCTACAAACCAAATAAACTATTATGCAGTTCACAGAGGAGAGTTACTCACAAAGGTTAAATTTAATTATTTTAATTCATTAATCATTCTTAGCCAAGGTCAGGTCCTTCCGTCTGGAGTGCACATGAATAAATACACCTTATTTCACCTTGAAGTAATTTTAATTTTTCCTCGTTTGCAAATACAAGTTATTGTAAGTCGTCTCAAGTACGAAAGTACAAAGCTCTGCTAAATAATATTATGAAATTTCGAGACAATGCTTCATCCACAGACCCCATTCGAAACCACAATAATACGGTCGACATAATTATAACAGTCGCTATGTCGTATTGGGTGTGGAGATAATCACGGAAGTTTCATATTTTTAAAATACAGAACTGAAACTGCTCTTCTTTTTCAGTATCACCTGATATTTTACCCTTATTTTGCCGTAGAAGTGACTAGGTAGGTAGGTACTTGAAAAAACTGGTTAAGATATTGAATTATTTAAACAATGAATTGATTTATGTAATGGTAAATTGGATACCTACCTAGTTCAGTGGGAACTGTTAGTTAAGATTGATATAGGTAACTTAAATTTATAAAAATTGTTATAAATTAAATTGTTAAAATAAAAATAATAATATAAAAATAGCTTAATTATAAGCTAATTAAAATTGATTTAATATATAAGTGAGATTGAAATACCAAGATGTGCAGTAGGATTTAAGTTGAAATAGCACTAGAAATAATAAAAATTGAAAAATCGATTAATGAAAACATTTTGATCAGTACATACAATCGATATTGGGTTATCGATGTTTAGCCTTCGAAGGTTCATCCCTACCGCACAATAATATTGCTATTGCCCCCCCCCCCGTCCCAATCTTCCCACTCACCCCTCTTTCCTCCTCGCAGGTCGAGTACCTACTTGTTTTACTAGAGTGGGTAAATCGAACGGCTAATTTCGAGAGTCGATTGTGTGAGCGGGGCGCAGTGGGAGTTCGAGAATATCCGCGTTGGAAAACCCAAATCGCCACGAAAAAAGGGTTTTCAGTGAGGTTACGACCTTCGATGAAGACAATTAGCGGGAGATATCCGTTTCGATGGGCCCATTAAAAGCAGGACAATAGCCAAAGGTGGGGTGATGACGAGGGTGAGGGGTGGGGTAACACAGCGGATAGAAAGGGAAGAACGACCTGGTAAATTGTTCATGGATAACTTCTGCGAAAGGGCGTTCGGGGGACTGAGGGCTGCGTGGGATTCGTAGGGTTGGAACATCGAGAACCCGCTTTCTCCGACAAAAGAAGAAGACAAGTTATTTATCAAATGAAGAATATTAGTGCAGCCAATTGGTGTCAAAACCGTTTTCGTAACAAAATTGCGAACTTTTTTTCTCAGCAGTTCTAGATGTTTTTTGAGTGCTGAATATGAATTTCAAGTTTGCTGCCTTGTCGGAGGATGGCTTCACAACGAAAAACGCCAAAAACCTCAAAATGTTCGCACTTCTTTCAGTTTTCGCTTATAAATATCTCGAAAGCTATGCGTCTTTGAAGACGACCACTGTATACAAAATTAAGGTAGGATTTCTTATAAAATGCACTGATCATCTTTCTTCTGACGCGAGGCCACGGTAACCTCGCCGCACAACTCCATTAGTCCAAAACTAGATAGTTACTATTCGAGCCCTCTTGCGGGGCGAACGAGACAGTCCAGCATGTATTCTTGAATACCAACTTTACGCGTCCGACAGGTGTCGATGAGTCACCAGAATTGGCGCAGCAAGCGCAGGGATAAATAGAGGCAACCTTTGGGAATTATCGGTGAGCAGCAAGCAGAATTTTAGCGCCACTTTAAAATACGCAAACGGGGCTCTAAAGCAATGGCCTCAGCGTGAACGCCAGCCAACTCCTCATTATCCCGCCTGAGCACACTCCTCGTGGCTCATCCTGGACCCCCGTAGTAAACGAAATGACTCAGAAGAAGAACGACAGAACCGTCAGGTAAAAGGAACATAGAGACGCAGCACACTCCCGTAAGAGCCGCAAGTCAAAGGAATGGGAGAAGCGAAAGAAGGACCTGATGGGTCGTCTCACCGGTGGTTCGTGTTTATTAGGTCAGGCTGATGTGTGTTACAATCGTCTTACCGTTTGCTGATCTAGCTGACGAACGACAACTTAATTAAAACTGTACAGCGTGGATATTTGCAGTGTTTCAAGGAAGAATACGTCTGTAAGTGCCTAGATGATATCAGTAGTGTGACCATTTTACCTGCTACTATAACCTGGAGAGGAGTGTGGGCCATCCGGTCTGTCATTCCGCTGCGAGGATTGTGGATACCCAAATAAAGCCTCTGTTTGCGCGGCCGAGGGCGTGCTAGTTGGTGGAGGCTTCACCTGGAGCGCTTTCATGACAAACATGGGAAACGGCCAACCAGCACGGAACCTCAGCTTGCATGCAACTCTCGGAGAGCACAGCAACATCGAGGAACATGATTATGACCAGCTTGCTGACCACACCAGTGGGGGACCTCCACCAGTTTACTTTTACTGATGGACACCATTTCAATCCCTGTGGAATTCCTTCTGGGATTCGAGTCATGCCCAGCCTGGAAACTGATCCATAGCTACGTCCCACTTATGAAGTAGAAGGATTGAGTCACTGTTTGTGTTGCATCTGTTTATTTCCAAATACACTTTGTCAACAAAAATTGTATTAGAACAGACAGAACAGCTCGACTTTCACTCATTTCATGACACATGCGCATTATCTGTAATACTACATACAGATTTCATATTCAGCTTTATATCCAATGTAATATACCTACTAAGTTGTAAATATAATTTTTTAATGTTTTCATCAAACATGCTTTGCCAAAAATTCATTAAAAACAACCTCTTTTAAGCGTAACACATAGAAAGTATAGCGCCGATGAGAAGTAGACATGTGGCAGGGGTCATTTGACAGGGTTTCTTGAAGAAGTACTTACATTATTCCAGAAAGGTAAACTGTAAAATCTCATCGATGACCTGTATGTGATGCCACGCTATCCGGCATGAATGGCGTCGCAAGGGACAAATTAGAGTTAACAGAAGGTTCGGGAAAATGGTAAATAATGTCTTTGTGGCACAGCATCAGACGAGGGTGATCCTATGCAGGAGGCTGAAGGCGGTGAAAGTAATCCCCACTATTCTGCATTCACGGGGACCCGGAGCCCACCCCCTTCCCGCCATAAATAGAGGTGATTTCAGATACATTTTTCTTAGCCCCTGTCCATCCGATTCTCTTAAAATTTCTTCTGTTTTGTAGGGTCTATTCTCGTCTTTCGACACTCCTACCCTTTTTACAATCCTTATTTTTTTAAATTTTAGACCTACCACAAAAAAGGGTTTTTTTCCACTTCTGTGCCCTCTTTTGAATTGTTAGAGTTGAAAATCGCGAAAAGGATCCGTGAGTTCCTTCATCAAGGTTGTCCCCTTCAATATTTAAAAAAAAAAAAATCGAGTAGATAGGACTACTAGATTCTGATAAAAAGGAACAATGTTCCTCATTTTGTGCAAGTCCATTTTTGCACAAAATGAGATTTAGCTTCATTTAGGCCTCCTTGGATGCTCTCCAAGGTTTAAACTAGTCCCCAACCCCATAAACTCAGTAGAATCCCAGTAGTAGAACAGTAGATTTCCACTAAGTCCAAAAAAGCATCGTTTCTGACAACGAAAATCCATCAAGTGCACTTAGTGGATTTTCCTACTGAACAAAACGCGAGCTTGTGCAGCGAAAACCCACTAAGTGCACTTAATGTATTTTCTCACCAAAGATCGTCAGTATTCTCACAAATCAATTGTACGAGAATCCACTAAGTCCAACTTTACAAGACCATGATTGTAAGAACTTGGGGAAGGGAAGGTAGGTAACAAGGATTGGAATCACTTTTTAAGACCGAAGAATCAACTCCAGTGCTAGTATTTGCAATAGCGCATTAATCATCGCCGGCTGTTTGAACAGGTGACAATTTCTGGGTGTGTTTGTGACAGCTGCCGAGCCAATTTGCAATTTCGGCCATTTTAATAAAATACCGATTCGTCGATTCGTTCCGTGCTCTGTGCTTCGTTCATTACTGCTTTTCTCTATACTTAGTGTTCTTACTTCTTATTACTTTATTGTTCTTTACTGCTTTACTTCTTAACTGCTTGCAATAATTTACTCTGAAAAACCGTTTATCTACCGTGATGAGTAGCCGAACGCGGAGAATCCTCGCGATGTGTGCCAGCACCTCAGGATACGTTCATCACTCATCGGACAACCCAGAAGGTGAGTTTATTTTCTACTAAAACTTACCCTTTATTGTTTTGAAATTCGTTTTTAATTTTTAGCTGATAAAAGTTCAACATTATCGGTTTTATAATTTCATTTTGTACTGTTTATTTACCATTTATTTAATAATTATTTTTACAGAGGTTGAGAAGTACCGGAATGTGGCGTCCACTTCAGGCATACCTGCGCATCGCTACTTCAACCAATCGATACTGGTGTCAGGTAACTTAAACGCAGGCTCGAATAAGAATTTTCACAACTTCATTTCCAATTCTGAGCAGAGTGGTGATGATAATACAAACTCTGAACCACATGGGGCTTTTCCCAATCAAGATTTTGAAGAACGCCATCAAGATCCAAATTACTCGCCATCTTCAATCGACTGCTCTTCGGCAGAAAATTCGTATGCATTTGCAGACAGTGATATATCAGAAGGCGAAGGTTACAAGCGCAAGAAAGCCAAAAAGCCAAGAAATATCAAGAAGAGAAAACTAGGGACTACTGAGGATATTCCAAACTCACAGCTAGAAACTGTGGAAACTAATGGAACGGAGCCTCTGCATCTGGAAGTTCGTCAAATAGAAACTGAAGAAACACCCGAAACAGAAAATACTGAGGTTCAACAAATCAGACGTCGTAGCAGGTGGAGACAGTCGAACCCCCAGCACTGGAAAGTTAATGAAGAACGCCGAAAGAGAAGTAAATGTTTACCATACACAATAAAGAAAAAAGATCAGCCTGGCAAAGCTCCGAAACCAATTTTCTGCCAACGATGTCGTTTCAAGTGCACCTCCAAGTTCACTGAACGCCTGCGTGGAGAACTTTGTGCATCTTATTGGAGCCTTTTCGATTTCAAAAGGCAAAAGGAGTTCATTTTAGCCCGAGTAAAACCATGCGCTCCCGAAAGAAGGCGCTCTCGCAGTGGTGAGGGACGCGTGCGCAGTAACAGCAAACAGTATTTTTTTATGGTGGATGGAGAAACCGTTAGAGTGTGCCAAGCATTCTTCCTTAGAACCTTGTGCATCTCCAATTGTGTGGTATTAAATGGAACAACAAAGAACTAAGAACAACATGGAACAACGACAAAGCTCCTTACAGAGGAAGAAGAAGATGATGAATAAGGCGAAGAACCTATGCAAAATTAATTCTTTTTTCCACCTTCCCGCTGAAATTTTCTTTATTTTTCTTCCAGAATAATACTTTTTAATCCCGCCATTCTCATAATTGTGATGATTTTCGCTTTATTGAAGCTCTTATTTCAATTAATAAAAATATTTTAACAACAGTTCTGTACAATTTGGTTTTTATTCAACTTCGAGAAATTAAATCCAATCTATTTATCTCTAACTTTACTTTTAGGACTTAGTGGGTTTTCCTTGTATTCCGCTGGAATTCCTGGTTTTTAGTGCTCTTTCGTTTCTTGGACAATATTCAAATCCCTTCATTCCTGTTTTAAGTGTTTATTCATAATCTTGAGGTTTCTACGTAATTATTGAAAAAAATTCCAGATCGATAGTGTGAAAATTTTCATTTTTCATTTAACTTCGAAAATTGAAATGCCATTATCTCGAAATGTACTTTTTGGACTTAGTGGGTTTTCCTTGTACGCCGACGCATTAGTCGTGAAAAAGTAAACTTTTCAGGAGAGCCATTTGAAGTGAAGGCGCCCGGCAACGGATACAACAGACTTTCGTGCTCAGGATTCTCGCATTTCAATTAGTCCTCCAAAACTAATAGCAACTCAATAATCGCATTCAAATTGTATCGATTCGTTTAAATACTGACAAGTGAATGAAAATCGTGTACGTGATAAAACCTTCCTTGCATAACCACCAACCTTGTTTTGTGGACGTGCCGCAACCTAAATTTTTTGGGTGTTTTGTTTTGAATTGTGTTCGGGTCTAAGCTTTGTGCGTTGTGTTCTGAGTTTACAGTCCGTGTGGTGAAAATGCCAAGATCGATGACAATTTTCAAGAACAAAATGCCCTTCAACAATTCCGGACAACACACTTCCTACAACTGCAACGTCGAATCCCAGTCTACCTAAACCTACAAGAATGTATTCTCACAACATATGAGCGGAAAATACTAAAACTATTAAGAATTATGACTTTACGACGATTACGAAAGTCCTCACTAACACGAAATTCTTTACATCAATATTATTTATGGGAACTGTCTCCCTTTGCAGTTTGTACGAAGTGTAATTAATGTAATCCAGCGTACGAAGCGGGACTGCACTTGGTACGAGAAAAACTTTTTTCCATACCCATTCAAATGCTTATTTTGATTTAATTTTCTTATATCCTTATTCGCAACATGTTTTTGCATGATTTTCCCTTTTAAAAAAAATTTGAAAAAATAAAAATAATAATAATTTTTTCCCCCTTGGTTCCCTTAATCTGAGTTCACCGGGCCACAATAATAATACAAGATAAATAATCAGTCCAGCAGCTTGGGCATGTATATACTTACATACCTACACTACAATTTTTTCAACATCTAGGGATAGATTTGGAATGCTCTGAAATGGAAAATAATCAAAAAAGTTTTCAACAATTTGCGTACCTACTAAAAATTTTGGACCCATTGCGGCGTATTCTCATCGGAAGTGTTTAAAAGTTCAAAATGACGATGAAGCCGGAAGGTCTCATCAATAGCTTTCTATTGTACAGTTATGGGCATTTCAACGGTACAGAACGGTGACCTAGAAAGGAGGGTTATCTATAAAGCAAATAATTAACCGTTGTGGGTGGTTTCTCCATGGGATTCGGCCAAGTTACTCGGAAATTACCAGTTAATAACTCCCTCTACTAGTTAGATATAGCGCGGTTTCCTAAACTAATCACGAATCCCAGATAACGTATAGAATTGAGGAGTGAGAATAAATACCTTTGCTCAGCAAATATGAGTTACGGAGAAGTCTGTAAATCAAATGGGTTTGGAAGTTCTAGTATCCACGTTTGCCTTCCCTTATTATACTCATCATCATACAGCTACCTAGGCCGTTATTCAAAACAATGAGGAAGAAGACAAAAAACGGGAAAATGCACTCAATTTCCCAGAGTTTAGCACCTATCCACCATTTAAGTCGTCCAATTCGCGCCATATCTATCGAAGCCTGTAAGTTCCATTACGTACCTATCTCGTAGTAGAAAAAAATCAGTCATGCAGCATGACTTAATGAGCGAATTTTCAAAGAAATATTCGAATTAATGGCTATGGTTTTGAATAAAGGAAAACTTCGGTCTAAAATTTGGTTTTCTATGTATATTCTCTTCGTATTTATTTTAATTTGTACGTTTTGTCCATCCTGATTCTACCGTTTGTTTATTACGTAATTGTACTAAGTGCTTATTTATTTGATCGCTGTGGGTAAATTCAAGGAGTTGTACTAATCGTTTGCCTCCCCCTTTTTTGCTTCGAACTCTCGTCTTCAATTAATACTTCTCACATTTTTCAATCTGACCACTCTAAGGGGGTGGGGGTAAGAGTTTAAAGATTATCCTAGTTTTGGGTAATTTTTGCGCACTTTAAATGCTCTAATTTAAGAACGGATTTAGATATCTAAAATCCGATTTCACTATCGTGTTCAGCGTGCAAAAACCTTTAAAATGAGGGGTCACTTGTTAGAAAATAACATTTTGGGGATTTTTGGGTAATTTTTGCGCACTTTAAATGCTCTAATTTGAGAACGGATCAAGATATCTAAAATCCGATTCCACCATCGTGTTCAGCGTGCAAAAACCTTTAAAATGAGGGGTCACTTGTTAGAAAATAACATTTTGGGGATTTTTAGGTAATTTTTGCGCACTTTAAATGCTCTAATTTGAGAACGGATCAAGATATCTAAAATCCGATTCCACCATCGTGTTCAGCGTGCAAAAACCTTTAAAATGAGGGGTCACTTGTTGGAAAATAACATTTTGGGGATTTTTGGGTAATTTTTGCGCACTTTAAATGCGCCAAAACCCTCCTTAGAGTAGGCCAATTTCGCCCATCTTCGAAGTTAGCCTTTCGATTGCCAAGATAGATTTTTTGTGCAAATTTGAGCTGTTTATCTCAATTCTATCGAGAGTTATCGTCTGGAGTGACACATATATAAATAAATATATATATATATACATATAAAAAATCAGTCATGCAGCATGACTTAATGAGCGAATTTTCAAAGAAATATTCGAATTAATGGCTATGGTTTTGAATAAAGGAAAACTTCGGTCTAAAATTTGGTTTTCTATGTATATTCTCTTCGTATTTATTTTAATTTGTACGTTTTGTCCATCCTGATTCTACCGTTTGTTTATTACGTAATTGTACTAAGTGCTTATTTATTTGATCGCTGTGGGTAAATTCAAGGAGTTGTACTAATCGTTTGCCTCCCCCTTTTTTGCTTCGAACTCTCGTCTTCAATTAATACTTCTCACATTTTTCAATCTGACCACTCTAAGGGGGTGGGGGTAAGAGTTTAAAGATTATCCTAGTTTTGGGTAATTTTTGCGCACTTTAAATGCTCTAATTTAAGAACGGATTTAGATATCTAAAATCCGATTTCACCATCGTGTTCAGCGTGCAAAAACCTTTAAAATGAGGGGTCACTTGTTAGAAAATAACATTTTGGGGATTTTTGGGTAATTTTTGCGCACTTTAAATGCTCTAATTTGAGAACGGATCAAGATATCTAAAATCCGATTCCACCATCGTGTTCAGCGTGCAAAAACCTTTAAAATGAGGGGTCACTTGTTGGAAAATAACATTTTGGGGATTTTTGTGTAATTTTTGCGCACTTTAAATGCTCTAATTTGAGAACGGATCAAGATATCTAAAATCCGATTCCACCATCGTGTTCAGCGTGCAAAAACCTTTAAAATGAGGGGTCACTTGTTAGAAAATAACATTTTGGGGATTTTTAGGTAATTTTTGCGCACTTTAAATGCTCTAATTTGAGAACGGATCAAGATATCTAAAATCCGATTCCACCATCGTGTTCAGCGTGCAAAAACCTTTAAAATGAGGGGTCACTTGTTGGAAAATAACATTTTGGGGATTTTTGGGTAATTTTTGCGCACTTTAAATGCGCCAAAACCCTCCTTAGAGTAGGCCAATTTCGCCCATCTTCGAACTTAGCCTTTCGATTGCCAAGATAGATTTTTTGTGCAAATTTGAGCTGTTTATCTCAATTCTATCGAGAGTTATCGTCTGGAGTGACACATATATAAATAAATATATATATATATACATATAAAAAAGTGTTAAATTTCAGGAATCGTTTTAGAATGGTCTGAAACGGATTTCTATGAAGAAAATTTCCAAAAATTTATATTATTTAAATTTCGAAGCCATTGCAATAGCTTCATTTTCTTTGAAAATTCGCTAAAAAGTGTTAAATTTCAGGAATCGTTTTAGAATGGTCTGAAACGGATTTCTATGAAGAAAATTTCCAAAAATTTATATTATTTAAATTTCGAAGCCATTGCAATAGCTTCATTTTCTTTGAAAATTCGCTAAAAATGAGTGAGTAGAAAATCACTACATTTCCAGCGAGCCCACTGATTGCATGAGGGACTTACCTACCTCGGCGTTCATCTTCTACCTTATGATGAAGAGGAGGGTGATAAGAACTGGGAGTACGTACCTAATAATATCCTAGTGTCTTTACGTATAATTGTTTTCCAGAAGTCGGTATGCAACAACAACAATTTCACTTGCAGTTTTAATAAACTCACAGAAAAGGACATAAGGAAATTAGGTCGGATCCTACGCTACCGTTCATAAAAATTCCGTTTCCACAGCTTTTCATTTCACAACGCAGCACTCGAGAGGGAAAATCTCGTGGAGGTTTTCGTTTTTCTTGTATTCGACGGATCTTGAATTTCTCATTAGTTTTTCACGGGAGCAAGCGCCTTGTTTCCCCAGACAAGGTTATGTTATTATATTTTCAACCTGGCGGCGCTACTTGATGTTTTTTGTTCTCTAATTTGATGTAGAGCCTCTAGTTTTAATTTGTCAGAGTTTGAATCAAGTATGACGTCGGGATGTATACTAGAGAGCCCAGAGAAAGAATATAAAGTAGGTACTAGACAGGAAACTCACACCTAAATTCGTTCTCAGGTACCTACACTCAATGGGGAATGCGGATGGATCACAAAAGAGGTCACATTAGGCAGAGGGGTGCCCAGCCGAGTGGGGTGCAGTGACGTAGGAACCTCTGAAATATTTGAAAACTCAGGAAAAACAACTATGTACAACATATCATAGGGCAGTGCGGTCGGTGGGTGTCAAAATTCTCAAGATGGAATATACATTCATTAAAAAAATAATATAAAATAAATACGTGCGCAGACGCCACTGGAAACCAGAACTTCCTTACCATTTATATTAAATCAGGGTAATGATACATTACATTAATTTCTCAGTGAAAATGTTCTATGAAATTTTTGCAGGGGTTCTCTTATCTTGTCCAGGTTTGCGTTTTAAAACGTGTCTTTTTCAAATTGTAATACCTCAACAAAAAAAATGTATGCCTCCATGAATGTTTGGAAGTACCTACGGAAGTACAAGTTTGCTGGGATCACCGCTCATGTGATTTTATTATAGTTTTGAAAACAACGCTACAAATAATTACGGTTTATTTTTGCCTATACCCCTTCTGCGTAGATCATTGTTTTCTGTATTCAATACCTACCCTCGCGCTCCCCCCAGGGAAAGCCCTAAATCGAGTACTGGAGTACGGGCTATTAAAGTTTCATAAAAATATGAGGTAGATTCAAGAATTCCATCATTGTTGTTATTCGTGAAGCATACGTTTGTTCAAGTTGAAAAACTACCTACCAACAAAATCCAAAATAACCATCATTCTTCAAATTAAATATTATCACGTAACAACCAACTCGATTTCATTCAGCCATGCGTGATTATAATGAGGTTTTCCCTAGCAATGATACCTGGGCTGGATGTATAACGTTTCATTCACGATCATGTTGACGAAGGTTTTCGGTGCAAACGAATGGCTGGACGAACAACGCTCCTGGTGGTCTCAACAAATTCTCAAGTTAGATATCAATTTAAAAACGTAAAAAAACCTTACACTACTAGACCCCAAATGGGACCTCTACAAACCAAATTTCATTAATTTTGTTTCATGTTAACTAAGGAAAGGAGGGACTGAGAGAAGTGCGATGTACGGCGGTTGAAAATAATAAACCAAAACTAACTCGGAACCAAAATTTCATCTTTTTCAAAAAATTTGACCACATGTGAGTTTGGATTCAAATTTTACGTTGAGAATTGAGGAGATACATTGGAATTTTTACAATGATAATTCATGATACTGATAACGATGACGAAAATAAAAAGGGGGACCAATCAAGTAACTAAAAATGGCCAAAACGAGTCGGTTCATCTTAGTAGCAGACGTGGGCACGAAATGAACAGCACTTGAACCAACATGGAAAATACCTGCGTCTAGGTAATTTTGTGGTGGCTGAATACAGATACAACGATTTCGTTTTGCCGTGTTCGTGCATTTAAAAAAGCAGTTTTTTCCAAAAAACGGTTGAAGTCCATTCCGGGACACATAAAATATGATATTATGTTAGTGATCCCCATCACTCGATTCTGGCTTATAATTTTCAATAATCACCCTTTCGAATCGAGTATGAAAAATATCTCTCCCCCCCCCCCCCACCACCACAAAAAATTTGATGGTTTCTGTTTCAAGGTACACAGAATCCGAAAGTGGAATAAAAAAACTCGGCGCTCCGCGCCTCGCCAGGGGGCAAGCCCCCTGGACCCCCGGATGCTTACTGCTTAGAGCCTACGGCTAAAATTCAAGAAACATGGAACATGCTTTAGCGTGTTTGTTAAGGAGGAAAAAGTTTCTTTGAACTCGGCTATGGTTTCAGCTCATATGGAAATGGCGACGCAGTATTGTACTCAGTTTTGTAATGGGGGTGTAAACTCACCTTTTCAATAGCAGTGGAGCCGATGAGACGAACAGCATCGTTAGAGCTGGTCTCCCAGGGCGTCCTAGGGAGGACGGCCACGGGGAACGTCCTGTTGAAGGATACGCCGCCGATGGAGCATCGGACAGTCACACTGAAGTCGATTTCCAAGACTGCCGTCCGAACCCATATAACATCTCCAACCAGCTTCGCCGCAGTTTCTCCTGCAACACGTCCATTCATCAGGGCTATTCATCGAGTTTTCCAAGAATGTATTAGAGGATCCCAAGTTGGATTGGCATGTCCACTTCCATTAAATCATTTATACGTTAAGAGCATGAAGGAAGGGGCAGGCCCTTATCCATTATCGAGATATTTGTTCACAAAATGGGTTCTCCCAAGTCTTCCGTCTCCTGTTTTTCAACTTGAAAACCATAATTACTCTTAAAAACAAAAACAGGATGGATTGGAACTGGAAAAATGCTCCTACACTACAAAATACAACAATGAACAGTACAACGTATTGTGAACAGACACTTATGTCTCTATGTAGGAATGCCTGCGCAAATTCATCACTCTACGTCCCAAATACATCAGGCGTAGGAGTGATAGAAACAGCTTATCTTTCGCTATCGTGAAATTCTACGTTCAATAATATCCTACGGCTGCCTCAACCAAACGCTCTACGTCGGTTGGCAGTAGGGGATCGAATGACAAATGGGTGGCCACTTGTGTCAAAAGAAATAGATAGCTGTAGTTTCTAAGATCTGTCAATACTTGAAATTGGTCAAATTTGTTCATAATAATTATTCCTCTGACCCGGAGTCCATGAAAGAATCGTTGATTCGTTGAATTCGGCGGACAAAGATCGAGATAAATCGTACAATCCAATCCAGTTTTGCCGTGCTCATAAATCGAGAAGCCCGTCATGCAGAGTTGGATCAGGTTGTGGACCTGACGGGATCAAGGATTTGAGAATCACTCTCTGCTAGACCCCATGAAACAGACGTCATTTCCACCCAACCAGTTGTGCTTCATCCTTCCGCCGAGCTGTTCCTTCCCCTAACACGTTAAACACGGCCATGAACATCGCCCTATCCACGCTAAGGGGAGGTTTTATGGGGTTTATGTTTGCTCAATCCGGTCCGAGATGAGAGGTAATGGAGATTAATGGCGGGGAAAAAACTCGTATTGTCGACGTGGCTGGGCTGACATCAAACAAGGGTTGCAAAGGGAAACCAGTCACTTTCTGTCATGTCGTTTTAGGAACAATTTATAAATTGTTCACACTTCGGTGAGAAATTAATACATAGAGTAGTAGTGTGAAGTTGTGGAGTTTGTGAACTTGACACGCGCCTGAGAATCCGGGGCATCTGCAACAGTGGATTTGCGATGATGGATTAGTATCACCGATGGATCAGTATCACCGATATGTATAATATACCGATGGATCAGTATCACCGATAACAGCGATATCATCTACTGGATCATCCGTTTCATTATTAAGGGTTATAGGTTTTTTCCATTGATAAGATTTTCATTCATTCATTTCCACAAATTTTCATACTATCCAAGAGAAAAATACAATGCCTACCTACTTACTCCCGGCAACCCACGATCCTCATACCATGTATCAAATATGCTATAGAAGCTCTAGGTATGCTTTTTTTTATAGAAATTTAACGCTGACCAGTTGTTCATAAATAGTTGTTTATAAATAGGTACTGAACTATTTTAGGGGTAGGTATCTCTTTGAACTCGACCGCTCATTGGTAGGATTCAAGTACTGACGAAGTATGGCTCTGTTGAAGCACCCAAATGTCTGGCTCTCGAAAACTTCATCAAAGTCGGTCGAACATAATCGGCTACTATTTTAAATAATTGTATCTTCTAGATCATTTCTCCAAACCTCCAGTCACTGTGGAAGGACCCAATCTGCCCTGAAAATGTTTCCTGCATAAATGCTAAATGGAATAGAACTTAACTAGTACAAAGGTTTCGTCCCCGCGCATATTAAGATGATACCTATAGCAATTACGATGGTTATGAAATTCATGGGGAATACAACCTGCATGGTTCATGAAAATGTCACCAATCGGTGGAAGAGAAGACGGGAGATCCGAGTGTTTCAACAATGTTCTTGTATAAGCATGGAGCATACTGATCCAAATTAAATTCATGGGTACTACCAGAACCCCAATTTGAGCTATCCTTCAAACTTGCAGCACAATTGGTCGAATAGAACCGGCATTGGAAGAGTGTAAAAAATTACATATTTTGTGCGCTTGCACTGACGAAATTTTCGGCCCAATTTAATGAAATTCATGTGGGAACCCCCCGCGGAAATACCCTTCAAATTTCAGCTAGTTTGAATTGTTCTTTCGACAAGATATGGTGGTTGCAAGGAACTGTTCATAAAGAGACCGACGCGGAAACAAATACCGTTCGTTGACGACTGAAACACAAAATGCGATTGGAAATGTTGATTTTGGAGGACATGATTTTTATTCGACTCTTCCATGAAACAAAGCTCCGGTAATATGAAACAAGTAACTAGCCAGATGGCTCAACTCAGCAGATCAGGATGGTTCCCAGCCTTGCCATTCTCACCTAGTTGAAATCTTCAGGTTCTAAGCCAAATTTAAGCATCACAGATTGAATATGTAGGAAATCAGTCTCAGAGATCATTTGGGGAGGGAGCTTATCAGGTAGGTACCATGCACAGAGGCTCAATGTCAAATTCCGTCATTGTAGACTATAGAGGAATGAAATTACCCTCAGTCCTCACACACCTGAAGAGGATGGCTCCACACCTAACCATTTTTGGGTGAGCTGGTTTTCTCATTGTTAAATTTCAGAATCATAAGTTTTAAAGGTTATGTTTTCCTGCCAAACTTGATCACACCACAAGGCTTCCGCTAATTTGGCAGACTCAGAAGCTTAATGACATTTCCAGGAAAAAACGTACCTAGATATCCTTCTCCTTTTTCCCGGGCACCTCATAAATCATGCAATGAAATTTTTTGTCCCCGCGAAATGCTAGTTAAAATTAGGCGAAGTGGTGGCGAGTCATTAATAATGAAAATTCATCAAGGACGGGGGCGTGATGGAAGCGAAGCACGATATCTTTTACTACCTATGATGACAATAACCTCGTTTCCAACGCCGTCAAATGGAGGGCTCGTACATGGGTGTTCAACCTTCTTGAGACTTGACTTTACTTTTCACGTATTACTCAATCTTGTATCCACGTTCTACTCGCGCAACTGGAAGAATATAAAAAATAAATTTGGAAGAATATGTGACTGAGCATTCAGGTGCGTGAAATCAGATGTTTTTTTAGTCCCCAACTTAGGTCTACAACGTCTAGAACTCAATATATTTAACGCCACCAACTAACAGCCGCATTCTTAATTTCCGGAGCAGTGTACTTACAAAGATGTAGACAGATGCTCATCTACACAAAAAATAACTACACGTAGTTATGTAATTCTATTGACTTTTGGAAGTATGAAACAAGTTGCCTTGCTCACGCAGCGTCACCTACCTAATTGAGATCTCATTTCAACTTATTTATTCACTAGAGAATGTACAGGCAGATGCCCAATGTACAAGAAAATAATAAATTAGAATGAAAAAATTTCGGATAGGTACACAAGAAAATAACATTATTTAGATTCATTTAGCTTATCCCAAACTTGTCGTTATTGCGCAGTTATGATGATAGTATTGATAAATTATAATTGTGGAAAGATTTGCAGCAATTTCTCACATCGCACTGAAAGCCACATTTTTATAACGTCAATGAGGTCTATTTAGAAAATAATGAAATTGTCGAGAAGTTCGCCGGATATTACTTATTTTCATGTAAAGTTACGACACTTCCTGCTGTCTCAAATTTTGATTGAGCGGATGAATTGCCTGCTCGCGCCCGAACTTGGCGTAACTCCTGCGTCAGCTGTTCAGCAATATTCATCTTCCAAGATAGGTAAATCTGATAGGGATTCAAATAAACTAATCATAAATGGAAGTACATAGAAGAAAATCTTGAACCAGAAATTTTCTGTTGATCAACCTGCGACACATAATAACGATAACTCACTCATCACAAGGGGGTAGGTACAGTGAGTGGTCGTGGGGTGTGGGTCGGGCGGAAATGTACTTGATGGTATAGATCCGTGGGACGGAAAAATCAGAGAGAATCCTGCGGTCCGGAGGGAAATAAGGTAATATCGGCCGTCCAGGAAGCTGGAACGAAGAGTTTCATGGGATTTAAGCTTGGAAATGGAACATTTCGTGCAGCCACATCTTCATTGGTAAAATGAAGATGTGGAATGGATGCAAAATAATACCCCATGGTGTCATGATCCTCAACAGATGTTCAGTGTTGATTCTGTAGAATTTGTAGTAAATGTATTCATATTTTCCTCACTCCGCCGTCATCTAATTCATTAATCTCTAATGGAGTGTCGGAACTGTGGATACCATGGATTTTCTACGATGGCTTCAGCTCCATACTCGGAAAAAGTTACCCTGGTCTTATTTCAATGCTTTGTACCAAGCAAATCGGTTAGCAAAAGCACTCAATGTTTGACGGCCAGGTATATTCTATAGGTATACACCCACACGACTGAATGAGTAATGGCTTGGGAAGTAATGACAGAAAGTTGGGCTTTACTGAATGCACGTTGTGGAAGTGGGAAAAACTAAAATACTACTAAGAACCGCTTACCGGAGTCTAGAGCGTTAGGCATCAGAGAAGCCACGAAAATTTGGCGCTTGATAATGGCAGTTTCAAAAATTTCTGGATCGAAAATTCTGGACTAGTGATTGTTGTTTTTCTTGACGGTGGGTGTACAAGCGACCGAATATTATTTCATTAGAATTTTGTTTATAGGTTTTGCAACTTGAACAAAAGTTATGCTTCATGAATAACAACAAATAATTAATTATTGAATTATTGAATCCCACGCATTTTTATCAAACTTTAATTCTCTGGCCGGCTCCAGTACTTGATTTAGGAGCTTTCCTGGGGGGAGCACGAGGGTATGTATTGACCACAGAAAACAGTGACATGAGCAGAACGGCCGTGATAAGAGTGATACACGGTAAATAATTAACCACTGTGTAATTAATGATTTGCAGCGTTTTTTATTCCATTTTCGGATTCTACATACCTTGAAACGAAAAACCATCAAATTTTGAGGGGGAGGGGGTGGGCGGGTTGAAATTTTTTTCCC
This sequence comes from Leptopterna dolabrata, assembly GCA_954871275.1. NCBI lineage: Eukaryota > Metazoa > Arthropoda > Insecta > Hemiptera > Miridae > Leptopterna > Leptopterna dolabrata. The sequence continues at coordinate 20,694,433 of OX940976.1, forward strand.
TTTTTTCATGCATGCTTCTAAAGGTTAGTTATTGAAAATAATTAAACCAAATACAAAATCCTTATTGATCTCTCAGGGCGATGTGGCGCGTGGCGTTGCAATGGGGAGGGAAATGGAATTGTTTATTGCAACAGTGCAGGAATACAGATATAGTAGGGATATCATAATCAGAGTGGAATAATTAATCAAAATCAGAATAGTCTATAGATATCTAGTAAACTGCACCTTATGTCTTTCGAAGTTTAAGTGCTTATACGTGAAAATTTGAAGGGGAGTTCCAAAAACAAATTTTCGAACCGAATGCATAGGTGTATGTATTATTCAGAAAATAATAAACCAAAATTACAGTCGGAAGTTGAAGAAGTTCCAGAAGCTGAAGAATATAAGCAAACTATAATTCATGTTACATTTATTTTTCTTCAAGTCATCTTTTTGTTCCTTTCTTTGTTCTAGGTATTAGTTGAAGACCTTTCTTTTACACCGAGAGAAAAAACGCATTGTTTTACCACCTCGTGGTGCTCGCAGGCCGGTGAAAACTTTGAAAAAAACCCGATAGGGATTAGGGGTACCCGATAGGAATGAAAAACAAACCCGTTAAGAAAAAATTCTATCGGGTACCCACAAGATCATCCCTGCAAACGGGTTTTTAGTGCAGCTCCTATCGGGTAATTTGTGCAGGAAATGCCCGATAGGAATCTACTGATAAGACCCTATCGGGTAATCACAGCACGTACGTGCTGGGATACCCGATAGCAGCCGAACGTGCTGTAAAGAAACACCCGTTTGGTTTCCGATCGGGCAAAAAATTGAAAACAATCGGGTAATCCTTGCACGTCCATGCTGTTCCTAGCGGGTCTACCACCTAACACCCGTTTGATTGCAATCGGGTCTACCACCTAACACCCGTTTGATTGCGATCGGGTCTACCACCTAACACCCGTTTGATTGCAATCGGGTCTACCACCTAACACCCGTTTGATTGCAATCGGGTCTACCACCTAACACCCGTTTGATTGCAATCGGGTCTACCACCTAACACCCGTTTGATTGCAATCGGGTCTACCACCTAACACCCGTTTGATTGCAATCGGGTCTACCACCTAACACCCGCTTGGGTTCTATCGGGTCTACCACCTAACACCCGTTCGATTGCTATCGGGTCTACCACCTAACACCCGTTCGACTGCTATCGGGTCTACCACCTAACACCCGCTTGGGTTCTATCGGGTCTACCACCTAACACCCGCTTGGGTTCTATCGGGTCTACCACCTAACGCCCGCTTGGGATCTATCGGGTTCTACGAATGGACGCCCGATAGAATCCTAGCGGGTTCTACGAGTGGACGCCCGATAGAATCCTAGCGGGTTCTACGAGTGGACGCCCGATAGAATCCTAGCGGGTTCTACGAGTGGACGCCCGATAGAATCCTAGCGGGTTCGACGAGTGGACGCCCGATAGAATCCTAGCGGGTTCCACGAGTGGACGCCCGATAGTATTCTACCGGGCGTCCACTCGTAGAACCCGCTAGGATTCTATCGAGCGTCCACTCGTAGAACCCGCTAGGATTCTATCGAGCGTCCACTCGTAGAACCCGCTAGGATTCTATCGAGCGTCCACTCGTAGAACCCGCTAGGATTCTATCGAGCGTCCACTCGTAGAACCCGATAGGATTCTATCGAGCCTACTTCTCACTACCCCATTGGATTCCTAATGAGCCCATTTCCACCCTAACCGTTTGCATTCTCCAATGGCTCTACCAATCAGGTAATTATTAGAAGAGCGTAGGGAGATGCAAAAGGGTAGCGATGGATTGGGATTAGGAGGAATCCTAAGGAGTAGGGAGAAGGAGGATTTCGAAGCCTGGTGAGGAACCTGCGTGAAACATACTCATGAAATTGAAATCGAAATACTCATTGAAATCAAAAGTGTTGAACAAACAGTTGAACAAAGAAATGAAAGTTATAAATGTATAGAAATGTAAATAGTTGCAATAAGTAATTCTTATTTCTAAAGGTGAACACAGCTTGGGCAAAGGAGAGTTAACACAAGTGTTTAGGTCATCAATTTATTCATAAGTCAAAGTTCAAATTCACAATAAAAATCGGAAATAAATAATTTGTTTTCGTACGCAGATTGTTTATAGCAATTTGTTTCTTAACTAAGTACAACAACAAAATAAACAGTTTAACAGTATCACAGTTTATTGGACTCGTTATATGCAACAATATTTGATAACGTATGCATATTATTATATATAGGTATATAAAATTGTCTATGTTTATGTTTAATTACAGGTTGTTTCGCACTAATACGTATAGTCTAGAGCGTATAGATACGTATAGTCTAAATAATTTGTTTTCGTACGCAGATTGTTTATAGCAATTTGTTTCTTAACTAAGTACATTAACAGTATCACAGTTTATTGGACTCGTTATATGCAACAATATTTGATAACGTATGCATATATATATATATATATATATATATATATATATATATAATTGTCTATGTTTATGTTTAATCACAGGTTGTTTCGCACTAATACGTATAGTCTAGAGCTTTAACTACAACGTATTTGGGAAAGTATATCGGCGGTTTGACAGTTTTTAAAATGAATGAAATTCAACTTCTCTGAATGTTAAGGGACAGTAGTGAAATTTGTAATGTTCTGTACCACTCATGTTGGAACAGTGATGTATATATTATACCCAATGAAATATGGTCGACTTCAAAAAAATTTTATTTAGAATATATATTATTATAGAATGTTATTTACATATTATTCAGAATGGTCATCAAGGAACAGTTGATGCACAAATGGTAACTAACTAGCACCACCTCAGTGTAGACACGTTGTAAAGCAATCAGTGGTGAGGACGTGATGGGTATGTTAGCTATTTTTTACTCTTACTGCCACGTACCGCCAGTTTCTGGCGTTCGACCAAATCCTGCAAGGACTTGGGAGTACTGCCCGGATCGCTGGATGATGCAGGGGAGCTGCTGAAGTGTGGAGGTGGGGACACGGGCAGAGTGCTGGTATCAGACTCAGGAGTGGCTGTTGCAGTGGTTAGTTTAGATGGGGTGGTTTTACATGGTGTTGTTTTAGACGGGGTTGTTTTAGACGGGGTTGTTTTAGACGGGGTTGTTTTAGACGGGGTTGTTTTAGACGGGGTCAATCTTTTCGGAGTCCTACTCTCTTTGTAGAATCCAGCTTCCTTAAGGGGAGTTCTTGGCCATGTAGGAGACAGAAGGGGAGGTGGTTCAGATACACCTGAAAGGGCAGGGCTTGCCTCAGGAGGAACTGCTGTTGCTGATGGTAGATGTACCTCCTCAGATGGGTCAAAAAGTGATTTGGAACTTGAAGTGAATGGCAAATGTGACTCAACACCCCCTGAAGTTGATGGCAAATGTGACTCAACACCCGGAGTTGACGGCAAAGGTAATGATACTGAAGCAGGACTATCTGTTATGTGAAGGGCACCAAGTATTTCGGTTGTGGTGGTATCTATACTGTAAGCAATCAATCCGTGTTGTTCTGCAAACGCTTTTGTACAAGTACCATAAAGTAACAGTTCCGAATCACCAAGAATGTTAGACTGTATTATGTTGTCCCCAGTTAAGTTTAAGAAAGTTACCAATTCACCTGTTCTGAGACTCTCAACAAAGCATACACATTGACCCTCTATAATGTCGTATTTTTGTATCAACACTCGTACAAGTGATTTTTCATCACTGGAGCTACCATCAGCAGGAGCAGCAGGGGTGGGTGTAACGTGGTAACGTAGGAAGTGAGCACAGGTGGAAGCGATAGTCACGACAGAGTGGAGGTAGTTTTTAGAAACCTTTAAATCATAGCACACCCATTCTAGAGTTTGCCAGATGTGTGTACACTGAGGTGGGTACTCGCAGTTCAGCACGATTATTAATTTAAAACAAAGATCGACCGCCTGGAGTATGGTGTCAGTTCTAAGGCTAAAATCTAAGTATTTGACTAGACAATGGCTGACGGAACCTAATTTTCCTATTGCTATGACATACGGTTGCAATGTTCCGTGTTCCGCTTCCTCCAGGCGTTTGGCGTGGAGGTTGTCCACCTCAGAATCTGAGTCCAGGAATTTGACGAAGTGATCTGCCGACTCCTTCTTCGAGATCTGAACCGGAGCTCTAAGTCCTGCCCTCTTCTTCAACCGGTGAGTCCCCATAGCGAACGGGAGGGCGACGAGAGCTGCAGTCGTTCTCTTCTCCTCCTCTGAAATATCACGGAGCACATTAGCAACACGTTCGTACAGTACGATTCAGTCATTACAACCACCTCATGGTCAAATAAAGCAATTTCAACAAATCATTTGTTTACAAAGCGTGAAGAAGAAGAATCCCTGGTATAACAACAAAATATTAAAGTTGAAAAAACGATTCCTAGTCAATTTGAACACAGAGTAGGCTAATCACAATTATTTCTCACCGGTATTTTTTTCGTAGTACGACAGTAACGACTCGACGATCGTGTCCCACCCTTCCACGCTTCTGGAAGACCTGCTAGCCTCTTGGACTATGGCCGGGTGGAGTTCTCTCAGCTTTTCATACAGCCTCCCCTCCGGGATGGTATAGAGCTCCTTGAAATCAGATTCTATCTGTAACAGAAAACAACAACTATCATTAGCGATTACTAAAAAATATTCCTCGCTTTAAACAACAGCAGGCACAAGTATATAAACAGAGCACATGAAATACGTTCAAATTATGAACTCACCACTTTCGCTGCGTGGGCGGACGACTTGAAGAACGGGAAGTAGTCGAAGTAGTCGGAGAGGCTGTTGTCTTCACAGCATAGGTAGTCGTGCCGCAGCTTCGCTGTCCTCCGTAACGCCTCTTGTATCTCTTCGGGGATCGACGCTCGGTCCAACCAATCACCTCCCCTGATGGTTTGGATGGAGTGATGTTTTTCGAGTTCCTCTTTCCACTCTAGGAAAATAACATCAACGGTTACGACTCCTCACAATAAATAACACAGAAACGGCAGACAAGGAGGGTGGTAGGAGGAAAAGAGATGAATAGAGAGTAGACTCACCTGTCAGAGTTTTCCGTACGGGCGGAGGGGAGGTGGTTGGCTGCTTCGGCTTCTTCGTGTAGGCCCTCTTCTGTTTGCCTCCCTTCCGTTTCCTTGCTTCACTTGCCTTCTTGGCCTCCTTTATTTTATCGTACTTTTCTTTATTGGCCTTCCTCCAGGAGTCCTTGAGGTTGTTTACTTTGCTCCACAAGTGCCCGTAGGGGTACTTCCTTGGTTTTTTCGTCGGCGTGCTGTCACTGCTGTGTGACGAGCCCCCCCGTGTCGTTGCTGATAAAGTAAACCACAGCGAGGGGGGATCCCGGAAATATCTCGCCAACTGAGCAGCTATGAAACTGAAACGTACACAACAATTCAAAGACGTGATTATTATGTCTTTATGCAGAGGAATGTTAAGATAAGAGTACCCAACATGTATACTAACAAACAATGCGTAATCACAAATTTCAAGGTGTCACTCACTTCAATTCTTTGTAAGAGAAATGGGGGATGACGTTCGCACCCGCGGGGGTGGCTTGTCGGTGAAGGTGGTTTATGACAACATCCGCTACCGCCTTCCTGTCGGATGGGCTGACTGCCTTGGTATTCTCGGGCCTTGCTAGCTCCATGCACCTCCGCCCCTTCTCTGACTGTTGTAGTATTGCTGTGATCTGTTGGGGAGAGAGGAAGAGATGTAAATTTAATATAAAAACCCTAGGTTTGACTATGAGTACGTGATACTATTTCACCCACGGATGGTGTGATGCACATTACCTCATCTGAAGTGCTGATGAAAGCAGTCTTATCGACTCCCTTGTAACTGGCGAATTGGGGGTCGTCGTCGGTTGTGGCGGCGGATTCGTCGTCATCGTCAGACGATTCCTCGCTGAGCTGTAGTTCACTCGGCAACGAGTCTCTAAGGCGAAGCGTCGAGGAGTAAAACTGCAACAACAACACCGTTCACCTCGTAACAATACATATTATATGCAGGAAGTTATTGTCAAACATGAACACTGTTTCTGTCTGCCTGTCGTCTGTAATTGTAATTGGCAACACTCACCTGGGTAGGAAGTGTTCGCGTGGAGTCGTCACTTGATAGGGGTCTAGCAAGAGATGTCGAAGAACAACTGGGAGAGGAGAGTGGACCGAAATTCGTCTTCCACCCTGCTGTGTATCGCATCTTGTCTGTCTGAGTCCACAGTCCTGGTGCTACTGCTTCCCAGAGGATATTGTCTGGTTCTAGGTTGCGTAATTCGTCAGTTTCGAATCCGGCATCTGTGCAGGGGAAAAAAAAGTCAGCCATGAGACCAAGTGAACACCCGATACGACTACAAGCGGCAAGGCAAAGCAGTTTGTTGAAAATATTTTAAAGTACAACACTACCCGATTGGATTACTAACGGGTACTCACAACCACAAACACCCGTTACGAATGTTTACGAATATTTAGCAAAGTCCGGATGAACCCGTTTGGAACGAAGTGAACACCCGATACAACTACAAGCGGCAAGGCAAAACAGTTTGTTGAAAATATTTTAAAGTACAACAATACCCGATTGGATTACTAACGGGTACTCACAACCACAAACACCCGTTACGAATGTTTACGAATATTTGGCAAAGTCCGGATGAACCCGTTTGGAACGAAGTGAACACCCGATACAACTACAAGCGGCAAGGCAAAACAGTTTGTTGAAAATATTTTAAAGTACAACAATACCCGATTGGATTACTAACGGGTACTCACAACCACAAACACCCGTTACGAATGTTTACGAATATTTAGCAAAGTCCGGATGAACCCGTTTGGAACGAAGTGAACACCCGATACAACTACAAGCGGCAAGGCAAAACAGTTTGTTGAAAATATTTTAAAGTACAACAATACCCGATTGGATTACTAACGGGTACTCACAACCACAAACACCCGTTACGAATGTTTACGAATATTTGGCAAAGTCCGGATGAACCCGTTTGGAACGAAGTGAACACCCGATACAACTACAAGCGGCAAGGCAAAACAGTTTGTTGAAAATATTTTAAAGTACAACAATACCCGATTGGATTACTAACGGGTACTCACAACCACAAACACCCGTTACGAATGTTTACGAATATTTAGCAAAGTCCGGATGAACCCGTTTGGAACGAAGTGAACACCCGATACAACTACAAGCGGCAAGGCAAAACAGTTTGTTGAAAATATTTTAAAGTACAACAATACCCGATTGGATTACTAACGGGTACTCACAACCACAAACACCCGTTACGAATGTTTACGAATATTTGGCAAAGTCCGGATGAACCCGTTTGGAACGAAGTGAACACCCGATACAACTACAAGCGGCAAGGCAAAACAGTTTGTTGAAAATATTTTAAAGTACAACAATACCCGATTGGATTACTAACGGGTACCCATACCCTCAAACACCCGTTATGTATAGAAGGGACAACGGAAACAAGTTGGTGCAAGTATTTCACGTCTAATAATACCCGATTGAATTACTAACGGGCACTAACACACTTAGCAATTTCCCGATACCGTAACAATGCAACTCAAACCAAGATCATGAAATCGGAATATTATACAACAAAAATTAGCATTGGTAAATACGTTGGCAAAAGGAAATGATAAGTAATGCTCAACAACACAAAATGAAATTCAAATTGAAATGTCAGTTTGGATTTGGAAGTGATGTGATTAATTATATTGAAAGCAGACTGTTATACTACAAAAACTTTCATTTGGTAAATACGTTGGCAAAAGGAAATATACTCAAGAAAAAAAAATTCAAATTCAATTTGTCAGTTTGGCTGCGTAAGTCATAGCTACGTGTACATATTGAAATCGGAATTTTATACAACAAAAATTAGCATTGGTAAATACGTTGGCAAAAGGAAATGATAAGTAATGCTCAACAACACAAAATGAAATTCAAATTGAAATGTCAGTTTGGATTTGGAAGTGATGTGATTAATTATATTGAAAGCAGACTGTTATACTACAAAAACTTTCATTTGGTAAATACGTTGGCAAAAGGAAATATACTCAAGAAAAAAAATTCAAATTCAAATTGTCAGTTTGGGTGCGTAAGTCATAGCTACGTGTACATCTTGAAATCGGAATATTATACATCAAAAATTAGCATTGGTAAATACGTTGGCAAAAGGAAATGATAAGTAATGCTCAACAACACAAAATGAAATTCAAATTGAAATGTCAGTTTGGATTTGGAAGTGATGTGATTAATTATATTGAAAGCAGACTGTTATACTACAAAAACTTTCATTTGGTAAATACGTTGGCAAAAGGAAATATACTCAAGAAAAAAAAATTCAAATTCAATTTGTCAGTTTGGGTGCGTAAGTCATAGCTACGTGTACATCTTGAAATCGGAATTTTATACAAAAAAAATTAGCATTGGTAAATACGTTGGCAAAAGGAAATGATAAGTAATGCTCAACAACACAAAATGAAATTCAAACTGAAATGTCAGTTTGGATTTGGAAGTGATGTGATTAATTATATTGAAAGCAGACTGTTATACTACAAAAACTTTCATTTGGTAAATACGTTGGCAAAAGGAAATATACTCAAGAAAAAAAATTCAAATTCAAATTGTCAGTTTGGGTGCGTAAGTCATAGCTACGTGTACATCTTGAAATCGGAATATTATACATCAAAAATTAGCATTGGTAAATACGTTGGCAAAAGGAAATGATAAGTAATGCTCAACAACACAAAATGAAATTCAAATTGAAATGTCAGTTTGGATTTGGAAGTGATGTGATTAATTATATTGAAAGCAGACTGTTATACTACAAAAACTTTCATTTGGTAAATACGTTGGCAAAAGGAAATATACTCAAGAAAAAAAAATTCAAATTCAATTTGTCAGTTTGGGTGCGTAAGTCATAGCTACGTGTACATCTTGAAATCGGAATTTTATACAAAAAAAAATTAGCATTGGTAAATACGTTGGCAAAAGGAAATGATAAGTAATGCTCAACAACACAAAATGAAATTCAAACTGAAATGTCAGTTTGGATTTGGAAGTGATGTGATTAATTATATTGAAAGCAGACTGTTATACTACAAAAACTTTCATTTGGTAAATACGTTGGCAAAAGGAAATATACTCAAGAAAAAAAATTCAAATTCAAATTGTCAGTTTGGGTGCGTAAGTCATAGCTACGTGTACATCTTGAAATCGGAATATTATACATCAAAAATTAGCATTGGTAAATACGTTGGCAAAAGGAAATGATAAGTAATGCTCAACAACACAAAATGAAATTCAAATTGAAATGTCAGTTTGGATTTGGAAGTGATGTGATTAATTATATTGAAAGCAGACTGTTATACTACAAAAACTTTCATTTGGTAAATACGTTGGCAAAAGGAAATATACTCAAGAAAAAAAAATTCAAATTCAATTTGTCAGTTTGGCTGCGTAAGTCATAGCTACGTGTACATCTTGAAATCGGAATTTTATACAAAAAAAATTAGCATTGGTAAATACGTTGGCAAAAGGAAATGATAAGTAATGCTCAACAACACAAAATGAAATTCAAACTGAAATGTCAGTTTGGATATGGAAGTTATAGGGTATATGTGATTATCATGAAATCGGAATATTATAGAAAAATAGTAAAACAAATTTTTGCTAACCTTCAAATGCAGTAACGATTCTTGCATCCAATTCCCAAGACTGTAGAACATCAGTCAAGCGTTGGTCCGCCATTGCAATTAAAACGAATTGCGTAGTACAACGTACCAGGGACCGAATGTTGTTTGGTGACGGGTGAACGTTAATAATTGAAGCACAACAAACTAGAAACACAACTAATTTGAAACACAGCTGATTTGAAACACAACTGATTTGAAACACGACCGCAACACACAGACTGAATAAAGAATAAGCACAGGGAAGTATGTAGAACACGTGAACGTGAGGACGCGACTGATCGGGGAGAAGTGGTTGTCGCCATAAGGGGACGTTGGGGTTATATAGAGGTCTCCCCACCATGACCCACCTGGTAACGGGTTTCCCTGCTCCAAGCGGGCAGGCGTTGGCTCCTATCGGGTGTTTTCTACCTTCTATCGGGTGTCTGAATGTTTCTAGCGACTTTTTCAAATCCCCTATCGGGTGTTGAGATTTCCATCGGGTATCCAAATTCATATTCCTATCGGGTGTTTTCTGTCTCCCATCGGGTTCCCGAATGCCGTAACGTCTTTTTCAACTCCTATCGGGTTTACGAATGTCGTAACGTCTTTTTACCTCCCAATCGGGTTTTTCTTTCAATCGTGTCGGGTTTCCCGATTTCAAACGGTTTTCCGATTCCCATCGAGTTTCTGTTACGCCTATCGGGTTTTTCACAACTTCCTAACGGGTAGTTTGAAACTCGTAACGGGTTTTAGGGAATTTTCGAAGAAAAGGAAGCTATTGTTCTCGGTCCAAAATGTTTAAAACTCGAATTTCCGAAAGATTTTTATACCAAAATCCGTTTCAGACCATCCTGAATTCACTGCCGAAAGACATGTTCTTGGTTAAAGACTCACTGGGTTAATATAAATGTATGTGTCATTCCAGACGATAACTCTCGAAAGAATTGAGATAAAAAGTTCAAATTTGCACGAAAAATCTGTCTTGGCAATCGACAGGCTAAGTTCGTAGATGGGCAGAATCGGGTCACTCTAAGGGGGAATTTTGGGGAGTTTTAGGGGAGAAAAATTACCCATAAATTCCCAAAATGAAGCAGTCTGACAAGTGACACCTCATTTTAAAGGTTTTTGTAAGCTGAACACGATGGTGAAATCATAATTGCGATATCTCATTCCTTTCTCAAACTGGAGCACTTTGAAGATGAAGGAACGTGGTTATTTCTTGAGATGTTCTTCCTGGTTCGTTTGCTCTAATCTGATAACGGAATGGGATATCGCAATTCTGACTTTACCATCGTGTTCAGGGTTGGAAAATCTATAAAACGAGGTGTTACTCGGCAAAAAATGGAACAAAAAATTTGTAACGTATGCCCATATTTCATGCATACCGAATTAACCGAATAGCGTCATACTGGAATACCTATAATTACCCAATAAGTTTAAGATTGCCCATATTTGAATGGGATATCCCAAACATCACATTTTACATAAAATCACTTATTTCTTCGAAAATTCGCTCTTATAGCCACGCTGCATGACTGTGGTTTTTTTTTTTTTCAATTCGTATCGGGTTTTCACTCACTTGCTAACAAGTGTACGGTTTTTCTAACATTTCTGCCAGAAACTCCTACGTGCCTACCATTAGTATATAGGTACCTGTGCCTACTGGGAAAAAACATTACAAAATCCCCATCGCAAATACCCCGAGTCATTAACGACTCTTTCCATTGATAATTCAATTTAATTGATAATTTAAGCATGTACATGCTCAACATAACAACTTACAACATGTAATGGACTTAGAAATAAATGACGTATAGGTACTTACTGCCCTCAGATTCCTTCCGGCATTGAATGACACATGAAAAGTTGCAAAAGCGACGCACATCACTTTGTAAATGCTGTCGTTTTTATCAAAACTGTATGCAATACAATATAATATTATATTACACTTCATTCACAGAGATGGTCACACAATGAGTATAGCTCGGGTGAAAATGACCCGCCAAACTACTCAATTTGGCTCATGCCAAATTACTTCTCGCCCACGAATATATTATTATTATTATAGGTCATCATGCGCTCAACAACCGTTTTCCAAAATACTGTTTAATTGTTGTTCCCAATTTTCAGTTATTTCTGCTCAATCCGAACCATGACGATTCTGCCAAGTTCAGTATTTCTCCATATCCTTTGCATGGTAACAATCGGATGTCCTACAAACGTGTTTTATACATGCGTGTACAATACGTTTTTATGTGGTATACTTATATACACCTAATTTACTTGCATTGAAAAGTATGCGCTTCAAATTCAAATTCCTTGCTGTTACTCAAATTCCTGATCACTTATACGTTACGACATATTACCTATTAAACATATCATTAAAAATCCTCACATGAAACCCTTCAACGGTCACTCGGAAACTGGGAAAATATTTGTGAATCCGTCTTCAGAGCCAATGCCCCTTCGACCAAGTTCAAATTGTGGCGGGAACTAATTAATACCCGATAGAAATGTTGCCTACTCGATAGGGAATCATTGGACAACCCGATTGTTTACTAAGCGGGAGCTGTTAACAATTATATCACCCGATAGGCAGCCAACGGCGATTTTTTCGAATTTTTTCCTGCTCGATTGGTTTTCCAAAACCCGATAGGGACTCGTCTGTTCAACCCGATAGATGTTCAATCGGGTGTTGTTATCAATTACATCCACCCGATAGAGCTACTAACGGGTATTTTGTTCGGCATTTCCCTGCTCGATTGCATTGTTCAACCCGATAGACGTTGGTCGATGCAACCCGGTTGATTATGTATCGGGAGCTATGAGATGAACCGTTACGATGCTAACGGATATCTTTTGAATATCTCCCTGCTCGATTGGCTTTCATGGGCCCGATAGCGATTTCTCATTACAACCCGATAGACATCATTTAATCCTGGAAAATTTTTCGGAAAATATATCCTAAAATTCGCCTAATGAGAGGCAACATCCATTACATATTCATTTTGTTGTTTCCGTTTTTAATTTTCACGTCCAGTATCTGTCCTTCACAATTCCCTCAACTTTACCATATTTCTTCGCGTGAACCCTCCCATGGTAACAAGTACATGTCCTCCAAACGTCCTTATTTACGGGAGGTGAAGGGAAACAGTTGTTATTCTCGTATTCTCACCACTCCCCAAAAACAGTTATCCTTTAGAAATGGTGACTGCAGGCTTCGCTTCCTATACCTCCTCACAGGGATTCGGGCTACCTGAGCTATCATTAAACCACAAATATTTTCCCAACTCTTCATTCACCGTTGCAGGCTTTTGTGTGAGAATTGGACGCATCTAAATCCTCACATAAAACCTTTCAATGGTCACTCGGAACCTGGGAAAATATTTGTGAAACCGTCTCCAGAGCCAATGCCCCTTTGACCAAGTTCAAAATGTAAAACCCTTCAACGCTCACTCGGAACCTCGGAAAATATTTGTGAATCCGTCTTCAGAGCCAATGCCCCTTCGACCAAGTTCAAATTGTGGCTGGAACTAATTAATACCCGATAGACTTGTTGCCTACTCGATAGGGAATCATTGGACAACCCGATTGATTACTAAGCGGGAGCTGTTAACAATTATATCACCCGATAGGCAGCCAACGGGTATTTTTTGAATATTTTCCTGCTCGATTGGTTTTCCAAAACCCGATAGGGACTCGTATGTGCAACCGGATAGATGTTCAATCGGGTGTTGTTATCTATTACATCCACCCGATAGAGCTACTAACGGGTATTTCAACGAGGTCGAGCACCCCCCGCACCAGAGAGAAATACTCGTTGGGAGGGGAGGTAAAAATTCAATGAAAACCAAGTCTAACTGACTCTCGACTATACTGAGGACTCATCAGTACAAAAAAAAATACGGAGTCATAATTCTCTCAGGTGGGGGTGCTCAGCATAAATCTGTTGATAATATATATAAAACTCGAAAACTGGTGAAGGACGACAACATGTCAATTGGATTATGCTTGTGGACAGCCACCCTGCGGGTAAATGGGCGGGTGGGTTGGGCAATGATCAAAGATAATTTGAAATAAAAAAGAAAAAAAAGCGTAGATACCTAATTCAAGTTTTGGGGGCCAAAATTTGTGGGAACCACCGGAAATAACTATTTCAATAATTATTTTACATGAAAGCAACAATAAATGAACAGCCACCATTTCTGCATATAGAATAATAATAAACCCATGCGTGACAAGGACTTTGCAGCGTTTTTAATTTTCAGGTCCAGTATCATGTCCTTCACAATTCCCTCAACTTTACCATATTTCTTCGCGTGAACCCTCCCATGGTAACAAGTACATGTCCTCCAAACGTCCATATTTACGGGAGGTGAAGGGAAAGAGTTGTTATTCTCAAATTCTCACCACTCCCCAAAAACAGTTATCCTTTAGAAATGGTGACTGCAGGCTTCGCTTCCTATACCTCCTCACAGGGATTCGGGCTACCTGAGCTATCATTAAACCACAAATATTTTCCCAACTCTTCATTCACCGTTGCAGGCTTTTGTGTGAGAATTGTACGCATCTAAATCCTCACATAAAACCTTTCAACGGTCACTCGGAACCTGGGAAAATATTTGTGAATCCGTCTCCAGAGCCAATGCCCCTTTGACCAAGTTCAAATTGTAAAACCCTTCAACGCTCACTCGGAACCTGGGAAAAAATTTGTGAATCCATCTCCGGAGCCAATGCCCCTTCGACCAAGTTCAAATTGTGGCGGGACCTAATTGACACCCGATAGAAATGTTGCCTACTCGATAGGGAATCATTGGACAACCCGATTGATTACTAAGCGGGAGCTGTTAACAATTATATCACCCGATAGGCAGCCAACGGGTATTTTTTCAATATTTTCCTGCTCCATTGATTTTCCAAAACCCGATAGAGACTCGTCTGTGCAACCCGATAGATGTTCACTCGGGTGTTGTTATCAATTACATCCACCCGATAGAGCTACTAACGGGTATTTTGTTCGGCATTTCCCTGCTCGATTGCATTGTTCAACCCGATAGATGTTGGTCGATGCAACCCGGTTGATTATTAAGCGGGAGCTGTTAACAATTATATCACCCGATTGGTGGCTAACGGGTATTTTATGAATATTTCTCAGCTCGATCGATTTTTCTCTACCCGATAGGGATCACTCAATGGAAATGGTAGATCTTCAATCGGGTGTTGTTAGCAACAAACATCACCCGATAGGAAGACTAACGGGTATTTTTGTTCACTATTTCCCTGCTCGATTGGCTTTCATAGGCCCGATAGCGATGTGTGATGTAACCCGATAGATTATTAAGGGGGAGCTCTTGACAATTATTTCACCCGATAGGCGCTAACGGGTATTTTATGCATATTTCCCAGCTCGATTAATTTTATTTCTACCCGATAGGAATTTTGTATAAACCCGATAGATTATCAATCGGGAGATCTTAATGCTCAGATGACCCGACAGTCAGCTAACAGGTATTTTTTTGAACATTTCCATGCTCGATTGTTTTTCGTACACCCGATAGGAGGTTTGCGTAAAACCCGATAGGTTATCAAACGGGAGACGTAAATGCTCAGATGACCGGATAGTGTGCTAACGGGTATTTTTTTTCAACATTTGCTAGCTAGATCGTTTTTCATACACCCGATAGGAATTTTGCATAAACCCGATAGGTTATCAAACGGGAGACGTAAATGCTCAGATGACCCGATAGTGTGCTAACGGGTATTTTTTTCAACATTTGCTAGCTAGATCGTTTTTCATACACCCGCTAGGAATTTTGAAAAAAACCCGATAGATCATCAAACGGGAGACGTAAATGTTCAGATGACCCGATAGTGCGCTAACGGGTATTTTTTTGGAATATTTGCATGCTCGCTTGGGTTTCATGGACCCGATAGGAATTTGTTATGAAACCCGATAGACAACCAACAGACCCGATTGATTTCTTAACGGGTGTAGTTCCCATTTATAAAAGCCCGTTAGGGTTAAGTCGCCACCCGATACGATTTTGACGAATACCCGTTAGGAATTACCAAAACCCGCTTGTTTTTACGAATGCCCGATACAAAAATATCCGAACCATACCCGATAGGAGGGGCTAATCTAACAGCCCGATAGATTTTTATGGCAGCCCGATAGAAATTTATGTCGTACCCGATTGGAGTTACGTCTTCCCGATAGATTTTTAACATCACCCGATACGATTTTCACCCTACCCGCTTGGGATTAGGCACACCCGCTAGGTTCCCTATCGGGAAATCAATTCCGAGTGTTCCTAGCGGGCATGGTGCGCCACATTTTTCTCTCGGTGTATATAAAGTATTATTTTAGAAGACGAAGACGATTGTTTTCATTACTTATTCCTACGTACTCGTAATAATATAATAAAAAGGAATCATGCAGCTAAATGAACGCAGCGCTTATGAGAGCGGCCTGAACCAAGAAGCTATTACAGCGTTGCCAAACCTTGCGCCGCGGCCTTCTCCAAAGCTCGCCATGCATGTATCCATATCAATGGTCGCCGAGGTTATCGCCGGATCACGGATCGCCGCGACAAACCGCATTCTGTGTGCTCGAGCACACCATATCCGGGCAGTACTTTGCGTAAAATCCTGTGAAATTCCGTCCAGTCGTTGGAGCGTGTGATGGTGTTCCGAACACGGTGACTACGATGGTTTCTAAACGATGATCATCCCTATGATCATGAACAAGACTATTGAAGCTTTTTAAACGATGATTATCCCTAAAGAACAATTTGGTTTGGTCAAAGTCCATTAGACCATTGAGTACCCTCCGCCCACTACGAAACCACGCATTTGTAAAACCACAGAGACTCATCTCCATCAAAAAGACCCTTTAGGTCCCGCCGCGGTTCCCCACTCTCCTCATGTGGAACGACTGCCGTTCTAGTACATAATGGAAATCGTCGGCGAGAGGGTTTGAAAGTCAGTTGATTCCGCAAAAGCTAGAGAGGGTTTGAGGACTTCCGAACCTTGTGACGTCGATAGAAGTTCTATCCTCCTGTGCTCTTCGTTATGTATATGACGACTCTTGAATTGTTAGGTGAGCATATATGTAAAATTGGCAGTTGTTTATTTCGATAGCTCGAAAACCTCCGAAACTCGAATAAAAACCGAAGATAACTCGAAGTATTTTTGTAAGGGTCGAGCCTCTAGTAACTTCAAGTTATTGGTTAACATGTGTGTATTCAGGTCGCTGTTTTTGTATTGCATATAATATGTAATATAACTATTATCTCTAAGGTAAAATATCCGTCCATTAGAGGTCCCAAACTCTTCAATTTTTTACCCGCCAACTTGCTTTCAATCACATCGCTGTCTGCATTTTAAAAAAGAACTAAAGACGTGCATTGATGGAGAACGACTTGGCTGTGTTGATTTCAGGATGATTATTTTTAGATCGGTGAATGAAAGTAAATTTTTCTTCCGTTTGTTGTTAAGAGCGGGCCGGACGATCCTCCATTTTGTTTTTTCCCCTATGAAATCAATGTTAATTGGGAGGCGCCATAAATCAATGAATTCTGAACGGATTTACACAATTTTTTTTTTCTAAATTCAAGTTAGGTAGAGATCTACCCAACCGACTTGCTGTTTTTTGATTATAATGCCAACTTACCCAATTACCGTCCTCGGAAGTCTCTCTGGAGAAATAAGTTGGAGGTCGGCTGATGATATTGATCATCTTTTATTTACATGTGAGAAACCACAAAATCGGTCAAAGCCATTCCATTCTATAGATTCTAATCTTCAATTAGAGACCTCCCACGACTAAATCCGTTCATTTTTGAGGAAGTTCTGGCGCCTCCCGATTTGGGTTCCCATTTGTATCATATTTCTCATTGTAATGTCGAAAATAGTTCTAGCCTTTGCCAATAGATGTCTCGCACTCTCGAAGCAGCCAGAGCAACTTCCTTCTCAAGTAGCTCTGTTTGAGCCTAATTTGTCTAACTTTTACAGTCATGATCCAATTTTGATAAAAATTTCAGGGTTAATGTGAGTGAGGCTCTTGATGATTCCCTATAAATTGAAAGCATCTGCGCATGAGCGAAAGTCAGATTAATTTGTCCATTGATAGTTCCTCATAAATTTAAAGACACTGCACATGCGCAAAAAGTTGAATGATCATAAGTTCCATAGTTTTTATTCGATTTTGATCCGATATCATGTTTTAGGGATAATGCGTGTTAGGCCATATATGGTCCCCAGTAATTCAAGCCACTGCATGCGCGAACGCCTAATCCGTTTACCTTCTATAATCTCAAATCTGGACTTCTTCCATCAGTCGCCTCGTTCTTTCCGCTCTGAACTTTTCCACACTATCAAATCTGTGCAACTTTAAATTCATTGTTTCTCAACTCGAAGCAATTACACATCATTTTGTTTATTAAAATCTGTAGGTATTGGGCATCGCCCATTTTGTAAAATAAATAAATAAATAATTTATTATGGATGGAAATGACATGATGCGATCAACTGATGCGCAAAATTCAATATTACAATCAACGAAATTACCGTGTAAGTTCTCATTTCTGACGGCAGTCCCAGACTGCCCGTTTTCATAAACGTTTCCCTCCCAAATTTAGGTTTGCAAATAAAAATTTTAAAAATAGTCATTATAAATATTCGTAATTTAATTTAGAAGTAAATAATTAAAATTTATAAAAACTATAAAGCGTCTGTTCAGTCAAACCACAGATACAACCTACTAAAAATCAACTGTGCCATTTCGCTTCAAAATATTAAAAATTTTCTGGGTTCCCCTTTATTTCATCCCCACAGATCTCGCGGTAGGGCTATTGACCCCACTGGTCTGAGGTGCCAGCCTCCGCCGTGCCTGCCTGAAATAAAATAATGACCTGTTTGCTACCTCTTCTGTTTGCAAAAACCAGGAGGAGAGGTCCTTTTGTGTAAGCCTCGCTTACCATTGTAAACGACGGGATCAAGAAACTAGGTAGGTACTTACTTTCACATGAAAGTTTCATAATGAACCTTTAGAATCGGCCATGAACCAAAATTAATGAAATATGGTTTGTAGGTTCCATGTAGGGTCTAGTAGTCTGGTTGACCTGCGAAGCTCGGCGGTAAGGGGTGAAAAATAGGGGTTGAAATTTCCATAACGCCGTTATCTATGCCACTTTCAATTGAAGAGTATGATTTTTATGCTTTTAAATTGATCTCGAATTTTTTTCGTGTGGAGACTATCCAGAGTTACCTGTACGTCCAAGAACTATCCTGTACGTCCAATCGTTCGTTCACAGTGAGGCCCAGAAGTTTGACTCCCTTAAAACATGAGCGTGAATGAAACGGTACGTACATATTGTACGTTCAGCCCAGATATCATTCGAGTTGGTTGTTTCGTGATATTACTTCGTTCGAAGAATGATGGTTATTTGGATTTTGTTGATGAGTATTTTGTAACTTGAGTGCATAGAGACGAATGGCCAAAACCCCCAGTGCATAATATGAAAATTTAAAAAAACTTGAGAAACTCGTAAATGACAAGATTATGACGGCGCCCAATTAAAAAAAAGGGGGGAAAACCTGTATTCTATATTGACACTTTTTTCGGACCGAACTTTGGCCTAATAACTGCACGGACTAGAAACACATAGAGAACACCGCTGTAATTCGTCAAATCAACCACAATTGACGTCATCGTGCTGCAACTAAACTAAACTTTTTCTGGGATCATTCTAAAGGCATCAGGCCCACCCAGGTGGAGGAAGTTTGGAGAATTCCCAGAGGGGAAAAGCTCTCAGCTTCACAGAAAAGTGGGCTCGAGAAGAAATCCGCTTAAATCTAAAATACTGAGGCCATTCGAGGTGTCATCCGAATGCAACACAAAACACTCTCCCGCGATGGGTTTCTTCTATTCCGATGATTCATTAAGACTCTTCGAGAAATACACTTACAACAATTTCGCCAGCTTAGCAACAAGATATCAAATTTAATATATCGTTCGACGTTGATACTGACAAACCGAGCAATCAATATAATTTGTCCCGAAGGTAACGAGGAGGAGGCTAAAAAAGGCGCGGCGCAAATTGAACCCAGCCCACGTACAGCACACTCCTAACCCACTCTCACCGTACGGTCATGGGACGGGTCGAGTACCGCACGTTGAACCCAGTATGTTGTGAATCTACGGTCCAACTTCCTGGATTTGGAATCATAGTCCGAGGTTGAGGAAGTTACAATGTTGTACATATTCACCATTAAGGAGAAAGAAATTTTTTTAAAAACATTATATTTAGCAGGATGACGCTCCTAAGCGGAGTTTAATATTTCCTCCGGGATGTTCCTGACAATGTTTTCAAGGAAAGTTTTCGGCTCAACCGGGAATAGTTTGACGAAACACATGAACTAATAATTCCATTTCGGGACACTTGACCGATCTCCCGTAAAATTTACTAAGTTGCATGCAAGAAAAACCAGTAGCGATTTCTGCCTTAACTAATGACGGAAAAAGTAAAAAATGCTTCGATATAAACCCCCGTAATTTTCGGCGTGGAGTAAACCAATCAGTGGAAGAGTGACGAAACCGCTATTGATTTATATTCTTTATTTCAGACTAGGTTAGTAGTGGATTCGTCCCTCTCTATTCCCGATTAGAAAATCATTCTTTTGCGCGCATGCGCAAATATGGGTTTGGCGTCGAGTTCGGACTGAATCTGGTTCATTATTCCGTGAATAATACACATAATTATTGTATTCGCTCAGCAAAAAATTTTTGGAACAGTCATACTTTTTTCTTTTACGTTTCAAGGTGCGTAGATTCCAAAAATAAAATGTCCGTCCTCCGTATGCCGTATATCTACCTTTAGTTTCGGTAGATCTAAAAAATTCGTTCTTCCGCACACAGCTTTTAAATATTTTAGGCCCTAGTTGTGTCCCGAAGCTCAGCAGCCCGATCGGAATACACACAGGGGTGTTATAAGTCAAATGTAGGTGTGAAAATGGGGTTTTACGAGGTTTTTTAAAAAGGTTTTAGTGAACATGAGCTTGTGAGGTATTGACAACAGAAAACAGTGACCTAAGCAGAAGAGGCATCTATATATGAAAACAATAAACCTTTGCGTAATAATTCGCAGCGTTTTTATGGGAGATTTGGATTCTACGTGAAACGTTTCAAACATTTCATAAATATGACAAACCCATCCCACAGAGTGAAGTTTTTTGTACGCGCAAACGTAAGCGCAAACAAACTATGGTCAAAAGTGCCTTTGGGTTCAATCCAGAGGCTTATCCTTCAGCGGCTTTATTCTTCCTGCTCGTTCTTCGAAGTATACTCCACCAGTCCGCTCCTGGCCCATCCCATACGCATTTCTGTCATTTAAATATGACGAACGCAGGTATTAATTGAATCGACAGTTGAAAACATTTGTAAAGAAATCGTGAAGAATTTCAAGTTCCCCGGAGTAGAAAAAATCGTAAAATGAGAATCCGCGACCAATGCCTGCTAATTCAACGGTAGTTCCTATTTTTAAGTCAACCCTTTCGGCGATTTAACAGCATATACCCTCCCAAGGACCCATCTAATGTAATCACGTCTTACAAAGCGTACACATTTTTAGGATTACGTCCTTTCGTAATTTTGCCGACGATGTATAATCATACCAATCAACCGGAACTTCCCACAATCTTGCATTCCTCCTCCATGATGGAGGACGGAAAATAATCGCATCCCACTCTTTGCCATCTATGTAGGCAGACCATCGCTCCCATGGAGGCATTCAACGTCGGCTCCTGAATGCCCTGTATATATCACTCCGAGAGAAAAGATGTGAAAGAGCAATGTGAGAGAAATCTTGGCCTGGATTTATTCGAATTGTGAAAGTGTATTTCTAGTATGGTAGGTATCACTTCCGGCCAAATGTCGGGATTTTGAACTATTGCACGCATTCACCACCTACCCTACGTTACGTTACGGCCACAACTCACCCAGGGAGCGAAACTTCTTCAGCATTATACCAAAATTTAAACACATCGAAGTGTTTACAATCTCTAAATAAGATACACTTAAATTTTACAGAAAGCTGAAAGTGGGAACAGAAATTTTATTTCAAGTTTTAGTTTTTATTGGGTCCTGCGCTTTGAAATTCTGATTTTTTGCTCCAATACAAATAAATATTTAGGGGGCTAAGTTTTAAAACCAGATAATGGTACTTACTTTTTTCTGATACAGAAGAGCACATTTTCTGTTTACAAGAGAAAAAACTTTCACCTATTTTCTTTTTCTGCAGACACTCCTTCACTATACCATAACAGTTTGAAATATTTTACTAGAAACAACAATGAACACAAAACAATTTCTTTATCACAAAAACATAACCTACATTGCTAATTTTGCGAGTGGCCTCTCTGTAGATTCTGCTATTGCAGTGTTTTTATATATCTGTGCACTTTTAGACCGAACCTATTGGACATTGACGATATTGCATTTTTTTACTAACCACCAAATGAATAAAATGCTGACAGCCGATAGGATGATCGTACATTTTCGGGTTTGCAAAACCGAAAATGTACATCATCCTCGTACATTTTGTTCAGTTGCTAAAATGATACCTGATAACTGAGATCTGTTTTTGAGGACCAACCACAAAACGCTCATACCTATACCGATCCGGAATAAAGGACAAAATTACATCAAAAAGCTTTCAAGCCAAAACTAGACACTGCTGGTTTTCCACCTCGACCCATTAACACCAGACCCAAACTAACTAAGTATCCCAAAATATTCTTCTTTTTTTCTTTTTTCTTTTTTTAAAGGGAGATGATCACTGACTATACCAACAATAATACTGTTATAACCGACCAAAACCTTCTTAATGGGTCACTTATCGACGTGAAATATTGACACACCTACCACTAAGAAAAAATTTTGATAGTGGGGTAGGTACAGTCCTTTCCAACTCACATGAGTAACCTCCGTGAGTAAACTAATCAACCCTTTATTCAAATTCTACAAACTCCTTAAATTTTCCGTAATGAAAAAGCCTCGTAACATTCAAGTACCCCTTACAACGTCATGGAACACGATTATGACGTAGAAAGGTCAAGGTTTTCGGAAAGGGCGTTATATCGCGATGGCATCTCCCCTCAACGTCACGGAAGCTATCTGGCCAGGTAAATAGTGAAATGACGTGCAAGGAGTATAAGCCAACCACTCTCGCTGAATACACTTCACGTTTTCCTATACGTAATAGCGACTTAAAAGTATAGAACTGTAGGTACAAGGCATAAAGGCCAGGTTTGAGGAACGGTGACATGATACCGTTCGTGCAGTATCCGCTTAAAGGGGCGACGAGAACAACATATATCCAAATTCATATAACTACGATTTTATTTTTAATGGTTCAGGAGAAGGTGTTCAAAGGGCACTTCGATTAGTATGCTACTAGCACAGATAAATTGACGTCAATGCCAGGGTTTCAATTTTTTAATTATACATATTCAATGAACGTAAAATGTAAGATTTGGCAGAGGGTTAAAGGTAAAAATGATTCCGTGCGAAGATAATGAAGTCTCTCTGTTCCAAATGCAGGAAATCACATATACGCGACCTTGACCTTTTTGCACACGCTACGGTGCTGAGTTCCTACCGCTCATTTCCAAGAAGAAGCAAGTCAAATCAATCAACGGGAACGTTCGAAATACATAGAGATGCCAATTACCGATTCATGCTTTCGCCATACACCAGCCTTCCTCGCGTTATTCCAGATTGTAATCATGATTAAATTCCAACAGACTTATGAATCGCAATTACTACCAAACTATACAATAGTTACCATTAAAATAAACGCCTTTCACTTTTTGGTTTGATTTCAAATAATGAACCTTTGGACGAAAAAACACACATATGAACCACCATGAATCAAAATTAACAAAATTCGGTTTGTAGGTCCTGTTTGGGATCTAACTAGTCCACGAAGCTAGGCGTTACTGTCAGCCATCTCTAAGGGGTGAAAAATAGGGGTTGCAATTTTCAGAATGTCGTAGCTCGAAAACATTCAATAGACGTGTTGTGATCGGCTGCTCCACCAACTTCCTGTGTATGCACATACAGGTCGAGTCAGATCGACCACCCAGAGTGGGGACCCCCCGACCCCCCTCTGGTCATTGTAAGGGGGTATAAAAGGCGCTGTATTCTATGAATAAATAACCATTCTCAAATCAAGCTTTCATCGACTCGTCTATCTCCTCGATTACTACAAGACGGTTATGGTATTTTATCGTTTGTAAATTGATCTCAAATTAAAGAATTTTCTGAGACCACCCGGAGCATTTTACGTCCAACCGTTCGTTTGCAACGAAAAGCTTCGTCGGGGGGGAATGAAACGGTATAAATCAGGCCCATATATCATTGCTAGGGAACACCTGATTATAATCACGCATGGCTGTATGAAGTCGAGTTGGTTGTTCTGTGATATGTCATTTGAAGAACTACGGCTCTTCTGGATTTTGTTCGTAGGTACTTTTGAAACTTGAACAAACGTTACCTACGCTTCATGAATAACAAAAAATAAAATTAATTATTGAATATTACTGAATCCCGCGCATTTTCATGAAACTGTAATTCCCGGGCCGGCTCGAGTACTCGATTTAACAGAGATCTACCCGGAACGGACATCTATACAGGTAAATAATGAACCATTGTGTAATAATTTGCAGCGTTTTTCCCTTCATTAATCAAATCAAGATTGTTTAATTTTAAATCTATTCCTTCCAGAAGTGCTAATAACTACAGAGGCAGACAAGTTGGTATGAAACAATAGAATATTATTTCTTGTTGGTACATATCGATACTTCATTCGATAATATCGTAGAAATATCAGATTCCGTTTCGAAACAATTTTGATCAAATCCTTATTTTTCTTCCTTCTCCGTAAGTAAAATCTAAAAATAATATTTAAAGAAATTGTGACATGTTTAGGCTCGGCCCTTCAGAACTGAAAAATCCTCTCTTTCGAACTATCCTAAAAAATATAGTCGACCTAATATATTATTAACAAGGACAACTAATTTCACCCATTCGTAGTACCAAGGCCGTAATCATGTAATCCGTGGATTACTCTAGGCCATACGTTTTAAATAAGATCTCAGCGATTTCTGATTCTGCCTTTTCTGCTGAGTTGCTTCCATTTTTCTGTAACGGTGATAGTGGCCTCTCAACTTCCATGTCGATATCCTCATATGAATAAAACTACTTAGTCTAGCCTAGATAATAGTTTCATGATTAAACCCTCCCTAGCCATTTTGTGAGCATTATATCATCATGCAAATATAGCTTATTTGCATAAAATATATCGTTTATGATAGCATCATGCACATTTGTATGATGTTACATAATGGTATGTACCTACCTAGGAAGACGAGTAGGATTAATTTTGAGATATTGGTAACAGATCTCCCCATGTTATTCCCCCGTTTTCTCCTTCACAGGTTCTTGTAGGTGTAAACAAGGTCAAACAAATTCCTTGTTGTTAAAATTCTAAACAGAATTTGCCTCCATTCCATACAAAAGGGCAAAGCGCCGGAATAATATTAGACCGAGTTTTTATTATTCCGCCTCCCAATTCGCCGTATATTTGCGCTTCTCTCAGTCGAGAAATATACTCGCTCTGGTTGTTCGGGATTAGATTGAGGTTTCCTCTCTGTGGCTGTATCGCCTGTAAAGAAAATTTAGTAATTTATTCGCGCTAACAAAATTGAACCGTGTAATCTGCATACCTAATTCATTTCATATTTTTGTGAGCGCACACTCGTTTTAACAAACTTTCTTGTAATCCACGGTGTACGCATGTACGAGCAGTTCACAATTACTTTTGCTTCCGAGTCAACCAAGAGGATACATTGATGGATACGTTGGCACAGTGTGACAGAGCTTGAATAGTTAGGTAGAACGAGGTAGTTAACAGCCACTTCAGGCGGGGGTACAGTGACGAACAGGCGGACACGCCGGAATCGAATGTTTAAAAAAACGCTGCAAATCCCTGCACAACGGTTTATTATTTTGTACAGAATACCCGCCTGTTACACAGCTCTCCGTATAGATAACCCTTCTATATAACATATGTACTATTCTACATATATTATGTAGCTCGCGGACCCTCCGTAGGTTAGTACCTAACCCCGTAATAATGTACCGTTGAGTAATAATTTGCCGTTGTGTAATAATTTACCCATCAATAATACTTCAACGGTTGTTCAAGTTGCAAAAGTAGGTACCTATCAACAAAATCTAGCCCCTTCTGGGTAGATGAGCCATTGTGTAATAATTTACCGTGGTGTAATAATTTACCGTTATGTAATAATTTACCGTTGTGTAATAATTTGCCGTTGTGTAATAATTTAACGTTGTGTAATAATTTACCCATCAATAATAATTCAAAGTTTGTTCAAGTTTCAGAAGTACCTACCAACAAAATCCAATAGTCCATCACTTATCAAATGAAATAATATCGCAAAACAACAACTCGACTTCATACAGCCATCCTTGATTATAATCAGGTGCTCCTTAGTGATGATATCCCGGCCGGATTTATACCGTTTGATTCACGATCGTGTTGACGGTGCTTTTTGGTGCACACGAAAGGCTGGACGTACAGTGCTCCGGGTGGTCTCAAAAAATTGTGTAGCTCAAGACAAATTTAATATCGTAAAAAAAACCATACCCTTCAATCGAAAGTTTTCGAGCTACGGCGTTCTGAAAATTGCAACCCCTATTTTGATCCCCTGAGGTGACTGACAGTAACGTCGAGCTTCGAGGACCAACTAGACCCCGAACGGAACCTATAAACCGGATTTCATCAATTTTTTTCATGGTAACTAAGAAAAGTGGCCCGTACGGCGGACAGACAGAAATATTTTTATTGCAGTTTTGGATTCTACGTACCTTGAAACGTAAACCATCAAATTTTGAGGGGGGGGGGGGGGTAAGATTTTTTTTTCATGCTCGATTCCAATGGTTCATTATTGAAAATAATAAACCAAAATATGTGTGGAACGTAAAAAGCGACTCAAAACTTCGATATCGAGGAATTATACGTATTTTTGCCCACTAGAACCAACCAAACTGGTTTTCGTACGAAATAAAAGTTGAAGTCATTAAAATTGTATGTCGATTGAGAGACTAGAGTTAATGGCTTGACGATTTTCTGAGGTTTGTGTTCTTGGCTGTTGTCGTGAAACGTTCCAACATTAAGAAAACTTAGAAACATCGCTTAAAACAGCTCGAGTTGGCCTCATGAGACTCAGAATTGAATTGCCTTCAACTTCTGCCCTTCTAAGTTGATCACTTTTTCACCATAATCAGGCCATTTATTCGTGAAAAATTGAGTAACCTCGGATTCGCCCTTAAGCAGGCGCAGTGGCTTACTTATTGTCCAACCGTTCTTTAATTCATTATGGATCATCAACGAACGACACCCAACTACCCACCGAATTTGCGAAAAATCGGCCACTGGTTCGTAAGAAATTTGGTACCAACCTCGGATTTCTTTGTAACTGGGAGCCCGCTATCTGAAACAAACGAATAACATGGACACGCAGACGGGCACCGAACAAAATTTATTCAAGTTAAAAAAGTACCAACAGTATCAACAAAATGCAAAATAACCATATTTTTTCAAATGAAATAATATCAAGGAACAACCAACTCGATTTCATACAGCCATGAGTGATTCTTATCAAATGTTCCCCACCGATGACATCTGAACTGGGTGCATACCGCATCATCATTAGTTTGATCCACACTCATGTTAACGATGCACAAACTGCAGGGCCTTACTGTGAACGAACGGCTGGACGCACAATGCTCCGGGTAGTCTTTAAAAAATCCTCCAGTTCGGGATCTAAAAACGCAAAAAAAATATCCTTCTATTGAATGTTTTCGAGCTACGGCGTTCTGAATATCGCCAGTTGTGAAATGAACGCAATTAATCACAATAAACTTCAATTAACTGGTGGTTTATACTATTTCTCGATAGAGAATAAAGTACCACCTCATACAATGGGAAAAAATATAATTACTTGCGATGTTTCTTGGGATTTAAGGCACTTACAAGCTACTACTCATCGGTATAGGAATAACCGGTACTCGGAGTCTGCGGTACCTCATGAAATTTCGCGCACAAAAATCGGATTACGCTGGGCTAAGTACAGGTAATGGGCTGGTTTCTTGATAAGTAACTACCGTGGAATTTTATCCTGATACATCATAATGAGTTCTACCAAACCGAAACCCACCATATATTTCACGGGAAATATAACTACGGAATGGAATAGGAAATACATGATTTTACATAAGTACTTGAGCGTCCAGGCTGTGACCGACCGTCCCAAATAGATCTCGGGATATCGGCTCATGCATATTGTAATAACCCGATATATATGTAATAATATTATATCAATCCGAATAATGTATTCAACTCACCTGGGTCCAGCGTGTACTCAGGCTTCAATTTACAGGCAATTCCTCGCTGGCCGATCCGCCCTAGAGGTACCTTTGAAAAACAAATAGTTCACCATTAAAACGGCAGTCAGAATACTAGGTATGCATAATATACGTTCAGAAAGTAGCAAAACGAACATACTACGGGTTTAATCATATATGATTTAGCTGGAATCTTCGAGAGTGTATCGTTGAAGTTGGCAATAGGACTCATTTTTTTTTTTCTAAAATCGGCTACAAACCACGATTTTAGGACATGAATTCGATCAATAAGTATGAAATCATTAATTATAATTTGATAATGAGAAGTCACATGATAAAAACGATACATCTCTGTGAAGAACAGTGAGAGGAGGTACCTACTATTGGGATTGCAATCTGAGTATTGGTGGTTAGTTACATAGTTTGTATGGTATAATTCGAGACAAAAACAGAAAAATCGTTTATAATGGCGGCCAAGGGACCATGCAAAATTGGTTCTTTATAACCGACAGCTGTTAAAGAGGCATGTGATAAAGATTTTCCGAAGTATTCTATGTAACTTGTTGTAGAGGACATGTGACGTAGGTGCAAGTATTACAGCACACACATGACACACAATAGCACACGCATGAGCACGCGCCTATGACACTCGATTAAAATTTTCAATTAGAAACAATCGGGTGTAAAACAATATTTTCTCAAATAACTAGGTATTTGTATAGTAATAAACATTTGTCTCCATTTTCTCTAGCTGCTTTGAAAGTTGCACTGATTTGAAATAAACAGCCTGGTAGTCTTTTACGAACCCAAGAATACCCGGCGATATAGAAATGCCGGTTTTGGTTTGTTAGTTCCAACAACGAACCTCTGGAATCGAGTATGAAAAAAAATAAACCCCCCCCCCCATCAAAATTTCACGGTTTCCATTTCAAGGTACGTAGAATCCGAAAATGGAATTTGGAAAAGTCTGTTTACCTGTGTTTTTTAACTTTTTTAAATTTACCTCGAACTAAAGAAATTTTTGAGACCACCCGGAGCATTGTACGACCAGCCACCGAAAATCTCCGCCAACATGATCGCGAATGAAACGGTATAAATCCGGCCCAAATATCACTGCTAGGGAACAGCATTATAATCAATGATGGCTGTATGAAATCGAGTTGGTGGTTCCGAGATATCATTTGACTATAAGAATTATGGTTTTTTTCATTCAGTTGATAGGTACTTTTTCAGTGTGAACGTACGCTATGCTTCATGAATAGCAACAAATAATTAATTACAGTATTCTTGATTTAACCGCATATTTATGAAATGTGACTGCCCGGCTGGCTCCAGCACTCGACTTAGGGCTCTTGTGGGAAGCAAGATGGTAGTTAATGACCACAAAAAACCCTGCAAAGTCCTTGACACATGGATTTATTATTGTACCTACTGGACATACCTACAGAAACGTTGGCTGTTCATTTATTTTTTCTTTCATAAGCAACAACTGAAATAGTTATTTTTGATGGTTTCTACCAATTTTGGACCCCATAACACGAATTAGGCTCCTAGTTTTTTTTACAAATTATCTTTGATCATTGTTAGTAGTGCCATTTAATTGTTTTGATTCACCTGCTGATACTACTCCTAGTGTTATTACACAAATGTATGACGATTTCAGACAATATCCTAGGTTTTTGACTCATAAAAAATTAATTTTGGGAGCTGAACCTTCGTTACAACCTCAAAAGCTCTTTGGTGAATATCAACTTCATATTAGGTCCCCCCCCCCTCCCACAAAAAAACAAACAAAAAACACACAAAAAAACAGTGATTTTCGAGCAGAAATGATCTCAGTGGTCTATAGGTAAATAATAAACCATTGTGTAATAAACTGCAGCGTTTTTCTGATTTCACTGGTATTTCTGTATCTATTACATTATACAGGCTACCTATTAGCAGTCAACTGTAGGAGGTGAACATGATCTTTTCACTTGCAGTAACTGAGGCAATTACCAACCTGGTTTCTATTATACAAAAATTTATTGTTTATAAATATCCCGTCCATACCATATATTACTCTCAAAGCAAATGAAATATGTGCCCTTGAAAATTTTTTGGCGGTAGAGACCTAACTGATAGTACGACGTAGTACCACGAAACTGTAAAGATTAATAGCTCAAACATGGAACAACAATATTGATAAGGCGTTGGGAATAAATTGTGGGGTGTGAAAACTCGAATAGGTAAATAAAGGCAGCGATGGCGCGAGGTGTGGTGGGAATCGGAATGAATGAGCGTAGGATTGCAAGAGGAACGGATAATAGCGAGCGGCTACCGAATGAGAGGTCCGATATAAATCATTGCCCGCTCTCGCCGTCTACTTTACAAGAGGGCTTAGCGGTTTTAGGATTTCATAATGGATAATTCCGAGGATATTCAATCATAGATAACCGTAATCTGAAATCATTATGGAAATACGATTGGTGGAACAGCTTTTCAATTAAATTCCTCCTCGCTTTAAGTAATATACTGCCTGTTACACATCTGGCTTCGATCGAGGTCGGTTTCAAAAGTCATACCTACAACAAGATTGCTGTAAGTCAAACTTACTTAAACAAAGTAATAAAAGTACCGATTGTTGTCCTTCATCGCTTTAAAAATGTTTAACCGAAATACTGGGTATCAAATAATGGAAACGTACTTCGTGAGCGACACCCCTGGCGTCTTGGTGAACCTGGAACTTGATATGCCCAGCGAAACACATCTCCTGCAACAATAAAACCACCATTACGTTTAACAAATTTAAGAAAAATTATTATCATCAGGTAATATCCAGCAGTAGCTATCTACCATAAAACACTATCAAAATTGAGTCGTTAGCGGATTTTTGTTATTGTACCGATTTTACATTCAATCTGCGGATAAGGTCGCGGAAGGCCGGATCGGAAGCCTTGTGATCACATGTAGGAAAAAAAAAAGTTTGACCTCCAACGGCTTCCATTTGAAGATCTCATCGATTCTATCACTCACCGAGCCATAAGGGCCCCCGGGTTTCTTACTAGAGAATTCACCAACATCAATGTCATCTCCCTATTAGGTATATAAAACTCTCACAGTGGAATACTCTACCATAATCTGGTCCCCCTTCTATTCTGTGCACAAAAATTATTTGGAGCGCTGCAAGACGGGGAGGACTTCCACGCGGGTCCCATGATGGGTGGCTGTGGTGTGGTGTTTGGAGGAGCGCAGGGATGTTGCAGATGTCATCTTCCTACTCAACATGCTAACCAACCGCATAGATTACCCCCCACTCCTCACCTGCATATCTTTCAACGTGCATACCTACAACTCTCGCCATACCTCTCTGTGATGAATTTAAATTTATCATCACGGTGGCGTGAAGGAGTGAATAGATGAGAGCGAGGGAATTTCACCTAGGCGGCGGTAATCCACCGATGTAGGTGAGAGGAAGGGAGTTCACCTAGGCGGCGGTAATCCACCGATGTAGGTGAGAGGAAGGAATCTCGTCTAGGCGGCGGTAATCCACCGATGTAGGTGAGAGGAAGGAATCTCGTCTAGGCGGCGGTAATCCACCGATGTAGGCGAGAGGAAGGAAATTCACCTAGGCGGCGGTAATCCACCGATGTAGGTGAAGGAAGGTGCTTATCTAGGCGGCGGATATCCACCGATGTAGATAAGGGAAAAAAGGTAGGAGGTGAATTCCCAGAGCGGCGGATACCACCAGGCATCTGGGAGGAGGAAGGTAGGAGAGAGAGAAGAGAGAGCTGGTTAGAGGAAGTGTCGAATGAAGCTAAAGCTCCAGGATCCGGGGTTATATAGGACTTGGAGTCCTCTCCCTCCAGCTCCCTGTTGGGAGCTGGTAGTGGGGCACCAGGTTGTGTCCCCCGGATTCTGTCGCCTGTCTCCCCACTCAGATGTTTATTAGCGGAAGGTAATTTTTACATAGGAATATTGGTGAGAGCTTTAAGGTTGTTAGTGGAGTGTTCCCGGGAGGGACTCACGACAGAGGTCCCCCCAGTTCGAACCAATGTTTGAGGTAGCTGAAGGCTCAAGTTGACAGTGGCTGAGGGCTGCGGAAACAAAAAGGGGAGCTGAAGGCGCAAGGATACAGGAGCTGAAGGCTGAAACAAACAATTGCAGTGCTGAAGGCAGAAGAGTGACCGGAGGTGTCTTAAATCTAGGGTGATATACAAGTAGTAGGATAAGTAGACATAAGTAGACATAAGTAGACATAAGTAGGGCTAAGTAGACAAAAGTAGACATAAGGAGACATAAGTAGACATAAGTAGATATAAGTAGACGTAAGTAGATGTAAGTAGACGAAATTTGATGATGGGAAACATATGTACAAGGAGGGTGTGATGAAAAATTTGATGAAGTGACAATATGTACAAAGGTGATGAGGTTGATGATGATGATAAGAGGAGTTAGATAGTATTTTGATAGTTAGATAGTAGTTAGATAGTTAGATATTTGCAAGGTATTTACAGGTAGTATTTACAGGTATGTACAGGTATTTACAGGTATGTACAATTTTTAGGTACGGGTTCAGGGGAGACAGAATTGAGCGGGGTTGCGAGATCCGCCGTTCCCTGGGTGTGGATAGTGTGCAGTGTAATGTGGTGAGTGTGTAATGAAGGTGAGGTGATGGGGTGAGAGAGGCGACTCCCTCTAACACAGACAGACAGAGGGGCCCCTTCACTGCCGGGGCGGTGGTGAAGGGGAAGAGCCGGTGGGAGCCGGTACCCGGGACGTCGCGGAGGTGGGTGGCGACGTTGGGGTCCGGTGGGCGAAATGGAGGTGATGTGTGGCGTTTGTGGGGTAGGGGTGGTCGGGTGAGTGGTGTGGGGCGAAGTGTCTGGGAGGACGGGGGCTGGTTTACATCGGGCGAGGGGCACAGTGTGGGGCTTCCCGTCAATTAACAGGGTAGCCGTGGTGTTTGTGGAGCGGATGACGTGGAAGGGCCCGGCGTAGAGAGGTTGAAATGTTTTGTGGATGCCGGGCTCCTTCAAGTACATGTGTGTGGCTGTGTAAAAACGTGTGGGATAGGTGGTGTCGTTGTGTGGTGTCGTGGTGTGGAGTGGTTCCCTGTTAATTGACGGGGTGGGGTGTGGGGTGAAGATGTCGGCTGGCAAACGTAAAGGGTCTCGAAAAGCGTGTTGTGCGGGACTTGTGTTGTCTGAAGGACGGGCGGAAGTGCGGAGGCTAAGTAGAACGTAGGGGAGGGTTTTGGTCCATGAAGGGGAAGTGGCTGATGTGGAGATGGCTTGCTTGAGGACCGAGTGCCACCGCTCTATTTTCCCGTTGGATTGAGGGTGATAAGGAGTGGTGCGGATTTTCTGAATCCCGAGGGAACGGAGCAGGTCGGCAAAGTGGGCTGATTCAAATTGCCTCCCCTGATCGACCGTGAGTGTCCGCGGACAACCGTAGCGGCTGATCCATTGATTGAGGAAGGCCGCGGCGACGGCGTCCGCGGTAATGTGGGCGAGTGGGATACACTCTACCCAATTTGTCGCACGGTCGATCATGGTGAGGCAATACCTCTTCCCCTCGGAGGGGGGAAGAGGGCCGACCAGATCCAAGTGGACGTGTTCCCACGGGAGAGAATCGGGGATAGGTTGAGGAGGTACATGGGGGTGAGCCGAGACCTTGAATTGCTGGCACTTCTGGCACCCAAGAACCCAGGTACGTATATCCGTGTTCATATGGGGCCAGAAGTACCGCGTTTTGATGAGGTCCCGGCTCGCCCGAATGCCGGGATGATGGAGGGAGTGGTAATGTAGGAACAACTGCCTCCTCAGCTCCGGTGGGACGTACGGGCGCGGTGTGTCGGCCGATACGTCGCACCAGAGATCGAGGGGAGGCAGCTGCTCCAATTTTGAGGCGGAGATGAGATTGGAAAGTGCGGGATCGGAAGTAGGAGTTTGGTGGTTTTTGAGGGTTTGCGGGGAAGGGAAGGGCAGTAACTCCGCCACCGGCGCAGGGGTGGGGCGGGAGAGCGCGTCGGCGACGCAGTTGTCGGCCCCCCGCAAATAACGAATATCGGACGTGAATTGTCCGATAAATTCGAGTTGCCGGAGGCGACGGGGGGAGGCTGATTTTCGGTTTTGGAGGAGGGCGTGGGTGAGGGGCTTGTGGTCGGTTATGACAGAGAACTGCCTGCCCTTCACGAAGTCACGGAAGTGTTTGATGGCTTCGTGGATGGCGAGGAGTTCTCTGTCAAAGGTGGAGTAATTTTTTTGTGTGGGGGACAGAGTTTTAGAGAAAAAGCCGAGAGGTTGGGGGGTGGCGCCGGTGTGTTGGTGGAGTACTGCCCCGATGGCCCAGTCGGACGCATCTGTGGTGATGGAGAGGGGGGCATGGGGATCGGGATGGGCCAATAGAGCGGCGTCAACTAGGTCCTGTTTGCATTGTTGGAAGGCGGTTGTGAGGGCGGGGGTCCAGGAAATGGGGCGTTTATCGTTTTTCTTTGCCGGTTGTGGGATAGCGTGTATGAGTGGTTGTTGGTGTTGTGCTGCGTGTTTGATGTGTCTACGGTAAAAGTTCAACATACCCAGGAAACGGCGGAGTTCTGAGACAGTGTTGGGTTGTGGGAAATCGGTGAGGGTGTGCACTTTGTCCGGTAGGGGTTTTATTCCTTCGGACGAAACCTGGTGGCCGAGGCAGCGGACGGAGGGTTGGGCGAGGACACATTTCGGAGCGTTTATGGTGAGGCCCTCGGCGGCGAAGATGTCAAGAACCTGTTTCAGGTGTGTGAGGTGTTCCGTTTGGTCCCGGGAAGCGATCAGTACGTCGTCCAAAAAACAGAAGACTAAGGGTAGACCTCGTAGTATGTTGTCCATGTAACGCTGCCATGTTTGGGCAGCGTTACGGAGGCCGAAACCCATTTTGATATACTCGAACAGGCCGAAAGGGGTGATGATAGCTGTTTTAGGAACGTCAGGGGGGTAGATGTGAATGTGATGGAAGGCACGAGAGATGTCGAGTGTGGAAAAGATGGTTGTGTTGTGGAGGTGGGAAGAGAAGTCCCGGAGATGCGGGACGTTGTAAAGGTCTGGGGTTGTTCGGGCATTGAGGCGGCGGTAGTCGCCGCAGGGGCGGATATCCCCGTTAGGCTTCTGCACAATATGTAGTGGAGAAGCCCACGGGGATTTGGAGGGACGGATAATGCCTTCCTTGATGAGAAGATCAAAGTGTTTGCGTGCCTGTGAGAGTTGGAGGGGGTGGAGGCGTCGTGCTTTTGCGGATATTGGGGGGCCAGAGGTTTCTATGTAGTGCTGGGTCTGTGAGATGTGAGCTGAGGGGCGGCGCTGGGGTTTGTAGTGGAGGAGGAGTTGTTCAAACTGGGACGGGGGCCGATCCACCGCATGAATGAACCCGGGGATGGGTTTCTGGGTGGAGGGGTCGAGCAGGCGCGCGTTACGGACGTCTACCTGGAGGCCGAAATATGCGAGGAAGTCGGCCCCCAGGATAGCTTTCTCTACGTCCGCCACGGTAAATTCCCACTCGTACGCGAGCCCGCTCATATGAATTGATGAGCGGTACGTCCCGTACGAGGGGATGGTGGTACCGTTGGCGGCGTAGAGGAGTTGTCGGTAACAACGCGCCTGTCGCCGGAGAATATTATTGGGGAATATGGAGAGCGCCGCCCCTGTGTCGACGAGGAACGGGACGTGCGTTTTCGAGCATTTCAGGAACAGGCGTTGGTGAGCTGGGGCGGAGTGAGGTAAAATTGCTGAGGTGGTGGATTCAGTCGGAGGGGGGGGGCTTGGTTCGTCCGAGGTGTTGGGCGGATGCGATGGCGGTGGTCGGTCCCCCGCGAAGGAGACGCGGGGCGTTTTTTTTGCCGTTCCGGGGAGGGGGAACGGTAGCGGCGGCGCGAGTGGCGGCCGGAGGGGTGGTTGTCTTGGGGGCGGTGTCGGAGGAGGTGCCGTTCCGTGGTGGGGGAACGGTAGCGGCGGCGCTAGTGGCGCCCGGGAGGGTGGCTGCCCTGGAGGCGGGCCTGGAGGGGCCGTTCCGGGGTGGGGGAACGGTAGCGGCGGCGCTAGTGGCGGCCGGAGGGTTGGCTGCCCTGGAGGCAGGCTTGGAGGGGCCGTTCCGGGGTGGGGGAACGGTAGTGGCGGCGCTAGTGGTGGCCGGAGGGTTGGCTGCCCTGGAGGCGGGCTTGGAGGGGCCGTTCCGGGGTGGGGGAACGGTAGTGGCGGCGCTAGTGGTGGCCGGAAGGTTGGCTGCCCTGGAGGCGGGCTTGGAGGGGCCGTCCCGGGGTGGGGGAACGGTTGATGGAGAGGTGGCGTGTTTTGTGGCGACGTCAGATGCGGTCGGGAGGTTGGCAGCCGTGGCGGCGGCGTAGGAGGGGTAGCAAGGTTTGGTGGTGGTGGTGTGAATGCGGGCGGGGAGGGGTTGGTGGTGGTCCCCCCCGTGTTGGCGAGGAGGGGGGCCCGCCGGAGTTACCGGCGGGCGTCCGCGTTTCCCTGCTTGGAGGAGTAGGAGCAGGGGGGCTGGCATTTGCGGGCCTCCCCACCGAAGTTCACATGGTAGAAACATCGGTGGGGGGGGTCCGCTGGGAGGTAGGTCCTGGTGGGGCGCGCGGAGTTGGAGGGGGCCGTCGTGTTTGGGGACCTCCCCCTCCGTTGCTGGGTGGGGGAGACGGTGCGGCGGTCGGCCGAGCGCTGGCGTCGGTGGTCCGAGGAGGGGGCTGGCCGGCGATCGATGGAGAGGGAGCGGCGCCGGTGGAGGGAGGGGGGCCGGCGGCGCTCTTGCGACGGCGATCGGTCCCTGCGTGGGGTGGGGGTGCGGGGTGCGGCGACTTCCGTGACGCTGGCGGCCGCGGCGAGGTCGTAAACCGTGTCGGCTAGACGGAGTAGCGGCTCGTCCGGTCCGTCGAGGTGGCTGGCGAGCGCCATCTGGATGGGGTGGGGGAGGGCTCGCAGCCAGAACGTCCGAGCGATGTCGGCCGTCACGACGTCATG
The DNA here is from genome assembly GCA_954871275.1 of Leptopterna dolabrata. NCBI lineage: Eukaryota > Metazoa > Arthropoda > Insecta > Hemiptera > Miridae > Leptopterna > Leptopterna dolabrata. The sequence goes on from OX940976.1 coordinate 20,731,611, forward strand.
TAGCTGATGACGTAGGCGACGGTACAGGTGGGAGGGCTTCAAATCGCCGAGATGTTGGGGTTGGGACAGCGCTGCGACACGTGCGATCTTGGAGGGCTGGTATAAGCTGATGAGGCGGGTGCGGAGGTCGTCGTAGGCGGCCGTGGCGTCGGGGGAGATGTCCGACGTCTGCAGGAGGATCTCATACGGTAACAGAGAGACGATGCGGGAGTAGCGGGTACGCTGGCTGCGGATGTTGGCGGCAGAAAACGCAGCGTCGACCTGGAAGAACCAGAGTGCGGGGTCGTGCGTGTAGAAGGGGGGCAGCGACAGCGGGAACGACGCCGAGGCCGTCGTGACGTCGGCGGCGGCGTGTGCGGCAGCTGCAGCGGCGGCGGCAGATGCGGTAGAGCCGGGCGGCGAGAGGCTGGTGAAGGGGTTGTCGGTTGCGTCAGATGTCGCAGCGGTCGGCGGCTGCAGCAGGGATGGCCGGAGGAGCGGCGGTGACGGCGAGTTCGGGTCCATGGTTGAGGTGTCTGTAAACAAAATTCAAATTGGGTGAGGTTTTGAATTTTAAAATTCGCAATTTGCGGCAGCGGATTTGTATGCGGCGGAGAGTTGAGAGTTGTGTGAGCGGATGCGGGTGGGCCAAAAAATTGCGAATTTATACTGACTATTTTAAATGTGAATTTAAAATGCAGGACACCGAACTTGACTGGGGCGACACATGAGTTGGTAAGAAGGGAGGAAGGGTAGAAGGTTGGATGAACGTCGGGTTCACCACTGTGATGAATTTAAATTTATCATCACGGTGGCGTGAAGGAGTGAATAGATGAGAGCGAGGGAATTTCACCTAGGCGGCGGTAATCCACCGATGTAGGTGAGAGGAAGGAATCTCGTCTAGGCGGCGGTAATCCACCGATGTAGGTGAGAGGAAGGAATCTCGTCTAGGCGGCGGTAATCCACCGATGTAGGCGAGAGGAAGGAAATTCACCTAGGCGGCGGTAATCCACCGATGTAGGTGAAGGAAGGTGCTTATCTAGGCGGCGGATATCCACCGATGTAGATAAGGGAAAAAAGGTAGGAGGTGAATTCCCAGAGCGGCGGATACCACCAGGCATCTGGGAGGAGGAAGGTAGGAGAGAGAGAAGAGAGAGCTGGTTAGAGGAAGTGTCGAATGAAGCTAAAGCTCCAGGATCCGGGGTTATATAGGACTTGGAGTCCTCTCCCTCCAGCTCCCTGTTGGGAGCTGGTAGTGGGGCACCAGGTTGTGTCCCCCGGATTCTGTCGCCTGTCTCCCCACTCAGATGTTTATTAGCGGAAGGTAATTTTTACATAGGAATATTGGTGAGAGCTTTAAGGTTGTTAGTGGAGTGTTCCCGGGAGGGACTCACGACACTCTCCATGTCCCATTCGCCCATACTAATTACCTATACCACCAACACCTTTATAGACTCCCACGACTGACAAATCACCTACTCGATCTCTCACAACATAGATCTGTTCCGAAATTCCCTTCTGAATTTCAAGACTAACGGTCAAGCTCACCTACCGAAATTTATTGTAATTTTTTGTAACTAATTGTAAGAAACTGAACCTACACCTGATTCTGTATATTTGCACTACTCGTTTGAAATATTAAAAATCTTTCATGTTAATTTTTTATTGTGCGGCCATCTGGCAAGCATTTTTAATTTTTTTACATTATATGCATACTGGGAATCGCCCGTAATTTTCAAAACGAACAAAATCAAGATTTCCAGTCGCGTTTTACGTTTAAAAAGATCTTCCTAAACACCTTTGGTTTCGGGTCTGTCGGCTGTTCTGTTTGTCCAGGGTGTCTGCAACTAGCCAAACTCACAAAAACAAAAACAAATTTTAGTTCATTGCGATTATTCGCAATGAACTAAAATTTGGATAATAGGTACCGAAATTTGGTGGGGTTGGGGCTTCAGATGTGCTCAAAATTTGAATCGTTGGTGCCAACTGGTCCCGTGCCATACGCATAAAATAATGAATTTTTAAAACTACCTAACTTTTGTTAGCGCAGCGGCAAATGTTATCACACGTCTAAATCTAGTTCTAAACAATCTTTTTTAATAATTTAATTCACATGTCATTCGTTTAGCTACTCTGTTGGTCCCATATGAATTTCACCTGGACCGGAATTGAATTTAGGTTTGCGTAAACAGCTGTGTCTATAAAGAAGCTTGAGCCACTCATCCATCCACGTACCTACTCTAACCGTCCATATAACGAATTCTGGTTCGTGTCTACCGATACCCTTATTTTCATCTTGGAGTTTCCCTTACTGTAAAATAAACGAACCGGAACGTATATGGGACGGTCCACATCACACTCATAATTTCATGACCTTAGGGGACGATCTCAGTCCTCAGAGCTGAAATGTCAACTTCCAAGGGGTTCATTTCAGATTAAAATGCTGGACCACCACCCCAAGCAAATGTCATTTCATCCCAGGAGATTGAATGAGCATGTTGACCTATTCCATCTGAGTTTGTTCATTCAACTAAAAACTAGACGATGACGTTTAAGCAAGTAAGGGAACCAATAAGAAATGGAGCACTTGCCATGAGATAAGGGAAACTTGGAGCTATACCCATATGACACCCCTCTCCACCACAACGACGGAAATTACTAGTGTTTTACGTACCTACTAATACCACTGAAAGTATGAAACAAGGTACCTACACGTTGTTGCTCTTGCTTTGTCGCATGTGAGCTTTCTGAAGGTGGAATAGGACAGAAATTAGCCTCGATGCCAAGCTGATCGAGTTGCTTCGCTTATTGCTCTTCTAGTGCCGCACTCACTCCAAATTAATTTACTACTCTTACGACCTCTACTCTACCCTTCCGCCTAACTTTATTCAGGGCTCAGAACATCCAGAAAATCATACTAGCGTTCTTTCCTCTAAAAAACAGCCAACTCAAAATTGTCAAGTTTCAAATTACCACCTGCGCATTAGCACAAATTGAGAGTCGAATGACACTCCTAATAGCAACAGTAGACAAATGGCAACGCAAGTCACGTTATGGCAATGAACCTAACTTGCTATTAAGGTAGAAATTTAAAAAAAATCAAGTAATTTTCACCACAGAAAATGTTCTAGGTAGGTAAGAACCTAGTTTCCTGAGAGGTAAGCAACATAGTAAGAAACAGAATGCACGCATGCCACGTAGGTTGAAACATTTCTCGATTATACACGAAACCGATAGGAAATACTCTCGATTATAGAAACCGATTATACGCCCAATTATACACGAGATACAAGATGCTGGTGGAATTGGCAGGTGCCTCATTAACTATTTGCAATCGCTAGCGGGTTTTCGGAAATTTCGAGTTCTAGAGTGGGTCGGAGTTGAACAGATGACGTAATGACCAGTGCGTGCCTGACAGGGTCCGACAGAACCCAAACCATCCAAATGAGTACTGAACTATAGGAGTGTTAAAACGCGTTGTTCCCAATTAGTCCCAGTCGAACGCAACGAATATTTTGGTCTGAAACTACACGAAGAGGTAGATCCCTCTTCAGACACGGTCGCTGAGATAACAAACCGCCGCTTATTAATTTAGAGCGAGTCCAATCAATCGAACATGCTCGATTACTCGGGGTATTGGCCAGTCAAATAAGGACTTCGGATGGAATTAACTCGGACACAGCGGAAATCGTTTTAATGTCTTCAATTGGTTCTAATAAGGTTCTAGTAATCTGAGTTTGCTCAATCGCAGGAGCCCTGCTTAACTTTTGGCAGCCCAAAAACCTCGAAATGTTCGCACTTTTTTCAGATTTTTGCTTATAGCTCGGAAACTATTGATATATCAGCAAACTACACCACCAGAAAAAAGAAAAAGCATAAAATTATGCGTCAAAAATGATCAACCTAAACATTAAATTCGATTCCAGAATCGTTCGGCAAAAATACGCTATTCTTAGCTACCTGGCGAAAAAACTAGTAAAGTGACTTTCAGAGTGTGGTATCTTCAATACGGCTTGTCTAAACAAAAAAAGTCTGGATTGAAAGTTGCAGAGCATCAGTTTCTAAATCCAAAAAGCACCTTTTTAAAAACATTAATGTATGTATATTACAACCGATTTTCCATTTTCCGCCTATCACTCGTGAGCTCGTGTGCACCTGCGTCTTAGCATCTGTGGGTTTATTTCATCTGAAACCCCAATAGCACGTCATTAGACAATTAATTTCCAAATTTTGGTAAATTCCAAAATTTACCTGAATTTATTTTTGCATAAACACAGTTACACCCAGTGGAGCGGCATTTCTTCCTTGATCCTATCCTACGATGGATAATAATTATTATTAGCATAGCTACAACCAACAAATGAACAACGACAAACTGATGGCCGAAGACGGGAAGTAGATATTAGTTGTGGACAAGGATTTTTTTTTCCACCAGACTATTATCGCAGTTATGCCCATTTGAGGGTTTCTCAACATTTTTCTGATATTTTTCTTCGACTATAACCAATTAAATCGCCCACTTCATTTGTATTTGAGGAAATGGAGCCGATTTTTCTGAAATTATGGATTACCTACACTTATGAGTGGAAAGCTGAAGTTTTCTGATTTTGACGTAGTGGACACTACCTCGTGGTGAAATAATGAGAGAATGTAAAGATTTGGTTCAGAATATATTTTTAAAACATAATTTAAAAGACTTATTGCATGCAAGGTAACTCAGAAAATACTACTTAAGAAAATCAATACATAATACTAACTTAGATTTCGGAAATTTTAAATCTATAAGAATCACAACCAAACGTTTGTGGCTGCGGTCGAATTTTTAGGACTTGGTTTGTTGGAACCGATCTTTCATCTTTATGATTCAATCTAAATACATTTCCCATACTATTTAGATGGTTTACACGAGTCATCGTAATTATCGAGGCACAATCATTGGGTAACACTGTTATAACTGTGCAACAACATTCTCAACTTCCCCCTTCATAGATTGAACCCCTACTCCGATAGCGAAATCGCTCTCTTTCACTTTCTTTCTCTCTTGATCTTGTCTCTGATTCTCGTATCTATCTCCCACTTTCTTCCCTCTTCACAACCCAAGCTCTTCACCTTCATCTCACCTGCATTTTCAGCCCGATGAAGTGGACACTTCGTTGTTTAAAAAAACTCTGTATTAGTAGCAGACACCCCATGTATTAAAAGAGGACACCCCACCCCTGTTCACCTTCGGACCTTGACCTTGAATTCATATGGAAATCATAATATGTATATAGAGCTTCATATGGCATAACTTAACAAGAATCAAACGAAAGCGAAGCGAATCGAACGAATTCCTCTCTAGGAAAGCGAAGGTGTGTCAGTAGTGAACAGGGCTGTCCGCTACTAAAGTATCCGGAATTTTCGCTGCGCTAGAAGTGGACATACATTAAAACTTCACTTTTTTATGAAGAGAAACTAAGTAAAACGGACGGAAAATCATTTTTCTGGTGGATGCAATGATTATTCAAACCAACGTGCAAAAACAGTAAAAGATTAGTGGTAAACATTTCTTTAGATGTACCTGTTCATCTTGGCATCTTCGCTAACTAGTGATTTGGCCGAAATCTGTACTTAGACGCAACGACTGTGTTTGACGCCAAACCCCCTTACCCCACATTAAAGGTTAAACCAAACGTGTCCTTCTGTGTTTATACTTTTCACCTGAATTATAGTAGTGAATCCGTGAAGGATAAAGTACCAAATCCTTATTATAATGCTTTTTCTCCGAAGTACTCCACTAGTGATACCTACTAGTGCTTTTCTCTTAGATAAGTTATTCTCAAACTCCCATCAGACCCATTGGCAACGTGTTAAATTGTTCATCCCATGGAGAAGACAGAAGTCCATTATCTTTGCACTTCACCACGTCAGAGACGGCGTTTTTATCACCACTCCAACTAACTAAAAATAGCGACTGAAATCGATTGAATTTACGATGGACGCGGGCAGTGGCCTGCGATATTCCCCGCGAGTGGGCTCGCAATTAAAGTTGAATATTTAAAGTTGATTATCTCAACTTAATTTTACACACTACTTATTTAATCGGATTACGAGAAATCAACGTTGAATCAGACAACCTTTCTGTTGATATTCAGTCTGTTTCATTCGTTTCTGATTTCGTTATTCCGCTTATTTGTAGAACCAGCTCGATAATAGATAAATTTTAGGTTACCAGGGCTGTTATATTTTGTCGACAATAGAGAAAACTTTCTGGCTGGTTGGGGCAATATGCTAATTAGGTATTCAACCATTGTTCCTCTTTAAGAGGTATAAGTATAGTCAAGATGGATGTATGTATTATACTTAATCGGAGCCCCCCCCCCCCCCCAAGACGGGACTACGGCAGTGAATTCAGCATCACGATATTAGCATCTCCAGAAAGATGGTTGGAAAATTAAAACCTTCTATACATATTCATCAGATTCTTCCTTTTCCTTAACCTAAGCCTCTTCATGGTTTAATGACTTGGAAAAAATTTAACCAAATAAAAAGTTTCCGGTCGTTCTGGTGGCCGAATCATTGAAAATGCGTAGGTACAACAGCAAAACTATTCCTCCGACAATCAATTAAATTCGACTCAACGCGTGAAAAAGAGTGAAAACAACACTCAACATAACTCCGTGGACACATTGAACGATTCATCTGACGTTATGAACTGTAGGGGGGGGGGGGGGGGGAGAGAGAGATCGAAGCGATTCTGGGCAATCCCCATCATTCAGTTCTACACCATTCCAACAAATATACAGATTTAATCAGTTTTCAATCCATGAAACCCAGTCCATTGTTCCATTCCAAACGGTCAAATGAACTGTAGAGAATACGATTCGCCTGAGGTACAAAGGTTTACCTGAAAGCCGTTTCTTTGTTACCAAACAATCCAAATGGTCTAAATTACCAACCTTCAATTAGGAATAACCCGAAATTCCCCCATCATATTCTGTTACCTACGCCAAAGAGTTCAGTGTCAGTTACGTCTCATCTAGGGTTACTGACGTATGTAACTTGCGCTTTATAGAAGTTAATATGGATGTCTGATAATGCACGCATCTCAAAAAGTATTAAACATTCCCCAACCAATCCAAACGGAGAAATATAGAAAATGTACCTCCTTAGTTGAACATCAGGGTATGAACAGTGTAAAAAATTTAGTAAAAGAAGTGAGTCTGGGATCTCCAGCTTAAAAGTTCCATAGTGCGATCTTGAATGAACACGAACTATTGCAATTTTAAACAAATACGAACTATCGGACATGAAACTATACAAACCACTCCAATTAGCTGTTATGCAACTCTTATTCGAAGTACCTATCACATTTTCTAGATAATTTTCAGAAGTTCCTCAGGAGATTGCAAAATTACCTACTATGGGAAATTTCCTACACTTAGGTACCTTATGTATTTTTTTTCCAAGAATACGAACTTACTCGTATCAACCCGACCCGAACTTTTATGAAAAACGAACCTGCAAGTACGTTCAACTACATCTCTATCTCTATAGAGAAGTAGGCCCTAAAATATTCACAATTACTTTCTTTCTCCGGATTTGGGCTCAAAAAGTATCTCAGAAAAACACATTCGGCTGCATAATATCGAAACACCACTTTTTCCGCATAGCCAGGAAGGCGTAATTTGTTTACATATTACATTATTATACATTGCATTACAATAATAATACCCAGTTGTCAAAAGTGAGAAGTGATCCCAAATGACTTTGACATTTCCTTGACAATGACTTTTAAATTGACGAGAAGTCAAATATTTTCTTCTAGAACGAAATGATCAACCCAATACACTTCAGATCAGATTTATAATATTGTAATTCGAGATTTGCGTTGGGCTAGAGCTGACCGAAACCTACCACATTCCTACGAATCGGGCTGGAGAGGCCATGTTTTTGCAAATGTGGTGACCCAAGCCGAGTTCCTGGTAGAGAAGCTTCGACTTTCTACATATTCAAGGGAATCTCGAGAGCATCACTACTCTGTGTAGGAGAAGACTTCCTGGTATTTCGGAGGAGGACATGCAGATCCCGGCGGCTGATGTTGGTTACTAATTACACCAAGATGGATTGGGGTCTTCTACTCAGCGCTTAACAAGACCTTTTGAAGGATTAGCGCTGACAGCGCGGTTCTACCATTCGTCCTGTGGCGGCTCTAGGGCTCAGGCTCCTATCGACTAACCATCACAAGGCTGTTTAACGAAGGATTGTACTCCAATTCCTTGTCATTTCATGCAAAATCAACCGATCATCACAAAATGAACCGGAAAAAAGTTTGACGGTGTTGTAAATTAATTGAACTGGAAAAAAATAAGTCTATTAAGGTTCGAATAGAACAGAATCCTGATGTTATCAAGTCAAGTGCATAAATCATCACCTGTTGCAGTGGCGGATGGATTCTCTAGTCAAACAGGGCAAGAACTGCTCGCCCAACGCTTGCCAGGAGAGAGAAAAAGAAAAAAAATCCTTTCATGAAGCATGACCATATGGTAGAATTTTCGAAGTAACTTAAGGCTAACACACTGTATCAGCCTGAATGACAATGTGCGTTGCTGTTATCGTTGACTCCAGCTCAAATACTGGGCGCAACCTCTGCCTGCTCAAATAGGAATCACCCACAAATATCAAATTGTTCATTAATCGAGCGAGTGAAATACCTAACCTCTTCTGCCTCGATTCACAATTATTGTACACCTAACACTTTTGGCGAATTTATTTATTTATTTTTTGACACGATCATTTGTTTGGAAGGTTCATTGATTTGGCTGAAAATGCTATCTCCCGCTAAATGCTAACTTCTCAGACTCAGGTGGCCTCTATCAGGGTGTAATATGAGTAACCCATCTTTTATTCCAATAACAATGACGGTTTGAAACAAGTATTTAATCATAATTACATGAGGCCACTCTAAAGAAATGATAGGCATATACCTAACCTATGATTTGACAGCCAGTACATGTTGAAAATTGTATATTTATGTCAGACTGTTCAACTGTTTCCAAACCGCCAGATTCCCATTGAAATGAATTTCTCTCTGAACAATCAGCGGTCCTTTAAAATAAACCATTCGTTCGATAGCACTCAGCTTTGAAACTACAGTAGGTAGGTAACTACAGGAAACGAACAGTCGTCGAAACTGTACAAGGCGTACCTCTCTTTGTTCTTATTTGGAAACCAGCCGATGTCCCGAACATAACTCTCCGGTAACACGTATTTTATTGGAACTAGCGGTCGAATGCGGAGGGGAGGGGGGCGGGTTACGGGAGTACGGACCCTTTTGTGAGCTTCACAGTGAGAAACCAAGGGTACGAGTTAGTGCCAGTTCCCCAACCGAAAAATGTAATAGAGAAGCAATGGTTGTGAGTTCCCAAGAGTGTTCCACTGGATTGAAGTTTATCACCGCATTTTTCGTGAAAAGACTTTTTCGTGTCGCTGAATTTGTTTCACCAATTTTTAGCGCTTCCCAAAAGTATTTCATTTTTTTTTTTTCTCCGGAGTTGTCAACGGTGAATTCACTTCCAGAATGTTTAATTAAGATAGCGTCACATTTAAACGTGACTGACGGTTTTTGAAACGTCGGTCAAACACTGCAAACAGATTTGGTCAATATTTAATTCACGCTTGGAAAAAAATCTAGTTCGAAACGTGTGGTACGAGCCAGATGATAGGGGAACGAAATAAAGACAGAGAAACTATCATGAAAACAATATGATTTAAACTTTGATTTATTTACTGATACCAGGGTTGGTACGGGTTTAAAACAATGTTTAAAACAAGGCGTATAATAAAATGTAAACGGATAAAGCACGAAAAAAATTTCTAGAACAAAATATTCAAGCACGCAAGGCCAAATTAATTTTCTTATTTTTTCCTCCGAAGAACATGTGTATATGTACAAGTAAAGAACTTACACATAATAATAAGGTAACAACTGAAGACACGTTCATCTAGATACCTACTTGAATGTCTTTTTAGTTCACTTTTCAGGGACCATGGCCCAGTAACATGGCCCTGCAATCCGGGCTGTGATCGAAAAACAGCGTCGTAGGTATTCCGCATCAACACAGAATTTGAAGAAATCGGTCCGGATGTTCAAAAAAATCCGTTCTAAATCAATTTTGCACAAAATTTTAAATCTTGAAACTACTTTTTAGGGGGAAGTTGTAAGCTGGTAAACACATGGGCTCGACCTGAATACGACCTTTCAGGTCTCTTACAAAATTAAATTAGAAGGGTCCATGTGAAAGTGTACTTTTTTACTACTACTAGTGTATCTGCTTACTAATGCTGTAGTACAACAGACACTAGAACCTACGTGAAATGGGCCATAGAAAAGATCGGGTATTTCAATGGACCATTCACACTGGTGAGAATAAATGAGAATGTTTGGTGGGTCCTGGTCTGGTCGGTTAATCTAATAAGCTTTGATTCGAACTAAAACAAGAGCAAATGAGAACATTTCAGAACTACCTGTTCCAACTCTGTACATCCGAACGCTTTTTGAAAAGGTTCAATACTAATTACATAACAGTCGATAAGGTGATAAGTGATAAGTGTGAAAAAGACTACTGCAAATGTCTCGAACTAAATATGAAGAAAATCCCTAGAACTAGTAGTGAACGGTCACGAACCACCACCTCGAGACCTTTCAGAACTAGTTCTGATCCTATCTGAGCAGCAACATATTATTTGCGGTTTCAGTAAGTTGCCTATTGTCGGCCCTCTGCTAAAGACTGGAAAAATTACAACAGAATCATCAGTATGTAGTTGTTCTTAATTTTACAACCCCAATAACCAATATTATGTAAATTAAAAGAAAATACCGAAGATCTGTTAATTCGCCCTGATGTCATTTTGAAGGGAAAACTGCGAACAACATCCACTCAAGAATGGTCTAATTACTATTTTTGAAATTCATTCGTTACTGATGTAGTATAAATTTGGTCCGACGATGAGACAAAACGTCAAAATTATCTAACCAAAAACTAATTTCTACAAAGTCGGAGCAGTAGATAAAATGAGTGTAAATCCAAACATTCTACTAGAGGCCTTCGCTTGATTTACCACCAAATGTCCAAAACAACTAATAGGTCGTCCTCCAGACCAATTTCGGGAAATACGTCAGGGCTACCTACATACTCGTACATAGGCCGTACGTCAACCTTTGATAGTCATGTTTTAGATCTTAGAATGATCGGCAGAAATAAATATGACAACACTATGAACGCATTCAGATTGTTAACCTAATTTAAATTTTCCCTCGTCTACTCAACATGTTAAGGCAATACCACAAATCGATACGAAATTAAGTTACTTCCGGTCATTCGAGTACGACATGGTTGTGTTACCTCATTCGACATTTTGAGCTTCCAAAGGGTACCATAGAACTGCTCATGCATACCTACTTCCTTTTGAAAAACCAATAAACATTTTAAAGTAATTAGCTTTAGTCATTTTCAGGTAAGTGGGTGGAGGTGGTATAGTATGTGGTTCTTAATTTTTGTTGGGTCATGTACCACTCCAGAAAATAACAGGGACTAGCTAGAAGATATAAAATTTCAATTTTCCCCAACATGTTGTGGCAAACGAAAGGATGGGTTCCAATAAGTAAAAATGGCAACAAATGATCAACAACTACCTAATTGATCACTAATCATAAGTAGAATAGAACGGTGGCTCAAAACATATAACAACTCTGTTGCGTTAGTCAAAAGTATTAGGTATATTCATTTTTCCTTAAAATGTGGGTCAAATTCAAGTTTTTGTTAGTCAAAAACCAACCAAAAACCAAAATTTACAATGGTGACTCGAGACATACCTACATAAAGAAACTGTTTCGGTAGTCAGATATATTTTATCATAGAGGGTCAAATTCAATATTTGTTCAAGATTGAACATCTGTAAAAACCGTCAGATACCTTACTATTTTCGAAAAATTTGCTCAAATGGTCAGGCTACAAGACTGGATATTCGACATTCTAATGGCTGTGCTAACTCTTACTCATAATTTCTACAGGTGATTATTTTATGAATCAAAACAACCTCTAAATCCTTAATGTAGTGCGTGGGGTTCACTGGGTACCTATTTTCTCTGCTTCAGCACTTCATCCCGCCCACTTGAGAGTCCGATTTTTTCTTTCAACGACCTAGCAACCTGGTGTTGGTCGTACAGACAAGACAGCAAGCGAAGAAACCAAACAAACTACAACCAATCGGGAAGTTGCTGCACTCCTCCGCAATGAAAGAAGAGAAACAGTCTCGTTTCTGAAGTGGGGAAATGTGCCGGGAGTGTTCGGAAGAGGGAAGAGCACTTATTTAGTGGCGGGAAGAGCCATTTCTTTCGTCTTCTACTCAGTCTTTGGTATAAATGCCTTTTTTCTCTCGCCCCGCTACTGATTTATGGAGGAAAAGAAGGAAAAACGCCCAGGACGTTGGCCGCTGCATCCAAACTTCATCAACTGCTATTCTTCAGTCGTCCTCACTTCTGGAAGATTATGGCGAGTTTCTGTGTGCCGAACTCGAGTTGAGCTTTTGCAATTAGAATTATGGTGAATTTTGAATGGATGTATGTATGCATGTATCGAAGAAGCGAAGAAGGATCTCGCAAGTACGATCCCTAAACCCTAAGCCAACGAACACGTTATTCAAGTAGGGTTCACGGGACCCAGTAGTTGGACAGGGCCCAGTAATTGGATTTTCGTTCATATAACCAAGGATGTAGGTTTTTTACAGCGTGTTTCTCTTTTCTAAGTAGAAAAACAGTGTTTACCTGCCACATAGGAAACCATGGATCTTACATGGGTAGCAAAAATCCTCCCACTAAGCATCTGAATACGGAGGGTAGTGCTGATAAGGAAGGTTTTTTTTGTAATTGTTTATTTTCAGGAGCAGGAGCCCAGTTACAATAGTGATTATTATCGAATGATGATGCTTATTCTAATAATGAAAAAATTAATCCACAAATTAATAGAAGAATAGAAAAATACTTATTTTTTACTAAATATTTATTGTTTTCATAAGAAAACATGGTCACACTGATAAGGTTTTTTTTTTCATTCTCCAGACATATTTCATGTTTAAATCTCAGACTGCTACGTAAACTATAGGTTTTTGGAGGCTTTTCGTCTCGGTTTTTGCTCAACATTTGAATACTTGTCATCAAAATAACGGTGTCAAAAGGTGGTATACTTTGTATCAATATAAGTCCCATTTGACTCACGACCCCATTTGATTGCGAAACGACTGGGCCAATGTCGTTTTCTTGGTGGCCTAGTTGTTCAACCGTCTAGTTTCCTAAGTAATCGTTATCTAGGTAAATGTAACCTTAGTTAGGTAAATTTGATCTTACATTACGCTGTGCTCTGCGCATTGTTCGCAGCACACATCTCGGGCCATGGGAGGCGAAAGTTCCAGTGTGGGACTCTCTTCCCATTCTAGTTCGCTCCCTCACATCTATCACCCAATTCAGGAGCGCTGTCAAGTCTTACCTGGATCTTAATGACTAGATCCCCCCTCCTACAACTCTACTTATTATCTTTTCTCTCTCGATCTCTCTTCGCTTTCCACCCTCACTCTCCTACTTCTTTTCGACGAGTATATCCACTTCTTCTCTTTTATTTCTCTGTTCACTGCGTAGTTAGGTATATTATAATTGTTTCTGTTTTTTCTTCTCATTTGATTTTCCAAATCAAAATTTTATATATCCAAATTCCAATATTTTTATATTGCCAGGTTTAAAAAAATAATAATATTTGTTCCTTTTGTATTATATACCATGTACTTGTATCTACTCCTCTCTCCTAGATGAACTGTACGCAGTGAGGACCTTCAGGTTCGATGCGCAAATGAACAGATATTGTTACTGTTGATCTTATTTTTATTCAAATGTTCGCTCAAGGCGAACTGACCTTCAATGTGGTAATTATCATACTTACAAATAAGACAGAGGGTGTGCTATTAGAGGAATGGACTGTATTTTGAATTCGATAAAGGCACTCTGAACGAACGGACTTACTGAGCACCTTTGCACACTGACAACGAACTTGAACTTAGATACGAGGATTTTTGAAAAACTTCACACGAGAGAACCTACGACTCAATTTGCACGCATGATATAGATGGAAAACTGAGGTTTCCTCGGTGAGGAAATGGTGGTTGACATCAAAGCTTCGGAGGGCGAAAAAGTGTACTAAATTAGTTGCACCACGAGGTGGGTGCACTCTGAATCAATAAATCAGAGCTGGGTACCTACTAGCTAGGGCTCGATCGAAGAATAGTTTATAGGTAGATCCGCCTTTGGACTTTTGAGAATAAAAAAGGTCAGATCTTTGGAGGTCATCTAACTTCAAGGGTGTTCCGATCGGACTAAGGAGCAGCACCTTTCAGATCGATTTTTGTCCGTTTTTCCTTGATAAAGTTCGGATTTCTTAGCAAACTTCGGACAACCATTGATTTAAAAAAAAAAGCAAAAAAAAAACAATCCGAGAGAAGCAACTACGAAACTCGTTTTGAAATAAAAATGTGAGATTTGGCGGAAATCAATTTTTTTTTGCAGTTCGAATAACAAGGAATAACAGGAATGAAAAACATGGCTAAAATACCAAAAACATGCATAAGGTGATTTTAAGTACGACATGTAAGTAGTTAACGTTGGGAACCAGGGATCCAGATGTAGTGGGCTAACTAGCGTTACTTTTATTTTTACTAGTTATTCATCATCAAGTTTAATGTAATACAAAAAATATTAGTCAGCAAGAACATAAGCGCGCTCTTGAAGTTAGCTAGAGATATTATTATAGCGTAGTAACTTACGTAATAATTTCGATGCTTGGACTAACTTCAGAGAACATCCTACCCACAAAAGCTATATTGGAGTTTCGGCAAGTTTGATAAAGAAGTTTTGGGCGATGCAAGGCGAAATAAAACTTATGAAAACACCAAGCCGAATACAGAAGATTACTTTGCAATCCTTGAACAGTTTGCCCAGAAATCAGAAGCATAAATTCGAGGTTTTGATAAAAAAATTTTTACCAAAACGGTGGGCTCCAACATCAGGTACATATTATTCGTGCTATGAATAGGAAAATTTGTGAAATTTGAAAGTATTTATACCTAATTACTACCATTCAGCGGAATTCCGAATTCATAATATGAAGACAACGGAGTCAAAACCAGTGTATACACACACACAAGTAGTATCCAAATGTACATCCTGGGCCACTGACTTAGATCCCTGATAAAAAGTTTTAACATAAAAGATCAGAACACATATTTTTCACTTGAATCCTTGATCTTTTTTATTTTTCACTTGAATCCTTGATGTTTTTATTTTCACTTGAATCTCTGATAAAACTTTTTACCACAAAACATCAGAACCAGTGACTTTTTCATTTAGCGACTTAAATCCCTGATAAAACTTTTTTTAACACAAAACATCAGAACCAGTGACTTTTTCTTTTGGGGGGGTAAGTTAAAAGAATAACTTTTATAATAAAATTAAAATGACAACAATTGAAATTTACAAAAAAGCAACCGAAAAAACCAACTACTCATCATTCAGAGATCTGGATAAGGGAGCTTATAATCTCTTAGCAAATTTTATACAAGATACGGAATATGGTGAAACTGTTGTTGTTACTATTAATACTGAAAATGGCGAATTAAATTTATTTTTACCCAAGAAAATTTCTGGTCGACTTCTTGAACATGTTAGAAACGATCCAGAAAATCACCCCAAAAAACTTATTTATAATGGAATTGATAAAAAGACAAAGGCTTTTCTGATTGACTTTGAGTAAAATATTGTAATTGCTTTTCATATCGTTTATATAAAGAAAATCTTTATATAAATAATCCTTTCCCTCCAATCACCACAAATTCATAAAAAATCATTTTTCTATCCTGAAAACCAAGTGAAAATAAAAAGATCATAAATTTGACTGGATTGGCCCAGGATGTACATTTGGATACTACTACCATTTTTTCTATCCTGAAATAAAAATAAAAAATCAGTAGCATAAGAATTTTTAATGAACACAGCTCATTAAAAATAAAATCTCCTTCATACCCCAAGTATTCTGAACTTTAGCAATCTCGAAAATGATCCTCAAACTGCTTCTTCAGTTTGGTTTTATCCTCATTATAAGCCAATTTTCGAAGTTGATGTTCAGTAGCATTTTTAGGAACCTTAACCTTTTTTTCTTTAAGGTATGCCTTTACTTGCTCCTTTGTATGGAGTGGTGGTTTACCATCGACACCAAATAAACGTTCTCTGTACAACAATTTATTAAATCTATACTCCTTCAATTCATGTAAAATGTCCTCTAGTGCGTAACAGTTTTTATCATAATATCGAAATTCAGGTGTCTTTACCAACTTCCAGAAACCTCCATGTTCTTCACATAAATCTAATGCTTCAACATTTAAACCCATATCTCTTTATTTATTATAGAAAATATATTTTTTTTTTCCGGGACCCACCTTTAGGTATTCAATTCAGATGAGGGGTAAGTTAAAAGAATAACTTTTATAATAAAATGGAACACTTTAAAACGTTAAGAGAACTGGAAGATGGAAATTGTCTTTCCAAGGGGCAGTGGTGGGAATTGTCTGACTCTGAAGAACTGACTGATTATTTCGTGAGGACGTATCATAAGTTTTTAAATTTACAAATTGTGAAACGTAACTATTTTATGAGGAAAAATAAACTAACTGAAAACATTCTAACTTTCACTCCTTTCAAAAATTGTAGGGTTACATTTTTGGATGTAAAGGAGGAGGTAATCAAACGTTACTAAACTTTTGTAAGAGTATTAGGTTTTTTATAAGGGATCCTCTTATAAAAAAATTATAATTTAGTCCTACCTGGTCGTCTATTTCATTTTCCATTTTCTTTCTCGTTTTGCGTTTTCGTAAGTTCCTTCAGATGATCTACGAAATTTTCTTTTTCTATTCCAATTGTATGATGTCCCCAAGCAAGAGTATCCATACCATTGTCTAGAATATGTCTTTTATCATCGTAGGCACTGAGCGCTTTCTTGTTCTGTTCAATGGTATAAATATCATGCTTGTTTGGTCTAAACAACATTTGCGTTTTGTAGATTGGTTTCTTGGTCAACAGACAATCCTTGAAGTCCTCGAACCTAATGTCCTTTTCAACAACGTTTTTCTTGATTCCTTTCGCTTTCTTTGTTTCTTTTTGATTCTCGAACGTTTTGTACGCGTAAAGTTTCGATCTTAGTCCAACAAATTCCTCCATTACTTTTCCGTTCATTTCATCTTTGAATTTTCCAAGTACTTTCTTGTTCACTTGAGGTATACCGTAGTAATTATCTTTCGGATAATCGGATGTATCAAACTGATCAATCATGTTGTTTTTAATATCCACGTAAAAGTCTTCAGTCTTTATGTCCATAATCAGACTGTCCGTGTCACAGTACATCAATTTAACATTTTCTCCGTATTGTTTTTTAATTGTGTTATAATAAAAGTCGTACATTAGAGTTTTAGAAATTTCCAGAATGCTCAAGCCGAGGTAGATGGGTTTGTTGAAAAGAATTCTCGTCTTTTTCATGTGAACTGCTGCTAAATTTTCAGTGAATATCGTTCTACGATCAAAATTGGGTTTTGCTATCAATGATTCCAGTTTCTTTCCATTTGAACATAATTTGATATCAACTCTTTTCCTAATATTTTCCATCGTTTTTCCGAATGGACTGTTGATCATAAATTTGAAAAAATCCTTTTCAAAATCATTTTTCGCTTTCGTTCTTAGGTTCGTGTTGAAGTCAATGTACACTTTCATCCAATCCGATTGGTCAAACTCCAGTGCTCTATGTACTTTCTTTAGTTTCATCCCCATGCTCAGACATTGTTTCAAATCCCTGTAGTGCAAAACATATTTATCTTTGTCGTACAAAGTCGTCATCAGTTTAGGTAATTTTGTATTTCCGATTCTGTTTTCCGGTGCAAGTGGTAGATCCGAATGTAAATCATGCAGTTCTTTAGGATATTCCAAGTCAACTTCTAAAATATAACCTTTAGGAGATTCATCATCAATCTTTTCAACATTTAAATTTTCCAAGTTATCTACCCATTTAAAACCACCATATGGTAAGTATTTTGACATTGCCCAGCCGTACAAGTTGTTTGCGTCAAGGTACATTATATAGTTGGAAGGTTTAGCTGGGTCATATTTATCAACCATATACTTGTTGTTTGCTTTCGCGAGTCTGTTACTACATTGTGATATACCACCACGAATTCCTCTTTCTATCAATAGATTTTTATCGTAATCAGTCAACAGTTCCAATTTAACTTTTGTCATTTTCAACATACAATCCCATGCTAATCCAGGAGTTGTGCAATACCAAGCTGGATCTAGTTTGTAATACTCTAGGGTAATATTTCTGAAATTTTCCATTATATCTGCCAGGAGTAAGACATCACATTTGTTGTAAATTTTCGTGAATTCCCACATGTTTTTTACTCTGAATTTTTCCCAAACTTCTTGCGCATTTTGATACTCGGATACTTCTACGTTTTGTTTATTTAGTGTGCTGTAAAATGCTTCAATAGGTGGTAGAGATGTTTCATTGTACTTTTCCAAACAGTCCATGTACTCATAGGGGTAAGCTAGTTTTCTTTTCAAAAGTTCCGATTGCTCCGGGCTGAAATGCTTTTCTAATTCTTTAAATTGATCTTTTGCTTGGTATCCTATCAGTTTTTCCAAAGAGCTCGCTAGAAATTTGTACGAATCCACGAACCTTATTTCAATTTTATTCATTACCGGTTTTCCTTTCATATCCAATTTTCCAGAGTCGTACCTGAGAATCTTTGAAAATGAAATGTACTTTTCCTCTGTGTTTGGAATCAATCGTATTTCCCCTTCATCCTCTCCGAGTTGTTTTACGAACAGGTGAGCATCGTACCCAGCTAGATTGTGAAAAAATACTGGTACGAATCTCGGACATTGATACTCCAAATTACAGAGAGAATGGGCGGCACCTCTGAATTTTCCAGTTCCTACATGGTCATGATCTTTTACTTTTATACAATTATCAGGTATATTTGACTTCAAAACTTCTAATTCTTCAATATATATATCTGCTTGATTGTCATTTTTTTTATCAATAAAGTGTTGAATTGTTTTTCTCAGTACATCAAGTTTCTTTTCTAACATTGGAGGCAATTCGTTGAAACCTCTCTCGCAAATGTGACAAGCTTTAGCATTTTTGAATTCCTGTTCCTGTTCGTTTGTCAATGATTTCATGGGTACAATTTTATCGTAATATTCCTTAGCAATGTGTAAAACTTCCTCTTTCAGTTTCTGATAAAATACTTTTGGAGAATCTGGACCAGAATATTCGACTGGAGGTTTATAATATCCGTTGGAATACTTTATGTAATATGAAAAACTGCTAGCTTCATGTTTTTGAATTTTATTAGTGAACGCCTTATTTTCATCAGTTTGACAAGTATGGAGTTTCCTAAGCATGCTTTCAAAGTCCGAGGAGATAACGAATGGAACTTTCATGGAGCGTTTATAATTTTCAAATTGTAAAACATTATCGTAAGGTTTTGGTAGTTCTACTTTAACAGCTTTATGAGCTCCACAATATTCTTTATGGTCGTTTAGTTTATCTTGAGTTCCAAAGGTATTCAAGCACATTTTACACAAGTACCTTCGTTTGTGGTGTTTTGTTAGTTGACTATGACCAACCAGTTTCCATAAGTCCTTGATCCAACAATAATGTTCAGTTTCCTTGTTTTTCAAGTACAACAAGTCAATGTGCCTTTCCTTTTCCTCTTTCGTTATTTTCAAGGGTATTATAATATTTTTTTCATCCAGACAATAAACATTTATGGAAATCCCAGTTCTTTTCTCAAACAATTTTATACTCGTAAGTTTCATAGGAAAACTGATATCTTTCAACGCTTCGTCAAACTCATGTTCCCAACTGATGTACTTTCCTATTCTATACGAATGTTGGTCAGCTGGATGTAAAGCTGAAAGAACAGACCAAAGGAAACATTTATTATCGTCATTTTTCACATTTATAATTGCTTTCCTACTTTGCAGAAAAGCTGGGAGTTCAATGTAAGACGATCCTTTCAAAGGAACGTACTTGTTAACGTTCAGTTCCAAATGCTTGATCTTATGAAGTCGCCAATTAGATCCTTTAATTTCGAACGTTTCCATTTCATTTAGAATTTTCTGTTTCATTTTCTCGTAACAGTTTGCAACTTCTGCTGACTGCAATATTATTACGTTTTTAGTTTTGAAATTGAGTTCCTGATACTCCATGTTATTTTTGTTAGTTCCTTTTTTAAATTCTGCGATTAAAACTACATTAACTTTTAGTTCCATTTTTCTAAGTTTCCATTTGATTAAACCTGTTGCGGTTCTTTCAATACTGTTCAGAAATTTGGAAGCATCTTTAAATCCTTTCGTATTTTTAATGTCGTAAGTCACTAATCTAGATTTAAATGCAGTTTCCTTTTTAACAACTTCCGTTTTCGGTTCTCTGTTTTTTTCAAATACTTTTTCACTAAAATTAAATACTTTGTGCAATTTCCTCGGTATTACAAATACAGGTTTTGTTTTTCTAGGTTCTTTGATTTTTTCAAATACTTTTTCATTAAAATTAAATACTTTGTGCAATTTCCTCGGATTTACAAATACAGGTTTCGCTTTTCTAGGTTTTCTGATAGTCATTGTCCGGTCCGGGTCGTTTTTTCCATGGCGCTTAGACTTTAGGTGTCTAGCCCAATTTTTATAAGTAGTGCTAACATTGCACTTTTCACAATGTCTTCTCGTATCATACATTTTATTATAGAATATATAATTTTTTTTCGAATCATTCATTTTTATTTGAAAAGAGATTCTTTTAACTAACCCCTCATTTTTTAAATTCTTAAAGAGGGAGGCGAATCGCCTCCCTATTAAGGCAAACACAAGCAAGTAGATTTTTTAAATTCTTAAAGGTGGGTGTATGGTACACACCCACCTTTTTCTTTTGTCTATTATTGGAGAGATCCTTTTAACTTACTCCTCATTTTTTAGATTTTAATAAAAACGTTTTTAATGGAAAATTTCCATTAAAACAACAATATTATACTAAGATTTTTTCAGAATTCAATTTCCCTCTGCATGTTTTTAAAACAGTTTCATAATCTTTTCCGTTTGAAAGTTCTTTTAACACTATCAAAGACAGATGACCACAAATTGGAGGATCGTTATATTTTTGAATTTGTTCGGAATTGTAAAAAATATTTTTATTTTCCAAGTATTTTACCAACTCTTTAGGAGGTGGTGCGTTTCCATAGGAATCGAAATAATACTTTTCTTTTTCGGATTTTTTAAAATAACAAGTCCAGTGACTACCATTTTGATTAGAATTTTCCAAATTAATAATTCCGCATTCAACGGGTTTAGACCGATTAGGAAGTTCATCTTTCATGAAAACACCTCGGAAATGTTTTATTTTAAAATTTTTCGCATAACGATTTAAATCTAAATTACTCAGAGGTTGGTAGTTTTCCGTTTTTTTTCGTTTTTTTAAACCAGCCCCAATACTTGAACTTTTTGCATTTTGAGCTAGTTTTTCCATCTCGAGATTATGACGTTTTATTTCCGCTTCTTCAGCAGCTTTATGTTTCGAGTCTATTACTGAATTTGCTACTGCTGCACCTCCACCTAATAACGCTCCAAGTGCTCCTAATCCTGCAAATAACAGTGGTAGGAATCCACCCGTGTGATTCAAATGTAGTTGTTCATAATCCAAAGTTAACGTAATTCCTTTCTTTTCTCCTCTCGCTTTTTCAAATGCTTTTGATTGAGTTTCCCACAGACTGATTTTATGTTTTCCATTTCCTGAAATTTGTTTCGCTGCCAAACGAACTGTAACAGATCTACGCTTTTTGTAAGCGGTTCGCAATTTGGTTAATTGATTTTCGGTTAAATCTATATTTTTCGTAATCATAGTTATTTATTATAGTAAATTTTTTTAATAATGAATTTTCATACCGAAAAATTGTTTACTTTTCATTAAAGCACTCACTTTAACTGCATCAGTTTTTTCTTTCCAACTTGCATCACTCGCGTACATTCTTTCTTTTGCTACTTCCTCCAGTGCTTTATCCGCTACATGTCTTTCTTTCGTGTCTGTGTGATCCTTGTAAAATTTATCATGTTCCTTACAGCCTTCGTCCAATTTATTAATCCCCGGATCTCCTCTTTTCAATCGTTTATCTAGTTTTGTAAATGGACCACAATAGTTGTATCCACCCGACAAATGCATTTCAGGTGCGAAACCATCAAGTTTGTTCAGCAAAGTATTTAAAACTCCGGAACCATTTTTAATTATACCTTTCGGTAAACTGTTTACAACTTTCAACAGATATTCTATTCCTTTGGGATTATCTATGTTTTTTTCCAACTGATCGTATATAAACTTTACAATTCCTAATTTTTCATTGTGAAAATTGTTATTACCAGCTCGTTCTTGTGCGTTCAAATAGTACAAACGCTGTTGCAGCTGTTGGAGGTTGTCAATGTATTTAAATTCTACAGGATTTTCAGAATATTCTATCAAACCCGAACCAACTTTACTTGCTTTGATTTCTTTCCAGATAGGTGCGATCAAATCTTTCCATTTTTTCCCTGTACTGGACTTTACTTTATTAGTAGTTGGATCATTCTTTTGGTATAAAGAATTAGTTTGAATGAGAATTTTCTTGTAAACTTTCAAATCCTCTTGAGTGTATTTATCAGGATCAGGTCCTAGAGGATCAGTTAACAAACGCCATAATCCGTGCGTTCCTTTGTACGTTTCTTTTTGAATAACGATTGTATCTCCATTTACTTGAATTTGTTGGTCTCCGATGTAAATTCTGTCCTCTTTTCCCCATATACCAAATTGTTTATCATCCTGTCTGATGTAAAGTCTAGCAATCGGACCAATTCCTTTCGGACCAACGCTATTCGATGGGGTTTCATTCCGATCTACCATATCCACGATGTTTGATAAACTATTTCTTGTGTTTACTACGGTCTCATCTGACGTCGTATCATAAGTTTCAGCAGAAGCTCCTTCCGTTGGTTTAATTTCAAGAGTATTAGTAGGCTCGAAAGTTACCAGTTTTCTTTTCTTGACAGGAGAACTACTCACCATAGGAGCTTGCATGTAAGGAACAATTTCCAATTTCTTGATGTCTTCGTCAGCTTGTTTCACGGTATTTTTTATGTCAACTAATTTTTCTGTGATGGGTGCAAACATCTTTTCTTGAGTTTCTCTTTCATTCAACTTATCTACTCTAGCATCTCGGAAATCACGTCTCAACTCTTGTTCTAGTTTTCGAATTTTGTTCGCTTCCTTGACAGTCATTTCTTTTTTGGGTTTTCTCATTAAAATTCGATTTTCTGGTTCTAATTCTGGTTCTAATTCTGAATCATCAGTTTGATCACGAGTTTCTGAATCATCAGTTTCAATCTTTTTTTTATGTTCGTTATATTTTTTCAACAAAATTTTTTCTAAATGTTTAACAGTAGACATAGTTATTTATTATAGTAAACAAAAAAATTTTTTTTTTTTTGATCGTATATTTTTAAAACGTTTCAACGGTGATTTAACGGTTATTTTGATCGTCTAACGCTGTTTTTGATCGTTTATTCAAGAAACGTTTCAACGGTGATTTAACGGTGTTTTTGATCGTCTAACGGTGTTTTTGATCGTCTAACGGTGTTTTTGATCGTTTATTCAAGAAACGTTTTCTTGAACTTTTTCATGTATCGATCATTTTTTAATTGTTTCTCGAGGTTTATCGTCAGAAATCCATACTTATCGTTCCAACATTCGTTGCATATTTCTTTGAATCGATCAAAAGTAAAATCCGATCCGACATACTCATCGTAAATCACTCTCATGTAAACTGGACGTTGCTTGAAAATACACAGAAAATTCAGATTTTCCCTAATCAACTGTGTATCAACTTTAGTGTATGATTGAGTTAGATAAATGCAAGAAATATTCCTATGACGCCCTCCCGAGTAATAATCTTTTATAACTCGTTGCTGTTCAACATTAACGCAATCATCGAAAACTACAAGACTGTTTGGCTGACATTCATCTACACTTATTAGTTCGTCGCAATTATCGTAAAAATGCGCTATTTTCATTCCAACTTTATCCTCTATTTTTTCGTAAGTTTTTCTCAAGCCTTTATAAAATTTTTGTTCTAAAGTTGTGGAAAATATGTAGAGATTTTCAAACGGAATTCCCCATGGTTTAGTAATCAGGTTGTACAATAGAGTGGTTTTTCCACATCCGCTTGTTCCAACTATTAAACACCGAAGAGGAAGCGGTAGTAATCCATTATGAACTTTGATTGATTCAAATGGATGAGGATCGATATCGTATTCATGATTCATTATTTATTATATAATAAATAAATAATGTTTATAAAAATTTCAGGAGATACACTAAGGTTTGAGAGTCCGATTCCACTCGATCCGAATAAAGAGTATCAGTTGGGTATGTCAGCTTTGTTGTTTACAACTAGGAAAACGTTTGAGATAAAAAACTTCGAGTTCGCTTACAGATATACTTTTACTGGTGGAAATTATGATGGAAAATATGATCTAAAATATAAAATCGATGGAACGTTCAATGTGAGTTCATTCAAAGCCAAGTTGATTAGTTTTTTATCCAATTTTCAAAGTAGTTTGTTAGCGAAAAAAGAAACTATGAAAAAGTATTCTGAAGCTCAAGTGAAAGAAATACAACAAGTTAATCCGAATAGTTTGAAATTCGATCTCGAGTATTTAAAAGACGATTCTTACAGAATTGCTGCATACTTTCCCATGGACATGAAGATTGTGGATGAGGGGAATTTTTGCGATATATTTCAGTTGAAACATTGTTTAGGTTCCAATAATTTGTTTAAAAAGAATACCAACTACATATCAGAGAATAATCCGAAACAACTCGTTTTTTCTGATAATATAGTCGAATGGCATTGTAACATTACGGAATATAGCTTTACAAATCATGATGAACATCCCCATTTGCACGTTGAAAACGAGTTATTACACGTTTCTTTCATAGAGAAACTAATGCCACCTAATACTGTTTACATGGAAAAACCAAAGAAAGTAGTTTTCATTCCACTAAGAAAAGGACTGAAAGAAATAAAAATGATAAAATTGTCAACAACCACGGGAAATAACGAACAGATTCAATTCGACGATATTAAAGCTTACTTGTTGCTGAAAAGTAAATAATTTGTATAATAAATAAGATGAACAACATTGATGAAAACCAAAAACCGTCTGCTCCTGCAGTTGAAAATGACATACAATTTACTCCGTTTTACAAAAACATTTACCCCCAGATTCCAGTTCCGGAATTTAATTCCAACGATTATAGAATAAATCGCATTATGAAACAATATGAATTTTTAGAAAACGAAATGAAAATGAGGGGAAATTTGAGAAAAAAATACTGCAAATTATCGAAAACATTTTTCGGAATAGAGTGTTTCACTACGTTAACCGAACTGGGGATGATTGGCGTTTGTATCGCTCTCCCTGTGACAATTCCTTTTGGAGTTCCACTTTCAGCTGTATTAACAACATGTTCCGCAATCCTGAGAACTTCGGACAGTTATGTGGGAAACAAAATTAATAAACATTCGGACATCGAACTTTTGGCGAGAACAAAATTAAATTCCATAGAGGAAAAATTCACTAATGCTTTGAAAGATGGTAAAATTTCGGATGAGGAATTCAACAATATTGAACAAGAAATTAAAAATTACGACGAGATGAAAACCAACATTTTGAACGGTTATAAAAATAATGATACGGAAAAAGCGAAACTTTTAGAAAAGGGAAAAGAACTGGGAAAAGCGGAAATTATAAACGCGATTAGAAAAAATGTTTAAATACGGGACCCATTAAAAGCAATACAGTGAGTTGTGTTTTTTTATGAGAAAATCTTTAAATACGGGACCCGGCGAATCGCCGGGTCCCATTAAAGGCAATACAGTGAGTTGTGTTTTTTTATGAGAAAATCTCATAAAAAATTTTTTCATAGTACCTAAATAAAAAATTTTTTTCATAGTACCTAAATAAAAAAATCTTTAAATACAGGTACCTTCGATTCGAAGGT
This sequence comes from Leptopterna dolabrata, assembly GCA_954871275.1. Lineage (NCBI taxonomy): Eukaryota > Metazoa > Arthropoda > Insecta > Hemiptera > Miridae > Leptopterna > Leptopterna dolabrata. Next base: position 20,757,797 of record OX940976.1, read on the forward strand.
ACCCATTAAAGACGATAAGTGACCCGTATTTAAAGATTTTTTCATAGTACCTAAATAAAAAAATCAAAAAAAAATATGTTTTACTATAATAAAGTATGTATCAAACTAAAAAGATTTTTGATAAATATCAAGACGATATTGTGCGAAAGCAGTTTCGTACAATAAATCCAACTTCAACTTTAAATTTGAATGCTGAAAACAAAAGGACAACTTTCAAAATTGATCTAGAAGACGAATTTCTGTCTAAAAACATTCAGTATTACGTAAAGGGAGTTTTAAAGTCGAAAGATCCAACCAAGGCATATTCAGGTTCAGATTCAGTCATGTTGGTAGATAATTTCATGGGTCAAATGTTTTCGAGCGTAGAAGTGAAAAAACACAATGTTGTAGTAGATGAAATTGAGAATCCGGGTATTTCTGGCTTGGTACAGGGTTTTGTCACTTTTGCAGGCCCTAAGAATTATAATGGGGAAGTTATGAATTCAGGTTTTAATACGAAAGCAATAGGAGGTGGTCATTTCAGTGCAGTTGGTTATCTCGGTGATTTAGGTTTGGGTTTTTTCAAAGATTTAACCGTTCCAATATTCAAGGGAGGTTTTGAAATAATTTTTATTCGAAACAGCGATAATAACGTTATTCACGTTTGGAAAAAGGATGCAACCTCGATTATACCTAGTGATGGAGTTGTGGAGATAAAATCTTTTGTTTTGAGAGTTCCAGTGATTGAATATAAAAACGAATCTAAAGTTAATTTGATCGCAGAACTTAGAAGCGTGCCGTACCAATTTCAATTCAAAAGTTGGCAGTGCATAGAACATAAAAACGTTACAGGAAAAACCTTAATGTTCGATATTACGAATATTTACAGAAACGTGCATAATCCGTTATGGTGCTTCGTAGTTTTTCAAACTGACGCGTCAAACGACCAGAAAAAGGACAATTCTAAATTCAATCATAAAGACGTAAGAAATTATTGGATCGAATTAGGAGGTAGAAGATACCCAGAGGAAAATCAAGATTTGGATTTCGATGAAAATGATTATTCTCTGGCGTACAACGCGTTTTTAGACTTCAAAAAATCAATGAGTTCCAAGCCATCAATTCCATACATCGAACCAGAATTTTACAAAAGGGATTATCCAATTTATAGCATCGATTTGTCGGATCAACCTCAAAACGTATCTCAAAGTAAAAGTAATTTGATACTTCACGTAGAATTCAATAAAACTGTAGCAGCAGCATCAGGTAGCTCAGAAGGTACTACTTGTTACGTCATCATTGTAAGTAAGACAAATTTAATTTACGATCCAACTAAAAATATGATCAGACAAGAAGTAGCTTAAATATTAGATACTAAGGTTTATTTTTAATGGAGTTCACTCCATTAAAAAATCTTTCGGTATACTTAAATAAAACATGGAGGATGAAATTTATTGTCATAAATGTAAAAAACGAACGAAAAATATAAACGCGGAAATTGTACAAACTGCGAACGGAAGGTGGAGAATTGCTGCTAAATGTGTGAAATGTAAAACTAATAAAAGTAAATTCATAAAAAATCCGAATGAGGAAACTAACGTAATTCCTGAAACTGAAGTTATAAATTTATCGGAAAACGAAAAGTTAGAATTTGCGAAAGAATTACATAAACCCGTTAGAAAGAAATTTCAGAAAAGGAAAATTGTTACTCATGGAAAAGATGATCTTTGGGCTGCGGACTTGATTATAATGAAACAATACGAGAATGAAAACAACGGATTCGGTTACATGTTGAATATTATCGATACTTTTTCAAAGTACGTTTGGTCAGTTCCATTGAAAAAGAAAAACGGAATAGTAGTTTCAAAAGCTTTCAAAGATGTTTTGGAAAATGCAAAATCTCATAATCATTCTACTCCTAAACTCCTTCACACAGACAAAGGTTTAGAATTTGAAAATAGACTTTTCAAAGAACTTTTAGACAAGTATAAAATTAAAATGTATCACACGGAAAGTTTAGAAAAATCCGCAATCATCGAAAGATTTAACAGAACTTTAAATCAGAAAATGAAAATTCGTTTCGAGATAAATAGAAATAAAAATTGGATAAATATTTTACAGGAATTAGTTAATGAGTACAACAAACAAGACGTTCATCGTTCCATTGGAATGACACCTGCTCAAGTTGATGCGAGAAATGAAAATGAAATTCTGAGATATTTATTCAAAAAGAGTGGAAAAAATGGAAAAAAGAAATTTAAAATTGGAAATCGTGTAAGAATTACGAAATCATAGAAAACTTTTGCAAACAAATACGAAGCAAATTGGACGAAAGAGATTTTTGAAATAACCGAAATTTTAGAAACAAATCCAATTACTTATAAAATAAAAGATTTAAGCGGAGAGGAAATCCAAGGAACTTTTTATCCCGAGGAATTACAACTCACGAAATTTTAAATGGATTACACTTATAGATATGGTCGGTACAATTCCCATAAAAAAATCAAAGGAAATTTCAGCAAAATGTCCCAACTTAACCGTACATTCTCTGGCTTCTCAACTTCTACACAGCATTCATTCCTGAACGATCTCTACCTCCGTTTATAGGAGGGGATCTTTGAATGACGCAACCTTCACGACTACGACGGAGTTTCAATTCCGTGAGTCATTTCAACTTGGCTTTTCAGTTTCGTTGAAGTTTCGGTTTTTGCTGCATTTAAGTAGATGTTGAGAGCAGAACAGTTAAGAAAGGAGATTTTGATGATAAGGTCGACTCTCACTTCCATCGAGGTGGGATTAGATTAATTATTAGCTTAAGGGCCCATCCGCTAATAACGCCTCTAAAACCTCGAGGGAAGTGCATCCTCATTATATAGGGAAAAAAAATTCTCGGGTTTTGTCCGTGCAGCGATCTCCCGACCTCTTGTATGAGAAGCGCATACGATAACCGCTGCACCAAGACTCCAGTTGAGAGGAGAAACACGTTCCACAATGTTGGATAGTGTATTTCAAGGCCGAATGAGGTCAGTCCATTCTCGCTCGCCTCTCTTCGCCAAGCAGCCGGTAGATAGCGTTTGCAGTTCTATTTCTTTTAACTAGCAGGTTTTTTGTAGCGTCTCGTTATTTTATATTGAATTCTTAGAGGTGGACCCCGAAATGGAGTCCACCTCTAATGGTCTACAGAACGACCTTGCATCTTGTTCAATATGTTTTAATGGGGAATCTCCATTAAAACGAACACTTTTAGTAGTATCCAAATGTACATCCTGGGCCAATCCAGTCAAATTTATGATCTTTTTATTTTCACTTGGTTTTCAGGATAGAAAAATGATTTTTTATGAATTTGTGGTGATTGGAGGGAAAGGATTATTTATATAAAGATTTTCTTTATATAAACGATATGAAAAGCAATTACAATATTTTACTCAAAGTCAATCAGAAAAGCCTTTGTCTTTTTATCAATTCCATTATAAATAAGTTTTTTGGGGTGATTTTCTGGATCGTTTCTAACATGTTCAAGAAGTCGACCAGAAATTTTCTTGGGTAAAAATAAATTTAATTCGCCATTTTCAGTATTAATAGTAACAACAACAGTTTCACCATATTCCGTATCTTGTATAAAATTTGCTAAGAGATTATAAGCTCCCTTATCCAGATCTCTGAATGATGAGTAGTTGGTTTTTTCGGTTGCTTTTTTGTAAATTTCAATTGTTGTCATTTTAATTTTATTATAAAAGTTATTCTTTTAACTTACCCCCCCAAAAGAAAAAGTCACTGGTTCTGATGTTTTGTGTTAAAAAAAAGTTTTATCAGGGATTTAAGTCGCTAAATGAAAAAGTCACTGGTTCTGATGTTTTGTGGTAAAAAGTTTTATCAGAGATTCAAGTGAAAATAAAAACATCAAGGATTCAAGTGAAAAATAAAAAAGATCAAGGATTCAAGTGAAAAATATGTGTTCTGATCTTTTATGTTAAAACTTTTTATCAGGGATCTAAGTCAGTGGCCCAGGATGTACATTTGGATACTACTCACACACACACACACACACACACACACACACACACACACACACACACACACACACACACTCAAAACCAATAAAAAATGTATTAAAAAAGACCCATGCCTTCCTCATCAGAAGAATGATTGTATTTCCAGTCACACATTGTAGCCCATCACAACGTCAACAATGGTGCGACGAAAAGGAGTTATCCGACAAAAATTATACTAATAGGCAATTTTGCGCTGATTCGGAATTTACTTCGTCTTCCTGCCTATAGAAACGCGGAAAACGCAAAACCTCGAAAATTTGCTTGGCCATTGGAATCGGCCAAACTGGCTTCCAAATGAAAGAAATACTATCCCTTCGTGGAAACCATTGGGGACGCAAGTATTTATTTATTTTTTAAATGAAAGTAGATTCCATCCTGAGAATTTTGACACCAACCGCACTGTCCTACGATAAGTAGTTCTTTTACTACGATTTTTCAACGATTCCAGAGGTTCCTACGTCATTCCACCCCTCTCGTCTGGGCGGTACCCCCCTGCCCACTGTGACGTAGGAACCTTAGGAAAATTTGAAAAATCACAGAAAATAACTACTAATCGTAGGACAGTGCGGTTGGTGTTGAAGTCCTCAGAATCGAATCTAGTTTTATTAAAAAATCATATAACCCCCTATAGTGACCTATACGCATACCCCATTCCAGCTTGTCGTTGTTTTTTGTGATTTGTCGGTTGTAGTGTTCTTTGTTGTTTATGTGAAATGCGGTAACTTATACTCAGACAATCCATAAAAATTCCATCATCACTGGGAAGCGCGGAATTCCATTTCTTCCATACGGAAACTAGTTTGGTCGGTCAATAGTCAAGAAAAATAATTTTTCGATTTTCTCAGTTAACCTTCCAGAGACAACGTGCGGGTCAAAATGATCCAAAAATTGGTGAAACGCGCATGCGTAATAAGGGAGCACTGGGAGGGGCTTGGGGTGTTGAGTAGCTGTCAAACCAGTCTTCCTGCAGATGTCAACAAGGAGGGAACCATGCTCAGAGGTGAGTATCCTTGCCATTGTTGAAAGTAGTGAGAGAAAATGTGGTCTGGGTCAATATGACCCGACGTTGTCTGATTTGCTAGTGTTATTTTCAGAGTTTCTTCATCTTTTTTCTGAGTTAATAGCATTATTTTTTTGCTGTTGGAATCAATATGACTCAGCATTGTCTTATTGTCATTCTTCCAGTTTTACTCCAAAGTCGATTATTTTCTTTTTCTTGTTCATTTTACCTCCTGCTTTGGTTCTATGTGAAAGAAGTTGAACCCACTTGCATTGTTTCAGCCATGGCATACAGCCCACGTTTCATCACTGATGAAGAGATTAGACGGGAAGTGGAGAGCGTCATGAACCATGAGTACCAGTCCAGTGAATATTTTTCTGATGAAGATGAAGATTGAGAAGAAGAAGATTGATTTTTGAGTGATGAAGATGATCCTACGTTGTCAAATGGCGACGACCAAGAAGATGAATTCGATGTTCATTCTGATGACAACCTGATAGTAGAGGAGAACTTCGAGCTGGGCAAAGATGGAGAGACTATTTGGAGTGATGCCGATCTTTTACCGTACAGATACGTCAGAGTTCCTGCACTTAACATCATCACCTGGTCCGAATGAAGATGCCAGAAATGTAGTTGATGAGGTACCTTTGTGGTCACTGTTCATCACCTTCGACATTATTAAACTTTTTTTTACAGAAATAGAACCAGATTTTTTTCCAGAATGTTTTAAATGACTTGCACCTTGTCCTGATGTTCAGGTCAAAATGACCCGACGTTGCCTCATATGTCCTGAAGTTTCACGTTGTCTCTGGAAGGTTAATAAGCGGTTTCAGGTATAAGAACATAAGAGTATATATTTATCAGATTCAGATTTTTTATCCATGTAATAAAGTGTGGAGGCGCACTTTGGAAAACTTTATGATAAGAAAACTATAAAACAGTAGGCAGATAAGTAAAGGTAGATTGCTGTTGGAAAGCCCCATAAATTTATTGACAGATCTATTTAGACAATCCTGAATACTGGTTTTATTTCCCCGAGGACTATTCTCGGAAGCTTTTACTCCATCTGCCGTCTTGTATAAATCAGATGAGCCCAGGGCGATAAGCAGGTCCCTTCATCCCCACCAGCGTAGGCCAAGCCGTGTAAGCTCGAAAACACCCCGTTTCCACTAGATGCGTTAACCTAAAGTAATTGGTAAATGGTATGGGAAGGAGAGAGGAGGGGATGTTTTGCACTGTTGGTAGATTTGTACAAAGGTAGTCCTGTCGGCCTCCGGAGAACTCGATTACATCTCCCACAAAAGCAAATAATCCATAGGAGAACCAACTCGCTCCTGGAGGCATCATAAGATAAACACAGTACGTAGGTACGTAACTACCGCATTACAACACGTAGCTTTGAAAACGTCTTAGAATTATTGCTGGTTTCTAAGAAGTAAAACTGGAAGACTTGAAACTGAAGGATGTGATTTAACGAGTGCTTTATTACTCTTGGGTTTGAAATGGTCTGATTCTTCCCTCGAGTCGTGTTCATGCTGCTAACTACTGAGAAAATTTCTGTTACTTGACAGAAATAACGTATGTATTTACTTGGTTCCCAAAATTACCTACTGGCATGCAATACATGACGTCAAGTAGTGAAGTTCTCCCACCACATCGCAACCTGCATGTTGCCCGAACACAATTATTTTCAGCTGGTTTTAACGATTTAATTTTCAACAAACTTTTTTGAAAATGTGTTACATTGATACAGCCTATCCAGTAGTTTTGATACTCATATAATTATGATGAAATTGAACCAATACCGTGGATACTGTTGTATCGGAAGTCAGCCAGTGATGTCAGTGAGTGTTTCCAACCTCAAATAGGTAGGTAGGTAGGCACTCATCTCAATATGTACCTACTTACTTTCAAAAACCTTAGTGTTTGATGGTTTCTTCGTTTTTCTTTGACTCTGGTATAAATTATGCCATTAGGTAACAAGTTGCCCAAGATACTCACTGGTACCTCTGATACCAATAAAACTAAATTTTTGGCATTTTATCTGGGCATAAGTGGGGCTCCTAGTCAGCGGATCCACAAGTGTTTAGATGCCTATTCAAAAAGAACGAAGTACAACAAATGATTCAAACAGAAAGACTTTTGTTTAAAGAACACTGATACCTAACTAAAATCGTCCATGTGAAAATCAAATTATGGAAATTATTAGGATTTAGGATATAATGCTCTTAGTGTAGTAGTAGGTATCCATCATTCCTTCGGAACCCTAGCTGCTACTTTCTTCCTCTTCGCTTTTCTTTTTGATGGCATGGAAGTCGTATGGATTTTTTTTTTTTTTTCAAATAACCCTGGAACCCTTTTTAGGTAGGTACCTACATCCCGGGAGGACTTTTTACTCGAACGTTAATTTCAATCTTTTAGTCCCTGTAGGGTACTATCAGAGATGAGCTAATCGCTGGTTGAGTATACACAATCAAGCTTTTCAAAGCTTGTACTTGTGCCCGCCCGAGACGAGAACCAAAGACGCCGCGAACTTTTACCCCAAACGGGGATATAAAGATCGGGCGCTCTAGCCCTCTCGGACACCCCGGCCCCTGACATCAGTTACTATCAACTAATCACCACTCCCCCACACCCATTCAATTAAAAACTGAGCCATGAAACTGACGGCTTTAAATTTGATTTTCCATCGGAGTATTATCGGCTACAATGGGCTATTTGCGCGCATTTATTTATTTTTTATTTTTTAAATGAAAATAGATTCCATCCTGAGAATTTTGAGACCAACGCACGCTCCTACGATAAGTAGTTCTTTTTATATGATTTTTCAAAGTTTCCAGAGGTTCCTACGTCACAATGGGCAGAGGGGTTCCGCCCAGGCGAGAGGGGTGCAATGACGTAGGAACCTCTGGAAACTTTGAAAAATCATAGAAAAATAACTACTTACCGTAGGAGCGTGCGGTTGGTGTCAAAATTCTCAGGATGGAATCTATTTTCATTTAAAAAATAATATAAACCGTCTTTGTGGTCCGTGCAAATAGCCCATTGTTTTGATTATGAATACCCCCTTCCTCACCCTTCACAAAAGGCTTATTTTATGATGAAGAGACTATGTAAAGCTTGCAATGACGAGCTAACAAAGGAGCTCGAACAAGCCGTGCACTCACGAAAGAAGAGCTTCAGTTTTCAATGTCAGTCGTAAATTAATCCAGTCTGCACCCGCAGTTCACCGCATCGGACGGGTTTTCGTTCCAGCCATTAAAATTATTTACGAGCTCCTAACTCGCTATTGGCTCCCGTTTCACACACTTCAACCCTAACAGCAATCGTGTGAAGAAGTAAAAAGAACTCTGTTTAGGTCACAGAAGTCAAAAAATGAGACAGAAAATTGGTAAACCACAACGATTTCCCGACTTAGCCCTACAAGACAATCAAGCGACAGTATAATACAAGTTGACACCGTGTAAGCTTTGTGCTAGGATATAATCATTTCAATATTTATTTATCAACAGTGTTGTATCACCTATGAACTAAATCTCTCGCGAAGAAATCGTGGAAGCCCACTTCAAAGAATAAAAACGGAGTTACTGAAAGGTTCCTATTTCCACCAATACACGGAAAATAATACACTATACCGGTTTCGGTGACCAAGCCAACCTCAGTAACAAACAATAACTCAGTTACTGTTTCTTACTCAAGATGGCCTGATCGCCGAAACCGGTACTACAGTGTATTTTTCGTGAATTGTAGAATTAGTACCTACGAGTTAACTAAACAGTTAACAACAACTTGGATGAAAAACTGATAACTGAAACTTTCATACTTTAAATAATACGGTTTTAAGAATGAGTGCCGAGTGCAATTCCCAAATGTTTAGAATGGTCCCTAAATTTTTAGTTTCCGAAATGTCAGTGGGAATGAAACACATGCGTGATATACTCGTAGTTCGACGTGAATACAATGCCCAGAATCGGCCGCTAATAACTAATAATAATATTGACTATTATCTTACCGGGGATGGGTCGCAGGATGAGGCTCGGAAAGTCAAAATTACGGGAACAGACACTGTGCGTGACAAGGGCAGCAAACTGGCGTGGACGAGGAGGTCCCGAAACAGTTGGGTCGAACCATTAAATCGAGGCGAACCTGGAAGAAACGAAACAAATGAGCGTTTCATTTTTGATGACTACATTAGGGTGGTCACAAAAAGTCAACATTCGAAATTCAATCGTGGCAACCCCCTAAAAGGTGCCATTTGACTAGAAAATGAGATCCCCAAAGTTTAAGGTCGATCAGATAACGTTAACCCGTGCCGCATTGAGGTTGAAGATCAGAAAAACTCACTTTGTTTCATAAAAATACTCTTTTTTCCCTCATAACATAGTAACCATTTGTCCTAGAGACTTGAAATTGGTCTCATTTTATTTAAAATGTTATCTTCTTCAACTTTTACTTCCATAATTTTTTCGCTACATCCTGTAGATTTTATGTTATTCAGCTTTTCCCATCTCAAAACGTGGTCCGTTTCAGCAAATGTGCCTTTTTACGCATACCCCTAAAAACCACACTCCAGTCAATGAAATCGACCTCTAGGCAATTTGATACTTCTTTATCACTCTGGTATATTGAAAATTGATACATTTGAATCTAATATATAATATATGGAGGGGGTAGGGGGGAGATGGGTGGGTGGTGGGTGCTATGAAATGCACAAAAACAATAAAAATTATGTAAAAAGTGTTTTAATAATACAAATTGAAAGTTTTTTGTATAGAAAATAATAGCCTGGCACTTATTTTACAACTCAATATATCTATTCCAACTCCACTGAATTTAGAACTACATTAATGGCTTAGATAGTGAGGCTTTATCGACATCAGGGTAAATTTTCCTACATTCTGACACAACTTAAGTAATAAAAATTGGCGCTGTTCTTCGTCTTTAGTCAAGCAAGAGTTGAAGTCTTGTATAAATTTCACTCCTCTTTCAGCAGTGTCGTTGACTACCCTTAAACCGTTCACTATGTTTTTAGCATGCAAATAATGAGGATTTTTGTTCCATAAGCGTGTATCGGTGTTTAAAAAATCTGTCTCTATGGAAAACCGCTTGAAAAAATTCAAGGTTTGAGAGGTGACAAAAAAATCAAGTTGCTTATCCAAAATTTGCTCTACATGTGCAAAATCTAAAATCGCTTTTCTATCCCTACCATCAATTTCACTATCGGGTTCACCTAGGGAAAATAATTTCATGGCCATACTTTTGGTTTATTATTTTCAATAATGAACCATTGGAATCGAGCATGAAAAAAAAAATTCTTACCCCCCCTCAAAATTTGATGGTTTACGTTTCAAGGTATGTAGAATCCAAAACTGCAATAAAAATATTTCTGTCTGTCCGCCGTACGCCGTACGCCGTACACCGTACGCCGTACGCCGTACGGGCCACTTTTCTTAGTTACCATGAAAAAAAATTGATGAAATTCGGGTTATAGGTTCCGTTCGGCGTCTAGTTGGTCCTCGAAGCTCGACGTTACTGTGAGTCATCTCTAAGGGGTTCAAAATAGGGGTTGACATTTTCAAAACGCCTATACCATTTTTTTACGTAAATATTTTTACGGTTTTAAATAATTCTTGAACTTGCGAGTTTTTTAAGACCATCCGGAGCATCGTACGTCCAGCCGTTCGTTCACAGTAAGGCCCCGAAGTTTGCACCGACAGGCATTTTCGACTGCAGTGTGAATGAAATTGTATACAATTAAAACCAATTCTCGTAACCAGAGACGCGCCCACAATAGGAATTTGTGAATACGGCCAATCATTGGTAGGGATCACCTGATTATATTGGCGGAGTATGAAGTCGAGTTGGTTGTTCTGTGATATTATTTAATTTGAAAAATGATGGCTCTTTTGGAGTTTGTTGGTAGGTAGTGAAACTTGAACAAACGTTGAAGTATTATTGATGGGTAAATTATTACTACGGTAAATCATTACTCAACGGTAAATTATTACACAACGGTTCATTATACCATCTACGTAGAAGGGGCTGGAGTTTGTTGGTAGGTACTTTTGCAACTTTTTTCACTCCTCATCAACGATTTCTTTTCAGAACTTCATTATGTGTGTTTCTTTTTGTTAGGTACTGTTTGTCATCGGCAGAATTATTTTAGCAACATTTAACTCGTGATTTAGGTAGGTACCTAGTAACGAGTACGGGGTTAGGTACTAACCTACGGAGGGTCTGCGATCTACATAATTATGCATAGAATAGTACATATTATATTATATAGACGGGTTATCTATACATAGAGCTGTGATCTGTAACAGAAGAGTATTCTATACAAAATAATAAACCGTTGTGCAGGGATTTGCAGCGTTTTTTAATGTTGTCGTCTAAAGTGTGGTCGAAAAACGAGAACGCTATTTTCTCTGAGCTGAGGTACCACAGATGGTTTACAAATTTTGACAAAGCCTTATCTGCTATTTCTGTGTCAATTTTCCTATACTCTACTAATGCTTTCAACATTTCCAGATCTTGTTTAGGGGCCAAAGCAGGTTTGGGGGCATTGAACCATGCCTTGGCGTAAATATTTATTATAAAAACACAAATTTCTTCTATTCCTTTCATTTCTTTTTGAGTTAATAACAATTGATCTCTAAAACACTGCAAATCCCTGCACAACGGTTTATTATTTTGTACAGAATACCCTTCTGTTACAGATCACAGCTCTCTGTATAGATAATCGGTCTATATAATTTATGATATGTAATATTCTATACATATTATGTAGATCGCGGACTCTCCGTAGGATTGTACCTAACCCCGTACTCGTTACTAGGTGTACCTACCTAAACCGTTGTGTAATAATTTACCTGTATAGGTTCCCCTTCTACGTAGATAGAATAATGAACCGTTGTGTAATAATTTGCCCATCAATAATACTCCAACGGTTGTTCAAGTTGCAGAAGTACCTATCAACAAAATCCAGCCCCTTCTTGGCAGATTAGCCGTTGTGTAATAATTTACCGTTGTGTAATAATTTACCTTGGTGTAATAATTTACCATTGTGTAATAATTTGCCATTGTGTAATAATTTGCCCATCAATAATACTTCAACGGTTGTTCAAGTTGCAAAAGTACCTATCCAGAAAATCCAGCCCCTTCTGGGTAGATGAGCCGTTGTGTAATAATTTACCGTTGTGTAATAATTTGCCATTGTGTAATAATTTACCCATCAATAATACTTCAACGGTTGTTCAAGTTGCAAAAGTACCTATCAAAAAAATCCAGCCCCTTCTGGGTAGTTGAGCCGTTGTGTAATAATTTGCCGTTGTGTAATAATTTGCCATTGTGTAATAATTTGCCCATCAATAATACTTCAACGGTTGTTCAAGTTGCAAAAGTACCTATCAAAAAAATCCAGCCCCTTCTGGGTAGTTGAGCCGTTGTGTAATAATTTACCGTTATGTAATAATTTGCCATTGTGTAATAATTTGCCCATCAATAATACTTCAACGGTTGTTCAAGTTGCAAAAGTACCTATCCAGAAAATCCAGCCCCTTCTGGGTAGATGAGCCGTTGTGTAATAATTTACCGTTGTGTAATAATTTGCCATTGTGTAATAATCAATTTTGTTTCATGGTAACTAAGAAAAGTGGCCCGTACGGCGTATGGCAGACAGACAGAAATATTTTTATTGCAGTTTCGGATTCTACATACCTTGAAACGTAAACCATCAAATTTTGAGGGGGGTAAGAATTTTTTTTTCTTGCTCGATTCCAATGGTTCATTATTGAAAATAATAAACCAAAAGATAAATTTTGAGGCAGCAAATTGCTTTGGCCATCCACCTGGCGTGATGAATTGCACCAGGTACTTTAAAAGAAAAGTTTTGGGGAGGAAGCCCTATAAACACTAAACAAAGTTGAAGAATTGTAATCCTCTCTGGGCTGCAGGGTTTCCAAATGTTCCATTAAAAAAAGTGAAACTTGATTAATGTTACTAATTTTGCATCTAATACTCTTATTATCATCATGTAGACTAGTTTTGTATTTAGTTTGGTCGAACTTAGGCCACCCAACTTGAAATTTTTTGAAAACGCTAGGTTCAGGACCAGTGGTCGAGCCTATCTTGCTATCAAACACGGCTTTCAAAATAATTTCCAAAATATGATGACGGCATGCTAAGTACAAAAGTTCTTTTTGCAATAATTGCTCCAGAAAAACACAAGCCCCCCTAACCCGACCAGTATTTGCAGCTGTGGTGTCAAAGCACATTGCTTGAATTTTGTCTGCTGCACCCCACTCTTGAAAGGCTTCAAATACCGCCTGGGCTTGCAAGTCCAGTACTATTTTCGAGTTGAGGAACTCCGATCAACTGTTCCTCATCTCCACAACTAATCAAGATCGCTACTCTTTCTACGTTTTCATTTTTCAAGATATCTGGTAGCAATTTCCCGTCCCAGTGCATACGGCACTTTCTAATTCTGAATTATTTTTGAATCTGTCTTTTATAAGTTGAGCCCTCTTCGTTCTAAATTGTTGTCGCCGTAGTCGAACTACACTTCTGCTCGCGGTTAATTGTTGTACGTCATGGCCTAGTGCCTCAGCTGTAGCTAATATTATCCTTACAGCATCTCTATCAGAAATTCTGCACCTATCTAATAATAAAGACAATTTTCACAGTAGTAGTGATGATTCACAGTAATAGAGATAACAGATAACAGCGAATACAAAGCTAAAGGTCACACTTCCTTACCTTTCACCGGTCTAAATACCCTTCATTACCTAGATCCCCCCCCCCCCCTTATTACAGCCTCAACCTTTACATTTATACCTGAAACATACTCATTTTCAATAAATCAGAGTGAAGTATCAAATTGCCTAGAGGTCGATTTCATTGACTGGAGTGTGGTTTTTAGGGGTATGCGTAAAAAGGCACATTTGCTGAAACGGACCACGTTTTGAAATGGGAAAAGCTGAATAACATAAAATCTACAGGATGTAGCGAAAAAACTATGGAAGTAAAAGTTGAAGAAGATATCATCTTAAATAAAATGAGACCAATTTCAAGTCTCTAGGACAAATGGTTACTATGTTATGAGGAAAAAAGATTATTTTTATGAAACAAAGTGAGTTTTTCTGATCTTCAACCTCAATGCGGCACGGGTTAACGTTATCCGATCGACCTAAAACTTTGCGAATCTCATTTTCTAGTCAAATGGCACCTTTTAGGGGGTTTCCAGAAGTGATTTTCTCAAAAAAATTTTGCCTATTGCCTTGTGACCATCCTACTCTACATATTGGTACCTATAGAAGGTACACCCTTTTCAAAATGCATGTGCAGTTATACATATTACATAGGTATCTATTAGATCTAGATATTACACAGGTCTCTATATTTTAATGCTAAACGAGCAGGTCTTATACTCCTTGAAAATAAATGGCTCAAAATGAAAAACTCCGATAGTTTTTCTGCTTCTTTCACTATTTTCTGTACAGATGACTTTTCTCTATTTGTAGTATACCTTCGTTGTTCATGTCTCGTCTGCATACGAGTAGCTTGGTTCCTACATCGCGACCATATTCCCTGGAAACGTGGCTGTTGAGTTCATGAAATTTTCAACAGAGTTCTCGGCCATTCATGAAATGCCCCCCGACAATTTTTCATGGCACCGAAAATCAAGTTTTTTCTTAACAGTATCACGCATGTGCTCATAAAATATGTTTAAACAGCTTCTCAAATCAAGAAACGTGATGAAATTCACACGGATCCTGTCAGTCGATCCGCACTCCGAAATCACAACTCTTGAAACATTCGAGTATGGGCGTTTCTGGCCCACGAACGGCCCATCCGGTCATTTTTGAAATTCTGACAATTGCTGAACCTAAGTAGAATCCTTGGCTTATTCCCGCATTTTCGGATGATTCGTCAGGCCGTGAATAACAAACTTGTATAAATATCAACAAACAGTAGGTTAAAAAAAGTACGTATAAAGAAAATTCAAAATAAACATCATTCTTCAGCTAAAATAATAATATCACGCGATGCGAACGGATAAAAATTTTGTATTCCGTTTTCGGATTCAACGTAGGTACCTTGAAAAGTACACCATCATAATATTGAGCGGGGTTAATCCCCCCGCCCCCATGATCCATTCCAAAGGTTTATTATTGAAAATAATTAACCAAAATTGCAATCTCAAGTCTTCATCTTTGGACTTGTTCAAGACGGCAAGTAAAAAATACAAATCAAAATCTTCGGCAGAGTTTTAGAAGCCGAGCCTACAAACTATACTAGCTTCCCCTACTACAAATACCGGAAGTTTCAAAGATAGAAGTCTAGCCTACAAACTATACTACTTTCCCCTACTACCAATACCGAAAGTTACAAAGATACCAACTCGTTCAGAAAATCGGTTGAACCTGATTGTTTTGAATAGGTAATATACTCTTTGGAACTGACCACGAAAAAACGCTGCAAATCCCTGCACAACGGTTTATTATTTTGTATAGAATACCCTTCTGTTACAGATCACAGCTCTATGTATAGATAACCCGTCTATATAATATTATGATATGTACTATTCTATACATATTATGTAGATCGCAGACCCTCCGTAGGTTAGTACCTAACCCCGTACTCGTTACTAGGTACCTACCTAAATCACGAGTTAAATGTTGCTAAAATAATTCTGCCGATGACAAACAGTACCTAACAAAAAGAAACACACATAATGAAGTTCTGAAAAGAAATTGTTGATGAGGAGTGAAAAAAGTTGCAAAAGTACCTACCAAAAAACTCCAGCCCCTTCTACGTAGATGGTATAATGAACCGTTGTGTAATAATTTACCGTTGAGTAATGATTTACCATAGTAATAATTTACCCATCAATAATACTTCAACGTTTGTTCAAGTTTCACTACCTACCAACAAACTCCAAAAGAGCCATCATTTTTCAAGCGAAATAATATCACAGAACAACCAACTCGACTTCATACTCCGCCAATATAATCAGGTGATCCCTACCAATGATTGGCCGTATTCACAAATTCCTATTGTGGGCGCGTCTCTGGTTACGAGATTTGGTTTGAATTGTATACAATTTCATTCACACTGGAGTCGAAAATGCCTGTCGGTGCAAACTTCGGGGCCTTACTGTGAACGAACGGCTGGACGTACGACGCTCCGGATGGTCTTAAAAAACTCGCAAGTTCAAGAACTATTTAAAACCGTAAAAATATTTACGTAAAAAAATGGTATAGGCGTTTTGAAAATTTCAACCCCTATTTTGAACCCCTTAGGGATGACTCACAGTAACGTCGAGCTTCGAGGACCAACTAGACGCCGAACGGAACCTATAACCCGAATTTCATCAATTTTGTTTCATGGTAACTAAGAAAAGTGGCCCGTACGGCGTACGGCGTACGGTGTACGGCGTACGGCGTACGGCGTACGGCGGACAGACAGAAATATTTTTATTGCAGTTTTGGATTCTACATACCTTGAAACGTAAACCATCAAATTTTGAGGGGGGGTAAGAATTTTTTTTTTTCATGCTCGATTCCAATGGTTCATTATTGAAAATAATAAACCAAAATCTAGGTTTAAAAATAACAAATACTGCTTCACATTAATATGATCAATGAGGAGTACCTATGACTTCTGTTTATAAAACTTTCCCATTTTCAAATGAAATTAGGTTCCATTCTAAGATTTTTGAGACCAACCACACTCTCCTACGATGAACAGTTTTTTTAATGAGCTTTTTCGGCAACGAGCGACGTCACTGCAACCCTTTCGCCTGGGTGGGACTCCCTTTCCCAGTGTGACGTACAAGTTGCCGAAACATTGAAAGCTCATAGAAAAAGCAATATTCATCGTGGGAGTGCCGTTGGTCTCAAAATTCTTAAAATGGAACCTACTTTCAGTATAAACAGAAGTCACGGGTACTCCTCATCAGTGTCGAAATAGATGCACCTAGCGTGTTGTGCACTTGATACTATTATACCCAGTCGCAGAACTGGTTGTGTCTACGGTCTGTAAATTTGTATTCAAAAGCGATCGCCCTAGGCTACGACCTATTTCATGCAAACCTGTAACTCCCCGATGCTCCGAGAATAATCAAGGTGGCACGTGTCACCGTGTCAGGCGGATGCAAGTATGAGCAGATTCATATTATGTACATGTAGGAACCTGAAATAAGTACCTACTCGGCTGTTTATGGCCATTTTTTAAGATTTGGTCGTTGAGAATTCAGAAATGAATAAAAAACAATACGTTCACCGTGAAAAGACTCTTCGTGCCAGGCTGCCATCCATTTATACGTTGAGGGCATAAATCCCGCTTTTGTCACGCGTTATTCAAATGGGTTTGCCTGAACCAATGCACGCTCTTGCAAAATCTTCTTTGTGCTCAAAAACCCTTCACGATGCAGCAGAGATTTAGAAGTCTTCAGACGCCACATCGAATTGACTGTATAAGGAAAACAAAACAAAAAAGATTGATGGTTCGAAAATGGAATTATGATGACTGATAGGGAATAATGCGTTTTCCACAATTTCTTCCTAAGTATTATTCAAGGGTTTCGATTTCGGGTTCGGTGTGAAAATTGCACGCATCATTAGCTGAAGATCATCTGTGTGCAATCTTCGGAATCAGATTGATGACCTTGAATCTAAAACATTTCTAGGAGCCATTAAAAACTATCCCAAAATTGAGATGGATGATTAAAAACGCTGCAAATTATTACACAAAGGTTTATTATTTACCTGTATAGATGCCCCTTCTGCGTAGGCACTGTTTTCGGCGTCAATACCATCGAGTTCCCCCCAGGAAAGCCCTAAATCGAGTACTGGAGCCAGCCCCGGAATTAAAGTTTCCTACAAATTCGTGGGATTCAATAAGTCAATCATTAATTATTTGTACTTATTCATAAAGCATAAGGCAAATAATAAACCGTTGTGTAATAATTTACATGCATAGATGCCCCTTCTACGTAAATATTATAATGAACCGTTGTGTAATAATTTGCCCACCAATACTACTTCAACGATTGTTCAAGTTGAAAAAGTACCTACCAACAAAATCCAGCCCTTTCTACTTAGATGGTATAATGAACCGTTGTGTAATAATTTACCGTTGTGTAACAATTTACCGTTGGGTAATAATTTACCACTGTCTAATAATTTAACCATCAATAATATTTCACCGTATGTTCAAGTTTCAAAAGTAGATATACCTATGAACAAAATCCAAAACAGCATTCATTCGCGGAACAACCAACACGACTTCACACAGCCATCCGTGATTATAATCATCATGCTCGATTCCAAAGGTTCATTATTGAAAATAATAAACCAAAATTGCGATAATTGTAGGTTAGTAGGTAGCAGTACTAATGATGTCGCAAATTGGCTCATGGATGTCTTATGGCTGAGGAGGTCAGTAAAAAATTTGCGTGACGTGACGGATGTGGCGTTCAGCCCTGAACGTATTCGAACTGAACGGATGACCAAAGAGTTTACGTTCTCATTGAACGGGCGATCCTACCTCACTCGGTTTTCACAGCTCTTCCGTTACAAGTCCAACCAGTTCATCCGTCTATCAACACCTCCCTTGGCCCCTCAACGTTACTATCGTTCTTCCCTTCCCCCTTACCATTCCCACTGCTCTTCTCTTCACCGCTCATAGGTTTCCTCCCTTAGTTCACACAGTACATGCTATGAGCTATATAGTTCGCCTTTCTGGTTTTCTACGAAGTGCGTTCACCCTTCACCGTGTTATGTTCCAACAAAAATGTTTGGAAAACTCGGCGCTCCGCGCCTCGCCAGGGGGCAAGCCCCCTGGACCCCCGGTTACCTCTATTTACATACTTCGGACGAAATTATAGAAACACAGAATGTGTTTTAGCTCACGCGTTTCACATAACCTTTTTCGACTGATATTTATATTGACTGCTCATAGGTTACACCAGGTTACACGATACTTCCTTTATATAAGTTCCGTATCATCGGTACTTATATAAATTATTGAGAATGATCACCTGTGTGTAAACAATTATTATTTAAACAATCACGCTCATACCGCAGCTTGTCGGCCACGCACTCCGCATTGGTTAACGTAATATGGTTAGGTAAATCGAGAGCTATCCAACGAGTGGTGAACGATTTTTGTACGATGATAACTGGCGAAGTTAAAGTTCCGTAGCAACGAATCGGTTGTACGTGAAAATCATTAGAAATTTTTCATAACAGCGTCCCAGATTTCGTTACGAAATTTCGTTACCTTTTTTGGCTAGTTAGTCCATGGCTAAAACACATTCTGTGTTAAAAGTGCGGTATGGTTTCGTTTTAATGTTGTGGATGCCACGGAAGAATACCGATATTAAAGTGTGGAAATTAGCGTTAAAACTCCAAGACTTGTAAAACATTATGTAGGTACATAGTAGTAATTTTCCAATGCATACCTAATAATAATTTAATGGTAATGATTTTGCATGGAAAAAAATAGTTTTTCGAGAAGCGAGGGAGTTTCTGACGTTTTTTTTTTTTGGTTTCGGTTTTGATTTATATTTCAAAATTTTTCGTATTATCGTTCTAGTTTTCATAGCAGAAGCTGCAAAATACGACATGCGTTATTTAATAGTTACAAAATTAAAATTGAGCTTAGGAACCCACCAATGTGTAGGTGTAACTATTTTATTGAATCAAACCTATATATAAAACCCGTTTTGTGATTTCTAGAACGGGATAATATTAGAGGGACTTGAATTTGAAATTACAAGGAAAAGCTCAAATCACAAGGAACATGCATGACCACATTAGATCATTTAAATGCATGTTAGTTCTTTGGGAAAGCCAACTGGAAGTGAAGAGGACGGACTTTTCGACTTGCAGAGCTTATCAAGCAAGTGCGAATAAACTTGTTTCACATGAAACATATGCTGAAAAAACTCAATGCCTCACAAATGAATTTGAAAAAAGATTTCACGATTTAAAACCTCTAGATCCTTGTTGACAGCCCTCTTTTCCACCAACACTGAAAAAGTGCCAGCTCATATTTATGCAAATGCAGATCATTGAAATTCAATGCGATTCAAATCTGAAGGCCAAATTCAATGAAACTGGTGTATCGGATTTTTACCAGTATTTGCCGGTAAGATCATAATACTATAATAATTGCTTAGTGATTTTACCATTTTTACCGATTTTTGACCCTTATTAAGTCAAATTTGACCCTTATAAATTTTTTAGAGAAAAATATTTTTATCATCGAAATAGTAGGTACCTGTTTCTGTCGTGAATCACCATCCCACACAACTTAAGGTGAGGTAATATGAATTTTAGCCCTTAACATAAATGTGCAACCCCCCCTCCCCCCAAATCCATTTGTCCCCTATTCTGTATGAAAAAGAACTGAAATGGTATTTTTCTGTCTTTACTCACCCTTCCATACCACTTATTTTATATATCAATTATTGTTCGCGAACCGTTTTTACCAATTTTTTACGCCTAAAAGCTCACATTTGACCCCCTTAGAACTTTGCTCAGAACTGCTCTCCGAGCTCATCTTTTTGTTTAGCAATACGAACACTTAGCGAAATTTGGAATTCTTATCATGTACCCAAGGAGATATATCGACGAAAACGCTCCCATCGCAACTACTGGCGATGATACCATTGCGACGGGTCATCGCAAAACGGGCCGGGCCCATTTTCGGGCTGGGGTTGTTACACCCTAATCAAAGTTGGTGAACAGACATCCAAGCAGCGAAGACAGGGTGGGGGCCTGTGGGCTATTCAAATTCAAAATCGTGAATTGGTGGGCGCCAGTCCGCTTGTGAACTTCATGACAAACTTTGGGACACCTCCCTGGAGTTACAGCGGACCAAAAACTCCACTGTGTGACTCGCCATACCCCGCCTTGACCCAGAACATAGTCCAGTTTGACCCGGTAGGAACAAGAGGTAGGGAATGGAGGACAAAATATATTTATACCAAAATATAAATTCCAAGTTTAATTGAACGTAAATTAATAATTCCAAAAGAAATAGGGACTGACTCGGCCGCAATCAGCAATAATACTATAATTTGCCCCTTAATGGCTTAATCGAATCTGTGGCAGACCAGGACGTGTTTTAGGTACGCAGATTCAAATTCGTAACGTGTAGGTATGTTCGGGCTCCTCTTACATACCCAGCTAGTCATCAAGAAAAGAAAGATAAAATCGGCGATTACACGCCACAACTGAATATCAAGGTGATCACGTGCCTAATCTTGCCCTAAATCTATACCTAACTACTTAATGCTAATTCCTACACTAATCTTTTAATGATTGGCTCAATTAGGAGTGAAGACTGAAGGTTGTTCGGGCGTGTGGGTCGACGATATAGATGATTCAGGGAGGTAGGTATGGGTACCTCAGTAAGCCCCAACGGTGTGGGGCTTCAGAATTCGTACAGCCAACAACTCTGGATCGGTAGGTAGGTACACTAAGACAGCGTGTCTGCTATCAAATTGCCAATTGCAAAGTCACAATTGCAAATTAATAGTTGGGGGAAAAAAATCTTGCCTAACGAAAATTGGTCGACCCAGCTTTAACACTCCATAGCACAATGTATAGATCCTGATTCTACAACACTAGGTTCACTATGAAGCTTGCCACGTGGAGTACGTCGTTGTATTTGGTACTGCAGAGCAGCATGAGTTCGTTAGGCGATCGACGACGGGACACTCGGCTAATCGTGCTTAATCGAACCAGATATCTTTGATGGGCGGGGAGGAGCCCGCAGAGGGGACGGGCATACCAAACATGCCCGGTTCGTAAACGATAGGTGCCTACATTTTGTATGATACAGTAGGTGAGGGGGAAAGATTACCGGCCGCATCGAACTCGACTATGGTCTGTTTGGGCCAAGACTGGGTGACAGGGTTCCAATATATACATATATAAATTTTGTTAAAATCTAGGGATGGGTCTATGGATGGATGCTCTAAAACGATTTGCCAATTAATTATTGTCGGTTCTCAAATCCGTCTTTTTTCAAGAAGAAGGTTCTGGCGCTTTGCAAAAAGACGCCGTCTTGTTGCAATAAGACGAATTTCTCAAACAGACGACGACATATACATCAGGTAACCCAAAGTAATGCTATGCTGTGCTACGCACAGGGGTCATCCAGGTAGTATGCAAATATAAATTATTTTAGCCACATAAAGTAGAAAGGTGTTTTTCTCTGGATCACAACTCCAGTAATCGTCAAATTGCATACATTATTATCCTTTCTAGCCATGCATAATATGGTTTTCTATCGACGATATATATACCACCACTTGTACCTTTAGGGACCACCTACCTACTTGACCTACCTATCCCATTGGCACCTCCCAAACTTGTTTTCAAATGGGACTAATCAAGCTCTCCGACTATGTCACCATGATTTTTGGCAATAATGAAAAAGAGTCAGACATTTAAAAAAATCGTGGCTACATGGGTGGAGAGCTAGATTTGGAGTTCGGCTTTCCTTTCATACGAAAATCGGTATGGGAGGTGCCAGTGAGGCAAAACAAATATTTTTTAGGTTCTTTAACTATAGAAACATGGGGTCTATTCAGAATCAGCGTGGAATTTCCAGTTAGCGTGCAACGGATCTCGTTTTGTTTTCCAAAAATTATGCATCCTTTTGGCCTCATTGTGTGCCGTCCCAATAATTATTTGGATATTCGTCCATATTATTCAGCCCGTCTTCCCCATCCATCGCCCGTCGATCGGAATGGGATTGAGTTGGAGAACTGGAAAGCGGCAGAGCTTGTTAGCCTAATGGAGTAAAGGTCTGGTGGGTGGCCAAGGGAGAATCATTGGGAAGGAATTATGGCCTTTATCACGGCCCCTTCACCCGATCTGAGACCTGAACTACGACTCGCCCCAAACGCTTTCGGCTGAGTAACGTGAGTTGGTCCAACTGAACCTACCTACTTCACCACCTAGGAGTCCCCCATCTATACCGGTATCTCCCTGTTATTATTATTCTCCTCGGATAAGGGAGTTTGCCTGTTTGCGCAACCAGAAGAGTCACACTTAAGTGAAGAAGTTATTTTTGGTACGTCAGTATTTTTTTGGAATGTACTTTACGTACTTAGCATGGCAACCTAAGGGCCACTGTGCCTAACTGTACAATAAACCTTTTTACGTACTTACTTACTTACTTTACTTACTATGTATAATAGGGAACCAGTTACGGCGTAATTCGAGTGAGGTAAGTATCGTCATTCTCCCCAGACCAGCCTTGTCGTATGTTGGTGGTGTAAGGAAGGTATCACGTATACACTATATACAGGGTGTTTCAGCTAATGACCCCCCCCCCAATTTGTAACAATCCATTTTAGACGAAACATCCAAATGGTAACTCCCCTTATTTCTTAGCGTAGAATTTTTACGATGTGCTGACGATATCAAGATCTTTTGCCATGCTGACTCACTTGGATAGCGGGAAGCTACACCTTACACAGCCTGGAGAAATAGTGTATTTCGAACCAGGTCTTCTTGAACCCCAAGAAGTGTTCGGTCGTCACGTTTCACCGATTTCTGCGGCCATAGTCTTGACTACGCTTTTTGTGGGGGGGGGGGGGGGGGGGGTTTGCTTGGAAGGGCCGAGGGAATGGTCGATCAAGGAGTTTTGTGTGACGGTCAACTGACATTCTCGAGTCACACTGAGGACCTTGCGGCGAAGCGATCTACCCGGGAGTTCGGTAGCATTCCGGCCAGGGGCATTGCGTCCACAAGGCCACTTGGGCCACTGCCCTGCCACCAAAAAACACTGTAGATATAGGTATAATAGGTAAGTTAAAAAACTTCCATAGTTCAGTTGGAATTTGAATTTCCCTCTGTACAATGTACCTAGCATTTTTCACAAAGTTCAACAGCGACTCACCAGACTTCTCTGGCTAGGGAATGGAAATTCTATGGATACCTATTCAATATTATAGTAGAGCATACATGGTGTGCTCCTTAGCCAAAGCATCTTATCCGAATAAAGCGACTGTAATCGATGCCCTGCAATCGAAATCGAAACCTAGGCTCTTGAAACTGGCAGGTAGGTCCTGGGACCTGGTGTCGCCATGACAACTGAGAAAAGTGCGCGCATGTTCAGTAGAGTAAAAATGTTGTTTGCCACCCCCACTTTGGGCCCAGTCCCCAAAATCTGATGTCTACTCCAAAATCGTTCGTTTTCACGATCTATTCGATCCCTTCGATTCAATTTGTTGTTGTTGTTTTTCTTGAGGGTGCCGCAAAGAAACACTTTTCATGCCGACAGTGGTGGTTAGAGGTTGCGTTTTTTCTTCTTGTGCATTCGATTCAATTTGTCATCTCAATACGAGATGCTTCTTCGTCTTCTGATTTGTTTTTGTTGTGAATTATGCGCTTTCTCTGTTGTCAGTTGTCAGTTTTCAATTTTTTGCGTCAAATTGAGCGCATTTTGCGTTCGGTCCGGTTCTGATGGCAGATTTGTATTCTTGGTACCTACGTGCATTTTGTCCTGTTTGTGGTTTTGTGGATTGATCGTCGTCCTAACACACTGATAACTACCTAGCTTCAGGTCAATAGCTTCTCCATTCAAGTAGGTACCGGACGACGGGTCATTGTTTTGTTATAGGTGTTTTAGTTTACTATATTTTTATAACACGTGAATTCGGTGTCTAATTTGCAGTAGAAATTGCCGACGTTTTCGTAAGACGATAGATTGTTGATTGAAAGGGAATTTGCTGAATATCAATCAGTAAATAAGGGAAGGGTGTTTATTGTTGCCTCAAGGTATTTGTAGACAAATCTCTTGGTTTTGTGTTCTGGTTCTGGTTTGGTGCCCCACTGTTTTCAGAGCCCACGCACCGCTGCTGATTCTGGCTATCGTCGTGATATACAAGGCGTCAGTTCTACCTATACTGGAGTAGGTACGCTTCCCCCATCTGGTCCCCGCATTATGCATCCTGGAGTGTTTAGCACAAGTTCCTACGTTATGCTACCTTCAAACTCGGGATATCATCATCGGAAGTCGACTATGGCTACTTTTTTTTTTTTTTTTTTTTTTTAATAACGCTTTATTGAGAATATATATTACAAAAAATACTATTTTCAGTTCCTTGCTACTCCCCCCTTTAAGCTGTGCTTGTGCTGGGGGGAGGAGAGTCGCTAAGACCCGTACATTCGTCCATTAGCCATAATAAGTATATAACACACACAATTAACACATTGATACAATCAGGATTGCTGGAGAAGCTGTGAAATATTGTCTTTCTTCTATTTTAATCAAATGAAAAATAAAGGAGTAAAATACAGTTAAAAAAACGGAGTAAAGTAAAAATAAAGTACGTAGCTAAGTGGTCATGATGTGCTTCTTGAGTTTAGCCTTGAAAGATTGAAGAGTATTCAATCCCCTCAATTCCTCAGGAAGCCCATTGAATAGCAAGGGACCCCTGTAGTCGTAGCACCTCTGCCCAGTCGTGGTGAGTCGGAAAGGAAATCTGATAAGCTTCTGGGTGCTCGCTCTTGTAGCTGCTTTGCCAATAACAATTTCAAGGTTCCCCGCTAAAAGATCTCGATATGTCTTTACAATTGTGGCTCTCTCAATGAGCTGGTGAATGGTTGGCACGTTAAGCTCGGCGAAGATGCGAGCGGTGGGATGTCTGATCCTTCTGTGCAGCAGCACTTTGATCAGCCGTTTCTGTGCTGTAAATAACGTATCGGTGAGCTCCCCACTACAGCCTCCCCATCCTGTAATCCCGTACATCAAGATAGACTGCACCATGGCGCAATAAAAAGCCCGTTTCGCTTCAAAGGGGAGAGAGCTTCGGAGTTCCCGGCATATGTACAGCATTTTTCTCAGCTTTCCCACCACAATGTCCACGTGCAAGTTCCACCTCAGTCGCTGATCTATCCCCACACCTAGATAACTGGTAGTTTCAACCTGAGAGATGCCGGGGCAATCGCACACATCTGGATCTAAGCAGTTTGCATGGTGTCCCTTTATAATTCCCAGAGTTGGTGTGGTGTTGTTTGGAAGGGTAAATGCAATGTAATGGGTCTTGGCATGGTTCACTTTCATTCCCAAGTCTGTTAGGCATTTCCCAACTTCGCTCAAACACTTTTCTGCGTTTCCCTTCGCCGTAGGCCAGTCCTGGCCCGAAACTATCAACGACGTATCGTCAGCAAAAGATATGCTAACCCCTCCCGTTTCCTTTTGCAGTAACCGGTTTATGTAGAGAACGAAGTAGATCGGGCCCAAACACGTTCCTTAGGGAATTCCAAACAAGCAATCTCGTGGTGGGCTTATGGTTGAGCCTAGCTTCACAGACTGCTTCCGATTGGAGAGGTAGCTTACCGACCACTTGACGAATCCTTGAGAAATGCCGATATCCTTAATGGCATCGAGGAGTTTACTGTGAGATATGGTATCGAATGCTTTCATCAGGTCCATGTAAATTCCGATGACTTTCTGTCCAGAGTCTAGGGCTTTAACTATTTCTTTTGTTTGAAGTCCAATAGCATCGTCAGCGCTCTTTCCCTTCCTGAACCCAAATTGACGGGCATTGAGGATACCATTGGTCTCCAGGTAATCAACAAGGTACTCTTTGGTTATCTTTTCAATTACTTTCCCCAGGACAGATAGCAGTGATATTGGGCGGTAGTTATTTGGATCAGAGGGGTCACCTTTTTTAAAGAGCGGTATGAGCAAAGCATGCTTGTAAGCGTCTGGGAATGAGTTTTCCCTAAACGACAAGTTCACAATAAATGTGAGAGGGTCAAATATGTAGCTCTTGTGCTTTTTCAAAAACATCGCGCTGAAGCCATCTCTACCAGGAGACGAACCCCCTCGGAAACTGTCCAAGATTTTTTCTACCTTCTCCCTGGAAACCTCGAGAAACTCCATCGTTTGCCACTGCTCGTGGGGTTTTTTGGGTTCATTGAAACATCCTGTAGATCTTGCAATATCTTCCCCTACCGTTGTAAAATGCTCGTTCAATGCATCAGCTACCCTCAGCGGATGCTCCTGGGCCTTCAAAACCACATCCTTCACCTTAATACTATGAACGCCTGCGCTCTCCTTGACCCTCCCAATCAACTGGTTAATTGCCTTCCATTTACTTCTAAGATTCGTGGCTTTCTCAAACTCGGTTTTGTAATGACCATTCTTCGCTGACGTGATAAGATGTGAAAGGAACTCTTTGTATTTTTCAAAATGTTGCTTAAGTCGTGAATTGAACGGTTCTCTGCGAAGACGCTGGCTGAGTTTATTTTTGACCCTGACAGAGGAAAGGATACCGCTGGTCATCCATGGTTTTATTTTTATATCTTTGTGCGAGACGCTCACTGTCTTTTTTGAACTGTTCAAATATTTGCAGAGAGTTTTTTCAAATTGATCGGCTGCGAAATGTACATCTTGCGCTTGATATACTTCTGTCCACTGTTCTTCCTTCAGCATTCGCCCAAGCAAGG
The DNA here is from genome assembly GCA_954871275.1 of Leptopterna dolabrata. Lineage (NCBI taxonomy): Eukaryota > Metazoa > Arthropoda > Insecta > Hemiptera > Miridae > Leptopterna > Leptopterna dolabrata. The sequence continues at coordinate 20,785,312 of OX940976.1, forward strand.
GGTAATCAATTATCTCCGCCTTACGATCCAAAGGTTGACACTTGTTGTGCTCTTTTAGGTTTAATTTCAAAACGGAACTGTAGTGTTCTGTTATGCTAGTTTTCCAGATAGCTGTCTGTGGGTCTAATTCATTTTGGCTGCGAAGAAAAATATGATCAATACACGATCGCGAGCCCCCTACTTCCCTTGTGAAACCACTGATGCACGATACCAGCCCACACTCAGCCAAGGTGTCTAGGTAGTACTGTTTAACATTATCGTTACAGGTACTGTGTATATTGATATTCATATCGCCCGCTACCAAACAAATCCGTTCCCCACCAACTGTCTCCACCACTGATGCTAATTGGTCCACAAAATTGTATGACTGGGAGGTTGTTACGTCCTGACAACGATATACTATTATTACAGAAAACAGTTTCCCGCTCCATTCAAATTCCAATAGTAAACTCGTTGTGTTATCTATTGGAATATCCCGGCATTTAACGTTTTTACAATCATTTCTCAGAAAGACCACAGTCGCCGAGCTCCTATTTATTACTCTCGAACTTTTGTACGTTTTATATCCAGGTATGCTTTGAGTAATTTCACTATCATTAGTCCAGCACTCCGTTAACGCTATAACCACAAATTGAGATTTACAAGTACTTATAGAGGCCACAAATTCATCAAAATTTTTGTGCAGGCTTCGAATATTGGTATTAATCAATTTAAAATAATCGCTATTCTTCCAAACAAAATCCTCCAACTCCTTGACGTCCTCACAACAACTTTCAGCCACCACCACAATACTATCCTCTTCATCACTGTGCATAATGTTTTCAATCATAAATAATTTGAAAATTTTGCTCTCCCCATGGACCTGGTTGGGTTAAATAGGGATGTCACTTCTTCTTGCGAGTCGAGGTATCCGGTTCAGTTTCAAATTTAACTTCGGTGAAAATAGACTTTTTGTCAATGGAACGTAGGTAAGACTCCGAGACGACGATGGTTTTTGCATTTTCCTCCTTTTTCATCAGAACTCTTCCATCGCTGACCCAGACGTACTGGTATGAATATTGTTCAGCATACTGTTTGGCAAGCCATCGTAGATAACGGTTGTAGGGAGTAAGTCTTTCGCTGACGAAAACCCTTCGGTTGTCTTTAAATGAAGAGTGGATCGCATCGAGCTTCAGGAGTTCTTTATTTTGTTTTGCCGCTGATATAATTTGGTTTCGCGTAACTTACTGGACTACTTACGGACTATCGCCCTTGGAGAGGAGACGCTGCATGGCGGACTTGTCCCTACTCCACAGAATCCTAAATAATCAGATTTGTTATCCGGCCTTGCTTGCCGAAATTGGCATTGCGGTTCCCCGTTCCTCCGCCCGCATGCCACAACTCTTTCGGGTCCCTTTGTCACCAACTAGGAGTCGCCCTCTCCATCGCCTTCCCCGCTCTGTAAATGCCTTGCTTTTCCTGTAATCCTTATTATTATGTCCACTGCAAAACGTATCCAGTATAATTGGGCTTGCCCCCATACAAGTATTTTAAAAAAATTAATGTGACATTTTTGCGCGCGTGCTCACTCTGACATTTCCCCTCCTTATTAGGTATATTTTAACTTGCGTTGTGACCTACGTAGATACTTCAGGTGATCGATGAATAGCATCTGTGTTTGCTCCCTGAAACGGAGAACGTACTCAGAGATATACACTTACGTAAGGAAATGGTGGCACAAACTCTCTATACTATAGGTTAGGTATATCGGAAACCAAAACCATCTGCTTATTCCGCCACTCCAGTTTTGGCATTACATTTGCATCGATCCAGAATTCGAAGACCATTTCCACCATCTGACGCACCAGCGGGGTTATTTTATTCATCCCCAACGATGGTTTTTTCATTATTTTTTTTTGCAGCGGTCGACCCGCTGAAGAATTCAGGGTTAGTTTAAGCTACGATTATCCCAAAGAATATTCAAAGGTTTCTCCAAACGGAAAAATTGCCGTTGAATAAAACATCATAATCTAAAAATAGTAGATGACTGAACTTCTGACTGCCGAGTCTTGACTAACAAATTCCAATAAAGTTCGCTTTCAAAGGGATCCTGACGTAATTTCTTTTCAGAGAAAACAAGCATATAACCAAAGAAAATTTGAACGGAATCTGATATAATCTTAATGTACAACCTACTAGTGTTGCTCCTTTCAGTTGAGAGTATAATAATGTACCTATGCTCGATGTAATGGTGTACTGATATGGAACTTACATTGGCGAGACAGATTCGGGACGGATTGAATCACTCGCGAAGGAATCGGGGAAACCTATTTCAAATAAGAAACGGTTATAGAAACGTCGAAAATTTCCACTAAGAACCAAATACACTGTTAGGTACCACTGCAGTTTCGGTGATCAAACCATCGAAAGTAACAAAAAATAACAACAATAATTTGTTATCTAGTTTGTTCTGTATAACAGCGTATTTTGTTCTTATAGTAGAAATAGTACAACCTTTCAATCGAACCTGATACAATAACCTGGTTATCAAGCATGTTTTGCTGAAGAAACAAGACTTATAAAAAATATTGACGTTTGAAGTTTGCATATTCCGTGAAGTGATGTTGGCGATGAAATTGCGATTGCCTGAACAACTTGCTACGGTTTTCCTAAGAGCTGCGGAATCATACACATCCCGTTCTCAAACCTACGAGGCCATCGAAGCCCAAGTTAAAATAAACATTAACAAGTTCGGAACGGTTTTGAAACAATGATATTTCATGAAACAATGATACCCCATTACCTTTTGTACCTGTCTTCCTACAATAAAAAGACCCTCCCAATGTAGGTGAATGAGCCCTGATACTTCTTAGTTTGCTGTTCAATCAAAATACGGAAATTCGAGGTGGAGGTTTATTTGAGTATATCGAAGTTTGCAGACGAACAGGAGGTAGATGCTCGTACATCGCAGAATGAAGTATTTACGCGAGATACATTTAGAAAATTGGAAGAATCAAATGCAATAACCAGAACAAAATTGGAACAAAAGAATACTCCCGATTTTTATACCCCAAAAAAGTGGTTTTCTGAATTACGAGTTTACAATGATGATTTTAAAAAACTGACTCTCATATTCACGGAAAAACGGTGAATCATGGACATGTTTTCGGGCTAGAATTTCCTTCAATTATTCCTCTCATATCCACATTTTAATATTTTTCCGTGAAGCGGAGAAAATCGGAGAGGCTCGTACTGCAACCTCACTATTTCAATTATTAAATGGCTGGCCCATTACATTTGTGGTGTCATAACGCAAAGTTGAGAAACCAGACCAAAAACATATGGGTTTTCCTCTCCTCTTTCGCCATAAGAAAACGAAATTGGTTAGGGGGAAGAGAAGTTACATTATTTCTCTCAACAATGTGCCCATCAATTCTATATTTTTCAAAGAGGTCAGTTTTTTTGTTTTTGTTTTTCAATGTTTAAGAACACTTGCCTGTACAAAGTTCGATGAAAATGCGAGAGGAAATTATATGTATTGGGCAGGAAGGGTCGTTTACGTGTTTGTTGTTAGGATTTTTTGAGGGGGCGTGCGGCTCAACAAAGTCACACATACTACCTACCTCCATAGCTGCGCCGGAGTCAGGTTCAAACCTTTTAGTACTATCTGTTCACGTCTACATTATCAACAATATAATAAAACTCTGCAGGTAGGTACACTTACAAGTTCCTACGACGGAAACGACTCCTTTATTGTCAACGGTGAGACAGGACTCGCCGACGAGTGAGAAACTAAGGTGAGCAGGAGGTGGTCGGCTGTTGTTGAGGAAAACCGGCAGCTCCGCGATCACAGATCCGTTTTGGAGTTTGGAGCCGATCCTGACCAGCTCCAGTCGGCTTATGGTTGAGTAAAAACCGCCACAGCCTGTCAAAAACAAAAAAAAAGTCTCAGTAGGTATAAGGTATAAGAACAGAGGTACCTATCTAATGGTATCAGTATCCTTATATATGGGTCCGCTTGAATAATTGCAATAAACTCTTTGGAAGTTAAGGGAAAAACTCCAATATGGGATACCAACTCTTCACACTGATACTGCTAAAATGTCAGAAACGTCAGAATTTCAATTTTGGTTGTTAACAACGCCTAAGGTTGGTCCTTCTCTGCTACCAGTTAAAGAGAATGATCAAACCAGGGGGATATTCGGGCTTTTCTAGGAAGTTGGATTCGGTAAGTACCTTGGAAATAGGTCTTTTGATCTGGGGCAAGGGGTGTCAAATACCCGTAATGATGGTACTTATCCTGAACTTGGAATGATCCAGCTCGAGATCCTTGATAAATGAACTCTTACGTAGGCACAGCTTTATAGGTACATCAACAATTTATTAATCAGAAAATAATCCAAGAGTTTGAGGTATCCCAATTTAAGAACCCCCACAATATGCTAAATTGGGGAAGCCGCAGTAAAACAAACTAAGAGTGCCTTGTATTAAAATGTGTAAATATCATTGAATGAGAAAACACGACATGAAAGTAAATTTCATGTTGATGGATTAATGCTTGATGGTGATTGATTGGTATAAGTCAGTACAAAATAAATACTTTTTCTAGTGGCAATTTTCCCGTTCACTGAGAAACTTCAAGATACCATTCTTGATAGAACTTGGTTGCATTTATATAAAATTTTCGAGTGAAGGTAGATTTTGATATTGGTTTAACACGGAAATTAGGTAACAACAATGACTTGGTTATTTTTTGTTACTGACGATGGTTTGATCACCGAACCCGGTATAACAGTGTATTTTTCGTGTATTAGTGGAAACAGACAACCTTTCAACAACTCCGTTTTTATTTTGTCTACTCTAAAATTTTCCTTTGTCGAGACATACAATAAAATAAGAGTGGCAGCATTTTATAAAATAGGGGCATTTTTTACAAAATGCAACCAAGTAAACGGTGCAGAACTAATATTGTTACAATTTAAGAACTATTTTTGAAGTGCATAGGCCAAACGAGTGCGTTTATATAATGAGAATAGCACCATTTTTTGACTAATATTCAACTTGGGTGAATTTATTACCTAATTTATTAAAGTGCAAACATGTTAGAAGCAATATTATGCAGCATAACTATTCAACAATTTGAGATCCATTTCAAGTCTCAGTAATACCTGGCTAGCGAAACTAAGGTGTCTCAAATTAGGATACCTACCCCCATGATATGTTCTTCATTGTTTTGAATGACATCCTGCGCACCTACAACATCCGAGTTCCTAATCGTATATTCTAATTCCTTTACTATCGTTCATGCGGCGTGAACCGTCCCGACCGATGAGAAATGGCGTTTTATGGCTCAATTCCGGCAATCGCCTCTTACGGGGATGTGGTACTTTCCATCTCCTCCAAACATAGTTTCGGTTCATTCAGCAACATGAATATTTGTTGAAAGTTTATGACGGTACGACTTATACACAAATCGACCTGGAACTCAATAGTGTGACACAGCATGCCTAAAATCGTATATCTACCCACGACCCGTCTAATACCATTATTATTAGCGAATTTTCGAAGAAAAGGAAGCTATTGTTCTCGGTCCAAAATTTTTAAAACTCGAATTTCCGAAAGATTTTTATACCAAAATCCGTTTCAGACCATCCTGAATTCCCTGCCGAAAGACACCAAAAATTATATGTATATATATATATATATTTATATATTTATATATATATTTATATATTTATATATATATTTATATATTTATATATATATTTATATATGTATGTGTCATTCCAGACGATAACTCTCGAAAGAATTGAGATAAAAAGTTCAAATTTGCACGAAAAATCTATCTTAGCAATCGACAGGCTAAGTTCGAAGATGGGCAGAATCGGGTCACCCTAAGGGGGAGTTTTGGGTAGTTTTAGGGGGGGGAAATTACCCATAAATTCCCAAAATGAAAAAGTCTGACAAGTGACACCTCATTTTAAAGGTTTTTGTACGCTGAACACGATGGTGAAATCAGAATTGCGATATCTCATTCCATTCTCAAACTGGAGCACTTTGAAGATGAAGGAACGTGGTTATTTCTTGAGATGTTCTTCCTGGTTCGTCTGCTCTAATCTGATAACGGAATGGGATATCGCAATTCTGACTTCACCATCGTGTTCAGCGTTGGAAAATCTACAAACCGAGGTGTTACTCGGCAAAAAATGGAACAAAAAATTTGTTACGTACCCAATACCTACTCTTCTGGTATTCAAAACATTGTTGATTTCCCCCTCCTCCTCCTTCAACCCCAAATTTTACTTTGCGTAAAACTACTCCTGTTTTAATTTTGTATGGTACATATCAAGTTCATTGGCCGAAAATTAATTTTCAGAACATTTTAGGCGGAGGAGGAAGATGCCGAAAACTTCGAAAATTTGCTCTTATAGCCATGCTGCATGACTGTGGTTTTTATTATTAGCATTAATCATCATCATCGTATTCATCAACGATTTCTTCTTGAACAACGACCATCCTGACGACATAGCGGGCGGGGAGTCACTTCGGGACAAGCTGTTTATCAACACAGGCTTTGGTCCAGTTTTGACCCTACAGGGCCTACCGGGGACAGCTCTATAGAACTCCATCACTCAGCCCTATCAGTGTGAGCTGGAGGAGTTTCCAAGAGAAATACGAGCGGTATCAAACAGATCGACGAATGATGAGCCTTGAGAACTTGGTAGATGAAACCGTTGGCTAACGGATCAATTTATGCACGTCGGAAAAGCACTGATGACGATTCAAATCATTTTGACTGTACGCAACATTACAAAGAAACCTTATTCACGAAAGGTGCCACCAAATGGCTGTAGATAAATCTTGACAAAAATATTACGAAAAGTGGTGGGACCAACATCAATATGTAAAAAAAAACACACTGAAACGTAAGTGAGAAAACCCTTATGAATGATAAGAACGAAAAAAATCTGCAAATTATTAAACAACATTTTATTATTTACTTACGTGTACAAATACCCCTTATGCGAAGACCACTGTTTTCTGTAGTCAATACCTACCCTCGTGCTTCCTACAAGAGAGCCCCAAATCGAGTACGGGAGCCAATCACATTTCATAAATAGAAGTGGAATCAAGAATTCTATCATTATTAACATTATTCGTTGTTATTCATGAAGCATAACGTTAGTTCAAGTTACAGAAGTAAATATCAACAAAATCCAAAATAGCCATCATTCTTCAAATAAAACAACCAACAACGAAGCTGATTGAATGAATAATGAAATCTGGGCTAGACTATACCGTTTCATTCACGATCAACGACGAAACGACCGGTGGTCGGAGACCTGGCCGGTTATAAATTGATCTCGAACCAAAGAATTTTTTGAGACCTCCCGGAGCATTGTACGTCCAGCCGTTCGTTCACAGTAAAGCCCTGAAGTTGCAAATAAAAACTTCATCAACATGATCGTGAATGAAACGGTATAAATCCGGCCCAGATATCATTGCTAGGGAACACCTGATTATAATCATGCATAGCTGTATGAAAGCGAGTTGGTTGTTCCGATATATTACTTCGTTTGAAGAATGATAAGTTATTTTGAATTCAGTAGATTGGTACTTATTCAATTTGAACAAACGTTATTCTTCATGAATAACAACAAATAAATAAATAATATTAAAGAAATATTCTCGATTCCACAGCATATTTAAAGAATTTGGTTGCCTGGCTGGCTCAAGAACTCGATTTAGGGCTCTTGTAGGAAGTGCGAGTTAGGTATTGACCACAGAAAACAGTGATCTACGCAGAAGGAGCATCTATACAGGTAAAACGTTGTGCAATAATTTGCAGCGTTTTCAGAAACTGACAATAGTTTGTTGTTGTTTTTTTCTAAGAGGAAAAATGTATTCAAAGTGCATGATTTATTCGATAATTATGGAGAAATGAAATACAAAAAAATACGAAAAAAATTCAAAATACAAAATTACGAGCAACTAGGCTAATTCCTGAGGATCTTGAGCAGTGAATGAAAAAAATATCTATTTCAAGAGTATCCCACAAGTCCCCTCCTCCTATTAATTTTCTTAGGAAAGGGTTGTTTTAAAAAGTTCGGGGAAGAAACCCAGCCGTTCCCCGTTCTTTGGGCTTTTAACGAATGGGCAATTTTCGTGTGTAGGATTTTTTTTCTTTTTTATCTCAGAATCAGATTTAGCACCCTTGAAAATGAAAAAATTCACAGCCAATTTTCATCTCAAAACTCCGCGTATCTTGGGCAACAAACGGATAGAAAGAAAACGATCATAAATGGATTGCTCTGAGAGTTCCCCCAGGCGCACGCGCGGGTGAGGACCTTTACCTATGACGTCATTTCGCTTTCTTTCCACTGGTTTATCGCCCACTTTTGATCATCGGATAGCCCAAATATAGCACCTTTTCGGAAAGCCCATTGTTTACTTCCTCATTGTTTGTTCTTCTTTTTCACTCGAAATAGTGTTTTCCAAATTTGAAACGCGGTCAATGATTTTCCAATCTTCTTTTGGATTTGGATGGGTAAGCTTCATTCGTATTCAAAGCCGCTCTTCTCCAGCTTTGGCAGAAATTTAAGTTAAGAAAAGATGTGGTTTTTGTGAAATTTCGTTGATCTCAGTTTTTCTTCTTTTTAGTCGTTTTTGTTGAAAAAATGGCTTCTGGGAAGAATGAAAAACGATGCAAATCCCTGCACAACGGTTTATTATTTTGTACAGAATACCCTCCTGTTACAGATCACAGCTCTCTGTATAGATAACCCGCCTATATAACATATGTACTATTCTACACCCTCCGTAGGGTAGTACCTAACCCCGTACTCGCTACTAGGAACCTACCTAAACCGTTGTGTAATAATTTACCTGTATAGGTTCCACTTCTACGGAGATAGAATAATGAACCGTTGTGTAATAATTTACCCATCAATAATACTTCAACGGTTGTTCAAGTTGCAAAAGTACCTATCAACAAAAGCCAGCCCCTTCTGGGTAGATGAGCCGTTTTGTAACAATTTACCGTTGTGTAATAATTTACCGTGGTGTAATAATTTACCGTTGTGTAATAATTTACCGCTGTGTAATAATTTGCCGTTGTGTAATAATGTGCTATTATATAATAATTTACCCATCAATAATACTTCAACGTTTGGTCAAGATTCAGAAGTACCTACCAACAAAATCCAATAGTCCATCACTTATCAAATGAAGTAATATCGCAGAACAAGCAACTCGACTTCATACAGCCATCCTTGATTATAATCAGATGCTCCGTAGTTATGATATCCAGGCCGGATTTATACCGTTTGATTCACGATCGTGTTGACGAAGCTTTTTGGTGCTCACCAACGGCTGGACGTACGATGCTCCGGGTGGTCTCAAAAAATTGTTTACCTCAAGACAAATTTAATCTATCTATACATATAATAAAACAGTGTCTGTTTGTTTGTCTGTTTGTTTGTCTCGGCATCAATTAAGAACGGCTGAGCGTAGAAAGTTGCGGCTGGTACCATTTGACGCAGAATTTATCTGGGAAGGTTTATGAAAAATCCGCATTTGAATCTGTCCATCCGTTGAAACGCTATGAATGAAATACTACTAAAAAACTTGTTATAATCACTTCTATGAGGACGTTTATGCTTATAATAACTTTGAACGGTTGGACGTAAATCCCATTGTAATTAGATTCTGGATTCAGCTCGACGAGTACATTCAAGTGGTACTTCAATCAGGATGTTAGTGGGAGGGGGGTACAGGTTATGAGAGGGGGGGGGTCTACAGAAATTTCAAAACTACCTACTTGACCAATTGGAGTGCAACTTTGGGAATTTGTTGTGTGAACATTGAGGAATGTTTCTAACCAGGTAGGGAGGGTTCATAGGATACGGGTGGGGGGGGGGGTTAAAGGCAGTTAGGGTTGGCATTGGGGAAGGTTTCTGATCAGTTGAGGAGGGGGGGATACAGGCATATTAAAATACATGACCGTTGGCTCCATTTATTTAAATCGCAGCAACACGCGTCGGTTCAAATAGTATAACATATCATAAAACTGTTATGAGTGGGGCCTGTCCTAAAGGGGGTGTCTGCTCTACCGTTGCGAAGCGCGGGTACACAGCTAGTAACGTAAAAGAAACCATACCCTTCTATCGGAAGTTTTCGAGCTACGGCGTTCTGAAAATGTCAACCCCTATTTTGAACCCCTTGGAGATGACTGACAGTAACGTCGAGCTTCGAGGACCAACTAGACCCCGAACGGAACCTATAACCCGAATTTCATGAATTTTGATTCATGGTAACTAAGAAAAGTGGCCCGTACGGCGTACGGCGGACAGACAGAAATATTTTTATTGCAGTTTTGGATTCTACATACCTTGAAACGTAAACCATCAATTTTTGAGGGGGGGTAAGCATTTTTTTTTTCTTGCTCGATTCCAATGGTTCATTATTGAAAATAATAAACCAAATGGAAAAAAACAAGATTTTTGATACCGTAGACTTGATTTTGGTTTATTATTTTCAATAATGAACCATTGGAATCGAGCATGAAAAAAAAATTCTTACCCCCCTCAAAATTTGGTGGTTTACGTTTCAAGGTATGTAGAATCCAAAACTGCAATAAAAATATTTCTGTCTGTCCGCCGTACGCCGTACGGGCCACTTTTCTTAGTTACCATGAAAGAAAATTGATGAAATTCGGGTTATAGGTTCCGTTCGGGGTCTAGTTGGTCCTCGAAGCTCGACGTTACTTTCAGTCATCTCTAAGGGGTTCAAAATAGGGGTTGCAATTTTCAAAACGCCTATACCATTTTTTTACGTGAATATTTTTACGGTTTTAAATAGTTCTTGAACTTGCGAGTTTTTTAAGACCATCCGGAGCGTCGTACGTCCAGCCGTTCGTTCACAGTAAGGCCCCGAAGTTTGCACCGACAGGCATGTGAATGAAATTGTATACAATTCAAACCAAATCTCGTAACCAGAGACGCGCCCACAATAGGAAATTTGGCGGAGATGAAATCATTGCTAGGGATCACCTGATTATATTGGCGGAGTATGAAGTCGAGTTGATTGTTCTGTGATATTATTTCTTTTGAAAAACGCTGCAAAGTCCTTGTCACATGGGTTTATTATTCTATTGGACATACCTATAGAAATGCTGGCTGTTCATTTATTGTTTCTTTCGTGCGTAGTAATCGAAATAGCTATTTCTCATGGTTTCCATTAATTTTGGCTCTTGAAACACAAATTAGGTACGCTCTTTTTTTTCTTCTTTTTTTCTTAACTATCTTTGATCATTGGTAGTGCCATTTAATCGTCTTAATCTACGTGTTGACACTTTTTCCAGTGTTATTGTACAAACTGATGGTGATTTCAGACGATTTCCCTGGTTTTTCACTAATAAAAAATCAATTTTGGGAGCTGAACATTAGGTAGAACTCAATTTTCCAGTCTTTGGCCAAAATAGACTTAATATTCGGTTTTCTCGTCCCCAAAAACATGGAAAACGATATCTCAGAAGCTCATGTTACCAACATGTCGCTAAAACGCAAAAAGTACCTATTTTTACACACATTTTCACTCATAACACCCCTGGGTATATTCCGATCAGGCTGAAAAGTTTCGGGACACAACTAGGGCCCAAATGGAGCATGTGTGCGAAAGAACGAATTTTTTAGACCGAAAATGAAGCCTGTAGACGTGATACGGCGGACGGCGGACGGCGTACGGCGGACGGCGTACGGCGGACGGCGTACGGCGGACGGCGGACGGCGGACGGCGTACGGCGGACGGCGTACGGCGGACGGCGGACGGACATTGCATTTTTGGAATCTACGCACCTTGAAACGGAAAAGAAAAAAGTTTGAGGGGGTGTTATAAAAATTTTTTGCTGAGCGAATACATAGGTGTATTATTCACAGAATAATAAACCAAAACGCTGCAAAGTCCTTGTCACATGGGGTTTATTATTCTACAGAAATGTTGGCTGTACCTACATTTATTGTTTGTTTCATGTGAAATAATTGAAATAGCTATTTCTGATGGTTTCCACCAATTTTGGCCCCCAAAACACAAATTAGGTAGGTACGATCTTTTTTTTTTTTTTTTCAAATTATCCATGATCATTGGTAGTGCCACTTAATCGTCTTGATCTACGTGTTGAAACTTTTCCTAGTGCTGTTCTACAAATTGATGGTGATTTCAGACGATTTCGCAGGTTTTTGCCTCATAAAAAATCAATTTTGGGAGCTGAACATGTGGTACAACCTCAATTTTCCACTCCTTGGCCAAAATCGACCTCACATTCGATCTTCTCGTCCCCAAAAACATGGAAAACGATACCTCAAAAGCTCATGTTACCAACATGTTGCTAAAACGCAAAAACTACCTATTTTTACACAAATTTTCACTCACAACACCCCTGGGTATATTCCGATCGGGCTGAAAAGTTTCGGGACACAACTAGGGCCCAAATAGAGCATGTGTGCGAAAGAACGACTATTTTAGACCGAAAATGAAGCCTGTACACGTGATACGGCGGACGGCGTACGGCGGACGGCGGACGGCGTACGGCGCACAGTGGGGCAAACGTGGAAAAAAGTCAATTTTTTGAAAAATAAGAATTAATTGCCGGAATAATGGAATCCTATAGTAAACTTCCTGTAGAATCAAGGTATGATATGTAGCAGTTTTCAGTAAAAAAAATTTCATATCCTCAAATTTCTTAAGTAAAGTGAGAAAATCATAAATTTTGCTTAATTTTTAAGCGTTGTTATAAAAAACATAACACTTTTCTAAAAATTTATTTCTAAAGCGTAAGGGTTTATAACGATCATGAAAACACCCAACAAAGAAATGAGAGCATTGCTTAGGACAACAATACGCTTAGGAGGTATTTTGAAGAAAAAACACACTCTTTTTCATTGTCAATTGCATGTTTTGTGACTTTCAAAAACAGCTCCACAAGTCTCCAACGTGGCTGTTGAATATTTCTTTTCCAGGCGTAGTTAGGTAGCACCTGTATAAATTTCAGCTGCGCATATTTGCGCGTCTGACCTCTGCTCTCATTCTTTCAATAAGAAACAGTAGGCGTCGGTCAGAGCCCTACGCAAATGGGCTTGTTCAAACATGTGTTGTTTATTCAATTGGTTGAGTATTCGGCGTGCACTTTTATCACGCTATGAGAATCCTTTTAATACCACGTCAGTCTTCTCGGTTAGTCGTTCTATCCAGAGATGGAACCAATACAAATTTTATACGGTGATTTGTGTGAAGTTCTATTTAACGGAGGTGATATTGAACAATATATCGTGGGTAACTTCACACATCTGAAAGAAGATGAGCTCTCCTTGTTGATAACACAATTAAAAAAGAGGTTTCTCACTCATTTTAATCAAAGGTGGTCGACATCTGCCCGTAACAAGCAGAACTTTTTAAGAAAATACCGCGATTGGATGAAGGGTGAGTTTATGATTAATTTACCATATAGTGATGACAGGGCTTGTATGCAATCCGCGGAGGGCGGCTTTCATAGAATCGGACGACCTGAAAAACCTTTTGACGAGTGTGGTGAGAGGGGTAAGAGGTTTAAAATTGCAAAAATACGATCGTTGAACGATCAAAATTTGATAGATGCAGCTGGTTCCTCAGCCGAGGTTGATAAGTCACCAGTGTTTACTGCCGAATTTGCATTAGCTCTTTTCCTCCAAGCCAAGATGACCAGGTTTCAGTACGAAACTATCAGAGCTGCAACTAAAAGTGCAGGTTTTAATATCTTCCCCTCCTACAAAAAAGTGGCTGAGGCAAAAAAAAATTGCTATCCAAGTGGTGTTAATATATCGGAAACCGGTGGTGGGGTTCCGCTACAGAACTTGCTTGATCATACCGTGGATAGAATATTTCAAACAATGACAGAGGAGGAAATTGATAATTTGAAGGACCATAATGTCACATTACATACGAAGTGGGGATGTGATGGGGCCTCAGGCCAGCAAGAGTTTTCTCAATCGTTCTCACAAGTCAATGAAGGAAAAACTGACGCGAACCTATTCATGACGTCTATCGTGCCTCTGCGAATCACTGCAACTGATAATGACGATTCCATTAGTTGGTTGAATCCAAGACCTTCGTCAACACTATATTGTAGACCACTGAGATTTGATTATGAAAAGGAAACGGATGTAGTAGTTAAGACAGAAATATTGAGAGTAGAAAATGAAATTAAAAAAATCTGCAAGATATGAGACTGATTATAGGCACTCGTGCAATTACTGTAAAACATGTATTGCATTTCACGATGTTAGATGGGAAAGTAGCCCAAATTTGTACTGATACCACGGCTTCTACCAATTGCGTCATTTGCGGTGCTCGTCCAACGGAAATGAATAATGTGCAATCAGTAAAACAGAGACCTCCAAATCGCGAAGCTTTTAAACTGGGAATTTCTCCTCTCCATGCCAGAATTAAATTTATGGAGTATATTCTTCATCTTAGTTACAACTTAAAATTTCAGGCATGGAGGACCAATGCTACAACTAAGCCAATCAAAGATGCCGAGAAGAACCGAATTCAAAGAGAATTACTGAGTCAACTTGGTATAAGAGTTGACTACGTGAAGCAGGGCTACGGATCGAGCAATACAGGGAATACCTCGAGAAGATTTTTTGCTAACCCCTCAGTTGTAGCTTCGATAACTGGTATTGATATAACATTGATTTGCAGATTAGGGACAATCCTGGAAGTGATCAACAGCAGCAGTCATCAGATTGACGTTTCCAAATTCGCCACTTACACCCAAGATACTGCTGAATTAGCTGTGAGGTTGTACCCGTGGTACTATATGCCATGTACACTACATAAGATATTAATACATGGGTCCGAAATAGTTGAATCTGCTGCTCTGCCAATCGGTGCACTCTCAGAAGAAGCTCAAGAGAGTCGGAACAAGGACTACAAACATTTCAGAACTCATTACACAAGAAAAAATTCCCGATTGAACACCAACGAGGATATTTTTCATAAACTGCTAGAAACGTCTGACCCCTTTATCACTTCCTTGCGTCCATCTCCAAAGAAAAGGCTTGAAGATTTCAGCGCGGAAGCTGAGGCGTTACTTTCGTAAATGCAATGCGCTGTCAAATTTTGACTTTTCAAGGCATCCCGAATATGCTGATGCGCAAAAAGTGCAAAAATGAGTTGTAGTGAAGTTATTTATTTCATTTCTTTGTTATTTCAACAGAGGACATGAGCAAATTTTGAGAAGAAGCAAAATTTTCAGGTTGTTCCGAAGAAAATGTTCAGTTAAGTTTGATAATGAAACTCTTGTAAAACAGATAACATCGTTTTTTCTAGTGTATTTTTCCCCTCTGAATCGAATGAAACCACTCCCAAGTCGATATCATTATCCGTTTTCGAGATTCGTAGTTTTTTCCGTATTTTGGCCATTTGGCCCCACTGTGCGGCGTACGGCGGACGGCGGACGGATATTGCATTTTTTGAATCTACGCACCTTGAAACGGAAAAGAAAAAAGTTTGAGGGGGGGTTATAAAAATTTTTTGCTGAGCGATTACATAGGTGTATTATTCAGAGAATAATAAACCAAAATGATGGCTCTTTTGGAGTTTGTTGGTAGGTAGTGAAACTTGAACAAACGTTGAAGTATTATTGATGGGTAAATTATTACTACGGTAAATCATTACTCAACGGTAAATTATTACACAACGGTTCATTATACCATCTACGTAGAAGGGGCTGGAGTTTGTTGTTAGGTACTTTCGCAACTTTTTTCACTCCTCATCAACAATTTCTTTTCAGAACTTCATTATGTGTGTTTCTTTTTGTTAGGTACTGTTTGTCATCGGCAGAATTATTTTAGCAACATTTAACTCGTGATTTAGGTAGGTACCTAGTAACGAGTACGGGGTTAGGTACTAACCTACGGAGGGTCTGCGATCTACATAATATGTATAGAATAGTACATATCATATTATATAGAAGGGTTATCTATACATAGAGCTGTGATCTGTAACAGAAGGGTATTCTATACAAAATAATAAACCGTTGTGCAGGGATTTGCAGCGTTTTTAGATCAGATTCGATTTCTTCAGCACAACCTTGCTTCCATACTATGGTCTGGGTTTTTGTGATAACACCTCACAAACATTCTGAACATAACGGCTGACAGTTACTACCATCCACAGATTGACAGAACCAGAGTCGATGTAAATAGTTGGAACCATTCCACGAGATGTATTTGTACGGCAATAGTACCTTAAGTATGTAGGTACTACCCACATTATATAGATGTTCGACATTAACGTGCTCTGAAGATGTCGACCGTCCCAGGCCAGACATAATTTATTATAGAAGATATGCCGATGACAAGAATTGATTGATGGAAGAGGGGTACCTAACCAATATGGTGATAAGTACGAGTTCGTCAAAAAGGTGCGTCCGCCCAGAAAAGTCGATTAGGCAAACTCATTCAACTCTTTTACCATCAGTCTGTCGGATCACATTCAGTTATACCTACCGAATATTCCAATGATCTGCCAACATTAATTAGATATATTTTTATTTCACAGAGAATCAGGGAATTTTAGAAAAGTAACGCCGAGCTAGACCCCAAATGAGACCAACAAAACAAATTTCATTCATTTTGGTTTATGGTCAGAAACTTTTTGCAATATTTTCGGATTCCACGTACACTGAAATGGAAACCATCGAATTTTGAGGTGAGGTTATCTTTTCCCCCATGCTCGATTCCAAAGGTTCATTATAGAAAATAATAAACCAAAACAGTATTGGAACCCATCGTGTTTTATTCCACTGCTAATAATTGCTCATAACTGTGAATCATCTTGAAATTCAGTGGATACAAATACGAAACTTCACGAGGATATTAGGTTCTAGCCCCTACAACCTTTCCGTGTCTCTCCAACACGCAGATTGTTTCCCTCGCAAATTATGCCGCCTCAAGGAAAGTACCTCGTGAAAAACGTGCCTGCATCCCAAAAGAAGTTGAGTTATCGATTCCAACTTATATGGTACAGGTCAGTAAACTTTGCGTGCCACATGCTCCCCATCATAAAATCAACCTTTTACTGGGCGCTGTCAGTGCGAGTTAATAGGGACCCCTTTCTACCGCTGGCTTTTTTTCCATCTCGCGTTCCGCTATTTAATATTGGATTTCGGGACAATGGGCGAGTTCGGCACAGATTCGAAGCTGAATCCGGTCAGAATCTCCATATATCAGCGGACCTTCAATTCCGTATTACGGCGAACACCCATCAGATTAGCCCCATCCATCATTCGGGACGACTACCTGCAGTTCTGTTTCGTAGTGGCAGACTTTACCGCTGCTACCTAAGCTAACGCAACCGCAAAGGCCATAGCAGGCCGTTTGAAGATTAAAATCGGACACATTATTGAAAGAGGGCGGGCACTAAAGCAACGAACATAGTAAACAATCTGCCAACAACACAATAATTTTATTTTCATTAAGTAGTTGTTGGCAAGGCTTCCGACAAGAGCTACGATTGAGCCTGCAACCGAGTATACGCCAGCTCCCCCATTTCGTGTGGTACCTACCTAACCTACTAGTCGCTGAATCATTAGTATATATGTATATATATGTATATACACACGGGGAACCAGTCAGACTGCAAGAAGCGACTGTCAACTACTCCCACGGGCTTCTACTCGCAAGGATGTTCCTTGGATAGAGGCGGTATCAATGAAGTAAAGCCAGGTGCCAAGTGCCTTGGTGCCACATTGCTTAGAGTACAGTAGAGGAAGGGGTTCGCAATTTGCTAGACCAGATCGTACTGCTCATGCTATTGCGTGATCCGGGAGAGAAAAGTACGTTGGATACTTGACTGGCAGTAGCTGAGGTGCAGTTTCCTCAGCAGGGAACTCCGTGTCGCTAGAGGCGTTCAAATAATTTCAGCGATGCCAGAACACTGCAGTATTTTTCGAATGCTATGCCACGGAATTTGGAATTCCGTGGTTACAATGGAAGTTGATTTGGCTCCTCCACTTATCATCCTCCGGTCATTATTTTGGGCAAAATCCAATTTTCGGACTTCTGAATCCGTCGAGGTCACCACCATAGAATACTGACACTAAAGTATTTTGGTCACCACCATCTCGGCTCCGTATTCCATAGCAGACCTTACATATATTATTGCATGCTAAGGTGAACATCCTGTGGGCACCCCACGTTGACCCTGTCAGCCTCTTCAGAACAGCAAGTCGCCTTCAGTCTTTTTGGTTTATTATTTTCAATAATGAACCATTGGAATCGAGCATGAAAAAAAAAATTCTTACCCCCCCTCAAAATTTGATGGTTTACGTTTCAAGGTATGTAGAATCCAAAACTGCAATAAAAATATTTCTGTCTGTCCGCCGTACGCCGTACGCCGTACGGGCCACTTTTCTTAGTTACCATGAAAAAAAATTGATGAAATTCGGGTTATATGTTCCGTTCGGCGTCTAGTTGGTCCTCGAAGCTCGACGTTACTGTGAGTCATCTCTAAGGGGTTCAAAATAGGGGTTGAAATTTTCAAAACGCCTATACCATTTTTTTACGTAAATATTTTTACGGTTTTAAATAGTTCTTGAACTTGCGAGTTTTTTAAGACCATCCGGAGCATCGTACGTCCAGCCGTTCGTTCACAGTAAGGCCCCGAAGTTTGCACCGACAGGCATTTTCGACTCCAGTGTGAATGAAATTGTAAACAATCCAAACCAAATCTCGTAACCAGAGACGCGCCCACAATAGGAAATTTGGCGGAGATAGAATCATTGCTAGGGATCACCTGATTATATTGGCGGAGTATGAAGTCGAGTTGGTTGTTCTGTGATATTATTTAATTTGAAAAATGATGGCTCTATTGGAGTTTGTTGGTAGGTAGTGAAACTTGAACAAACGTTGAAGTATTATTGATGGGTAAATTATTACTACGGTAAATCATTACTCAACGGTAAATTATTACACAACGGTTCATTATTCCATCTACGTAGAAGGGGCTGGAGTTTGTTGGTAGGTACTTTTGCAACTTTTTTCACTCCTCATCAACAATTTCTTTCCAGAACTTCATTATGTGTGTTTCTTTTTGTTAGGTACTGTTTGTCATCGGCAGAATTATTTTAGCAACATTTAACTCGTGATTTAGGTAGGTACCTAGTAACGAGTACGGGGTTAGGTACTAACCTACGGAGGGTCTGCGATCTACATAATATGCATATAATAGAATAGTACATATCATATTATATAGACGGGTTATCTATACATAGAGCTGTGATCTGTAACAGAAGGGTATTCTATACAAAATAATAAACCGTTGTGCAGGGATTTGCAGCGTTTTTAGAGAACTTTTCATGGGTAGTCAAAGACAGCCCTGAATCCTTCACTCCTTAATAAGTGGCACAGAGTGAGTCTGATTGAGTGGCCTTCCAGCAATGATTCAAGGAGACATGGTGACTCTCGGTAGAGAAGGTAAATAACAGGAACTCCGTTTTCAACACATTTACTAACACCTCATTCATGTGAGTCCACGCTGCACGTTTCTCTAGGGAGCTGTTCAGAAAGGACTCAAATTTTGGTATCTCCTGGAAGTAGTCATCAGCATACAGAATGTATCAATGTGACCGCGAGGTGACGAAACAGATTGCGATGACAAACAATAGCTGGCTCAAAACTCATCCCTGAGGCACTTCCTGCCTTGGGACGAAAAAGGCGGAACGACGGAACCAAGAGGAAAGCTGGCCACCGAGCTCCAAATTTGGACCAGCAACCTGCGAAAATCTTGACAAAATCTGTCATTAGGTCACAGCCATGACACACACACACACACACACACACACACACACACACACACAGTCATCACAGTCATGATTTAATTGGTAGATTCATTATGAAATATAAGAGAAATGTCTAGATTCGAAATAAAAACTGAACAACCCAAAAAATTAACAAGGGATGCATAATAAAGTTCACCCACCTCAGATTCAAGAACCGTTCCTTATTCCCCCCAAGGATTATGATGTGACTGAAACCCCTCGACGACCGGGCTATTAGGAAGTCATTAAAATTGAGTGGCGGTAATTACTTGAGCCAACTCCTGTCCCTGGCAAGTCCTCTGAACCGAAAGATCACACTCAACTTTCCAAGTTTGTGTCGGTGTTGTCGAATATTTAATGAAAATCATCCGCACTCAAAGCCCCAGTATATTACAAAAGAAAGGATGTAAGAAGTCATAATGGAAGGCAACTCGACAGTACAAGTAGAGATATCCACCTTAAATTGGAGTGAAGCACCGCACAAAGTTCCAGTGCAATAACGAAAGAAGTAAGGGAGGGAAAATCCGTTGAACGATTTCTGATCGGTTAAAATGACGAAAATGGTGGGAGTCTGATCGCCACTCACTGTGATAACCTCGGGTCAGACAAATTTTGATCCAGATGTAAAAAAATGAATTAAAAATGAAGAAAAATTAAGAAATGGGCGTTCATTGAACACTATCTACCTTAAAATCAATGTAGGTACTGATGTGAACTTATATTGCGTCAATTACAGTACCTATTTTCTCACTTTGTCACGACTGTAACATATTATACTTGTTTATTGAAAACAAAATTTTCCCTCTACCATAGTACTGAGATTTCGAAAAGAAAACTCAAACTATTGGAGACATCAATGTTGAAAAATAAGTTGGAATACCAACTAGGAAGGGATGTCCCAAAAGTAGCGATACTTTTTGAAAAAAGTACCGATACATATCGATATTTTTTGAAAAAGTATCGATACATATCGATACTTTTTTCTCTAATATATATATCGCAGTATTGATTTTTTTTCCAGTATCGGAGCCGATACTTTCTTTATCCCTCACATTTCATCAGTTTCAGTACCTCTAACTCCAACTAGATTGATGGGAAGCCAATCACTTCAGCAAATTAAAGAAAGTTAATGTACCACCACCTCCAGCTCTCAGTGAGAATCAGCTGTCCTCCATCTAGTAGGAAGGAAAAAATGTTAACCCAACCAAGCAACCAATCAACCTAAATCAATAGCTTTTTGATTGGAATTTCTTTGTTCTTTCTTGCTTCTGATATGATTGTGCCGAATTAACGAAATAATGTCATTAATAATAATGTCATGCCTTGTCATGTCTTGTCAATAATTTTGAAAAACAAGCGCCCAAACAAAAAAAAGGTTTCAAATAAAAAACGCTGCAAATCCCTGCATAACGGTTTATTATTTTGTACAGAATACCCTTCTGTTACAGATCACAGCTCTCTGTATAGATAACCCGTCAATATAATATAATATGTACTATTCTATACGTATTATGTAGATCGCAGACCGTAGATCGTAGGTTAGTACCTAACCCCGTACTCGTTACTAGGTACCTACCTAAATCACGAGTTGAATGTTGCTAAAATAATTCTGTCGATGACAAGCAGTAACTAAAACGGCAAAAAGAAACGCAAATAATGAAGTTCTGAAGGAAATTGTTGATGTAGAGTGAAATAGATGCCCCTTCTACGTAGATCACTGTTTTCTGTGGTAAATACCTATAGTGAACCGTTGTGTAATAATTTACCGTTATGAAATAATTTACCTTTATGAAATAATTTACCGTTTTGTAATAATTTACAGTTGTGTAATACTTTGCCGTTGTGCAATAATTTACCACTGTGTAATAATTTACCCGTCAATAATACTTCAACGTTTTTCCAAGTTTCAGAAGTACCTACCAACAAAATCCAATAGTCCATCACTTATCAAATGAAATAATATCGCAGAACAACCAACTCGACTTCATACAGCCATCCATGATTATAGTCAGGTGCTCCCTAGTGATGAATATCTGGACCGGATTTATACCGTTTGATTCACGATCGTGTTGACGAAGCTTTTTGGCGCACACGAACGGCTGGACATACAATGCTCCGGGTGGTCTCAAAAAATTGTTTAGCTCAAGACAAATTTGCTAACGTAAAGAAACCATACCCTTCTTGTGTTGGACCCATAGCTTATAGTTACTCTTGGTTACCAGCGAGTTGCTTCCAAGATAAACAATAAAATAGTGAGTCCGTTTTCTGCATTCGAATTGACTGTCTACTTATTGTAGAACTAGTAACACAACATGGCGCTGCGGACAAAAGGACGTGCGAGACGTCAAGAGGATCACGACGATCCACCACCGATTCAGTCAGGAGGGTTTCGGTATCAAGGGCCCGTTCCCGACAGGTTCGATTTCAAGTCCGACGACTGGCCGCGCTGGTTAAAGCGATTTGAGCGGTATAGGATGTCTTCAGGACTATTCAAGGAGCCGGACGCTGTACAAGCTAACTGCCTGATGGGACACTTGGGCGACGAAGGTGAGGACGTTCTATCTTCCTTTAACATACCTGAGGACGATATTAGTTACGACATTTTAGTAGAGAGATTCTCCAAATATTTTGAGAAAAATGTAAATGTGATTTTTGAAAGAGCGCGGTTCAGGAAATGCTACCAGCAGGATGGGGAGACATTTGATTCTTTCTTGACGCGTCTACACTAGCTCATTAAATTTTGCAACTATGGAGCCCTTAAAGACGAAATGATTCGGGATCAGATCGTCATAGGAGTACTTGATTCAAAGCTTTCGGAGAAACTGCAGCTAGACAGTGGCCTTACTTTAGCGTCCGCTGTCTATAGAGCCAAGCAATCGGAGTTGGTCAAGAGCCAACAAGTCACGGTCCGCGGCGAACGTGAGGTCGCAGAAGTGGCAACCAACAGGGCAAGAGGCTCTTCCGGGCCTGTTCAAGGCCAATCTCGGAGAGGGGTATGCTACCGCTGTGGCCGTCAAGGGTTTCACACCCAAGACAGTTGTCCTGCTGCCAAAGCCAGGTGTAATTTTTGCAAGTTGGAGGGACATTTCGCGATATGCTGCTTTAAAAAGAAGCGCACAGTTACAGATGAAGTAATGTTGGAGAACTCGGGGAGAAATTTAGAGGGTGAATCCATTAGACTCGGTACTGCGGCTTTACACATTGATCACGTTTCTGGCGCTTCATTTTCGGCCCCTATTATGGTTCCAATTCACCTGAATTCACATCCCGTCACTTTCAAAGTTGATACTGGGGCTGATGCGACATGTGTGCCACCGTCCGTCTTGAACGGCATTGGGGTTTCACCGTCGGCTTTGGTTCCGTATCGTGGGAAGATAAGCCATGCTGGGCGGGGCACTCTCACCTGCTTGGGAACATTTTCTGCAAGACTCCGCTACGGACCTTTCTCCACCCAGGATCAAATTTTTGTCATACAGGAATTGGTGACCCCCCTTCTGGGAAGGTCTTCGATAGAGGGGCTAAAGCTTATATCAGTCAACAGGTGCCCTTCCGTACTAGAAGTACAGGTGGAAGATGAATTTTCAGAACTTTTTCAACCTCTTCCAGGAGTCATGGCAGGCGGCCCGTACAGGATTAAGCTGAAGGCCCAGTCCATACCATATGCCATTACAGCCCCACGCCGGGTTCCGTTCGCTCTAATTCCAGCAGTCAAGGACGAGCTTCGACGAATGGAAGCCAACGACATAATTTCTCCTGTTACCGAGGGCACGGAGTGGTGCGCCCCTATTGTCGTTGTAGGAAAAAAAGATGGATCCATCCGTCTATGCGTGGACTACACTGAACTAAACAAATTCGTGGTCCGAGAGCGTCTTGTTCTTCCCTCCACAGAGGACACGTTAGCCAGGATAAGAGGCGCTAAACTTTTCTCCAAATTGGATGCCAGAATGGGGTTCTGGCAGGTATCGCTGGATGAGGAATCTCAAAAACTTACAACTTTCGTTACACCATTCGGTAGGTATTATTTTAAGAGATTGCCATTTGGTATTTGTTCGGCCCCAGAACACTATCAAAAACGTATTTGTCAGGCTCTTGATGGTCTAGAGGGCTGTGCTAATTTGATGGATGAAGTCCTCGTTTTTGGGGCGACTCGCGAGGAGCATGACGAACGTCTACGCAAGGTTTTAAATAGGTTCAAACTACACAACATTACGCTGAACAGAGAAAAAAGTTTGTTTCGCAAATCATCCACCGTCTTTCTAGGACATCTGATATCTGCAGAAGGCATCGCTCCAGATCCTAGGAAAACTGAGGCAGTCAGCAGAATGGAACCCCCAAAGGACGTTAAAGAACTACGACGGTTCCTTGGAATGTACAACTACCTAACAAGATTTGTCAAAGATGCTGCAGATTTTTCCAAACCCCTGCGAGACCTTCTGAAATCTAACACCGAGTATTTGTGGTCGCAGGTGCACACTGAGGCGTTCAACAAAATGAAATCCGCAATGACGGCGACACCAATTCTACAGCAATTTGAGCCTAACAATGACATCAGGGTCTCCGCAGATAGTTCCTCTTTTGCTCTAGGGGGAGTACTAGAACAGAAGGTTCAGGGACAGTATCGTCCCGCAATGTATATATCACGTGGATTGACTGAGACCGAACGAGGCTACGCACAAATCGAGAAGGAAGCACTCGCACTGACCTGGGCTTGTGAACGCCTTTCTTTGTATTTGTTGGGAAAGCATTTCCTCTTGCAAACTGTTCACAATCCTCTAATTTCTTTAATGGGGTCGAAACCTTTGGCTGAACTAACTCCCCGCTTGCAACGCTTACGCCTGCGACTTATGAAGTTTGATTACACACTGACTCATGTTTCGGGGAAAGACTTTCATGTTCCAGATACGCTGTCTAGGACCACTGATGCCGGACTAGACGCTGCTGACTTTGAACTTGGAGAAGTCCTCAAAGCAAACGACCAGTTGATATTCAACACACTACCAGTTTCAGATGTTCTACACAACGTTATTAAGGAACAATACTTGAAGGATCACACCCTACAATCTGTGATCAGGAAATTGGCAGATGGGTGGGAGCGGGAGGATGACCCCTGTCTCCGCCAATATCACAAGTATCAACATCTACTTTCTTCACACGACGGCATGATTTTGTATGGCACGCGAATCTTGGTTCCCAAAGCACTGAGGAGTCTAATGTTGGACAAACTTCATTCAAGTCACTTAGGGGTTGGAAAATGTCGCAAGTTTGCTCAGGAAACGGTTTGGTGGCCAGGTATCAATGCTGACATAGAGCGAAAGGTCAGGGACTGTTACACGTGTGCCAAGTATCGCTCGAGTCATTCCGACCCGATGATTCCTACAGACTATCCACAGCTACCATGGTCAATGGTGGGGATCGATTTCTTGAAGGCGAAAGGAGAACTTTATCTAGTACTCCAGGATTACTATTCTCGGTTTCTCGAAATTCATCTGGTCAGAAACAACCAAGCCCCCACCATAGTGAGAATTCTGAAGCAGATTTTTGCCAGACATGGAGTGCCTCACAAGCTGCGAAGCGACAATGGTCCCCCGTTCAACAGCCACGTTCTTACAGACTTCGCCAAGCAGTTCGGCTTTGAGCTTGTAACCAGTAGCCCTACTTATCCTCAATCTAACGGGCTTGCAGAGGCTGCAGTGAAGACGGCCAAGCTTTTGATTTTAAAATGCGCCGATTGGACGGAAGGTCTTCTTCATTACAACAGTACCTCACTTGAGAATGGCTACTCTCCGTCAGAGCTCCTAATGGGCCGCAAGCTCCGCACCACAGTTCCAGTACTGCAAGATACATTGAGACCAGCTCTAATAGACGATGCGGTCCTGAGATATAAGGAGCAGAGGAGAAGAGGGTTATCAAAAAGGCGGTACGATCGCAGACACGGAGCTTCATCGGAGAGGCCGGAATTGGAACCCGGACAATATGTCTGGATTCGTAATATGAAGATGGCGGGACGCGTTTTGAGGAAGATGGACCAACCCCGATCTTATTTAGTTGAGACAGAGAGAGGCGGAAGGATCCAGCGAAATCAGTTTCACCTCGTCCCTTTCAAACCTGATGATCCTCCAGGAACGGTCTGAGGAAGGGGAGATGTGTTGGACCCATAGCTTATAGTTACTCTTGGTTACCAGCGAGTTGCTTCCAAGATAAACAATAAAATAGTGAGTCCGTTTTCTGCATTCGAATTGACTGTCTACTTATTGTAGAACTAGTAACACAACAATCGAAAGTTTTCGAGATACGGCGTTCTTAAAATTTCAACCCCTATTTTGAACCCCTTAGAGATGACTGACAGTAACGTCGAGCTTCGAGGACCAACTAAACCCCGAACGGAACCTATAACCCGAATTTCATCAATTTTATTTCATGGTAACTAAGAGATGTGGCCAGTACGGCGTACGGCGTACGGTGGACAAACAGAATTTTGGTTTATTATTTTCAATAATGAACCATTGGAATCGAGCAAGAAAAAAAATTCTTACCCCCCTCAAAATTTGATGGTTTACGTTTCAAGGTATGTAGAATCCAAAACTGCAATAAAAATATTTCTGTCTGTCCGCCGTACGCCGTACGCCGTTTTTCATGCTCGATTCCAATGGTTCATTATTGAAAATAATAAACCAAAAGAAGTGATTTATTGTTTCGTTCATTTTATAATATTATCCTGAAATAATTCTTCGATAGACTGATGATAGTATTTTATCTTATGTAAAAACGTGGGATGTGATATAATATTCATTGTCACGCTGACGGAGAGAGAACAAAAACGACAATTCCACCCATTTTTGAAAAAAGTATCGAGAAGTATCGATACGATATATATATATATATCGACACTTTTGAAGTATTGGACATCCCTACTACTAGGTACGTACCGTTAAGTATCAGAACCTTAGCTTTGTGGATATCAAAACACATTACACAATTATTTTGTACGTCTACTTATATTATAGGTAGTTATATTATGTTAATTTATTAGGGAAGCATAGTACAATACTAATTTAATAGTATTCTTGTTCCAATTAAAGAACCAATGAAGGAGGAATTATGCGAGGAAGATAGGTCACTTGACATCTGTCTGAAATAATGTTATTTTTCCCTACGTGACGAACGAAGTTCGATACAACCTAATGATATGGAAGGTTTTCGGGCTCAACAGCTCTCAGACACGCACGCTAACGCTGACAGAGGCCTGTAACAACTGTCGTAATGCATGACTGGGTTATCGAGGGTCCTACGACAACAACGATCGTGAAACCTTTGAGTTTATTTGAGTAAATCTACAAAAGTTCGAGTTCTAAATCATACAATTTACCTCTAATACGTAACAAATTAATCGTGTCATTCATCGTGATAGCACAGGGATTGTTCATCGTACCTGCAATCAATGGGGTATGGTGGAAACGCCTCTGTGATGAATTTAAAATTCTCATCACGGTGGCGTGGAAGGAAGGTGAGTGAGTGAATTTAGGTAAGGAGAGAAAAGGAGGAAAAGTCGCAGGCGGCTGTAGTCAACCGAACATCTACGACTTTTGGAGGAGAGAGAGGTGGTGTGGAAGGAAGGTGAGGAAAAGTCGCAGGCGGCTGTAATCAACCGAACATCTACGACTTTGGAGGAGAGAGAGGTGGATGAGGGAATTTCACCTAGGCGGCTGTAGTCAACCGTTCATCTAGGTGAAGGAGAGGAAAGGAGAGGTCCCTTGTCTAGGCGGCTGTATTCAACCGATCATCTAGACAAGGAGGAGGAGGAGAGAGGAGAGAGGAGGTGAAATTCCCAGGCGGCTGTATTCAACCGATCATCTGGGAGGTAAGGTAAGAGAGAGAAGAGAGAGCTGGTTAGAGGAAGTGTCGAATGAAGCTTGAGCGCCAGGATCCGGGGTTATATAGTACTTGGGGGCCTCTCCCTCCAGCTCCTTGCTGGGAGCTGGTAGTGGGGCCCCAGGTTGAGTAACCCTGGGTTCTGTCGCCTGTCCCCACTCATGTCTTTATTTACGGAGCTTTTAGTTTGGCGTTTGAATATTGGTGAGAACTTAATATGATAGGAGTGTTCCCGGGAGGGACTCACGACAGAGGTCCCCCCAGTTTGAACCAATATTGGTGCTGAAGGCGCAAGATGACAGGAGCTGAGGGCTACGGCAAACAAGAGGTGGTCGCTGAAGGCGCAAAATGACAGGAGCTGAGGGCTACGGCAAACAAGAGGAGGCGCGGAAGGCGCAAAGAGACAGGGGCTGAGGGCCGATGCAAACAGAGGTTGAGCTGAAGGCGGTGCTTAAAAACTAGTAGTAACATGGTAGATGGTAAGTAACATAGTAGATAAGTAGTAACATGTTAGATGATAAGTGAGTAGGTAGAACATAAGGCAGGTAACATGGTAGTAGACGATAAGTAAGTAGATGATGATAAGTAAGTAACATAGTAGATGATAAGTAGTAACATAAGGTAGAATAAGTAGGATGAGAAGGCGAGAGTATGTACAGTGCAGTGGTCATGATCCCTAAACATTGGCGTTTAGGGAAGTGATCGGCAAGGGCGAGATGAGGGAGATGAACAATATTTACAATGAGATGAACAATATTTACAATGAGATGGAGTATGTACAGAGGATGAATGAGTAGTTACAGATGACGGGTGAGTATTTACAGTATTTACAGATGAATTAGTATATACAGATAGTACAGAGGTATGTACACACATTTGGTCACTTTGCGGGAGGCGGTTGCGATGGTCCGCCGGTTCCTGGGTGTGGTGTGGCGAGTGGTTGTGTGTGTGTGTGTGTGAGTATAGTGTGTTGGGGGCAGTCGCCGGCGGCCGACGCGTTGAGGTGGCCACGGAGGGGCCTCGAGTTCCGGTACAGTGCGAGTGGGTTGATAAGACACCAGCGCTGTCCCGGAATCTCAAGGCCCCGCCGTGATTTCTCATAGCGGGGCGGGGGACTTGGCCGCCGGGACGAGGGGGGCGTGGGGACGCTCCCTCCGTCCGTTCCGTCGCCCGGGCCGTTTCGTCCCGGCGGGAACTATTGGGGATATCCCCGACGATGGAGGGGAGGGAGGGGGATCGAAGATGGAAAATTGGGGGGGAATTAAAACGGGGGGCTCCGAAATTGGCGGTTGGGCGGGGGGTGTTGGGTTTTTGGATGGTATGGGGGGGTTGTGAAGCTGAATGGTTGAAATTTGAACAGGGGGGGCTGAAATTTGGACAGGGGGGGCTGAAATTTGAACGGGAGGCGGGGGAGGCATGAGTTCCGCAAGGCGGAACTCGTGACGGATGGAATCCATCAGGGGGTCGGTTGGGGTGTAGGGGGGGTGTACCCCCGTGGCTTGTGCTACGCGAAATTCGCGTAGAATTCGCCACTGGGGGTACTTCCATCGTCGGGGCCGGGGAGGTAACCCGGAGATCCGTGGCGGAACAAAATAAAGCGGTGTGGCAGGCCCGGGCGAGGGGGGTAGGGGGGAAAGCGGGTCCGGGACAAAAACGTCCCGGAGAATCGCCGCCATTTCCGGATCCGAGTCGAAATCCGGAAACGACGGAGGTGACGGGTGTTGCGGGAAGAGCTGATGGTGCATCGTGAACGGACGGCGGGAGACTGATAGTGTTAGGTGTTGGGGTTAGCACAGGTGCGGGTTTACACCTGGCTAACGGGACTGTATGTGGTTTGCCGTCAATTAACAGGGTTGCGGTTGTATGTGTTGTGCGAATGACTTGAAAGGGCCCGGCGTAAAGTGGTTGGAAAGTTTTATGGATGCCGGGCTCTTTCAGGTACATGTGTGTTGTGGTGAAAAATCGTTTGGGATAAGTGGTGTCGTTTGTCGGTGTTGTTGAGTGTAGTGGTTCCCTGTTAATTGACGGTGTGTGGTGTGGAGTGAAAATATCGGCCGGTAAACGTAGCGGGTCTTTAAAGGCGTTTTGTGCGGGGCTAGTTTGGTCTGAAGGACGGGCGGATGTTCGAAGGCTGAGCAAAATGTAGGGGAGGGATTTTGTCCAGGAAGGGGAATTTGTCGATGTAGAAATGGCTTGTTTCAGGACCGAGTGCCACCGCTCTATTTTCCCGTTGGATTGGGGATGGTATGGGGTAGTGTGAATTTTGTGTATGCCGAGGGAACGCAGTAAATCGGAAAAGTGGGCGGACTCGAACTGCCTCCCTTGATCGACCGTGACTGTCCGCGGACAACCGTAACGGCTAACCCATTGAGAAAGGAAAGCCGTTGCGACGGTGTCCGCGGTGATGTTTGAGAGTGGAATGCATTCCACCCAGTTGGTGGCACGGTCGATCATCGTGAGGCAGTATTTTTTCCCCTCGGACGGGGGAAGGGGGCCCACTAAATCCAGATGAACGTGTTCCCACGGCAGGGAGTCGGGAATGGGTTGAGGAGGGACATGCGGGTGGGCCGAGACTTTGAAACGCTGGCACTTCTGGCACCCCAGAACCCAGTTACGAATATCTGTATTCATATGGGGCCAGAAGTACCGCGTCTTGATGAGGTCCCGGCTCGCCCGAATGCCAGGATGGTGAAGGGAATGGTAGTGGAGGAACAACTGCCTCCTCAACCCCGGTGGGACGTAAGGGCGCGGTGAATCGGCCGTTACGTCGCACCAGAGGTCGAGGGGGGGCAGCTGTTCCAACTTGGATGCGGAAATGAGGTTGGAGAGGGCGGGGTCAGAGATGGGATCTTGGTGTGATTTGATGGATTGAGGGGAAGGGAATGGCAGCAACTCCGCCACCGGCGCCGGGACAGGGGTGGGTCTGGAGAGTGCGTCCGCCACGCAGTTGTCGGCCCCCGGCAGATATCGAATATCGGACGTAAACTGTCCGATAAACTCGAGCTGCCGGAGGCGACGCGGGGAGGCGGACTTGCGATTTTGAAGGAGGGCGTGGGTCAGGGGCTTATGGTCTGTAATGACAGAGAACTGCCTGCCCTCCACGAAGTCACGAAAGTGTTTTATGGCTTCGTGGATGGCGAGGAGTTCCCTGTCGAAGGTAGAGTAGTTTTTCTGGGTGGGGGATAAGGTTTTAGAAAAGAAGCCAATGGGTTGGGGGGTGGCGCCGGTGTGCTGTTGGAGCACTGCCCCGATGGCCCAATCGGACGCATCGGTAGTGATGGAAAGGGGAGCGTGAGGGTCGGGGTGGGCTAATAGAGCGGCGTCTACTAGGTCCTGTTTGCAAATTTTGAAGGCGGAGGAGAGTTGGGGGGTCCAGGTGATGGGGCGGTTATCATTTTTTTTGGAGGGTTGGGGAATGGCGTGTATGAGTGGTTGTTGATGTTGAGCGGCGTGTTTTATGTGTCTACGGTAAAAATTGAGCATACCCAGGAAGCGGCGGAGCTCGGTGACCGTGCGGGGTTGCGGGAAGTCAATAATCGCGTGGACCTTGTCCGGGAGGGGTGTGATGCCGTCCGAGGATACTTGGTGGCCGAGGCAGCGGACGGAGGGTTGGCCGAGGACACATTTGTCGGTGTTGACTAGGAGGCCTTCGGAGGAAAAGATGTTGAGGACTTGCTGTAGGTGGGCGAGGTGTTCTTCCTGGGTCTTGGAGGCGATCAGTATATCGTCGAGAAAACAAAATACGAAAGGCAGGCCTCGCAAGATACTGTCCATATACCGCTGCCAAGTTTGCGCCGCGTTCCTTAATCCGAAGCCCATCTTCACATACTCAAATAACCCGAACGGGGTAATTATAGCGGTTTTCGGGACGTCGGGGGGGTGGATATTGATGTGATGGAACGCTCGCGAAATATCAAGGGTGGAAAAGATCGTGGCGCCATGGAGATGTGACGAAAAGTCACGCAGGTGGGGGACATTATAGAGGTCCGGCGTGGTTTTTGCGTTGAGCCGCCGGTAGTCCCCGCAGGGGCGGATATCCCCGTTGGGCTTCTGGACGATGTGGAGTGGAGAAGCCCAAGGGGATTTTGAGGGGCGTATGATACCGTCGGCGATGAGTTTGTCGAAATGTTGGCGGGTCTTTGACAACTGAAGGGGATGTAGGCGGCGGGCTTTGGCGGTGATGGGTGGTCCTGTGGTCTCAATATGGTGCTGGACAGTGGAGATGTGTGCAGAGGGGCGGCACTGGGGACGGTAGTTGAGGAGGAGGCGTTCGAACTGTGTTGGGGGGTGGTTGATAGCGTGAATGAATCCAGGTATGGGTGTTTTGGTGGCGGGGTCGATCAGGCGCGCGTTTCGGACGTCGACCTGGAGACCGAAATAGGCAAGAAAATCGGCCCCCAGGATCGCCTTCTCCACGTCCGCCACGGTAAACTCCCACTCGTACGCGAGCCCGCTCATATGAACAGAGGAGCGGTACGTCCCGTACGAGGGGATGGTGGTACCGTTGGCGGCGTAGAGAAGCTGCCGGTAGCAGCGCGCCTGACGACGGAGGATGTTGTTGGGGAATATCGACAGCGCCGCCCCCGTGTCCACCAGGAAAGGAACATTTGTTTTCCTGCAGCGCAGGAAAAGTCGCTGGTGGGTCGGAAGGGCGTTGTGTTTGATGGCGGAGGCGGGGACGTGTGGTGGAGGTGGCAGGTCCTCCGCGAAGGAGACGCGGGGCGGTCTGTTGCTGGTCCGGAGGGTGGGATTTGTAGCGGCCGGTGGAGTGGTGGCCGGAGGGGGTTGTGCCCTGGGGGCGGGCTTGGCGGGTCCATTCCGAGGTGGGGGAATGGAAGCGGCGGCGTGAGTGGCGGCCGGAGGGTTGGTAGCCCTTGTGGCGGGCGGGGCGGGTCCGTTCCGAGGTGGGGGAACGGCAGCGGCGGCGTGAGTGGCGGCCGGAAGGTTGGTTGCCCTTGTGGCGGGCGGGGAGGTTCCGTTCCGTGGTGGGGGAACGGCAGCGGCGGCGTGAGTGGCGGCCGGGAGGTTGGTAACCCTGGTGGCGGGCGGGGAGGTTCCGTTGCGGTGGTGGTGGGGTGAGGGTTTCGGCGGCGCTGCAGGCGCGGCCGGGAGGTTGGCCGCCGTGGCGGCGGCGTAGGAGGGGTAGCGCGGTCCGGTGGTGGTGGCTGTGTGAATGCGGGCGGGGGGGGTAGGTGCATGGTCCCCCCCGTGTTGGCGAGGAGGGGGGCCCGCCGGATTTACCGGCGGGCGGCTGCGTTTCCCTGCTTAGGGGCGAAGGAGCAGGGGGGTTGGCACTTGCGGGCCTCCCCACCGAAGTTTACGTGATAGAAACAACGGTGGGGGGGGTCCGCAGGGAGGTAGTCGGTTGTAGTGGGGCGGGCTGAGGTGGGTGCGCGCGCAGCTGCCGGGGAGCGTCCTCTGCGCTGGTGGGGAGGGGATGCGTTGCGGCGCTCGGGTGAGCGCTGGCGGCGGCGGTCGGCGGACGAGTCGCGCCGGCGGTCCGCCGAAAGGGGTCGACGTCCGTCGAGGGAGGGTGCCCGGCCGCGGTCCCGGGATTTTGTGCGGTCCCGGAACGGCGGGGGGTGGCGCGGAGTACGCACCTCACCGACGGCGGCCGCAGCGGCCAAATCGTGCACGGTGTCCGCGAGCCGTAGGAGGGGCTCGTCGGGACCGTCGAGATGGCTGGCAAGGGCCATCTGGATGGGGTGGGGAAGGGCACGTAACCAGAACGTGCGTGCGATGTCGGCGGTCATAATTCCTTGCAGCTGGTGTCGCAGCCGTCGGTAGAGGTGGGAGGGCTTCTGGTCGCCGAGGTGTTGAGGTTGGGAGAGGGCGGCTACTCGGGCGATCTTCGACGGCTGGTAGGTGTTGATGAGGCGGCTGCGGAGGTCGTCGTACGCAGCGGCGGCGTCGGGGGAGATATCCGAGGTCTGCAGCAGGATCTCGTAGGGCAGAAGCGAAATGATCCGGGAGTACCGGGTTTTCTGGCTGCGGATGTTGGCGGCCGAAAATGCTGCGTCTACTTGGAAAAACCACAGCGCCGGGTCGTGCGTGTAGAAGGGGGGCAGCGACAGAGGGAACGCAGCGGACGCCGTCATGACGTTGGCGGCGGCTGCGGCCATAGCGGCGGCGGCGGTGGCGGTGTCCGACGTCGCAGAGGTCGGCGGGGAGAGCGTGGAGAAAGGGTTGTCGGCCAATGCGTCGGATGTCGCAGCGGCGGGCGGCTGCAGTGTGGCTGGTCGCAGGAGCGGCGGCGTCGGTGAGTTCGGGTCCATTTCTGTAACTAAAATTCAAAAATTTGACGTGGTTTTGAATTTCGAAATTCGCAATCGGCGGGAGCGGTGGTGCGTTGAGTTGAGAGGTGAGTGTTGAGGGTTGGGCCAAGAATTGCGAATTTAAACTGACTGGTTAAAATTTTGAATTTAAAATTGGGGACACCGAACTACTTGACTGGGGCGACACATGAGGTGGGAAGGTGGGAAGGAAGAAGGTTGAGTGAACGTCGGGTTCACCACTGTGATGAATTTAAAATTCTCATCACGGTGGCGTGGAAGGAAGGTGAGTGAGTGAATTTAGGTAAGGAGAGAAAAGGAGGAAAAGTCGCAGGCGGCTGTAGTCAACCGAACATCTACGACTTTTGGAGGAGAGAGAGGTGGTGTGGAAGGAAGGTGAGGAAAAGTCGCAGGCGGCTGTAATCAACCGAACATCTACGACTTTGGAGGAGAGAGAGGTGGATGAGGGAATTTCACCTAGGCGGCTGTAGTCAACCGTTCATCTAGGTGAAGGAGAGGAAAGGAGAGGTCCCTTGTCTAGGCGGCTGTATTCAACCGATCATCTAGACAAGGAGGAGGAGGAGAGAGGAGAGAGGAGGTGAAATTCCCAGGCGGCTGTATTCAACCGATCATCTGGGAGGTAAGGTAAGAGAGAGAAGAGAGAGCTGGTTAGAGGAAGTGTCGAATGAAGCTTGAGCGCCAGGATCCGGGGTTATATAGTACTTGGGGGCCTCTCCCTCCAGCTCCTTGCTGGGAGCTGGTAGTGGGGCCCCAGGTTGAGTAACCCTGGGTTCTGTCGCCTGTCCCCACTCATGTCTTTATTTACGGAGCTTTTAGTTTGGCGTTTGAATATTGGTGAGAACTTAATATGATAGGAGTGTTCCCGGGAGGGACTCACGACAGCCTCCTAAGCCAGGACTCCCAAGCACTTTTGTGTTTGACTTTAAGATTCTACTAAAGGGATAAATGTAATGATGCAGGTTCCGTGGAACAAGCGACTAGGACACCTTACTTGATGGAAGCGATTCATACATACAATGAAATCTGTTTCTTGAGTAAAATAAGATACATATCAGGCCGCGAGTGCTGCCCTAGAACCTAGAAGTAGAGGTACGTGAAAACAGATATAAAGTGCTGTAATCTGTACCTATATGGGGTATTTTAGAAAATTATGACGCTTTTCCAAATTATGAACGATCATTTTGGGATCATTCGAATCATCCAGGTGTCACATGATGATGGTGTACAGATACACAGCTTGACCTATGAACTGGTATTGAAGTCACTCGCTACAAACACACCAACGAGAACAATCACAATTTCACCTGCTCTCAACAGGTCCTGGACGGAGGTACCGAAATATTTGCGACCAATTCATAACTTTTGAACATGTTTGGACGTAATCCTGATGGAGGAGGCGAACATACTCGTAATTTTTGGCCGAAGGAGTTCATGTACAAGAAAGTAGTCAAATGGCAACCCAGCCTATTTTTTTATAATGTTACCGATGAGTGACTTTTTAAATTTAAAAAATTTAATTGTCAAGGAACAAATGGTAGGGAAAATTGTGATATTAGATCCAACTTGATGATTGGTACAATGAGCAGCTTCATAGGAAATTCTTCAAATAGGTTCATCCAATAAGTAACCTGACTGTAACACCACCTACCAGGTAAATTTCTATCAATGAGACAATTATAAGTGCTCAAATTCAGACACTACAAGGTTTAAGAATCGAAAACAGTTTGCATAAATCATAATTTTTCCTGCTAAAAATAGTAGGTAGGTATACTTAGAAATGGACAGCCAAATCGTTAAGCGAATTGTTCCCAACTCTTCACGACTCAAAGGCGAATGAGTTCAAGTTGGCGTGAAACAAGTTGAAGTACTATGTCTCGTTGCCAGAAACTTAGTACAGTTTCTAAATTGTTCTTCTCGACCTCCAGGCTAATTAGAATATAAAGGAAGAGGGTTTTTTCCCAGCGTAAATTTGTTTTTAACGATCGGGTTTCCCTAGAAAGGCTTTCTCGGCGAAGTTCCACTGCCACGTTTATTCCACCCACTGCGATAATCCTTTGATATCTGAAATTGCAGGCAAGTGCCAAGGTAGCAGAATACATCGCGGGAGTTGGAACGTTGGAAATGGCACCTACCTACAATTTCTCTACTTTATTTCACATCGTCGCCCCCTATGTGGGGTCAGCTAGTTACCAGTATTTTGTTCTGCTCCACACTGAGAGAGAAAACGTCTGCCAATTCGATTAGGCAATGTAGCTTCCTCACTTGAATCACATGAACGTATAGAATAGTTGGGTAGGTTCGTAGGTTCATTTTGATACGGGACCATCTGCGATCCAACCCATGTGAACCCTCAACATTTCAGCTCTCTACGACTATTTTTCGTGTAGCTAGAAGCGTTACAAGGAAACGCTGCAAAGTCATTGTCACATGGGTTTATTATTCTATTGGACATACCTACAGGAATGCTGGCTGTTCATTTATTGTTTCATTCATGTGAAATAATTGAAATACCTATTTCTGACGGTTTCCACCAATTTTGGTCCCCACAACACAAATTAGTTACGCTCATTTCTTCTTTTCTTCAAATTATCTTTGATCATTGGTAGTGCCATTTAATCGTCTTGATCCACGTGTTGACACTTTTCCTAGAGTTATTCTACAAATTGATGGTGATTTCAGAAGATTTTCCAGATTTTAGACTCATAAAAAATCAATTTTGGGAGCTGAACATCTGGTACAACCTCAATTTTCAACTGCTTGGTCAAAATCGACTTCACATTCGGTCTTCTCGTCCCCCAAAACATGGAAAACGATACCTCAAAAGCTCATTTTACTACTATGTTACTAAAACACAAAAAGTACCTATTTTTATACACATTTTCACTCATAACACCCCTGGGTATATTCCGATCGGGCTGAAAAGTTTCGGGACACAACTAGGGCCCAAATGGAGCATGTGTGCGAAAGAACGAATTTTTTAGACAGAAAATGAGGCCGGTACACGTGATACGGCGGACGGCGTACAGCGGACGGCGTACGGCGGACGGACATTGCATTTTTGGAATCTACGCACCTTGAAACGGAAAAGAAAAAAATTTTAGGGGGTGTTATAAAAATTTTTTGCTGAGCGAATACATAGGTGTATTATTCACAGAATAATAAACCAAAATGCAATGTCTTCCGCCGTACGCCGTATCACGTGTACCGGCTTCATTTTTGGTCTAAAAAAAGTCTTTCTTTCGCACACATGCTCCATTTGGGCCCTAGTTGTGTCCCAAAACTTTTCAGCCCGATCGGAATATACCCAGGGGTGTTATGAGTGAAAATGTGCACAAAAATAGGTACTTTTTGTGTTTAGTAACACATGTTAGTAACATGAGCCTTTGAGGTATCGTTTTCCATGTTTTGGGGGACGAGAAGACCGAATATGAAGTCGATTTTGACCAAAGAGTGGAAAATCGAGGTTCTACCAAATGTTCAGCTCCCAAACTTGATTTTTTATGAGTCAAAACCCTGGGAAATCGTCTGAAATCACCATCAATTTGTATAATAACACTGGGAGTAGTATCAACACGTGGATCAAGACGATTAAATGGCACTACCAATGATCAAAGATAATTTGGAGAAAAAAAGGAGCGTACCTAATTCGTGTTTTAGGGGCCAAAATTGGTGGAAACAATCGGAAATAGCTATTTCAATTATTTCACATTGAAATAAACAATAAATGAACAGCCAACCTTTCTGCAGGTAGGTATGTCCAGTAGAATAATTAATCCATGTGACAAGGACTTTGCTGCGTTTTTGGAATCTACGCACCTTGAAACGTTAAAGAAAAAATTTTGAGGGGTGTTATAAAATTTTTTTGCTGAGCGAATACATAGGTTGCATATTATTCACAGAATAATAAACCAAAAGGGGGTGTTTCCCATAAAAAAACAACGGACGCGCCCCCGTAGATAGGCTCTAAATGATAGTTCACGGAAGCACTTTTTCACGGAATCACCCTCAGAAGTGGTGCATCCGTAATTATTAATCGGTCACGGGTGCACTCTATAAATTTATCCGTAACCTCTGTATTGTTGAGGGATCCTCAACGGAAACACCCGTGGTTTCCGTGGTGTACTATTTAGGCAAAATCAACGGATGGTCATTTTCACGGGAGCACCCCGAAAATCCCCGTAAAACCGTAAAAGTGCAGTGATTTCCGTTGTTAATCCTTCAACGTTCCGTCGCACGCCCGTGGTTGTACCGTGACTTTGTACGGATCTTCACAGCCTCACCCTTGACTTCCCCGTAACACTCCTTCGCCTTCCCCGTAGCCCATCCATGATTTTCACGTGAATATCCGTGGACTCTCCATAGATTTTCTCTTGCCCATCCACCCTTCAGTGACCGTGCCCTTCCACCGCTGATTCTACCGTGGATTTTCCGTAACCCAACCTTCACTGACCTCAATGCTTCCCTGCCCTTCCTTCAATGATCTGATTATTCCGTAACATATTTGACTGGTGATCGAATGACTGGTGGGCGGGGGGGTTAACGGACAGGCTAAGGAAGCCCAACCCTCCATTGCCTTTCCGTTGAGGATGCCCCCATAGAGACATGCGGGCCCTTTATGAACGAGCAACGGAGAGACGTGTACTACATTCACCCCCCCCCCCCCCCTCCGACAACCGGTTAACCGGAGACGTCGATGCAGTGCACGTCCCTCCGTCATCGTCCGTAAAGGGTCCGTAACCATCTACCGAGAACCCTTTACGGACGAGCTACTGAGGATGACGGAGAGACGTCCACTAACCGATCTATGAAGCGGTAAAGGAATTACACGTCTCTCCGTCGCTCGTCCGTAACGGATCCGTAGCTTTACGGTCGACCCCCAGCGTACAAGCAACTGAGAGGTGTCATTCCTCCACTTCTCCACCAACCGCATCCTTCCGACCAGTACTGTTACTCTAAGTACCAGTACTGCCGTCCAAAGCAAGAAAGCCGTAGAACAAGGAAATCTAGTTTTGAGAAAAACGCAGGTAAAGTTTTTAGGCTGTAAAATGGTCATTCTTCAATATTTTCCAATGATTTTTTTGCAATTGATCCAAATTTAGTTTCTACGTCTGTAGCAGCTAGGCGCATCAGTTTTGGAAGAATACACATAAATTTATGTAATCCACTGTTTTTCTCCGTTGTAGAAGTTGAGGTACGTTTTGCGTCAAACAACGGTAGAGGGTCAGCTACTGCTTTTCTTCGTTGAACGCTCATTCTACGGTTATTTCCCACTGTAGTCGCTGGAGTTTTTTCAGCCATTTCCCAAAGATAAAAGCAGTACCTTTATTTTTCCTTGTAAAATACGACTTACCGCGATGTGAAGCCACCTACGGTCGATTGCTCGAAGCTTTTGGCGCTCATCACAAAACTGAAAAACGGCACCGCTTGACGAATTCAGAAAACTATGAGAGGGGTACAACAGTGAAAATCAGTACTGCCCTGATGACCAATGATTAAATTCACTGTTCCAATGAATTAACACCGTAGGTCTGGGATCTACTGTTTTTATTTGTTGGAAGAAATACGTTTAATCGTTGGAAGACCATCAAAAACTCGAAAAACCGCAAATATTTTCCTTGAATAACTTTTTCGGGGAAATTTTCCCAACTTTTACAACTAGATACCAAAATAGGTCTTTAAGATACGAATCCAGCTATATCAAAACCTCTAAATTGGAAAAAATAGAATCTACGGCTTTTTTACTTTGAAGGGCAGAGTACATTAAGTTCGAGTACTAGTAGTGGACATGGAGATCCACGTTTCCCTGAAACAGAAACCATAGACAACAAACAAATGGTCATGTGATCAAAATTCGAAAATGCTCTCAAATCAGACGGAACACAATTGAAAGGGCAACAGGAAACAGCAAGGACGTATGTAACATACGTATTGGAATACCTCTATAAATATATTATATTCACTCATAAATTCAAAAAATGAAAAAATAAAATGGTTTCAATGAAATTTTCACTTATACAAACTCAAAAAAACTTCATGTTAAAGAAAAGTGGCCAGTACGGCGTACGGCTTACAGACAGAAATATTTTTATTGCATTTTCGGATTCTACATATTTTGAAACGTAAGCCATCAAATTTTGAGGGGGGTTAGAATTTTTTTTTCATGCTCGATTCCAATGGTTCATTATTGAAAATAATAAACCAGAATTAATGTTTTCAGTGTAGTACAATCTACCTTTTTGCCAGTTAGGCTGTATGAAGTCGATTTGGTTGTTCTATGATATTATTTCATTTGATGAATGATGGCTCTTTTGTATTTAGGTACTTTTGTAACTTGAACACACGTTATGATTCATGAATAAAACAAATAATTAATTATTGAATTAATCCTGCGCATTTTCATGAAATTGTAATTCCCGGGCCGGCTTCAGTACTCGATTTAGGGCTGCCCTGGGGTGAGCACACAAAACACTCATCTACGCAGAAGGAGCATCTATACAGGAAAATAATAAACCGATGTGTAATAACTTGCAGCGTTTTTATTCCATTTTCGGATTGTACTTACGTATCTTGAAACGGAAACCACCAAATTTTAAGGCGAGGGGGGGGGGGGGGGGGATTTTTCTCACGCTCGATTCCAAAGGTTCATTATTCAAAATAATAAACCAAAATCGGCCTGTTTTTAAAACGCGCCTGCGGCGTTATGGATTGTCCAAACTTAAAAGTTGGTACACGAATTTTGAAGGAAATTTAGTCTTCTTTCATTTGGAACTGCTGGGAAACCTTGTTATACATTTTTTTCCCTAGAAAAAACCCTTATTTACTGAAGTACCGTTTCTATATTTTATAGCACGGCTAAGCCAATTTACAATAGTTGAATAAAGGAGTTGTAAACTCAGGAAAAAATAAATGAATGATTAAATTATAAGAAAAAGTCAACCAAACTTCACTGGCATTGGTAAACGGACTATATGACGGAAGACAGCTTTACGCCCTCTGTAATGACAACTAACTCCTACGGACACACTGCGGACGGCGGTCCTTTGACGAGAGACAACTTCAAGCCAGTCCATGACGACAAGTGGCTCTTACGGACGGCGTTCCTACGAAGGGAGCCACGTTTATTACCCCGCCGTTATAACAACGGTCAACCACGGAAGCGCTATTGTCGACTCTCCTTTGACGGGAGACACCCGTGACGATACGCCGTCTATGGACACTGTACGGACGGTGTTCTCACAACGGAAGCCACATTTTTATACCCCTCCTTAATAACAACAGTCAACCACGGACACACTACGCCGGACGGCACTCCACGACGGAAGCCACAATTACACCTGTCCCTAATGACGACGATTCATTCCGGACGGATAACGGACGATGTTCGAACGACGGAAGCCACCTTCATACCCCTCCGTAATGACAACGAGATCCCTAAGGACACGCTACGGACGACGAACAAACAACGGATGCTCCTCATACCCGACCTCCGTCATAACCGTTGGTTTACGGAACGACGACACTCCGCAGATGAGTGGCTCCGTGATCCTGACGGATGGTTCTACGTTACGGAACCCACCACGGAGTACATCCGTCGTGTTCAATGGGGAGCACGGAACGTCATCATCTCACGGACACCCAGTCGCCTCCGTGAAAGCCGACGTCCCGTTAAACCATGACTTTAACTGATGGTCACGGGTCGCTACAGATGGTCAAAATGCCGGCCAATGACGGTCATTTTTGAAGGAACATCTACGGATGGACGACCATCAGTGATGGTCTCCGTCCTTCGGTCACCACTTCTGGTTTATTATTCTGTGAATAATACATTCTGTGAATATTATACTGTGAATATGTATTCGCTCAGCAAAAAATTTTTTATAACACCCCCTCAAAATTGTTTCTTTCCCGTTTCAAGGTGCGTAGATTCAAAAAATGCAATGTCCGTCCGCCGTACGCCGTCCGCCATATCACGTGTACAGGCTTCATTTTCTGTCTAAAAAAATCGTTCTTTCGCACACATGCTCCATTCGGGCCCTAGTTGTGTCCCGAAACTTTGCAGCCGATCGGAATATACCCAGGGGCGTTATGAGTGAAAATGTGTGTAAAAATAGGTACTTTTTTTGTTTTAGTAACATATCAGTAACATGAGCTTCTGAGCTATCGTTTTCCATGTTTTTGGGGACGAGAAGACCGAATATGAAGTCGATTTTGACCAAAGTGTAGAAAATTGAGGTTCTACCAAAGCTTCAGCTGCCAAAATTGATTTTTTATGAGGTAAAAACCTGGAAAATCGTCTGAAATAACCATCAATTTGTATAATAACACTGGAAAAAGTGTCAACACGTGGATCAAGACGATTAAATGGCAATACCAATGATCAAAGATAATTTGACAAAAAAAAAAAGAAAAAAAAGAAAAAAAAACCACAGTCATGCAGCATGGCTATAAGAGCGAATTTTCGAAGTTTTCGGCATCTTCCTCCTCCGCCTAAAATTTTCTGAAAATTAATTTTCGGCCAATGTTTTCCCAACTTGATACCATACAAAATTAAAACAGGAGTAGTTTTACGCAAAGTAAAATTTGGGGTGGAAGGAGGGGGAGGGGGAAATCAAAAATGTTTTGAATACCAGAAGAGTAGGTATTGGGTACGTAACAAATTTTTTGTTCCATTTTTTGCCGAGTAACACCTCGGTTTGTAGATTTTCCAACGCTGAACACGATGGTGAAGTCAGAATTGCGATATCCCATTCCGTTATCAGATTAGAGCAGACGAACCAGGAAGAACATCTCAAGAAAAAACCACAGTCATGCAGCATGGCTATAGGAGCGAATTTTCGAAGAAATAACTGATTTTATGTAAAATGTGATGTTTGGAATATCCCATTCAAATATGGGCAATCTTAAACTTATTGGGTAATTATAGGTATTCAAGTATGTACGTATATTGTAGTATTGGTACTACAATATACGTACAGTTACTTATCAAACATACGTACAGTACGTATGTTACGTATCCATTACCTACTCTGTATTGTATTGGATATTGGTAAATTTTTTGTTCCATTTTTTGCCGAGTAACACCTCGGTTTGTAGATTTTCCAACGCTGAACACGATGGTGAAGTCAGAATTGCGATATCCCATTCCGTTATCAGATTAGAGCAGACGAACCAGGAAGAACATCTTAAGAAATAACCACGTTCCGTCATCTTCAAAGTGCTCCAGTTTGAGAACGGAATGAGATATCGCAATTCTGATTCCACCATCGTGTTCAGCGTACAAAAACCTTTAAAATGAGGTGTCACTTGTCAGACTGCTTCATTTTGGGAATTTATGGGTAATTTTTCCCCCCTAAAACTCCCCAAAATTCCCCCTTAGAGTGACCCGATTCTGCCCATCTACGAACTTAGCCTGTCGATTGCCAAGACAGATTTGTCGTGCAAATTTGAACTTTTTATCTCAATTCTTTCGAGAGTTATCGTCTGGAATGACACATACATATATAAATATATAAATATATAAATATATATATAAATATATAAATATATATATAAATATATAAATATATAAATATATAAATATATAAATATATATATATATATATATACATATAATTTTTGGTGTCTTTCGGCAGTGAATTCAGGATGGTCTGAAACGGATTTTGGTATAAAAATCTTTCGGAAATTCGAGTTTTAAAAATTTTGGACCGAGAACAATAGCTTCCTTTTCTTCGAAAATTCGCTAATAACCACGTTCCTTCATCTTCAAAGTGCTCCAGTTTGAGAACGGAATGAGATATCGCAATTCTGATTTCACCATCGTGTTCAGCGTACAAAAACCTTTAAAATGAGGTGTCATTTGTCAGACTTTTTCATTTTGGGAATTTATGGGTAATTTTCCCCCCCTAAAACTCCCCAAAACTCCCCCTTAGGGTGACCCGATTCTGCCCATCTTCGAACTTAGCCTGTCGATTGCCAAGACAGATTTTTCGTGCAAATTTGAACTTTTTATCTCAATTCTTTCGAGAGTTATCGTCTGGAATGACACATACATATATAAATATATATATAAATATATATATATATATATATATATATATATATATATATATATACATATAATTTTTGGTGTCTTTCGGCAGGAAATTCAGGATGGTCTGAAACGGATTTTGGTATAAAAATCTTTCGGAAATTCGAGTTTTAAAAATTTTGGACCGAGAACAATAGCTTCCTTTTCTTCGAAAATTCGCTAAAAGGAGCGTAGGTACCTAATTCAAGTTTTGGGGGCCAAAACTGGTGGAAACCACGAGAAATAGCTATTTCAATTACCTATTTCAAATGAAAGAAACAATAAATGAACAGCTAACATTTCTGTAGGTATGTCCAATACAATAATAAACCCATGTGACAAGGACTTTGCAGCGTTTTTTGTTTGTTATTCTGTGAATAATAACCGGTCATTAATAAAATTTTTGTAAGTTGTAAGTTTTGTAAATTATTACACCACGGTAAATTATTACACAACGGTAAATTATTACACAACAGCTCATCTACCCAGAAGGGGCTGGATTTTGTTGATAGGTACTTTTGCAACTTGAACAACCGTTGAAGTATTATTGATGGGTAA
Organism: Leptopterna dolabrata; assembly: GCA_954871275.1. NCBI lineage: Eukaryota > Metazoa > Arthropoda > Insecta > Hemiptera > Miridae > Leptopterna > Leptopterna dolabrata. The sequence continues at coordinate 20,829,935 of OX940976.1, forward strand.
ATTATTACACAATGAAAAATTATTACACAACGGCAAATTATTAGTCAACGGTACTGTCGTGAGTCCCTCCCGGGAACACTCCTATCATATTAAGTTCTCACCAATATTCAAACGCCAAACTAAAGCTCCGTAAATAAAGATATGAGTGGGGACAGGCGACAGAACCCAGGGTTACTCAACCTGGGGCCCCACTACCAGCTCCCAGCAAGGAGCTGGAGGGAGAGGCCCCCAAGTACTATAAAACCCCGGATCCTGGCGCTCAAGCTTCATTCGACACTTCCTCTAACCAGCTCTCTCTTCTCTCTCTTACCTTACCTCCCAGATGATCGGTTGAATACAGCCGCCTGGGAATTTCACCTCCTCTCTCCTCTCTCCTCCTCCTTGTCTAGATGATCGGTTGAATACAGCCGCCTAGACAAGGGACCTCTCCTTTCCTCTCCTTCACCTAGATGAACGGTTGACTACAGCCGCCTAGGTGAAATTCCCTCATCCACCTCTCTCTCCTCCAAAGTCGTAGATGTTCGGTTGACTACAGCCGCCTGCGACTTTTCCTCACCTTCCTTCCACACCACCTCTCTCTCCTCCGAAAGTCGTAGATGTTCGGTTGACTACAGCCGCCTGCGACTTTTCCTCCTTCTCTCTCCTTTACCTAAATTCACTCACTCACCTTCCACGCCACCGTGATGAGAATTTTAAATTCATCACAGTGGTGAACCCGACGTTCACTCAACCTTCTTCCTTCCCACCTTCCCACCTCATGTGTCGCCCCAGTCAAGTAGTTCGGTGTCCCCAATTTTAAATTCAAAATTTTAACCAGTCAGTTTAAATTCGCAATTCTTGGCCCAACCCTCAACACTCACCTCTCAACTCAACGCACCACCGCTCCCGCCGATTGCGAATTTCGAAATTCAAAACCACGTCAAATTTTTGAATTTTAGTTACAGAAATGGACCCGAACTCACCGACGCCGCCGCTCCTGCGACCAGCCACACTGCAGCCGCCCGCCGCTGCGACATCCGACGCATTGGCCGACAACCCTTTCTCCACGCTCTCCCCGCCGACCTCTGCGACGTCGGACACCGCCGCCGCCGCCGCCGCTACGGCCGCAGCCGCCGCCAACGTCATGACGGCGTCCGCTGCGTTCCCTCTGTCGCTGCCCCCCTTCTACACGCACGACCCGGCGCTTTGGTTTTTCCAAGTAGACGCAGCATTTTCGGCCGCCAACATCCGCAGCCAGAAAACCCGGTATTCCCGGATCATTTCGCTACTGCCCTACGAGATCCTGCTGCAGACCTCTGATATCTCCCCCGACGCCGCCGCTGCGTACGACGACCTCCGCAGCCGCCTCATCAACACCTACCAGCCGTCGAAGATCGCCCGAGTAGCCGCCCTCTCCCAACCTCAACACCTCGGCGACCAGAAGCCCTCCCACCTCTACCGACGGCTGCGACACCAGCTGCAGGGAATTATGACCGCCGACATCGCACGCACGTTCTGGTTACGTGCCCTTCCCCACCCCATCCAGATGGCCCTTGCCAGCCATCTCGACGGTCCCGACGAGCCCCTCCTACGGCTCGCGGACACCGTGCACGACTTGGCCGCTGCGGCCGCCGTCGGTGAGGTGCGTACACCGCGCCACCCCCCGCCGTTCCGGGACCGCACAAAATCCCGGGACCGCGGCCGGGCACCCTCCCTCGACGGACGTCGACCCCTTTCGGCGGATCGCCGACGCGACTCGTCCTCCGACCGCCGCCGCCAGCGCTCACCCGAGCGCCGCAACGCATCCCCTCCCCACCAACGCAGAGGACGGTCCCCAGCAGCTGCGCGCGCATCCAACTCGGCCCGCCCCACCACAACCGACTACCTCCCTGCGGACCCCCCCCACCGTTGTTTCTATCACGTAAACTTCGGTGGGGAGGCCCGCAAGTGCCAACCCCCCTGCTCATTCGCCCCTAAGCAGGGAAACGCAGCCGCCCGCCGGTAAATCCGGCGGGCCCCCCTCCTCGCCAACACGGGGGGGACCATGCACATACCCCCCCCCGCCCGCATTCACACAGCCACCACCACCAGGCCGCGCTACCCCTCCTACGCCGCCGCCACGGCAGCCAACCTCCCGGCCGCGCCTACAGCGCCGCCGAAACCCTCACCCCACCACCACCGCAACGGAACCTCCCCGCCCGCCACCAGGGTTACCAACCTCCCGGCCGCCACTCACGCCGCCGCTGCCGTTCCCCCACCTCGGAACGGAACCTCCCCGCCCGCCACAAGGGCAACCAACCTTCCGGCCGCCACTCACGCCGCCGCTGCCGTTCCCCCACCTCGGAACGGAACCTCCCCGCCCGCCACAAGGGCTACCAACCTTCCGGCCGCCACTCACGCCGCCGCTTCCGTTCCCCCACCTCGGAACGGACCCTCCAAGCCCGCCTCCAGGGCACAACCCCCTCCGGCCACCACTCAACCGGCCGCTACAGTTCCCCCCCTCCGGACCAGCAACAAACCGCCCCGCGTCTCCTTCGCGGAGGACCTGCCACCACCACCACACGTCCCTACCACCGCCATCAAACACAACGCCCTTCCGACCCACCAGCGACTTTTCCTGCGCTGCAGGAAAACTAATGTTCCTTTCCTGGTGGACACGGGGGCGGCGCTGTCGATATTCCCCAACAACATCCTCCGTCGTCAGGCGCGCTGCTACCGGCAGCTTCTCTACGCCGCCAACGGTACCACCATCCCCTCGTACGGGACGTACCGCTCCTCAGTTCATATGAGCGGGCTCGCGTACGAGTGGGAGTTTACCGTGGCGGACGTGGAGAAGGCGATCCTGGGGGCCGATTTTCTTGCCTATTTCGGTCTCCAGGTCGACGTCCGGAACGCGCGCCTGATCGACCCCGCCACCAAAACACCCATACCCGGATTCATTCACGCTATCAACCACCCCCCAACACTGTTCGAACGCCTCCTCCTCAACTACCGTCCCCAGCGCCGCCCCTCTGCACACATCTCCACTGTCCAGCACCATATTGAGACCACAGGACCACCCATCACCGCCAAAGCCCGCCGCCTACATCCCCTTCAGTTGTCGAAGACCCGCCAACATTTCGACAAACTCATCGCCGACGGTATCATACGCCCCTCAAAATCCCCTTGGGCTTCTCCGCTCCACATCGTCCAGAAGCCCAATGGGGATATCCGCCCCTGCGGGGACTACCGGCGGCTCAACGCGAAAACCACACCAGATCTCTATAATGTCCCCCACCTGCGTGACTTTTCGTCACATCTCCATGGCGCCACGATCTTTTCCACCCTTGATATTTCGCGAGCGTTCCATCACATCAACATCCACCCCCCCGACGTCCCGAAAACCGCTATAATTACCCCGTTCGGGTTATTTGAATATGTGAAGATGGGCTTCGGATTAAGGAACGCGGCGCAAACTTGGCAGCGGTATATGGACAGTATCTTGCGAGGCCTGCCTTTCGTATTTTGTTTTCTCGACGATATACTGATCGCCTCCAAGACCCAGGAAGAACACCTCGCCCACCTACAGCAAGTCCTCAACATCTTTTCCTCCGAAGGCCTCCTAGTCAACACCGACAAATGTGTCCTCGGCCAACCCTCCGTCCGCTGCCTCGGCCACCAAGTATCCTCGGACGGCATCACACCCCTCCCGGACAAGGTCCACGCGATTATTGACTTCCCGCAACCCCGCACGGTCACCGAGCTCCGCCGCTTCCTGGGTATGCTCAATTTTTACCGTAGACACATAAAACACGCCGCTCAACATCAACAACCACTCATACACGCCATCCCCCAACCCTCCAAAAAAAATGATAACCGCCCCATCACCTGGACCCCCCAACTCTCCTCCGCCTTCAAAATTTGCAAACAGGACCTAGTAGACGCCGCTCTATTAGCCCACCCCGACCCTCACGCTCCCCTTTCCATCACTACCGATGCGTCCGATTGGGCCATCGGGGCAGTGCTCCAACAGCACACCGGCGCCACCCCCCAACCCATTGGCTTCTTTTCTAAAACCTTATCCCCCACCCAGAAAAACTACTCTACCTTCGACAGGGAACTCCTCGCCATCCACGAAGCCATAAAGCACTTTCGTGACTTCGTGGAGGGCAGGCAGTTCTCTGTCATTACAGACCATAAGCCCCTGACCCACGCCCTCCTTCAAAATCGCAAGTCCGCCTCCCCGCGTCGCCTCCGGCAGCTCGAGTTTATCGGACAGTTCACGTCCGATATACGATATCTGCCGGGGGCCGACAACTGCGTGGCGGACGCACTCTCCAGACCCACCCCTGTCCCGGCGCCGGTGGCGGAGTTACTGCCATTCCCTTCCCCTCAATCCATCAAATCAAAGCAAACTCCACATTCCGACCCTGCCCTCTCCAATCTCATTTCCGCCTCCAAATTGGAACAGCTGCCGCCCCTCGACCTCTGGTGCGACGTGACGGCCGATACACCGCGCCCTTACGTCCCACCGGAGCTGAGGCGGCAGTTGTTCCTCCACTATCACTCCCTTCACCATCCTGGCATTCGGGCTAGCCGGGACCTTATCAAGACGCGGTACTTCTGGCCCCACATGAACACAGATATTCGTAACTGGGTTCTGGGGTGCCAGAAGTGCCAGCGGTTTAAGGTCTCGGCCCACCCCCATGTCCCACCTCAAACCATTCCCGACTCCCTGCCGTGGGAACACGTTCATCTGGATTTAGTGGGCCCCCTTCCCCCGTCCGAGGGGAAAAAATACTGCCTCACGATGATCGACCGTGCCACCAACTGGGTGGAATGCATTCCACCCTCAAACATCACCGCGGACGCCGTCGCAACGGCTTTCCTTTCTCAATGGGTTAGCCGTTACGGTTGTCCGCGGACAGTCACGGTCGATCAAGGGAGGCAGTTCGAGTCCGCCCACTTTTCCGATTTACTACGTTCCCTCGGCATCCACAAAATTCACACTACCCCATACCATCCCCAATCCAACGGGAAAATAGAGCGGTGGCACTCGGTCCTGAAACAAGCCATTTCTACATCGACAAATTCCCCTTCCTGGACAAAATCTCTCCCCTACATATTGCTCAGCCTTCGAACATCCGCCCGTCCTTCAGACCAAACTAGCCCCGCACAAAACGCATTTAAAGACCCGCTACGTTTACCGGCCGATATTTTCACTCCACACCACACACCGTCAATTAACAGGGAACCACTACACTCAACAACACCGACAAACGACACCACTTATCCCAAACGATTTTTCACCACAACACACATGTACCTGAAAGAGCCCGGCATCCATAAAACTTTCCAACCACTTTACGCCGGGCCCTTTCAAGTCATTCGCACAACACATACAACCGCAACCCTGTTAATTGACGGCAAACCACATACGGTCCCGTTAGCCAGGTGCAAACCCGCACCTGTGCTAACCCCAACACCTAACGCTACCAGTCTCCCGCCGTCCGTTCACGATGCACCATCACCTCTTCCCACAACACCCGTCATCTGTAAATACTCATTCATCCTCTGTACATACTCCATCTCATTGTAAATATTGTTCATCTCATTGTAAATATTGTTCATCTACCTCATCTCGCCCTTGCCGATCACTTCCCTAAATGCCACATGTTTAGGGATCATGACCACTGCACTGTACATACTCTCGCCATCTCGTCCTACTCATTCTACCTTATATTGCCTACCTTATCATCTACCTCATATTCTACCTTATGTTACCTACCTTATGTTCTACCTACTCCCTTATCATCTAACATGTTACTACTTATCATCTACTATGTTACTTACTTATCATCTACCATGTTACTCCTACTAAATCTACCATGTTACTACTAGTTTTTAAGCACCGCCTTCAGCTCAACCTCTGTTTGCATCGGCCCTCAGCCCCTGTCTCTTCGCGCCTTCCGCGCCTCCTCTTGTTTGCCGTAGCCCTCAGCTCCTGTCATTTTGCGCCTTCAGCGACCACCTCTTGTTTGCCGTAGCCCTCAGCTCCTGTCATCTTGCGCCTTCAGCACCAATATTGGTTCAAACTGGGGGGACCTCTGTCGTGAGTCCCTCCCGGGAACACTCCTATCATATTAAGTTCTCACCAATATTCAAACGCCAAACTAAAGCTCCGTAAATAAAGATATGAGTGGGGACAGGCGACAGAACCCAGGGTTACTCAACCTGGGGCCCCACTACCAGCTCCCAGCAAGGAGCTGGAGGGAGAGGCCCCCAAGTACTATAAAACCCCGGATCCTGGCGCTCAAGCTTCATTCGACACTTCCTCTAACCAGCTCTCTCTTCTCTCTCTTACCTTACCTCCCAGATGATCGGTTGAATACAGCCGCCTGGGAATTTCACCTCCTCTCTCCTCTCTCCTCCTCCTTGTCTAGAAGATCGGTTGAATACAGCCGCCTAGACAAGGGACCTCTCCTTTCCTCTCCTTCACCTAGATGAACGGTTGACTACAGCCGCCTAGGTGAAATTCCCTCATCCACCTCTCTCTCCTCCAAAGTCGTAGATGTTCGGTTGACTACAGCCGCCTGCGACTTTTCCTCACCTTCCTTCCACACCACCTCTCTCTCCTCCGAAAGTCGTAGATGTTCGGTTGACTACAGCCGCCTGCGACTTTTCCTCCTTCTCTCTCCTTTACCTAAATTCACTCACTCACCTTCCACGCCACCGTGATGAGAATTTTAAATTCATCACAGGTACATTATTACGGGGTTAGGTACTAACCTACGGAGGGTCTGCGATCTACATAATATGTGTAGAATAGTACATATGTTATATAGAAGGGTTATCTATACAGAGAGCTGTGATCTGTAACAGAAGGGTATTCTATACAAAATAATAAACAGTTGTGCAGAGATTTGCAGCGTTTTTCTTTTCCGTTTCAAGATGGGTAGATTTCAAAAACGCTGCAAAGTCCTTGTCACATGGGTTTATTATTCTATTGGACATACCTACACGCTGTTCATTTATTGTTTCTTTCATGTGAAACAATTGAAATAGCTATTTCAGATGGTGTCCACCAATTTTAGCCCCCAAAACACGAATTAGGTACGCTCCTATTCTTTCTTTTTAGCGAATTTTCGAAGAAAAGGAAGCTATTGTTCTCGGTCCAAAATTTTTAAAACTCGAATTTCCGAAAGATTTTTATACCAAAATCCGTTTCAGACCATCCTGAATTCCCTGCCGAAAGACACCAAAAATTATATGTATATATATATATATATATATATATATATTTATATATATATTTATATATTTATATATATATTTATATATTTATATATATATTTATATATTTATATATATATTTATATATTTATATATATATTTATATATTTATATATATATTTATATATTTATATATATTTATATATTTATATATATATATTTATATATTTATATATATATTTATATATGTATGTGTCATTCCAGACGATAACTCTCGAAAGAATTGAGATAAAAAGTTCAAATTTGCACGAAAAATCTGTCTTGGCAATCGACAGGCTAAGTTCGAAGATGGGCAGAATCGGGTCACCCTAAGGGGGAGTTTTGGGGAGTTTTAGGGGGGGGGAAATTACCCATAAATTCCCAAAATGAAAAAGTCTGACAAGTGACACCTCATTTTAAAGGTTTTTGTACGCTGAACACGATGGTGAAATCAGAATTGCGATATCTCATTCCATTCTCAAACTGGAGCACTTTGAAGATGAAGGAACGTGGTTATTTCTTGAGATGTTCTTCCTGGTTCGTCTGCTCTAATCTGATAACGGAATGGGATATCGCAATTCTGACTTCACCATCGTGTTCAGCGTTGGAAAATCTACAAACCGAGGTGTTACTCGGCAAAAAATGGAACAAAAAATTTGTTACGTACCCAATACCTACTCTTCTGGTATTCAAAACATTTTTGATTTCCCCCTCCCCCTCCTTCCACCCCAAATTTTACTTTGCGTAAAACTACTCCTGTTTTAATTTTGTATGGTATCAAGTTGGGAAAACATTGGCCGAAAATTAATTTTCAGAAAATTTTAGGCGGAGGAGGAAGATGCCGAAAACTTCGAAAATTCGCTCTTATAGCCATGCTGCATGACTGTGGTTTTTTTTCAAACTATCTTTGATCATTGGTAGTGCCATTTAATCGTCTTGATCCACGTGTTGACACTTTTTCAAGTGTGATTGTACAAATTGATGGTGATTTCAGAGGATTTTTCCGATTTTAGACTCATAAAAAATCAATTTTGGAGCTGAACATCTTGTACAACCTCAGTTTTCTACACTTTGGTCAATATCGACTAAATATTCGGTCTCCTCATCCACAAAAACATGGAAAACGATACCTCAAAAGCTCACGTTACTAAAACACAAAACGCTGTAAAGTCCTTGTTACACGGGTTTATTATTCTACTAGAAGAAGAATGCTGGCTGTTCATTTATTGTTGCTTTCATGTAAAATAATTGAAATAGCTATTTCTGGTGGTTTCCACCAATTTTGGCCCCCAAAACTTGAAATAGGTGCGTTCCTTTTTTTTCTTTTTTCGAATTATGTTTGGTCATTGGTAGTGCCATTTAATCGTCTTCATCCACGACGTGTTGACACTTTTCATAGTGTTATTCTACAAATTGATGATGATTTCAGACGATTTCGCAGGTTTTTGACTCATAAAAAATCAATTTTGGGAGCTGAACATCTGGTACAACCTCAATTTTCCACTCCTTGGTCAAAATCGACTTCATGTTTTGTTTTCTCGTCCCCAAAAACATGGAAAACGATACCTCAAAAGCTCATTTTACCAACATGTTACTAAAACACAAAAAGTACCTATTTTTACACACATTTTCACTCATAACACCCCTGGGTATATTCTGATCGGGCTGAAAAGTTTCGGGACACAACTAGGGCCCAAATGGAGCATGTGTGCGAAAGAACGAATTTTTTAGACCGAAAATGAGGCCTGTACACGTGATACGGCGTACGGCGGACTGAAAACGGACCACGTTGTCATTAGTGGTTAGTGGTGGTAAGTAGCAAATGAGAAGTATCGATACCGTTCCGTTTCCTATATTTCGGTAGGTAAGTATCTACTATTATTAATTATTCTGTATGAATAAAATGTTCAATTTAATTTGGATATACTTTTTTGTCGAACGGAATTAACGCTGCAAATTATTATACAACGGTTTATTATTTACCTGCATAGATTCCTCACTGTTTTCTGTGGTCAATACTCTCGAACTCCCCCCAGGAAAGCCCTAAATGGAGAACTGGAGCCGCCCGGAAATTGATTGATTGCCCTATGCTGCCTATTGATGCTATCGTTGTGGAGAAGAGCGGTAGGTGAGGGATCTTACTAGAAAAATCTGGTTGTTAAAAACAGATTTACCTTGGGACAAACCCTCGTTCTTTATATTCTATTCAGCCTGGAGGCCGAGAAGGGCTGTGGGTAACTATAGTAAGATTATGGCAACGAGATGTTCTGCTTCAAACTGTTCCACGCCAACTTGAAATTATTCGTCTTCCAGCCGTGAAGGGCTGGATAGGATTCGCTAAACGATTTCGCTGTCCATTTTTTTAAATAATAGTACATAGGTACTACGGTTCTACGGTTAACAGGAAAAATTATGATTTAAACAAACTGTTTTCGATTCCTAAAGCTGAGTACTTCATTAGTAATTAGTCTCAGTAGTGCCAGGTATAGATAGGTACCTACCACGGTAGTTACCAATCAGTATGGACCATACTAAATGTCTCTACTTGAAGAATTTCATAACAAGCTGGTTCATTGTTCCCATCATCGAGCTGGATCTAAAATCGCGATATTCCCTGCCATTTGTTCCTTGACAAATTTTTTTTCCCCCGACCATGTGTCATGAATTTATTATTACAAAGTTCAGGATCACTGTTTAGTATGGCTAAGCTTGAAATGAAGGCGGAAGTTGGCTACCAAATTTGCTGTTAAGGTAGCATACATTTACATATAATGTCTAATAGCGCCTCAGCAAAAATAAACCTTAAGTACTTACCTAGATTTTACACTAAAAAAAGGAAAAAAATAAGTAAATTTAAAATGTAGAGTAGGTACATAAATATGAAAGCATTCAAGGATTAATACCAGGAATTGGTAATACCTACAGTTTTCATAGTAAATTTAAAATAATTCAAAATTGACTCGTATAATATCCAATATTATATTCCGTCAAAGACATGCATTAGCCTCATTAGTTGATAAACTTGTACCCAAACGAGAAATCCAGATCTGCCAAAAACTTTCTCCCTTCAGAATGAGCTTGAGCGTTTCCTAGCTTATCTTCACAAACCACCACGTGGAAAAGCAACGTTTTGCAATCAGACTTCAAAAAGCCATTCATAGCTGAATCAATTAGGTACTTCTTAGTGCCGACTTCTCGATATCGTGGAAGCCCCGTCCGTTATGCGAAAATGAGTTGAAAAGTGAAGTAAAACGTGACTGAGAAGAACTTTGTCCGTGGATATTACTTACCACGGCAATCTGGGGAGCTTTGAAAATTGAGACACTCAAGAGCTTTTATCGTTGTGAAACTTATCAGCCATCACTGTTGTCAAAGTGATTGTGATGAAAGGACAAGGGACATCAATTTTTAGCGAATTTTCGAAGAAAAGGAAGCTATTGTTCTCGGTCCAAAATTTTTTAAACTCGAATTTCCGAAAGATTTTTATACCAAAATCCGTTTCAGACCATCCTGAATTCACTGCCGAAAGACACCAAAAATTATATATATATATATATATATTTACATATGTATGTGTCATTCCAGACGATAACTCTCGACAGAATTGAGATAAAAAGTTCAAATTTGCACGAAAAATCTGTCTTGGCAATCGACAGGCTAAGTTCGAAGATGGGCAGAATCGGGTCACCCTAAGGGGGAGTTTTGAGGAGTTTTAGGGGGGGAAAATTACCCATAAATTCCCAAAATGAAACAGTCTGACAAGTGACACCTCATTTTAAAGGTTTTTCTACGCTAACACGATGGTGAAATCAGAATTGCGATATCTCATTCCGTTCTCAAACTGGAGCACTTTGAAGATGAAGGAACGTGGTTATTTCTTGAGATAAAACAGTTTTACATAAAATCAGTTATTTCTTCGAAAATTCGCTCTTATAGCCATGCTGCATGACTGTGGTTTTTTTTTCCATTGTCCCGAAGTGAGTTTTTCGACACTGTTCATGACTCTTGTGGCGGTTTCCTTTCTACAGAAAGGATACTCAGCGATAGGACCTAGGCAGCCTGAAACTTCTCTAGAAACATGAGAAATCTACGACGTAATTAATCACTCATTCATCGTCAGAGTCTACAAGTAGTTGGGAAACCCTAGTATCCATGTAAGAACCATAAAACTGCACCAATATCCGATGAAAATCGACATTTCTACATTCGCAATTGGAGTTTGGTTCCGTATCTGTGCCATCAACTGGTCGTAAAACCTGTCCCCAATTGCCTGTAACAACATCTTCCCAAGGGACCAATGTCATAAAAATCTTTCGACGTATGTGTTATCGTGTGGGTAGGTAAGTGCAAACATGAATTGCCGACAGTCTCGTAACTCCGGTTCTATTCGTCAGAATTTGTCGTAATTTTCATAGATCTTAGAGGCTGGATCTTTTATATCTCAATTTATTTCAATCTGAAAGGTATACTAGTATAACAGTAGGTTCTGTGCACGTGCAACAACAAACCCTTTGTAACATCCATATCATCTCAATGACTGAAAACACGTAATAAAAATGCTGAGCCAATTATTGCGATAGCGCACTTTCCTCGAAAATCCGTAAAGTAGCCTTTGCGGATCACATTCTTATAACTTCCACAGATACAAATAAATATGTTTGTGCGGGTGGATTTTGTGAACATTTTTACGGTTTATATTGATGAGGGAAAGCTTATTAAGCAACTGGGCCAACTATCAATATGCTCATGTGCGAAGTTTATTGATTCCATTCAACAGCGGGTATTTCTGATCGTAAAAGATTAGCGGAAAAATCATTTTCGGTGGAAACTCTTTTCGACAATAACATTTGTTGACCTCTTTCCAACCACTTGTTTTGAATCAATTTCCAAAAATACATTGAGCTATATGCGGGTATGTGTCTATTCTAGCCGTAGTGTTGTTGGGAAAGTTCATTTTCCGTCACGTTTTATTCCCTTTTCTACGCGAGGCCGGAAATTGCTCCCGCAAAATGAAGAAGTTTTGCATAACTTCCGAAAGGCTTCCTCAGAAAAAAAGAAGAAAAAGAGAATCGCTGGTAACGAGACCCTAGATACGTTCACAGTTACTTCTTGAACCAATGATTACGTAAATTTTTTTAAACTCTGCCAAGTGGGTCGGCAGTACAGTCCCCTCATATCAAGTCTTTACGTGGGTAAGTATAAATATATTAAGTTCATTCATTCATATAAAACGTATATATTATACCCCCCCTCAAAATTTGATGGTTTCCGTTTCAAGGTATGTAGAATCCGAAAATGCAATAAAAATACTGGAGCCGGCTACGGAATTAACGTTTTCTACTAACGTATTCTTTTAATCTTTTGAATCGGTAGTTTTGCTCCGCGAAAAGTGCCGGAAAAAGTGGTAAGAAGTGTACAAAAGTGGACCATTCTCGGCAGAAACATTAACACGGGCGTGTTTCGTTGATTTTCCTGATCGTCGTCGCGAAGGACCAAATTTTGCCGGACGAGGTGTTGCGAACGGTTGCGGACGAGCAGTTTGTGTTTTTCAAGTTCAAGTTCATAAACTCGGAATGGTGCAGTAGGTACAGGTTCACCAGCAGGAAACTAGGTCCGCCAAAAGTGGTGTGGTACACAGGTTCCCCTCGTTTCTTTTAGGGGAGAAAAAAAAGAAAAAAAAAGAAAAAAAGTTTTTGTTGTTGATTGTTTACATTGTATCGCGTAGTGAATTGCTAAGATGTCCCACGATACATCACACGCATCGAGTGTAGACATCTTTGGAGGGACGCCTCGGCCCAGATTGACGTGCAATGGTTGCGGAAGGACATTCATTAGCCTCAACGGGCATCTGGCCAGGGCTCAAGCTTGCGCGAGCGCGTTGAACCAAGTTGCCAATCCACGAGCTGCCAGCCTACCAGACGCCAGCACCACATCAGAGGCCGATACACCAGACGCCAGCCCACCAGCCTTAACAATGCTCGAAGAAGTGTACGGCTCCCTACATAAGTCGGCCAGGAAGTCAGACTGGAGTCTGGTATGGAAGATGGAGGGACATAACAAAGTTGACAGGGAAGCAATATGTCTTGCCCAATGGAGCAATGACGTGTCGATTTATCGACTTTCTAGCAAGTGAATTGGATGCACTAGTGGAGGGCACGCATCCCTCTGAGCGCGTGTTAGTGTACCTATCAGTCGTCCTCCAACGGGATAGAATGGTGAAACAGGCCAAGGACATTCGAACACTCCTAGACCGAAGGCTCAGGCTATGGGAACAAGGGCACTATGACGTCCTATTACAAGAAGCTCTGACGCTAGACCGGAAATTAGTCAGCCGTGGGCGATCAAAGAAGGAATTCCTGATGAGTCCTGAACAGGTGATTAAGATTTTCCACCGTCTAATGCTCCGAGGAAAAGTAAGAGAAGCAGTTCGCTGGCTCGAAGAAGGGGGAACATCGACCATCCTTGCCCCAGAAATGCAAGCTGATGCCCAGGGAAGAACGGTCCTTGATGAGCTTAGACAGAAACACCCGGACCCAGTGGTGCCTGACCCTTCATTACTGGTGGCACCAGATGGAGAAGACATGCCTCCTTTGTTGAGAGTACAAATCACTGAGGAACACGTGGAATTGGTAGCCAGGAAACTCCACGGAGGAGGAGGCCCAAGCGGCTCCACTGCTGAACAATGGTCTGACTTTTTGCTACGTTATGGCCGCCACAGCCTAAGGCTCAGGGGTTCAGTAGCAGCCCTTGCTAATAAATTGGCCAATCAAAGTGTCCCGTGGGAGTCAATTCAGGCTCTTGTTGCTGGTCGATTGGTAGCATTAGATAAAAATCCAGGGGTGCGCCCCATAGGAGTCGGGGAATGTTTACGGAGGATTCTTGGGAAAGTCATGGCTTTAGCGACTGGTGAAGATGTCACAGCAGCATGCAAGGAAAGGCAACTCTGTGGAGGTCTTGCTGCCGGCATAGAAGGGGCAGTGCACACCATGGACACGATGTTCTTGGAGAATTCCTCTTCTGATTCCAACTGGGGCCTTCTTCTAGTCGACGCAAAGAACGCTTTCAACGAGATGAACAGGGTAGCCGCTTTGTGGCAAGCAAGGGCTCTATGGCCAAGATGCGCCCAGTTTCTGTACAACACATATCGAGGACATGCTGAATTGGTTTTTCGTAGAAGTGAAGAAAGGCTACATAGTAGGGAGGGGGTAACTCAAGGGGATCCTCTTGCTATGTTGCTCTATGGCCTATCTACTGTACCACTGATCAACCAACTACAAAACTCCAGAGTAACCCAATGTTGGTATGCAGATGACTCTTCAGCCCAAGGCCAGCTTGCAGATTTAAGGGTTTGGTGGGATAAGCTTCAACAGCTGGGACCAGATTACGGTTACTTCCCTCAAGGCCAGAAGTCATACCTTGTTGTACACCCTGAGTGTGTGGAGACCGCGAGCTCCGTTTTTTCAGGCTCTGGTATAAGGGTTGTCACTGGCCGACGATTTCTGGGAGGTTATGTTGGAGAAGAGGGGATGAAACAAAGTTATCTGGACTCCAAAGTTGAAAACTGGGTTAGGTTGGTGGAAAAGTTGTCAGAAGCAGGGAAATCCCAACCCCAGTCTGCCTATGCCGCATATGTGAAATCCTTGCAATTTCGTTGGCAATTTCTACAAAGGGTAGCTCAAGGGAATGAGAACACCTATGTGAGCTTGAAAAGGGCCTGTAGGTCTTCTTTCATACCAGCTCTTCTCAAGTCGGATGTAACACCAGAAGAGTGCGATTTGTTTTCCGTTCCTGTCAAGAAAGGTGGATTAGCCTTGACTGATCCAGTGGCTACCGCTCAATTACTCTTTGAGACCTCACGAAGGGGAACTAGGATACTGGCTGAGGCAATTCCTGCGGGAAGTGGATCCAGTTTTGTCCTAGGAGACCATCTTGCCACATTGGGTGCTGAGAGGAAAGCCGCACTTTGCAAAAAGGATGAAGAGGCAGAAACGCTTCTTCATGAGATACTCACTGATTTTCCGGCAAACCGCAAGAGGGCAGTGGAACGCTCAATTCAAAAACTCTCTGGAAGCAGGTCGACAGGGTGGCTCTCGGTTCTACCAATAAAGAGGCTACACTTTGACATGTCCCCAACGCAGTTCAGAGATGCCCTTGCCTTGCGCTACATGCGCCCTCCAACGGATATCCCTTCAAATTGTGACGGGTGTGGGAGCAGGTTTTCCATAGAACATGCCATGAGTTGCAAGACCGGTGGACTAGTCACCTGGCGAAACAATGAAGTGCGGGACGTGTTGGGGCAGCTGATGGAGAGTGCCTGGGGCAATTGTGTAAGGGAACCAATCATCCAAGAAACTTCGGACACGCATCCTGGCCTCAGAGGTGATCTGGCGTGCCGTGGTGTTTGGGAGGTACAGAGGGAGGCATTGTTTGATATCCGTGTCACAGACACTGATGCTCCCTCTTACCTTCCACGCACTGTGTCCGCCATATTCAAGGCAGCAGAAGAAGAAAAGAAAAGGAAATATGTCTCTGCTTGCGAAGAAAGGCACGCTTCATTTACGCCTCTTGTAACATCAGTTGATGGCCACTTGGCTCCTCAAATGTCGGCATTTGTCAAAGTTCTTGCAGAGCGGCTAGCGGACAAATGGGCGCGGACGCAGCACGTAGTGCGGGCATGGGTCCGCACCAGGCTGGCCTTCGCCATACTCCGTGCTTCCAGCCTCTGCGTTCACTCGTCACGGAAGCGATGGCGTAACGCGGAGGACCTCTTAGGTGGGGCCGATGGGGCGGCATGTCGCGTGTGAGGATGCACCTCCTTTACCCGCGGCACTACATCCACCAACAGTACAGTGAAACAATACAGCGACAGGAGTTTGAACGTACCGCTACTCCAACAGATTGATGAAGGCCTGCAGATGAGGATTGCAAGAAATCGTTCTCTGATGGAAACTTTTTTTGCGTTCTGCAAACGGGTGCTTACACTATTGTTCAAGTTAATAGGAATTAGGTCCTTTGATTACTAAAATTATACTATTATTACTATTTTTTAAAAAATCATTAATTATTTGTAGTTATTCATGAAGCGTAATGCAAATAATAAACAATTTACCTGTACAGGTGCCCCTTCTACGTAGATAGTGTAATGAACCGTTGTGTAATAATTTACCGTTGAGCAATAATTTGCCCATCAAAAATACTTCAACGGTTGCTCAAGTTGCAATAGCACCTATCAACAAAATCCAGCCCCTTCTAGGTAGCTGAACTGCTGTATAATAATTTACCGTTGTGTGAAAATTTACCGTTGTCCAATACATCCATCATTTTGGTTTATTATTTTCAATAATGAAAAAAAAATTCTAACCCCCCTCAAAATTTGATGGTTTACGTTTCTAGGTACCTATGTAGAATCCCAGAATGCAATAAAAATATTTCTGTCTGTCCGCCGTACGCCGTACTGAGCACTTTTCTTAGTTAGGTACCATGAAAAAAAAAAAAATTGATGAAATCCGGGTTATAGGTTCCGTCCGGGGTCTAGTTGGTCCTCGAAGCTCGACGTTACTGTCAGTCATCTCTAAGGGGTTCAAAATAGGGGATGAAATCTCCAGGACGCCGTTATCTCGAATTTTTTACGGTTTTAAATAGTTCTCAAACTTGAGAGTTTTTTGAGACCAACCGGAGCACTGTACGTCCAGCCGTTCGTTCACAGTAAGGCCCAGAAGTTCGCACCTACATACAGGTTTCTTCAACAGGAGGGTGAACGAAATTGTATACATTCAGCCCAGATATCATTGCAAGGGACGCGGCAACAATTGGGAATTGGGCCCGAGAGCATCACTACTAGGGAGCATCTGACTATAATCACGGATGGCTGTATGAAGTCGAGTTGGTTGTTCTGTGATATCATTTCATTTGAAAAATGATGGCTCTTTTGGATTTTGTTGACAGATACCTACTTTTGTAAGTTGAACAAACGTTGAAGTATTATTGGGTAAATTATTATACAACGGTGAACTATTACACAATGGCAAATTATTACGTAACGGTTTATTATACTATACACGCAGAAGGGGCATCTATACAGGTAAATTATTACAAAACGGTTTATTATTTACCTTAGGCTTCATGAATAACTACAAATAATATCAATGATTGAATTATTGTTTCCCGCGCATTTATATGGAACTTTATTTCCCGTGCCGGCTCCAGCAGGTACTCCATTTAAGGCTTTCCTGGGTGGCGCTCGAGGGTACTGACCACAGAAAACCGTGATCTACGCAGAAGGGGCATCTATACAGGTAAATAATAAACCGTTGTGTAATACTTTGCAGCGTTTTTTTTTTTTTTTTGTTTCTATTTAATGTGTGATTGAAATCGTGAGAACCGATATACAGGTGTCCCAGAAATCCCCCTCCCTTAATTTTCCTTAGGAAGAGGGCGTTTTAAAAACTTTGTTTTTAAACTTTTTAAAAGAGAGTGCAGTCAAAGTACACCACGGTTTTTGTTAGCGCCAACTTCTTTAATTAGACAAACGACCGAATCCTTCTATTTTTCAAAAAGAACTGAAGAATATTCCAAGCACTTAGTAGACAGAATTTGATTTTAGATGGAGGGGAGGGGGTAAAAACCATTAAAGGCTGCTAAATACACAATACATTAATAAAATCACCAAAATTGGTAACAGGATGGTTCTTTGGAAATTCGCTCAAATTATTGTCATGATGCATGATTGGAATATTGCAACAGAATCCAATCCAGTCGGTGTCCGTTAAGCTAATCGTTCATTATCGAATGCTATGGTTTCTATTACATTTCGTTACCCTCAAAAAGTTGAGCGGGCATCGAATTTTCGTAAATCCTGTAGGTAGGTACCTATTTAGCTACAAAAACAACCATGTTACGGAAGTGTAATGACAAAATGGTTTTGGTTCTGAGAATGAGAGAGATTATCAAGGTCGCTGAGGGAAATAATTAAATTGGCCACTGGAGGATAATCCTGGAAAAACGAAACAGTAGTGTTCGTGGAGAGGAAACGTAGTTGCAAAGCTGTTTTAGTAATTGATAAGGACAGAGGTCGTACATCTGTTTAACGATGATGCATAATACACGTCTCACTGTAGACGTCCGAGTGGATTAAAGTTGAAAATGTAACAACCGAGAGCTGAACTCTGCGTTTATTTCAGAAAAGTTTGCTAAACATTCCAGAATCATCAGCGTCGAATGGAACCAATCCTGCTCTCAATTTATGTAACCAGGATTTTTTGTGGAATTTTAGGTTTTTTGAGGTGCTCTTGGCAGTGAAATGTGGTACCTACCTAACTTCAAGTCATATTTTGAAAAATCATCGGTATGATGGCTGCATAACCTGAGAGGTGGAACTGGTTTCACTCGACGGGGAATTCAATTTATAGAAAACCAGTATCGGATTCCAGTGGTAAAAAATGAACTTCAGAGGTTTTTTTTGTGTTATCATGGATACATTTTTGGGCTGGGGGACAATTCGAAATTTTGGATACCAAATTTTTACCTAAAGCGATAGTGATAAACAAAATTAGCTAGGTAGGTAGATTACCAAAGTTTGCCAAGTCCAAACAACATCCGAAATTTCCGATACCAAAAAAATGTAACGCTGTAATTCCCCAGACGCTTATTAATTTCATTCCTGTTTGAATTCATCATTTCATTTCATTCAAGAAAATGAGTGAGCCCAGAAGGTAATTTCAATAATTGGTTTCAGATACAGGAACACCATAAAATCAGCATCTGCACAGCCAGAATCAGCACACAAAAAATCAGTCAAAATTACAATCAGAACAAAATAACTATTAAACCTATAGCCTTTTTTGTCCATTTTGCTTCACACTGCGACGGCGCACAAGACCTACCTCTCCTTCAAGACTGAGCAGTGTTGCGGGTTTTGAATAACAGCTTACCGTGAAACTACTGAGTCCAACCGTTTTCGGTTTCAACCGAAATGAAAATTTATGCAGTTGATAAACTGAAATAATTCAACCCAATCTTACATACATTGGAGGCTTTTAGTATATTCATCGAAATAGACATACGTCTGCCGTTTGCTTAAAGAAACCGTTCAGTAAGAGATATAGGTACATATAGGGTGCGATTCGCGATTCAGAACAAGTGAGCAACGCCATTTTAGAATGTAGAGCACATGACTTTCAATATTTCTTTCAACATTTGTAGATATTTCGTGTCATATTGCCAATATATCGATAGTACACGTGGATGGTACATTGGAAAAGCGCGAATGATTATATAAGGTTTTTTAAATCTACTTAATCGTGTTCAAACTCAAATGAATTTTTGACAAAGGCCCAACGATAAGTATGGTTCATAGATTAAATTGTAGTAAGTAACAAAACAGTAATTATGGAGGAAAAAACTGGATCCAAACCAATTCAAGATAAGTTCAAGATAACTTTCAATAAGTAAAGAGCATATTTATGAATGCAAATCCTGATATTTGGTTTATTATTCTATGAATAATACACCTATGTATTCGGTCAGCAAAAAATTTTTATAACACCCCTCAAAATTTTTTCTTTTCCGTTTCAAGGTGCGTAGATTCCAAAAATGCAATGTCCGTCCGCCGTACGCCCTACGCCGTACGCCGCCCGCCTTATCACGTGTACTGGCTTCATTTTCGGCCTAAAAAAGTCGTTCTTTCGCACACATGCTCCATTTGGACCCTAGTTGTGTCCCGAAACTTTGCAGCCCGATCGGAATATACCCAGGGGTGTTATGAGTGAAGATGTGGATAAAAATAGGCACTTTTTGTGTTTTAGTAACATGTTAGTAACATGAGCTGTTGAGGTATCTTTTTCTATGTTTTTGGGGACGAGAAGGCCGAATATGAAGTCGATTTTGACCAAAACAGTGGAAAATTGAGGTTCTACCAAATTTTCAGCTCCCGAAATTGATTTTTATGAGTCAAAAACCTGGGAAATCGTCTGAAATCACCATCAATTTGTAGAATAACACTAGAAAAAGTACCAGCAGGTGGATCAAGACGATTAAATGGTACTATCAATGATCAAAGATAATTTGGAAAAAAAAGGAGCGTATCTAATTCGTGTTTAGGGGGTCAAAATTGGTGGAAACCACCAGAAATAGCTATTTCAATTATTTTATATGAAAGAAACAATAAATGAACAGCCAACATTTCTGATTTCTGTAGGTATGTCCAATAGAATAATAAACCCATGCGACAAGGACTTTGCAGCGTTTTTTTCATTCTTGCACTTAAGTTACAAAATAATTTATAATATTAACTACACTGAGTGGTATGGTTCAAGTATTACACTTCATTGTCAGGAAAAATATCAATAGATTATTTTTAACGTTGGTAACTTACCATTTACTAAAATTGCTAGGCATACTACTGCAGTGACTTTTATGTACATTTTTGAACGGTTCGTCATTTCGCTGTTTCAAGGATGATCGGCTTGTGCAAAACCGATTTTTTGGCGATATTTATGTATCTATGTTGACTTTATAGATCGTGACACAGTCGAAGATCAAGGCTTGTGACAAGGATAACGCACAGTGAAAAAATCCGAGACGCGGCCGATCGGGAACTGAATGAAAAGCCGAAGAAGGTTCCGGGGGCGGTAAAGGGGCGGCGCATGCGCGTGGATGCGGCCACCTGTTGCCCAAGGATGCTGCTGAAGATGATTTGGGGAGTCATATCAGGAGTGGAGGGATCGCCTAACGAGCCCCGCGGTAACGACCTAGCAGGTCGGGGTGTCATCTTCCACCCTGGACAATCCCCAATTTGAACGATGTTGGAGTCGGAAAAAGCTAATTTTGATCCCTTCGGGTGACTCTATTTATAATATCGACAGAGTTATCCTCGAAGTCTCCAAACCCACTAAATGTCGATGGATCCAGTCGATGAATCCATCGACCACAGCACTTGTCAAAACATGGATATCAATGCAAAAGTTGTTTTTTGCTAGTGTTGGCGAAGTTTTGGAGCAAAAATACGCTATTAGAATCCAAAAACTTCGTTACTTATACATGAATTACTGTTGAGAATCTAGTGGATTATTTTTCATTTCAAAGCAAACTCACAACAAAACTAAAACGCTACAAATCCCTGCACAACGGTTTATTATTTTGTACAGAATACCCTCCTGTTACAGATCACAGCTCTCTGTATAGATAACCCTTCTATATAACATTATGTACTATTCTACACATATTATGTAGATCGCGGACCCTCCGAAGGTTAGTACCTAACCCCGTACTCGCTACTAGGTACCTACCAAAACCGTTGTATAATAATTTACCTGTATAGGTTCCCCTTCTACGGAGATAGAATAATGAACCGTTGTGTAATAATTTGCCCATCAATAATACATCAACGGTTGTTCAAGTTGCAAAAGTACCTATCAACAAAATCCAGCCCCTTCTGGGTAGATGAGCCGTTGTGTAATAATTCACCGTTGTGTAATAATTTACCGTGGTATGATAATTTACCGTTGTGTAATAATTCACCTTTGTGTAATAATTTACCCATCAATAATACTTCAACGGTTGTTCAAGTTGCAAAAGCACCTACCAACAAAATCCAATACTCCATCACTTGTTAAATGAAATAATATCGCAGAACAAACAACTCGACTTCATACCGCCATCCTTGATTATAATCAGATGCTCCGTAGTTATGATATCCGGGCCGGATTTATACCGTTTGATTCACGATCGTGTTGACGAAGCTTTTTGGTGCACACGAACGGCTGGACGTACGATGCTCCGGGTGGTCAGAAAAAATTGTTTAGCTCAAGACAAATTTAATAACGTAAAAAAAACCATACCCTTCTATCGGAAGTTTTCGAGCTACGGCGTTCTGAAAATTTCAACCCCTATTTTGAACCCCTTAGAGATGACTGACAGTAACGTCGAGCTTCGAGAACCAACTAGACCCCGAACGGAACCTATAACCCGAATTTCATCAATTTTCTTTCATGGTAACTAAGAAAAGTGGCCCGTCGGCGTACGGCGGACAGACAGGAATATTTTTATTGCAGTTTTGGATTCTACATACTTTGAAACGTAAACCATAAAATTTTGAGGGGGGGGTAAGAATTTTTTTTTTTTCATGCTCGATTCCAATGGTTCATTATTGAAAATAATAAACCAATATTCAACAATAAGTTACTACCTAATATCATAAACAACATAATAAGTACCTTCCAAGAAAACCCGAAATTACTCACTTTCTTGAGACACAAGAAGTAGGTACTTATCTCAGAAAACTCGGCGCTCCGCGCCTCGCCAGGGGGCAAGCCCCCTGGACCCCCGGATGACTTCCGCTTAAAGCCTGAAGGCTAAAATGTGGTGTACCTGACCCTTCAGGTTTTTGTCCCCCTCGCTGTATTATAATATAAGCTTTAGCCACGCTTATACACATCGAAACGACCAAGTGACAACCAAACAAGCGTCATTGTTTACTATCGATTTATAACATCCATTTATATAGTTATATTATGAAACTAGGAAATAAATACCAAGAACAAATACGAAATAAATGCGTGATAAATCAAGAGCTTTCCAACGAATGGAAATCGATTTTTGTCCGATGAAAATGAAAGAAGTTTCATTTCCCTAGCAACTACTCGGTTGTACGTGAAAATCATAAGAAAATTTCGCGCTACTTTTATCTCACTATTTGGTCCCACTATTTGGTCTCACTTTTTCCTGTCGTTTTTCGGCGGGGGGTCCCATCGCAAAAACCTGAAGGGTCAGGTTAAAAAAACGCTGCAAAGTCCTTGTCACATGGGTTAATTATTCTATTGGAGTTCTAGAGATTTTTGTTGGCTGTTAAATGTATTGTTTCTTTCATGAGGAATGATTGAAATAGCTATTTCTGATGATTTCCACCAATTTTGGCCCCCAAAACATGAAATAGGTAGGTACGCTTTTTTTTTTTTTAAGATCATCTTTGATCATTGGTAGTGGCATTTAATGGTCTTGATTCACCTGTTTACACTTTTTCCAATGTTATTGTACACATTGATGGTGATTTCAGACAGTTTTCCAGGTTTTTGACTCATAAAAAACCAATTTTGGGAGCTGAACCTTTGGTAAAACCTCAATTTCCGCGTCTTTGGTCAAAATCGACTTCATATTCGGTCTTCTCGTCCTCAAAAACACGGAAAAAGATACCTCAAAAGCTCATTTTACTAACATGTTACTAAAACACAAAAAGTACCTATTTTTATACACATTTTCATTCATAACACCCCTGGGTATATTCCGATCGGGCTGAAAAGTTTCGGGACACAACTAGGGCCCAAATGGAGCATGTGTGCGAAAGAACGACTTTTTTAGACCGAAAATGAAGCCTGTACACGTGATACGGCGTACGGCGGACGGCGGACGGACATTGCATTTTTGGAATCTACGCACCTTGAAACGGAAAAGAAAAAATTTTGAGGGGGTGTTATAAAAATTTTTTGCTGAGCGAATACATAGGTGTATTATTCACAGAATAATAAACCAAAACGCTGCAAAGTCCTTGTCACACGGGTTTATTATTCTATTGGGCATACCTACAGAGATGTTGGCCGTTCATTTATTGTTTCTTTCATATAAAATAATTGAAATAGCTATCTCTGGTGGTTTCCACCAATTTTGGCCCCCAAAACACGAATAAGGTACGCTCCTTTTTTTTTCAAATTATCCTTGATCATTGGTGGTACCATTTAATCGTCTTGATCCACCTGTTGACACTTTTTCCAGTGTTATTCTACAAATTGATGGTGATTTCAGACGATTTCCCAGGTTTTTACTCATAAAAAATCAATTTCGGGAGCTGAACATCTGGTAGAACCTCAATTTTCTATTCTTTGGTCAAAATCGACTTCATATTCGGTCTTCTCGTCCCCAAAAACATGAAAAACGATACCTTAAAAGCTCATATTACCAACATGTTGCTAAAACGCAAAAAGTACCTATTTTTACACACATCTTCACTCATAACACCCCTGGGTATATTCCGATCGGGCTGAAAAGTTTCGGGACACAACTAGGGCCCAAATGGAGCATGTGTGCGAAAGAACGATTTTTTTAGACCGAAAATGAAGCCTGTACACGTGATACGGCGGACGGCGTACAGCGGACGGACATTGCATTTTTGGAATCTACGCTCCTTGAAACGAAAAAGAAAAAATTTTGAGGGGGTGTTATAAAAATGTTTTGCTGAGCGAATACATAGGTGTATTATTCACAGAATAATAAACCAAAACGCTGCCAATAAATTGCTATTTACACATCGGTTTATTATTTCCCTGGATAGATGCCCCTTCTGCGTAGATCACTATTTTCTGTTGTCCATACCTACCCTCGTGCTTCCCCCCGGAAAGCCCTAAATCGAGTACTGGATTGGAGCCGGGCAATTCGTTTCATAAATATGCGTTGGATTCAAGATTCATAAATATGCTGTGGAATCATCAAATATTTGTTGTTATTTATGAATCACAACGTTTCTTCAAGTTAAAAAACATTACCTACCTATCAAGAAAACACAAAATAACCATCATCATTCTTTAAATTAAATATCACGGAACAGCCAACTCTATTTCATACAGCCATGCGTGATTATAATCAGGTATTCCGTAGCAATGATAATATAACTGGGCTGAATGTATTTCGTTTCATTCACGATCATGTTGACGAAGTTTTTCAGTGCTAACTTCAGGACTGTGAACGAACGGTGGGATCTTCAGTGCTCTGGGTGTCTCAAAAAATTCCCAAGTTAGAGATAATTTTGAAAACGTAAAAAAAATTGAGATAAGGGCATCATGGAAACTTCAATCCCGTCATTTTTCATCCCTCAGAGATGACTGACAGTAACGCCGAGGTTCCCGGACCAACTAGACCCCAAATGGGACCTACAAACCAAATTTCAATAATATTACCATATCTTCCGGAAGAATCCGTAGTCACTAGCTGGTTGAGTACTGCCTCCAGTACTCAATCAGTCGTCGACGACGGATTACTCCGGAAGGTATGGTAATACTACTTCTTACATTAGCGGGAAAAATCCTTTCGATTTAATACCATATTTCATTAATTTTGGTTCATGGTAACTAAGGAAAGTGCGAAGTACGGCGGACGGACAGAGGCGTTGCGTTATTTCCCTTCAATATCAGTAACCCGGATCTTCCCTCCTCTTGCGGATTCTTCAGCAACTCTGAGTGAGCACTCCCAGGACGGATCCTGCCTCTCCAACGCCGACATGTGAGTTGGTAAAACAAGGCGGTACCTGCTTTTGGTTTATTATTCTGTGAATAATACACCTATGTATTCGCTCAGCAAAAATTTTTTATAACACATTTTTTATAACTTTTTTCTTTTCCGTTTCAAGGTGCTCCGTATCACGTGTACCGGCTTCATTTTAGGTCTAAAAAAGTCGTTCTTTCGCACACATGCTCCATTTGGGCCCTAGTTGTGTCCCGAAACTTTGCAGCCCGATCGGAATATACCCAGGGGTGTTATGAGTGAAAATGTGTGTAATAATAGGTACTTTTTGCGTTTTAGCAACATGTTGGTGACATGAGCTTCTGAGATATCTTTTTCATGTTTTTGGGGACGAGAAGACCGAATATGAAGTCGATTTTGACCAAAGAGTGGAAAATTGAGTTCTACCAAAGGTTCAGCTCCCAAAATTGATTTTTTATGAGTCAAAAACCTGGGAAATCGTCTGAAATCACCATCAGTTTGTACAATAACACTGGAAAAAGTGTCAACAAGTGGATCAAGACGATTAACTGGCACTACCGATGATCAAAGATAATTTAAAAGAAAAAAAAAGAAGAAAAAAGAGCGTAGGTACCTAATCTGTGTTTTAGGGGCCAAAATTAATGGAATCCATTAGAAATAGGTATTTCAATTATTTTATATGAAAGAAACAATAAATGAACAGCCAACATTTCTGTAGGTATGTCCAATAGAATAATAAACCCATGTGACAAGGACTTTGCAGCGTTTTATATTTTGTGGCCATCAACGACACAGCTCTCATCACCCATTCGGATCGCTGAACTGTACCGCCCAACACAACATCAGAAACTGGAATAATTTGATTATTTCATTTTGAGTAGAAAGATGCTTTCATTTCATGTTATTTCTTTCAAGTGAACTAATTTGTATTGTACATTTCACCACCTCGAGGTAGGCACTAGGTAGGCCCAACCATTTTTTATCAAACATTCTAAAACGGATATTGATTGGAGTTTCCAAAAGCGAAACCCTTCTATTACCTAACAGAAGGGTGGTACTAGGGTATGTAGTCAGGCGGGCCAGGCGTGAGGAAACACGTCGCAACCAGAGTCATAACTCCGAGTGTGGTAGTTCAGGTGATTAACGTGGCGCACAACGAAACTCCTCGAGTTTCGTGAGAATGTGTTCGTACAACGCTCGAGAACTTCTGCTATTACGGAAAGTATAATAAACCCAACGAGAAGACGAGAAATTCGCTCTAGCTAAATTGTACGAATTAATGTTATTACCAGCCAGCCAAAAACTCGCCCAGTCAATTGAGGGCATAGGGGGGAACTGGGTGGGTAAATAAAGGGGATGCGACAGTCAAGCTGGGTAAAAAAATATACTGTACAACTGGGTTGGTACATGTTTTTAAGCATGCGGCAGTCAAACTGGGTAAAAAACGCTGCAAATCCTTGTCGCATGGGTTTATTATTCTACTGGACATACCTACAGAAATGCTGGCTGTTCATTTATTGTTACTTTCATGTGTAATAATCGAAATAGCTATTTCTGATGGTGTCCACCAATTTTGGCCCCTAAAACTTGAATTAGGTACGCTCCTTTTTTTTTCAAATTATCTTTGATCATTGAAAGTGCCATTTAATCATCTTGATCCACGTGTTGAAACTTTTCCTAGTGCTATTCTACAAATTGATGGTGATTTCAGACGATTTCGCAGGTTTTTGACTCAAAAAAAATCAAATTTGGGAGCTGAACATCTGGTACAACCTCAATTTTCTACTCCTTGCTCAAAATCGACTTCATATTCGGTCTTCTCGTCCACAAAAACATGGAAAACGATACCTCAAAAGCTCATTTTACTAACATGTTACTAAAACACAAAAAGTACCTATTTTTATACACATTTTCATTCATAACATACCTGGGTATATTCCGATCGGGCTGAAAAGTTTCGGGACACAACTAGGGCCCAAATGGAGGATGTGTGCGAAAGAACGACTTTTTTAGACCGAAAATGAAGCCTGTACAGGTGATATGGCGGACGGCGTACGGCGGTCGGACTGCATTTTTTGAATCTACGCACCTTGAAACGGAAAAGAAAAAATTTTGAGGGGGTGTTATAAAAATTTTTTGCTGAGCGAATACATAGGTGTATTATTCACAGAATAATAAACCAAAACAACCGCATAAGTACCTGATTATAGGTATCTGGAACACGCAACGTCGTATGCTGTCTCGCATCAGTCAAGGAGTTCCATGTCGATGCAAAACGTCGTATATGTAAGAAACCCCACCCCTGCCTGGTTCACAACGTTTAGGTATAACACTGCAACACGCACTCAGCTTTTTCTTGTGAGGGGTGTTTTTCTGCTTATTAACCGTTAACAAGTTAGCCGGCTAAACTTGCTCGTTTCCGTCTGTTGCTCGTCCGTGTCCGTGAGAATGCAGCTTTTACTCCATTTATGTTCACATGTGGTATATAAAATTGTATTAGGTAGGTACCTTATCCGATTGAATGACTCCTGGTTCTTAGGTGGTTTTCACGAGGGGCAGCAGCCCAGATAGTAGGGGGGAAAGGCAACTTTCTTCTACAGGGTGTAACGCGAGTGAAGGCGGACCTCTCTCCTACGTGTTCTACAGCTAATTTCCGACAAAAAATGCCTCTTAGAAATTTTTGATTAGAGGCTTCAGTTTCAAGTTATATCGTTTTTAAGATTTTTTTCGTGTTTTCGACCTTACTTCACTAAAATGGCCATAATTCCCTTATTTTGCATGCAAATTCGATTATTGCCCAAATTCGAAAAACCTCATGCTTTTCAAACGGTTGGTAACCCTATTAATTCTTGCAGCTGAATTGTGAAAGTTACCTAAAAAATGCGCCAAAACGTCAGCTTTCCAACGGTATACTCAAATTTGAATTTTCTGTTGAATTTAAGAGAGAAAATTAGGTTTAAATGGGGAAAAAAGTGTTTTTTCCGTCTTAATGTTTCGTTTTTCATGAAAAAGAGATTTATTCGTTATTTTCACTTTAGGGCAGGGGTGTTGACGATGGAAACAATTGAGCTGAAGAAGTAATTTTTACAATTTATTGCAACAATTGCTCAAAATGTCCCCCGTTTTGCCGAATGCAAAAACCTGTCCTCCGGTGAACTGCGTCGACGGCATTCCGCAGCTCTGCCCGGTTCTGTCCGATGTCTTCTGCGCATTGTGTTATCCTTTCGATCAGGTGGCCTCTCGACTGAATCCTGACCTCGTACACCTTTGATTTCAGGGCCCATTTTGCGCAATCCACCTACCATGGAAAACAAACATACGTTAGGATTTTGGGTTGGCGGGCAAGGCCAGGATGGCCTTGTTTCCTTCTTCCATAAGAAATCAACAGTAATTTCCCAACTAAGAGTATTCGCGAAAAATGAGCCGATTTTAATGTTTGAGACTTGAAGTTTGGGATCTAACGACGAATTCTGTCGCAACACATTTTCGATGGTACTTAATCTTCATCCAACAAATAAAATAATTTGAGGGAAGTCCCCTTAGCTGTGACTTTGTCTATGAATCGCTACTTCCACTGATGGTGGATGATGACGATTGTATGGCCTTGCCCGCCAACCCAAAATCCTAACGTATGTTTGTTTTCCATGGTAGGTGGATTGCGCAAAATGGACCTGTCAGGTGGCCCCCACGCATTCCTGACCTGACACCTTTGGATTTTTATTTCTGGGGGGCCCTGAAATCAAAGGTGTACGAGGTCAGGATTCAGTCGAGAGGCCACCTGATCGAAAGGATAACACAATGCGCAGAAGACATCGGACAGAACCGGGCAGAGCTGCGGAATGCCGTCGACGCAGTTCACCGGAGGACAGGTTTTTGCATTCGGCAAAACGGGGGACATTTTGAGCAATTGTTGCAATAAATTGTAAAAATTACTTCTTCAGCTCAATTGTTTCCATCGTCAACACCCCTGCCCTAAAGTGAAAATAACGAATAAATCTCTTTTTCATGAAAAACGAAACATTTAGACGGAAAAAACACTTTTTTCCCCATTTAAACCTAATTTTCTCTCTTAAATTCAACAGAAAATTCAAATTTGAGTATACCGTTGGAAAGCTGACGTTTTGGCGCATTTTTTAGGTAACTTTCACAATTCAGCTGCAAGAATTAATAGGGTTACCAACCGTTTGAAAAGCATGAGGTTTTTCGAATTTGGGCAATAATCACTTTTTGGACTCAATTTTGACTCCCCAGATCCACCTAAAAAAATTATGTTAGGCCTTGAAAAGATAGAAAATTTAACGCACTTTTCAATGGTGTCCTCGGATTTGAATTTGCATGCAAAATAAGGGAATTATGGCCATTTTAGTGAAGTAAGGTCGAAAACACGAAAAAAATCTTAAAAACGATATAACTTGAAACTGAAGCCTCTAATCAAAAATTATTAGGGGCATTTTTTGTCGGAAATTAGCTGTAGAACACGTAGGAGAGAGGTCTGCCTTCACTCGCGTTACACCCTGTATATACTTAGTTCACGTGTATATAATAACTGAATTCCATGGCATATGTTGGTGCCGTCATCGATAAGGAAGTTAAGCACTGTATAGTACACTGTGTCCTGGGGGAAGAAACTGAGGCCATGGAATGCTCATGAGTCCTCAAGTTTGAAGGTTGTCTGTCACACTAACACTTTCTGTCTGAACACCTAAAACTTACTGCACCGTCACTCAGGACTCTAAATTTGGTTAATTTAAAACGGCCAATCACAATTTCATTTTTTCCCCTTGGCATTATTACTTCGAATGAATCTTCATGTCCACGTTTAGTACACGGAATCATCCACTTTCATGAACGACACATTTTTGTATATCACCGACTTTCGACCTGGAACCCTGATCAATGACCGGTGTACCCACTTTGACGCTTGGATGTTTACCCAGTTGGTATATCGCCGGCCCGCCCGTCATCATTTTCCCATTTGGTATTCCTCCTCAACTGAGATTCATATTCTTCCTTCTTCAATGTTCTTCCTTCTGTCGGGAACTTCAGTTACTGTATCTGAGCTTCAAACCATCAGGTTCACCGGTAGATTCGCTGCCCGTTTTAAAATTAAAACTTTCATATTACCTAATGTTTCGAAGTATGTAGTACTGTAGTATGTAGTATATTCATGTTAGAAGACACATCCGTCTACTGTAAGTATTCCTTATAGATTGACACCATCATATCGACAGGCCCGTTGAGAGGGGGGGGGGGGGGGGCACTGGGGACATTACCCCCGGGCCCGGCCTTTGTGGGGGTCCCGGATTTTTAATTTAAAAAAAAATGCTTGAAGAAATTAAATTTAAAATTTTTTCGCTACATCCTGTTGATTTTATGTTATTCAGCTTTTCCCATCTCAAAACGTGGTCCGTTTCAGCAAATGTGCCTTTTTACGCATACCCCTAAAAACCACACTCCAGTCAATGAAATCGACCTCCAGGCGATTTGACACTTCTTTATCACTCTGGTTTATTGAAAATGAGTATGTTTCAGGTATAAATGTAAAGGTTGAGGCTGCAATGAGGGGGGGGGGGGGGTCTAGGTAACTACCAGCTACCAGATATATTGAAAAAATCGAGAGCTATCCAACGAGTGGTGAACGATTTTTGTACGATGATAACTGGCGAAGATAAAGTTCCGTAGCAACGAATCGGTTGTAAGCGAAAATCATCAGAAATAGCACCTTCAGACGGTGGGCAGATTCGTTATCTAGATTTTAGGAAACTCCTAACAAACCATAACACCCTTGGGTATATTACGATCGGACTGCAAAGGTTCCAGACACAACTAGGGCCCAAATGGAGCATGCGTGCGAAAGAACGAATTTTTTAGACCTAAAGTGATATTTTGGGTAAAAAAACGCTTGCATACGAGTCTGCAACGCATTGGGACATTTTCATGTCTTTACCTATTGCTTTTGACATTATTAATATTAAGAGGTAGGTACCTAATTTCAATAAAATAGACGATTCCGGATTAATTATCTTCTACACTCACGATCATTAGTTTGTAAACAAAATATGAGAACAGTTATGCCCATAGCTCCGCTATTCGTATAGTCAATATGTTATGGAGAACATGAAAATGTTCGTTAAATCGAGAGCTTTCCAACGAGTGGTGAACGATTTTTGTGGGTTAAAAAGTGTAGAAAATGAACAAACCTAACAACGGGGTCGTTGTAAGCGGAAATCATTATAAAGGCACTGTAACACAATTTCGTTACGCAATTTCGTGACAGTTTTTTGTGCTGTGTGCCAGGGCAAAGACATGAAAATGTCAAAACGCTGCTAAGTCCTTGTCACATGAGTTTATTATTCTATTGGACACATCTACAATTATGTTGGCTATTTATTTATTGTTTCTTTAACGTGAACTAATTGAAATAGCTATTTATGATGGTTTCTACCAATTTTGGCCCCAAAACACAAATTAGGTAGGTACGCTCCTTTTAACATGTATCATGTTTTAGCTCTGGTATACTAGCATTTTTTGCGAGTCGATTTTGCTCGTCAATTTTTTTCGCGCAATGGTTTTCACGTACAACCGAGTAGTTGCTAGGGAAATGAAACTTCTTTCATTTTCATCGGACAAAAATCGTTTTCCATTCGTTGGAAAGCTCTTGATTTATCACGAATTTATTTCGTATTTGTTCTTGGTATTTATTTCCTAGTTTCATACTATAACTATATAAATGAATGTTATAAATGGATAGTAAACAATGACGCTTGTTTTCGCGCACAATGCATAGTGGAGAGTCGCGTGGAAACATGATACATGGTTGCAATTTTTGGTTCATAACCATAAATCTTCGTTTACATCAATTTAGAAATGTTTTATTGTTCATTTACGTGAGGTTTTGAGGTTTGCTCTCAGTGTTTTAAGACGTTGTTACTCTTCAACATGGGTAACGAAAAACTGGTAGAGGAAGTGCGGACCTTCTACCCCCCCCCCCCCCCCCCTACAATCCAAAATACATGGACACTGATTTCAAGAAAAACATCTGGAGTAAATTTTTTTTTTTTTTTCAAATTATCTTTAATCATTGGTAGTGCCATTTAATCGTCTTGGTCTACTTTTTCTAGTGTTATTATACAAATTTATGGTGATTTCAAACGATTTCCCCAGTTTTTGACTCATAAAAATCAATAAAATCAATTTTGGGAGCTGAACATTTGGTAGAACCTCAATTTCCCACTCTTTGGTCAAAATCGACTTCATATTCGGTCTTCTCGTCGCAAAAAACATGGAAAACGATACCTCGAAAGCTCATGTTGCTAACATGTTACTAAAACACAAAAATTACCTATTTTTATACACATTTTCACTCATAACACCACTGGGTATATTCCGATCGGGCTGAAAAGTTTCGGGACACAACTAGGGCCCATATGGAGCATGTGTGC
Organism: Leptopterna dolabrata; assembly: GCA_954871275.1. Taxonomy (NCBI): domain Eukaryota; kingdom Metazoa; phylum Arthropoda; class Insecta; order Hemiptera; family Miridae; genus Leptopterna; species Leptopterna dolabrata. The sequence continues at coordinate 20,862,853 of OX940976.1, forward strand.
GAAAGAACGAATTTTTTAGACCAAAAATGAAGCCGGTACACGTGATACGGCGGACGGACATTGCATTTTGGTTTATTATTCTGTGAATAATACACCTATGTATTCGCTCAGCAAAAAATTTTTATAACACCCCTCAAAATTTTTTCTTTTCCGTTTCAAGGTGCGTAGATTCCAAAAATGCAAAGTCCGTCCGCCGTATCACGTGTACCGGCTTCATTTTTGGTCTAAAAAATTCGTTCTTTCGCACACATGCTCCATTTGGGCCCTAGTTGTGTCCCGAAACTTTTCAGCCCGATCGGAATATACCCAGGTATGTTATGAATGAAAATGTGTATAAAAATAGGTACTTTTTGTGTTTTAGTAACATGTAAGTAAAATGAGCTTTTGGGGACGAGAAGACAGAATATGAAGTCGATTTTGACCAAGGAGTGGAAAATTGAGGTTGTACCAGATGTTCAAAATTGATTGTGCTCCCAAAATTAATTTTGTATGAGTCAAAAACCTGCGAAATCGTCTGAAATCACCATCAATTTGTAGAATAACACTAGGAAAAGTGTCAACACGTGGATCAAGACGATTAAATGGCACTACAATGATCAACAATAATTTGAAAAAAAAAAAAAAAAAAAGAGCTTACCTAATTCAAGTTTTGGTGGCCAAAATTGGTGGAAACCACCAGAAATAGCTATTTCATTTATTTGACATGAAAGTAACAATAAATGAACAGCCAGCATTCCTGTAGGTATGTCCAATAGAATAATAAACCCATGTGACAAGGACTTTGCAGCGTTTTTGGAATCTACGCACCTTGAAACGTAAAAGAAAAAATGTTGAGGGGGTGTTATAAAATTTTTTCCTGACCGATTTTTTCCTGTATTATTCACAGAATAATAAACCAAAAGGTATAAGGGGAGAGGGAATATGAAAACAGAGGACAAATCAGTAGGTTACTGTTCTCAAAACACTGTGAAGTGTTTTGTGCGTATTCTGCTAGTGCACCAAGAAAACAAGTTGGCAGTAGAAGTTCCATTAACTTCTTTCCCCGCTACCTTCCCCACTATTTTCTTTTCTTCGCATGCGCTTTCTCTTTTTCACCAACCAGTAAGGTTACCTACAAACTGATAACCACCAAGTAACCCAACGCATTTCTATCATAGTCTATAGTTTTAAAAGCTCTTTTGCTTCATTTTACTTTTGTTTTGGAATTGAATATAACGACGAAACTTCAGGGATCGATTCTACAACTAATTTACAACAAAAAGTGTCTATTAGAGTTTTTCTGTAACCCCTTGTTTTCGAGTGTTTTTTCACTTCTAATATTTGTTTCGTGTTTTCGACCTTATCTCACTAAAATGACCATTACTCCTTTAAATTACATGATGAATCAAAATGTGAGCATACAAATGAAAAGAGCGTTAACTTTTCTTTCAGATTCAACCATCAACTTTTCTCTAAAGTTAAGAAAAACAAGTGTTTTTTGAACCCAAACTACAATTTTTGTCATTTTTCATCTTCCTAGGCGATTTTCAACGGTATTTTCTAACAATATTAGCTACTGAAAAACTGATGAGCTCCACGGTAAAAACATCTACGTTTAATAAGCTTTGCAACGGTATTATTCAAATTTATTCTAACGCCGTTGTTAAATGAGAAATCGGTGATTGAATGCGAAAAAACGTGGAGAGGGAGGGCATTCCCATATATTTCGGGAACCCAGTTAGTGAGGAAACGTGGAATTTTCGCGATTAGGATGGGTTAAATAACAAGTAAGAAGTGAAAATTGAAAAATAATATCTTTTTTCCTTCACATAAAAAAATAAAAATAAATAAATAGAAATAACTTCTTTCTACAAGATTTTACAATTTATAACTTTTTTCTACGACATTTTGTTACAGAAACTGTTCAAAATGCCCTCCGCTTTGTTGTAAACAGATTCTGCACCTCTTGCGAACACTGTCAATAGCGCTGCGCAATTCCAAACGATTTTGCTCCATTTCGGCACAACACAAGTTTATCCTGCCAATCAACTCCCGAGTTTCGACCCTGACGCTGTTAAACTTCGGCCTTCAGGATGCCACAAACGTAAAAGTCTAAACGAGGCCAATCTGGAATCCCTGCAGGCCACTTTACTGGTGCATACGGTCCGATCCATATGTTTCTAAAATGCTCGTTCAACCACTGGGAAACATTGCGTCCATTGTGGGCTGGACATCCATCCATTTGCCACCACATAATATTATGCCTCCTATCAAGAGGCGCGTCGTCCAATAACTCCATCAGTTCGTTGTCCAGAAAATTTAGAAACCCTTGTGAGTTGAGGGCGTTCGGGAGGAAGATGGGTCGAAAGTCTTTTACGTTTGTGGCATCCTGAAGGCCAAAGTTTACAGCGTCAGGGTCGAAACTCGGGAGGAGTTGATTGGCAGGATAAACTTGTGTTGTGCCGAAATGGAGCAAAATGGTTTGGAATTGCGCAGCGCTGTTGGTAGTGTTCGCAAGAGGTGCAGAATCCGTGTGCATAATGAACACTATCTGTAATAAGTTAAAATGTCGCAGAAAAAAGTTATAAATTGTAAAATCTTGTAGAAAGAAGTTATTTTTATTTATTTATTTTATTTTTTTATGTGAAGGAAAAAGAGATTATCTTTCAATGTTCACTTCTTACTTGTTATTTTACCCATCCTAATCGAGAAATTTCCACGTTTCCTCACTAACTGGGTTCCCGAAATGTGTGGGAATCTCCACGTTTTTTCACATTCAATCACCGATTTCTCTTTGAACAACGGCGTTAAAAATAAAATTGCATAATACCGTAGGAAAGCTTATTAAACGTAGATGTTTTTACCGTGAAGTTCAACAGTTTTTCTGTAGCCGATATTGTTGGAAAATACCGTTGAAAATCGCCAAGAAAGATGAAAAATGACAAAAATTGTAGTTTGGGTTCAAAAAACGCTTGTTTTTCTTGACTTTAGAGAAAAGTTGATGGTTGAATCTGAAAGAAAATTTAATGCTCCTTCCAACGGTATCCTCAAATTTTGATTCACCATTTAATTTGAGGGAGTTATGGTCATTTTAGTGAGACAAGGTCGAAAACAAGAAAAAAATCTTAGAAGTGAAAAAACTCTTGAAAACAAGGGGTTACAGAAAAAACTCTGACACTTTTTGTTGGAAATTAGTTGCAGAATCGATCCCTGAAGTTTCGTGGTTCTTAAACCGAACACCCGGTATGGTACATAATTATATAAATCTGTAAGAACTTGATCATTCCTCATTTTCTACAATCCATCCTCCTTACACTGATTTTTCCCCCCTCTCAAAATGGCTTATTTATAGTATATGGTTACGGAGGTTTTTGGGTGTTTTAGGAACTTGCTAAGAAGTGAAAAAAAAAATTGTACCTATGCTGTTAACAAGTTAAAAAACTTTTTTTCTTTTTTTTTGGGGCCCGGAAGCTTTCTGTCCCCGGGTCCAGATTTTCTCTCCACGGCCCTGCGTATCGGTAACAGCACTCACGTGGAATGGAAATGAGGAGTACCCATGACTTCTGTTTATATTTTAGTAGGTACCATTCTAAGAATTTTAAGGGTGACCGCACTCTCCTACTATGAATACGAAGATCATATCAGGCCATAGATCCAAACTGAAACTGCCTACATCTTTCGAACCCCAGCACATCCCTGGGGATACTCGAGAACAAGTTATTACGTACAAACCAGAGGAGGAAAGTGCCAGAGCGCGAATCAAACTCCCAATCTTGAGACACAGTCACTTGATAGGGAGGTAGCTAAGTCCAATATGGATGCAGCGCCGGACTAGAGCTCTCTTCTGAACCGTCATTTTGCTGGTAAACGTGTAAAATTCATCACCACAGGCTACTTCTACATCTACACCATAGGCTACTTCTAAGTCTTGATACTACATACTTTAATTGAAAATACAAAGTATCGTGTATTTAATAATTATACAAAGTAGACTCATAGTAAATAACCAATTCTTCTTGACTGATACAGAGCGGATGGGTGACGCACGGGTGGGGTAAAGTTACGAATGTGGAGGCTGCGAGCAAACCCTCAATATCTGAACCCCAGCGCCATCACATTACCATTTCCAAGAAACAAGGATACGAAAAGGAATTCAGATGTAGAGTCGTGAGCGTTATGATGAGAAAGATATGAAGCTTCGGACGGTTGGGAAACGACATTATCCTGCTAGAATATGAGTTTCCCCAGCAGAACAATACATTCCCTTGATGTTCTGTGCATTCCTGTGTAGACCCAAATAGCGGAGCATCTCACTTTAATTGCAGTCTCGAATGAATGAGGCCACAGAGTGTAAGGACGATTTTCTGTTACTAAACTGGGCACCGAAATCGAACAAAATCAATTATTCCTCAAAATGTTGATTACCTAGTGTGGGCCGGTCGCCAAGTAGACACCATTTACAGCCCTTTCTCAAGATCAGCAGGATAGACTGAGAGAGCAAGAAGGCGAAAATGTCGATTTTTTTCAAAGATGTCCTACGAATTTTTTGTGCAAGGGCAACAAGCAACAGTAGATGGAAGACGCGTATTTGGAATGATTTAATATGGGTCCACCTGAGGACCGCTCTTTCCCTCCAATTCGTGCAGATTCAAGGAAAACACGCTTGAGCAGAGGAAATGTAGAGGAAACGTACAGTTAGAATTTACTGAAATTCATATATGACGCTAACCCATATAAATAAAGAGGGCCTGATCTGAGCACCGCGAAAATTAAGGGATCGATTCTTCCACTAATTTGCAACACAAAGTTTTCGAGTTATCTCGATTTTAAGATGTTTTTTGATGTTGAACGTCGATACGCTAGACGACCTACTGCCTTCACTTCACGTGCTCCAGCGCTCCAGGTTCCCCTTTGATACCACAGTTCTCCCGGCCGGGATCTTCGGTGGTCATCGAAATAGGTTTAAAAAAAATAATTAAAAAAATGAAAAATTATTAAAAATCGCCGCAAATCCCTGCACAACGGTTTATTACTTTGTACAGAATACCCTTCTGTTACAGATCACAGCTCTCTTTATAGACAACCCGTCTATATAATATTTATGTTCTACTCTATACATATTATGAGAATCTCAGACCCTCCGTAGGTTAGTACCTAAAACCGTACTCGTTACTAGGTGCCTACCTAATTCGCGAGTTGAATGTTGCTAAAATAATACAGCCGATGACAAACAGTAACTAAACAGGCAAAAAGAAACGCAAATAATGAAGTTCTAAAGGAAAATTGTTGGTGTGGAGTGGAATAGATGCCCCTTCTGCGTAGATCACTGTTTTCTGTGGTCAATACCTAACCGTTGTGTAATAACTTGCCCATCAATAATACTTCAACGGTTGTTCAAGTTGCGAAAGTACCGATCAACAAAATCCAGCCCCTTCTTGGTAGATGAACCGTTGTGTAATAATTTACCGTTATATAATAATTTTCCGCTGTGTAATAATTTACCATTGTGTAATAATTTATACCCATCAATAATACTTCCACGTTTGCTCAAGTTTCACAAGTACCTACCTTCCAACAAAATCCAATAGTCCATCACTTATCAAATGAAATAATATCGCAGAACAACCAACTCGACTTCATACAGCCATCCTTCAATATAATCAGGTGCTCCCTAGCGATGATATCTGGGCCGGATTTATACCGTTGGATTCACGATCGTGTTGACGAAGCTTTTTGGTGCACATGAACGTCTGGACGTACAATGCTCCTGGTGGCCTCAAAAAATTGTTTATCTCAAGACAAATTTAATAACGTAAAAAAACCATACCCTTCAATCGAAAGTTTTCGAGATAAGGCGTTTTGAAAATTTCAACCCCTTAGAGATGACTGACAGTAACGCCGAGCTTCGAGGACCAATATTAGACCCCGAACGGAACCTATAACCCGAATTTCACCAATTTTGTTTCATGGTAACTAAGAAAAGTGGCCAGCACGGCGTACGGCGGATAGACAGAAATATTTGTATTGCATTTTCGGATTCTACTTACCTTGAAACGTAAACCATCAAATTTTGAGGGGGGGTTAGATTTTTTTTTTTTTTTTTCATGCTCGATTCCAATGGTTTATTGAAAATAATAAACCAAAAAGTCCCAGACATGCAGCATGGCTATAAGAGAATTTTCAAAGAAATGTTCGTGATATTGTGTAAAAAGATGATATAGGTAGCGACAAACCATACCAATTTTCGTAAAAATATATTATATCTTTCGTGATTTTAGCCATTTTCCCCGATTTTTGACCCTTATTAAGTCCTATGTGACCCGCCTTTTTTGAGAAAAATATTTGTATCATTGTGAATCACCATCCCACACAACGTCAGGTGAATTAATATTCATTTTAGCCCTTAATACCAATATTGCTGAACCTAGCCAAAAACATGAATTTTTTTTATTTTTTTCAAATCTAAGACTAGGTATGTTATAATATCTTATAACATAGGTCACCACCGACATCACAACAAACTAGATGGCTGGTTAACAATGTGTGCTACCTACCTGCCATTCAGACTGCTTGTTACTCTTCTCCATGTTTGAATCGTGATAGAACCCTAAGATGAAAAATTAAAAAAAAAGAAGTTAAATGGAGGTGGAATTTGTTTGAAAGCTCTTACCCATGCTTCCTAATGTGGCGGGAAAACGTAAGGTAATCCAAATTAGTCCATCATAGGTAAATCGTGTTGGCTTGTCCGAAATCCACCTGCTGAGTACGCCATGTACTACCGGGTTTCCTGCTTCATCTGAGTCGCAACCTAGGGCTTTGACTTGTTGTTAGCTTGTTAGTAAGAAGGTAGGTACCATTAACCTTCTGTCTTGAAGCACCGTCGGCATGATTGGGGCACTTGTTGCTCTACAAGTGTGTGTGATCTAATGATATAATAATATGGTGACACAACGCTTCAACTAAAATCCGTTTTTGGTAGGTATATTGGTATTATAATATATTTTGGAATACTTGTTTGGAATGCTGAACCAGTTTTTGAATTACTAACAAATGCCCAGCGCAGTCATTTCCCTGCTTTCCAATATTTTTCTCTGTATAACAAGATTTGACTAAATAGGCAGGTACAAAAAATAACATTCAACTGTTTTATACCTACGTAGGTACTAAACGGCAACTAATTGTTGGGCCTAGTTTCTGTATTTTCTGTTGTTTTCCCACTTGGTCATGCAATAATGACTCTTCAACTAACGTTTGTGGTACATTCCTAGTTCTTTACGGATTTTGGAACGCTGTATCGATTTTTGAATTAATTTGAATATACGTAGGTGGTACCTCGAGTTACGCCGCGGCGGCGCTAATCCAGTTGACATTTACTACCTACTTACCTGTTTATTAAGCGCACACGACGAATGCATGAGGAAAATCGATTTGCGGTTTTCATTCAAAAACAGTACACTACTTACCAAACGCGCTTTTGGTTTATTATTCTCTGAATAATACACCTATGTAATCGCTCAGCAAAAAATTTTTATAACCCCCCCTCAAACTTTTTTCTTTTCCGTTTCAAGGTGCGTAGATTCAAAAAATGCAATGTCCGTCCGCCGTCCGCCGTACGCCGTCCGCCGTCCGCCGTCCGCCGTACGCCGTCCGCCGTATCACGTGTACAGGCTTCATTTTCGGTCTAAAAAAGTCGTTCTTTCGCACACATGCTCCATTTGGGCCCTAGTTGTGTCCCGAAACTTTTCAGCCCGATCGGAATATACCCAGGGGTGTTGTGAGTGAAAATGTGTGTAAAAATAGGTACTTTTTGCGTTTTAGCAACATGTTGGTAACATGAGCTTTTGAGGTATCGTTTTCCATGTTTTGGGGGACGAGAAGACCGAATATGAAGTCGATTTTGGCCAAGGAGTGGAAAATTGAGGTTGTACCAGATGTTCAGCTCCCAAAATTGATTTTTTATGAGGCAAAAACCTGCGAAATCGTCTGAAATCACCATCAATTTGTAGAATAGCACTAGGAAAAGTTTCAACACGTAGATCAAGACGATTAAGTGGCACTACCAATGATCATGGATAATTTGAAAAAAAAAAAGATCGTACCTACCTAATTTGTGTTTTGGGGGCCAAAATTGGTGGAAACCATCAGAAATAGCTATTTCAATTATTTCACATGAAACAAACAATAAATGTAGGTACAGCCAACATTTCTGTAGAATAATAAACCCCATGTGACAAGGACTTAGCAGCGTTTTTTGGGCTAATGCGATGGCGGCAAGAGATGGTAGGTACCTAGGAGATTGGTATCCTGTCGTTTACCAATGATAATTTACGGTTTATCTGCGTTTGCCCACAGGAATGTAACGATAAGGAGATACGTGTATAAGTAGCTATCATTTTGATAGTTCCCACGATTCCACCTAACACTGAGCAAATTTTCGACAAATTCCACCCACTCCACAATGCTACCTACGGTAGGCAGGTACAGCCCGGCCCACATAAACACCACAATAATCCAAGTATTCTACTAGAAAAGTTTCTATTGAATCAAAATGCATACAACTTGCAAACAAACACACAGCACCTGCCGATGTTTATGAGCATAGGTACGTACATAGGTACATCGCAAATACTGTATGTGTGGTAGGCAGAAGTAGAAACTTTAATTACATTCATTTTATGTAGGTATAGGTCAAATGGCACCTTGTGCGGTCTCTCCTCGAATCCTGACCCTAACACCTACCAGGGACTGAGGAGCTTCTTCGCGAGAAGCGAGGGATGTGGCAATAAAACGAGATGATGCAATAAAACGAGTAACTCCGAGAATATGACGTGATTTCGTGAGAAGGAACGACGGAAGTCGACTGTCAAAATTATCCCGCTTCACCGTACGTTTCAGGTCACCCTGAACACAAAACTGAAAATGAAAACAACAATAATTACTACTTAAGCAGGGTTTTATTATTTACCGCCCTCATTTTGGTTTGTTATTCTGTGAATAAATGCACCTATGTACTCGCTCAGCAAAAAAAAAAAGGTTGAACACCCCCTCAACATTTGTTCTTTTACGTTTCAAAATGAAGTAGATATGGATGATACGGCGCACGGACATTGAATTTTTGGAATCTACGCACCTTGAAACGCAAAAAGAAAAACGCTGCAAATCCCTACATAACGGTTTATTATTTTGTACAGAACACCCTTCTGTTACAGATCACAGTTCTCTGTAAAAAGCGGATGTCCTGTTGAGTGAAATTATTCAATTATCGAATTTTCAAAGAAAATACCTACCTATGCTATTTGTCTCATTCTCTGTCTCAGTCATTATCTGAAATGGAAAATCACTTAGCATGGCTATGCCAGGTATTTTGGTAACGTTTTAGGTATGGGTTCCCCATTTTGGATTCACCTGCCTGAAAGGCATACATCCCTCTAAAAGTACGGAGCGAAATTACGAGGACTAAAAGGCCTCCGAACGAAAATTTAAATCATGTCCCTGCCGAAGTGTTAACGAAATAATGTCATGCCTTGTCTTGTCACGTCAATAATTTTGAAAAACAAGCGCCCAAACAAAAAAAAGGTTTCAAATAAAAAAAGAAGTGATTTTTGTTTTGTTCATTTTATAATATTATCCTGAAATAATTCTTCGATAGGCTGATGATAGTATTTTATCTTATGTAAAAACGTGGGATGTGATATAATATTCATTGTCACGCTGGCGGAGAGAGAACAAAAACGACATTTCCACCCATTTTTGAAAAAGTATCGAAAAGTATCGATACTTCAAAATATCGATACTTTTTGAAAGTAACGTATCGATACTTTTTGATGTATCTATACGATATATTATATATCGATACTTTTGACGTATTGGACATCCCTAGAAAAGAAACGATTTAAGGGTCAAAGGGGTCCTGTGGAAGTCAGGTGATAAGAGTGATAAGAACATGGATACGAGCAATGTGGCCAACTCGTGTCCGTGAAATTTCCCTCGGCTACCCACATTCCTACCTGTAGATCATATTTCCCGCCCCTAGACGTAGTGGCCTCGAAAATACCCCAATCCTACCCAAGACGGAAAGGAATCCAACTAGATTCGCCTGGAAGTTTCCATTGTTGTTAATATGTGCTTCATAAATGGACATGTACCTATTTGTCTCTGCACAATAAACGTTACTATTATAACTATCAAGTTGGTGGATTTTGATTAGTTTGAATTGTGCAGACTCACCTGTGTATAGATTAGCATACCTAGATAATAATATCTGGATGTTCGCTTCGCTGGCATCTCAAATACTAGGTACCTAGCATCATCTCCTATCCATCCGCAGTCACACTGAGTAGTTGAATTGTGTAGAATCGCCTGTGCTGAGTGAGTAGAATCAAGTACCTAACTAGTTGGCTGAGGAATGGACGTGGGTTGGAATTTGCTGGTTTTGACCTCAGAATCGGATTCAGCACCCGCAAAAACCCCCTGCACCCCAATTTTCATCTCCAAAATCGGTTAGTTTGGCGGGAATAAGCTAAAGAAAAACGGTGCGAAGTCCTTGTCACATGGGTTTATTATTCTATTAGACTTTTCTATTAGATTTCTATTAGACCTACAGAAATGTTGACTGTTCAGTACCTACTGTTGCTCAAAAACACGAATTAGGCTACTTTTTTTTTTACAAATTATCTTTGATAATTGAAAGTGCCATTTAATTGTCTTGATTCACTTGCTGATAATCCTTCTAGTGTTATTATACAAATTTATGGTGATTTCAGACAATTTCCTACGTTTTGGACCCATAAAAATGAATTTTGGGAGCTGAGCTTTCGTTACACTTAATTCTTCGCTCTCCGGTCAAAATCAACTTCGTAATCGGTCTCACTATACCTACCTTACAAGCTCATGTTCACTAAAACCTTTTAAAAAAAATGCGTTGCCGTAGGCGGCGTCTAGCCGCCAGTGGTTTGTGTTCATGACGGTACGTTTATTAAAAAGTCTCTAATTGTCGAATGAAATCTGGGGGACACCCCCAGACTCCCGGATTATAGCAGTTTAGATCAAGGATCAAAGCAAGGAAACATGGAGCATATTTTTCGAATAGGTACATGATAACAGAGGATATGGAGATATGTAGAAAAACGTCTGCCAATTCTAGTAGGCACTATAGCTTCCTCACTATAATAGACTATAATAGTTGTATTATATCCCAACTTATAGTTGGGTAGGTTCGTTATGATACGGGACCATCTGCGATCCAACCCGCGTGTACCTCAAAATTTCATCTCTCTACGACTATTTTTCGCGTAGTTAGAAGCGTTATAAGGAAACTGTCAACATTTCATGTTGGCGCATGCGGAGAGGGAAATTACAGTAAGATTCCAATGAAGTTCATACGGAACCATCGATGTATTATACTGATCGACCCTCCAAATGTGAACTCATTTCAACGATAATGAAGGTAGTTATGGGCATTCCAAGTATTTCACGTTTGCGCATGCGCAGACTAAACGATTTTCTTGATTTTGAAACGGGACCATCTGCGATCCAACCCGCGTACACCCTCAGAATTTCAGCTCTCTACGACTATTTATCGCGTAGTTAGAAACGTGACAAGGAAATGGTCAACATTTCATGTTCGCGCATGCGTAGATCAAAGTTACATTACCATTCCAATGAAATTGATTTGAATTGATTTAAACGATATTTAGGGTAGTTATGGGTGTTCCAATTATTTCACGTTTGCGCATGCGCAGACGAAAGTTACGGTACTTTATCAATGATTTTGGTATGGGACATCTGTGACTCAACCCGCACCTAGGTACCCTCGAAATTTCAGCCCACTTCGACCATTATTTCGGTACCTAGTTATGGGTGTTGCAAGGAATTACCACAGACAGAAAGACACGGAACCAAATATTTTCCTCGATGTCTGAAACGGAAAATGGTAGTGGAAATTTTCATAATGGAGGACATGAACTTTTTTTTACTCAATCACGAATTTAAGGCTTCCCTGCCTTCGGTAGTGAGGAAGCAAAAAACTGCAGCAAAAACCCAAAAAACATCATGGGATTTCCAAGCCTTGGACCAGCGACCTAACGCAATGTAATGTAATACATGTCCTCAGCTGCTTTCTGCGTTTTTCGGGTAGGTAAAACCCCCTCGGCAGTTTTCGGCGGACAGTGTTAAATTTTGGTATAAAATCGTCGTTCTTCCGCACACAGTTTGGGTCCCCATTTGGGAACATATTTCGGTTCGAGCTGTGATCCAAAGTTCGGCAGCCTGATCGGCATTGTGAGATATCGTTTTTCATGTTTTTTAGGGCAAGAAGACCGAATATTAAGTTGATTTTGAACGAAGAGTGAAGAACTGAGGCTGAAACGAAGGTTGAGCTCCCACAATTCATTTTTTAAGAGGCAAAAACCTGGGAAATTGTCTGAAATCACCATAAATTTGTATAATAACATTAGAAGTAGTATCAACAGGTGAATCAAGACAATTAAATGGTAGGCTATCAATGACCAAAGATAATCTGTAAAACAAAATAAGCCGAACCTAATTAGTGTTTTTGGGGGCCAAAATTGGTGGAAACCATCAAAAATAACTATTTCAATTATTGTAGGAAAAAACGCGACAAGTATTCTCGGCTAATAGCTTCCAACTTCACCTTTAGGGGTCTCGCCTTCGAGACCCTTGGCCCATGGTGTGCGGAGGCTAAGGTATTCGTCGTAGAGGTGGGGACCATGCTGAACGCAAAATCAGGGGACGCCCGGGCCAAGGCCTTCCTCGTGCAGCGTATTTCCCTTGCTATCCAGCGAGGGAATGCTGCAAGTGTGCGGGGCACCTCTCCTCAAGCCTTTGGCATTGATGGACTCGAAGAAATTCACAGTCTGTAAACTTGGGATGAAGGAATCCTCCGTGCCTCCCGATTTCATCCTTCACTCATCCCACAAATAAAAATCACAAATTACATAGATACCGTACTTTAAAAACATTTAAAAAAAAAAAAATTCAATTATTCCACATGAAAGAAACAATAAATAAACAACCAACATTTCTGTAGGTGTCTAATAGAATAATAAACCCATGTGACAAGGACTTAGCAGCGACTTTTCATTAATCAATCCTGTTGGCGGCTGAGGAGGTTTTTTGGCTGGTAAACCTTTACGAAAGGGTTGTTTTTGGGGGATATCACTTTTTTTGCATTGGTGGAGTAAACTTTTTTCCCGGTAGGTAAGCACACAAACATTTCCCCAGAAGGTACCTACCTACTCACTCAGTGCCTACTTACTAACTACTTCGTACCTTCTCAGTTCTACCTACTTAGTGCTACTCAGTGCTCCCTCGTTAGTGTAGTCACACTCAGTACTACACACTTCTCCCAGTACCTGAAAAGTGCCCCTTCCCTCCCCCGTGACCGGGGTGGTGGGGGGAATTGCACAAAAGGCACTACCATGGAGCACAACGACAGTGTGCCAAATTTCAACTCTTAAAACCCTCTGTAAACTATTCCTAAAAACAGCCCCCCATCATTTGTGGCTGTCAAATGGTACTTCCTTGGAGCACAACGAATGCTACCTACAGGGCTACAGCCACGGCCGGCTCTAAAGCCGGCCATGCTACAGCCTAAGAGACAAAACAGATCGAACTGCGAATTTCATTTCGATCTTTTTTGTCTCTCAGGCTCTGGCCCTGTCAAAGAAGAACAAGAACAAGTAGAAAAACTTGAAAAATAGCGTTTTTCAAACTTCCATAACTCCGGCACCTGACGGTCCCGAGGGGTGAAAATTAGTTACACGTCTTCAGGGGCCTCTCGAGAAAGGGCCTACGAAAAAATCAACACCGGAGACAACCAGGGGGCCGAGTTACAGGAGGGGGGGGGGGGGGTAAAACCCTACTTATTCTTTCGTGTAAACAGTGTTCCTGGTCGCTTCGAGTTTTTCTGTTTTCTTGGCTCCCGCATCCCTAGATCTCCCTCTCATTCGGTCCCCACTTCCGGAAGCGAGAGGGCAATACCATACCATGAAGTCGCACGCATTTTCCTTCCTCTTTTTCACCCACTTCCGTTAATTTCCTACCCATCGCACCTTGTTGGAAAGCTCTCCGTTAGGTTTACAATTTGAAGGAATAAAAATTAAAAAATGCTCGTCCATTCCTCATTGTGAGGAATCGCCTGCGTATTGATGAGTTGACATGAGCAAACCCCCCCCCCCCCCCCGCCATCCCACCACAAGGGGGTCAGCAACAAAGAACCCCCTTTAAAAAAAAATAGAATTATCAATATTAATAGCAACAGAATATGAATTAATTTTTTCTTTAATAACCCTAGATTTGATCACTTGGGTATATCCGGGGGGGGGGGGGGGGGGGGGCTTTAGTCCCACATCCCCCCCCCCCCCCCCAACAAGTCCCATGTCTTTAGGCTTCACATGATTATTATCAGAGGCGAAGAGCTAATCGCTGGTCAGGTAAGCTGTTGAAAGCTTGCACTCATGGCGGCCCGAGACGAGAACCAGAGACGCCAAGAACTTTTATTCCAAGCGGGGATATAAAGATCGGACGCTCTAGCCCGCTCGGACACCCCGGCACCGCCGAACTATTAATTTACATATTAACAAAAACGTAAGCTTAAACTAACTAACTAACTAACTAACTTAAACTAACTAACTTCGCTTGGTCACTCGGTATCCCTTCCATTTGTGGGCCGGCCTAAAGCAACGTGACATGAATTCTGAATAATAGGTAGGTACCTATAACGAAATTTCAAGTACCTACAGAATGCCGGAGAAATCAGGCAAAAGTGTGACACAGGTAATTGAAAAATTCAACTCACAAATGGAGAAGTTCACTCCAAATGGAGAAGAAGCTGAAGACGCCGCCATCTGTGAATAAGTAACTCGCCTTCGTTAAATTTGATTTCATAGATATCTGCGTTAACTCAGTTGCGGCGAGTTAATCATTCTAGGGTCCCTACTGTTGATAAGGATATGGATAAGAGGTTCTATTCCCTCTTGCAGTCCATTTCTTCTAGTTACTAAGCTGGACCCAAAAAAATTATATATTTATATGCATATAATAATATAAATTTCATTGGCAAAGCTTATCTAACTGCCTAACTATTTATTACTGAATACCTACTGATTTTTCTCATTACTTTAATGACCTGATTCGAGGCATACCTACAGGATATGAAATGAGGGCACCCAGGAAGGTTCGTGCCCTCTGGAGTGTCATTCATCACCTTAACCTGCTGAGAATGAAAAGGTCCCTTAATCACGTCTCATTCAATCTGCTCTGCAGTGCAAAATGGGTGGGGGAACTGTCATACCACGAAGAAGATATTTAGGCTCTGATATAGGAGACAGCAAACAGGGCCCATTCAAGCTTGAACATATTAATCTCAGTGAAGACAGTTTCCTGAGAGTGAAATACGGAGCAAAAACCAAGTGGTAATCAGCTGGGTTAATAATAATTCGAGAACTCCCTTTCATTGCATACTTTCCAACTAACTCTGAGATCTTCCAAAATTAATTCCTCAGTCTAGAATCGCTCACCCTAAAAAATGTCAAAAATAAAGGGAAAAACAGCCGAGGAAATAATTTTGCTGACAGGCTTTCTTAGACAGGATGAGAGCAATGCGTAATTTTCCACTACGATGTAGACCGACGCACTATCTGCAGCAATGCGACCCACCCTGCTCCTGCACCACAGTGTGCTGAACTAACCTAGTCAATTAGTGAACAACATGGTCTTGTTGGGATTTCCAAGTACAATACTTCTCAGGACAGTCGTGGCGGCCCAGAAAATAATAGAGTACTAGGTGCAGAAATGATTTATCTAAATCAATATGGAGTTGTAACTCACAAATTTCCACTCATTCCTGTTCAACAAAATTATATAAGGAATAAGGAATACCTGCTGTCAGGCAGAGCCACATAACCAACCACAAGCTCGCATCGAAGGTTCGGCTGCTAAGAGTTTTATGTATAATAAGGTTTTGGGGTAGAAGTTTCATGTTACGCATGTGCAGATCACATCGGAATTCATTATGGGACCATCTAGGGCCCAACCCGCACATACTGAACCACAGTACTGGACTTTTTGGAATCAGTTACCAGAGAGTAATCAAACCTTGACTTCTCGTAATGAAAACAATAGTTACGGCCAATGAGAAAAATTTACAAATACGACAAACTAATAACCGTCTGATGTTTTACCAGTAAAAAAAAAGTTAGCTGTCTGACCTGTACTTGGGATTAGGCCAGTATTTGAAATTAGGTAGCCTGAAGATTCTAATGAAATAATGCTTGAAACAATCGCTCAAAACGCAGGCTGGCAACTTCTCCCAATCCAACTCGATTACTCGGAGGCTAATAATTTCAATATCAGGTTGAAAAACTGATATTTTCAAGACAATCAAAATTAGAAGGCTTTTATTAGTTACCAATTCGTACAATGAAATGAAAAGTTGAAAACTAAAGCATAATCGTATCGTTTGAAGAATCAAAAGTTTAGGTAACGGAGTGAACTAGCAGATAGGTACTTCACAGTGGATATAATAAATTAACAATACAACCTCTACATTAAGGTAGGTACAACATAATTTTTTATAAAAAAAATTCTGAGGAGCTGCTAACAGTACATACGGTTTGTAATTTAATCAACGTTTTGGCCTTTAATCAAAGTTGAATAATACTGTTTGTTGATTGAATTACGAATATAATACTAAGAAGTACTGATTAAAGAATCATTGCGAACATTAATTGTACGAAAATAGTAAGGCTACATATGACTGTTGGATAACAGTTACTTGTACGTACCTAACTGATATTCACAGAGACTTTCCTACCTACAAACTATTTGGTACGTGATGCGTGGAACGGGATAATTGTCTCCGTTAATCCGTAGTTCTATGCTCAGGAGTATTTTAACATACAATACTCTCCACTATGGCCTCATTTGTCGAGGGTTCAATTTTTTCTGAAAAATTACCTAACACTGGATAGGAATACCTACTATACTAGGTATCAAGATCTTTTGAATAGCAGGTGAATACCTACTATTGTCTATACTAGGTATCAAGATCTGTTTTAGTAAACGCTAGGAAAATAAGGTCAGTTTTAATATTAATCAATCATTTATTCGTATAACAGTAAATATTTAACACAAACGATTCGGAGATTATAAGGGGATGATAGAAATTTTTGATTTTTTGAACCGTTCTGAAACTAAGGAATTTAGGACATTTTCCAGTAAAAACGGAAATAACACGAATTACGACAGCAGGTCACTATTTTAGTGTAAATGGCAAACCCCAAATGAAATGGCATCGATTCTTCAATGAGAAATTTGTTTTTTAATTCAACAGTGTTTCTACATTAGGTAGGTACCCTAAAGCTAACATCCAGTGTGGGTGGCGTCACGGCAATATAAAAAATATGACACCTTCAGATATCAACGGCATTAGATGGCAAGGTGGCTTGGTTGTAAGCCATGCCTCGGGTTTATGAATACCAGCCTGCAAATAACCAAGAATAGGAGGGAAATACCAAAGCGACCATTTCAAAATGGGACCTTACATCCCCCTACCTTCCAAGCATAGAGAACTCAGGAAGATCATAATAAATATGTTGCAATCTTTTCGGTCAAGGCTATCATAATCATACTGCCCTGGGTCGAACAGACGACATCATCCGCTAACCCAATTGCAGTCACCAACACACAGCCACCTGTTTGGCCACCAGCCCACACTTGCTGAACTGCAGACTACCCTCACTGCAGACAAAGGACCTTCTGACAAACTCTACACATTGTTTGGCTTGAGATGGCAGAAACAGGTTTGGTTCACTGGAAAAAACCCAGTCGCAAACCATTCCTGCGGTTCACAGTGGCGTTCGCAGTGGCTTTCCTGAATGTATGTATGTCGTCCTGACCCAGTGTTCTTCTGACCACTTGTGGACCAGATCGATCAGAGGACTTTTTTGCATACAGTTTTCTGACGACTGCCCCCACCATCTCCTGTCAGCAATAGCCAGTCAGATCATCCGATTTCTAGCTTCGGACGCGTTTTTGTTCCCCGCTCGGTAAAGTTCTGGTCAAACCCGTGCCTCTGTGCTCATGACGTTCAAGTGGTTTTCAAGTTGGCGTCAGATGCACAAGCTCACAGGGCTGTTCACGAAACGGTAAGCCAGTGGTTTGCTTAGTCACCCGTAAAACCCACAGCAAACAAACCTAACGACAAATAACCAGTTGACGTCATCAATGCCAGAAAAAGGGGCACCTCGATGTCTTGAGACATCACCCGCAATGAGTGTCAGTAATACAATGATCATGGTTTACTTAGATGTATGCTGAAACATTTTACTCAGTCACAGGTACCTAAACTCAAGATGATATAAATACCTAGCTCAGTTTACAGCGCTTGGTTCTCAAAAATGTCTTTGATAGGTCCAGAACTGAAGGAACGGTCAGAACAAATTAAGCATTTGCCAGAGTTCAGATTACAAGCGGGAGACACGGACTGAACTTCCAAGCCTCATCCAGCACATCAGTGCAATAATCAAGGCCTTCCAATACCAACAAAACATCTCTTCTGCCCATGATGTGTTGCAACGGAAGTCCCTTGAAATGATAGGCTAATGGGTAATACCCACTATTCCACTCCTCATAAGAGAATTTTCGGAGCTGGAGGTTCCATATCTCCAGTAGGTACTTGAAAGGATTATGAAAATCCAAATTATTTCCCACTATCCAACCTGTGGTCAAATAATGTACCAATGTACTAAGCCAATAGTACACATCCAAAAGATATTGTATGTATACTGCAGACCTGAAACTGTTCTGTCATCAATGCCATATTGATAAATACAAAAATAAAAAAGACCCTCTTTGTCGCTCTTAGAGCCGGTTCATCACTGTCATTCAAACCACCGTTCAGGAAGACTTACTCAGCCGACATAAGATCCCAAAACAACTATAAATCGTAGGTACAGATTTAGTAGGTACTGAGACGGCAGTTAGCGGCTAAAATTGTGCTTTCTATTCTCAACAGAATTTTGGAAGCACATTTTTCCGTGTTTTAGTCGAGGCTAACAGACTTCAAAAAAGGACTTCTAAATTCGACCTGTTTCTATGTTCCTTTTTTTTATGTTTGTCCAGCGATTATTCTGAAACTACTGGACCAATTTCGATTAATCTTTTTTCAAATGGAAGAGACCCACCCGGGGGTGGTCCCACATTCCAGTTTTGTAAGTAGAGAAGTAGTCCTGGACCTTTACTAGGGTAGTTATACTCTTCTAGTTCTGGTGCTTTGTCAGACGTTGCAAGACATGACGACAGAAAATGGCCTGCAAAAGACTATGGACGCCCCAGTAATGATGGCATCAGTACTTGATAACATAAGGAATATAACTGGGCTAGTATCAAGTCAGTACCTACCTAATGGGCTAGTAAGTAGTAAGTAGTAGTAGTATTGGTGTTCGCATGGAAAAGTGTAGGTAATAAATTAAAAAATTATTTGAAAAAACATTCTTCGAAAAACGCGCTATATAAACACTATAAAATATACCATAAACGCATTTTTGGAACTAAACTGTTTTATATAGGTAACTTTATAAGAAAAAAATTAATAAATTTTTGGTAACATTTTGGTATGCTTTCTACCAATGCCTATGTGATCTACCGCATTATACCATGTTCTACAAAAAGGAAACAATTGCTAATTATGTCTCCTAACTTGGATCGAGGATCCTGATGGTTGATGTAGGTGTTGTATGTTAACATATCCCGTTTCTAGACGGATTGTTGACATACAGATGAGGAGATCACACTGCAAACCAAAATGGCACCAAATTTGTCAACCAAAAAAACCTACTTAAAAAAGCTGTATAAAACTAAAAAGTAAAAAATAATTTGCATGAGAGACAAACATAATTTATTAAAAGGTGATACAACAAACTTTTTGAAGTCGGCGCCAAATTTTAACGAAAAACCACAAACATCCTTCACGTTACATACCCTTGGTTTTTTTGGTTTTGGTTTATTATTTTTTTTTAAACGGACGTTAGGAATCGAGCATGAAAAAACAAATTTTACCCCCCCAAAAATTTGGTGGTTTCCGTTTCGGACGTAGAATCCGAAAATGGAATTAAAAAAATATCTGTCCGTCCGCCGTCCTTTGTTTTTTTTTGTTCTTAGTTACCATGTACGAAAATTGCTGGTCCGCGAAGCCCGGCGTTACTGTCAGTAATCTGTAAGAATGAAAAAAACGCTGCAAATCCTTGCACAACGGTTTATTATCTTGTACAGATCACAGCTCTCTGTATAGATAACTCACCTATATAATATAATATGTACTATTCTATACATATTATGTAGATTGCAGACCCACTGTAGGTTAGTACTTAACCCCGTACTCGTTATTAGGTACATACCTAAATCACGAGTTAAATGTTGCTAAAATAATTCTGTCAATGACAAGCAGTAACTAAAACGGCAAAAAGAAACGCAAATAATGAAGTTCTGAAGGAAAATGGTTGATGTGGAGTGAAATAGATGCCCCTTCTCAGAAGATCACTGTTTTCTGTGGACAATACCTACCTTCGTGGTCAAGTATAATGAACCGTTGTGTAATAACTTGCCTATCAATAATACTTCAAAAGTTGTTCAAGTTGCGAAAGTACCGATCAACAAAATCCAGCCCCTTCCTGGTTGATGAACCGTTGAGTAATCATTTACCGTTGTGAAATAATTTACTGTTATGTAATAATTTACCGTTGTCTAATAATTTGCCGGTGTGTAATAATTTACCATTGTGTAATAATTTATCCACCAACAATACTTCAACGTTTGTTCAAGCTGCAAAAGTACCGATCAACAAAATCCAGCCCCTGCTTGGTAGATGAACCGTTGTGTAATAATTTACCGTTATGAAATAATTTACCGTTGTGTAATAATTTACCGTTGTGTAATAATTTGCCGTTGTGTAATAATTTACCATTGTGTAATAATTTACCCATCAATAATACTTCAAAGTTTGTTCAAGTTTCAGAAGTACCTACCAACAAAATCCAATAGTCCATCACTTATCAAATGAAATAATATCGCAGAACAACCAACTCGAATTCATACAGCCATCCTTGATTATAATCAGGTGCTCCCTAGTGATGATTAGGGATGTGTAAGATCCGTTCAATTCCGGGAGTTAACTCCCACCAGTTCACTCTTTTCTGGGATCAGTTCTTTGGGATCCGTTCACCGTTCTTCAGTTCTTCACTCTCAAGTTTGACCCTCCAAAGCCAGTTCAGGTAGAATCCGCCAAGAGGGAAGGGGTGATGTGAACGGTGAGCGGTGAAGGGAGGGGTGAAGAGAACGTGAAGAGTGAAGAAGGGAAGGGAAGGAGTTGAACTTGATTCTGTTATTCCGTGGAGTTGATGAACTGGTCAGTCAACTCTCAGCTCAAGGGATAAGGGAAGTGGGGAAAGAACGGTAAGGGTTGAAGGGAAGGGCAGAAAGAGAGGAATGGCGAGGGGAAGGGTAAAGGAGTTGAGAACGGGTGGTGACAAGGAGAAGGAGTGGACGGTAAGGGGTGTAGGGAGGGGTGATGTGAACGGTAAGGGGTGTAGGGAGGGGTGAAGAGAACGTGAAGAGTGAAGAAGGGAAGGGAAGGAGTTGAACTTGATTCTGTTATTCCGTGGAGTTGATGAACTGGTCAGTCAACTCTCAGCTCAAGGGATAAGGGAAGTGGGGAAAGAACGGTAAGGGTTGAAGGGAAGGGCAGAAAGAGAGGAATGGCGAGGGGAAGGGTAAAGGAGTTGAGAACGGGTGGTGACAAGGAGAAGGAGTGGGATCGGAGGAAGGTATACGAGGAGTGAGGACGTCACAAGAGGGAGTTCATGAACTGGTGAACGGCAACTCTTTGGGAACCCGTTCAGTTGGGATACGTTCAACTGAAAGATCCGTTCAGTTCGGATCCGTTCAGTGCTGAACGCCACATCCCTAGTGATGATTATCTCGGCCGGATTTATACCGTTCGATTCACGATCGTGTTGACGAAGCTTTATGGTGCACAGGAACGGCTGGACGTACAATGCTCCGGGTGGTCTCAAAAAATTGTTTAGCTCAAGGCGTTCTGAAATTTTCAACCCCTATTTTGAACCCCTTAGAGATGACTGACAGTAACGTCGAGCTTCGAGGACCAACTAGACCCCGAAAGGAAACTATAACCCGAATTTCATCAATTTTGTTCCATGGTAACTAAGAAAAGTGGCCAGTACGGCGGACAGACAGAAATTTATTATTGCAGTTTTGGATTCTACATACCTTGAAACGTAAACCATAAAATTTTGAGGGGGGGTAAGATTTTTTTTTTTTTTTTCATGCTCGATTCCAATGGTTCATTACTGAAAATAATAAACCAATATGGGTTGCAATTTTCAAGACGCCGTCAGTATCTTGCATTTTTCAAGTTTTTAAATTAAACTCGAACTTGGGAATTTTTTGAGACTATCAAGATACCTCATCTGGTCAAGCCGTTCGTTAACATTACGGACCTGAAGTTCTCACCGCAAAGCTTCGTCAACATTCGTGAATGAAAAGGAATACCTGATATCATTGCTACGGAAAACCTGATTATAATCACGCACGGTTGTACGAAATCGATATGGTTGTTCTGTGATATTATTTAATTTGAAGAACGGTGGTTATTTTGGATTCTGTTGAGAGGTACCTACTTTCATAACTTCAACAAACGTTATAATTCATGAATAACAACAAATAATTAATTCTAGAATTATTGAAACCACCGCAAATTTACGAAACTTTAATTGCCCGGCCGGCTCCAGTGCTCGATTTAGGGCTTTCTGGGGGGGGGGGGGGGGGCACGAGGTAGGTATTGACGATATTGGATTGAAGAAACGTTGTGATTCATAAGTACAGTAGAAGTCGCTTATAGTGATCGAATTGGGACCAACTGGAAACAGTTACTAGACGCGACCAATTTCTATAAGCGACTTCAAATGTATAACATACTTTGTGGTGATTTCAGCCATTTTTACCGATAATGGCGAATTGCGACCCCCCCCCCCCCAGAATTGACCAAATTTTGATTAATTATTTTTTGAGGAAATCTATTAAAACCTGTAGGTAGTTGGTTATCTTCTGTTTCGGATCATCATTCACTAGGTACCACTTCTGGTGAATATATACTAATTTTGAGGGATTTCAGCCATTTTCACCTATTTTACCGACTTTTGACACCCAGAAACTCAAAAACTGATCACTATTTATAACCGTCCTTTTGATCACTATAACAGGCCAATTCCCTGTGTGTTTACATACAGCCGATCGGGACCTGACTGTTTCTATCCCCGAATTATCCCTTTAACCGCCTTTCTACTAAGCGACTTCTACTGTAACAAACAATATTTAATGATTCCACCGCACATTTATGAATCTTAAACCCACCGCATATTTTTGAAACTGTAATTGCCCGGCTGGCTTCACTAGTGCTCGATTTAGGGCTTTCCTGGGGGGAAAGCACGTGGGCAGGTACTGACCACAGAAAAAGTGATCCACGCAGAAGGGGCATCTATACAGGTAAATGCCACCGTTGTGTACTAATTCGCGGAGTTGTTATACGTTTTAGTTTAAATTTTGCGCCGGCTTCAAAAATTTTGTTGTACCGGCTTTGAATAAATTACCTAGGTACGTTTGTTCACCATAAAAATTTGTTTTACTTCTTTTATACAGATTTTTTTTCAAGCTACTTATAATTAAGCTATTTATGATTACACCTTTCTCAACAACCCTCCAAAATTACTTCCAACAAACAAAAACCAGCAAAAACTGAAAGATTCTTGTGGAATATTCGAATTTTTCCAGTATTCATGTCTTTAACTCAGTAAAGATAAGTTCACACTGACGCGTAATCGAGGTAAAACGCGTAAAAGTCAAACGTGTAATTGAATGTAATTGGCTAATCAGGTTTACGCTCTTTACGCGCGACGACTTTTCAACCAGTTTCCAAGATCAAAAAATGTAAACATTCACGCGCTTTACAGATCTGCACGTGGGGATCTGCTCAGACGAAGGCTGGAGCACAGGCTATATCTCGACGACTAAGCGCTTTACGTACGTAACTAACGTTGTCCATGTGAACGGTTTGACGTTTTTACGCGCTTTACGCGAACCTTTACGGCCTTTGCGTTTTACGTCAATTACGCGTCAATGTGAACCCAGCTTAAGTCAGCTCCCTGTTCAATCAGCATCGATGAACGCATTTACAAGAATTGCGACAGTTAATATTATATCTGTTGTCAAGCTACCGCCTGTTTAATTGAGGAATTGATGAACCGGATTTCAATGACTTGACAACAGTACTGCTGTTGCCTGTTGAAATTACGGATACATGTACAGAGTGAATGTTAACCAAACTACAATAACTAGATGTGAAATAGAAACAATATGTACTCATTTTGCCACATATTTCCGCAAGGCAAACAAGTTATATTTGATTATACGTCCTTACTACGTGGTGCCAACAAAAATAACTGTATCATAATGTTCGCTAAATGGAACCCATCTTAAGACCAGAAACATCCCGGTTCAACTAGAAACGTATTCACCGAGTTCATCGTTTCGTTAGAAATCTTCGGCTTGGAAATCCTTTGGTTCAAGTTCGTTCTTTTCAAAAGCAGAATTTAGATCGGGAATTATAACTGAGCCCCACGTGCAGCGAACATGCCGGAACCTACAATTCCAAGGTATCTGCAGTGCAAAACAGTGCAAAAAGTCCTTTAGGTGAACAATGAGAATATGAAGTACACTAAATGCCATTACACATAGTGAAAGATAGGAAGAAGCAGTTAGATTAGTTATATCCTACCAGAGCCTATTTCTAGTTAGCAAGACCCAGGTTGAAATGTAAGAAACCCCTTTTGTTTCCATCCACAATTGCTTCGACGTTTGTCAGATACATATGAAGATTCCTAACAGTTGTAATCCTTAAAAACTACATCGTAATAAAAACAATGCGTTGTATCGAGTTTTACGTACAATAATTGAACACAGTCTCAACTTGTTCAGGACAAAATCAGCAGCAAGTGACGCATAACAATGGATAAGGCCACTTCAACCTCCGTCGTTTAGTAGGGTTTCTGACTTCCTCCAGTGTAAATCGTACTTTTTGTAACCAATTTCATAATTTTTCAACCAAATTCAACTACAGTCGACTCCTTCGGCCAGGTGGTGGGTGTGGACAGTGACGGAGCACGAAAAGCTGAGAGAAAATCAGGCAAGACCCCCTCTTGAGGGGACGGTCCTCTTGGTCGAGGTTCTACCCGAACCACCAGACTCATAGATGGATCCATCATTCATTTTCCTCTGTGGTACTCACTCTCGCCGAATAGGCACACACGGTGAACCAATGACAGGGGATTGAACGAACGGCTGGTCGTGCAATGCTGCGAGGGGTCTCAAAAAATTTAAATTAGCAAAGAAAGACAAGTGTATGCACTTTTGAGCTATGACATTTTGAAAATTTCAAACCCTTAGAGATGAATGACAGTAACACCGAGCTTCGAGGACGAAGCAGACCCCAACACGGATCTTCACGCCGAATTTCGTTGACTCTGTACATAATAAGCCAAATGCCGCGGACAGCAGATTTTTTTTGTAATTTTCGGATTTTACTAAGTAAGTACCTTGAAACATAAAGCAGCAAATTATGAGGGGGGTTAGAAAATGTTTTGTTTGCTTTATTTTATAGGTTTACGGTTGGAAAAAGTATAAATTTGGTTGAAAAACGTAGATACGAATTTTACTGGAAAAAGCTATATCTACTCGATGAAATATGGAAGAACCAATCAATCTGAGCAAAACTAATGTCCAGAAAGTCTGAATGCAACTCCTCCAATGTACTTTCATCAAGTTAAATGCCAATATTACATTAGTATTACATTTTAGTCTTTAAGATTCTGGTTTGAAATATATATGATAATGTAAGGAACACCGTCACTGTAGCCGTTGCTGTACCACAAAACCATTACTAGCTTTAAGCCGTCAGTGTACGTAATTCATTCAACTATATTGCCAGAGTCCAAATGGTTATTTTTTAAAGTGAATATAGTAATTATTACTGAACATTTTACTCCTATTTGTTTGTTACGAGTGTCGCTTCTCATACATCCCCATAATAATTCAGGAAACATTTCTTCACGATCGACTTAGTAATCGCACTTCCTTTCAGGATCAGTAGGTGCGAAACTTCAATATACTCTTCTTTCCGAAGAAAAGCCAAAAATATTGAAGTAGGTAACCTACAAACGAGTACTGCTAAATTCATCTTTCAAAGAAATTATTCATCTAAAGAAAAAAATATTTACAGATTTTCATTTAACCTAGAAATAATTATACAAAATCCTTTAAAAAATAAATTAAAATAAAAAATTAAAATTTACTTCAATAAACATATGTTTTAGAGGCTGCTACAATCCACGATTTTTGAAATGTACAAATCATTTACATGATAAGAAAGAAGCAGTTTGCTAGGTGACTAATTTTTGGTATACATCAATGACCTGACTGCAATTAAAATGTAACATGACTGAATAATAAGAAACTTTAATTGGGGACTTGCGAATTTTTCTCACTCCAAAACGTCTAATGAATGCGAGAATGAAACATTGGAATTTAATGGAATATCACTACCAAGCTTGACATCAGTCAAAAAATGTGGCTGCACTGAATTACATTCGATTCTATAAAATTACTTTTAGGACAAATTTAACGATTTTAAATATGCATTTTGAAAATTACCGTAAGTATTAGACTACTATTGATTATTGATAAAAATACCACTTGATTAGGCCACCTTTAGTTGAGGGAAGGAGTGACCCCAGACACCCACTGCAGTTCTATACTCGGCCATTTTGTTTGCAGGCAGGTTAGCATGCTGTTACTCTCAAGAACGGAAGCCATGTTTGTTTCTAGTAGCACTGCGTTGCCTTCTTGATAAACGACCTTGAAACATGAAATTAATTCGTAAGTAACCTATATCTGGGGTATGTATGAAAACATTGAAATTGAAGAGAAACCTTCTGCACTCTTCTCTAGACCACCTGTGGTTCACAAAAATATGACCACACTGATTTAGAATGTTTTACCCTGAATGCGTATCTCGCTCCCACGTGGCATAGGGTTTCCTGACCAACTCAGTGTCCTCCGCTCCTTCATCAACAACGTTCACTCGTAAAATTGTTTCTTTTCACCATTCTCGAGTCCCAACACCCCTCGTTTAGAGCAGTGAGGCAATAGGTAGCCATCCGCAAAGTGATGGGATAAAATTCTCATCCTCCTGAGAGGACGGCCGACCACGTCCTCAATGCCCACAGTGCTAACCCAATAAAGGGCCTACTTAAATATTAATATCACGTTCAAACCCAAAATATTTACTAACTAATTTAAATCAATCTAGGGAATAGAAAAATGTTTAAAAATAAGTGGGTAATCGTAATTTGAAGCTGAGAGGTAGGTGCATATATCTCCCAAGAGACTTTCTACTGAAAACCATAGTTTATTGGTATGCTTATCAGGCTCATCACACTTGTCACGGTCTAGTTCAGAACTGTCTGGACATACCTTATTATTAGGACAGGATCGAAGGAGTCCGTTGTAATGGTAAACAGGGAACGTGTCAGGGATCGTAACAGTTTCTTCTGGGAAGAACTCATCCATAAATGCAGAAAGCAGGATGATTCCTAGGTTTTCTGAGTCCAGCTTCTTCCTCATGATATCAACGCTGAAATATATACACACTCTTGATTTATAATCAAGATTCCCGAAATTCACATTTGTGGATATGATAAACAACGCCCAGGCCAGTATAAGGCTGGGTCTAGAAATATAATTGAGTGTGCCAAATAGAATTACTACTACAGGAAAGCTCCACAAGCAGTGCAGGTTGTGTAGGTATAAGGAACAACAGGGACCAAGTAACAACTTGGGACAAATATTCATCAAGCTGCATAGTTATTACAGTAGTTGATACGTTGAAAGTGGGTAACAAAAACTTACTATTCTGGATCCGATACTAAATCCAAACTGCTCATGACGTCCTGAAGGAGTTCAGATGAGATGAAATTATTCCCTTCTGGGTCATAGCTTTTGAAGACACGTCTAGCAACTTCACTTGGTGTTTCTGCACTGACCAATCGCTTTTCAAAAGAGAACAATACTGAAAGAGAGGACAAGAGTTTCTGTACAGCATGACATAGTGGAAGATGAACGTAGGGATTGTCAGTTGGATGTTAGCAGTATCAGGCCTAAGTTACCTGACTGACTAACGTGAGTCTCCTCTTCAGCACACAAGTGCTGCAGCAGAAATATAATTTTAAATTCTAACAGCAACAGTCTCAATCTTACCAGTGAGATGAGTTTCGCTACCCAATACCCAAACCGGGTTGATGGGATTTTTCAGGAAAGAACCAACTTCGCAATACCGCAGATGTTCCAGAAGCGTCAAGAAACCAACTTGACACTGTTTGTTCACGCCTTTCAGCTCTAAAAAATATGAGGGGAATAAGTAACAATTGAAGGAGATGAATCTAAACTTTGGTGCGGTTTTTCAAGGGATAATATGCGCAAAAACTGAACAAATTAGCCTTTTTATTGATGTTTAAGTGAAATTTCGTGGTAATCTGTCAAAACCTAGGATTTCTTGGTTTTCGTCAAACTATAAAACCTAAAAGTTTTGCTCGATTCCAGCAAAATCCCAGTTTTCGGGATGTAGGCCATTTGCATAAGTGTGCCACATATATTAGAAACGTTAACGCCACAATGATTTCATGTAGGTTAGTGTATTCTGCATGCATTAAGTCCTCCAACAGCAATATAACCCATGTAGTGCCATCAGGGAGTCAACAGGTGGGTGATCATTGGACCAAATGATCAGAGGAACTACAGGATTAGCCGATCTATAGGCACCCCGAATTTCAGCTTATATCAGCAAGTTTTTATTGATATTACGTAGGTACCAAGGATTTGGATACAGACCTACACACAGCGAACTTTTTTCGTTCTCGTGTCTAAAATGCAATTGGAAACTTGTTGAATCGGTATCAATAATTAAACTAATTAGCAACGATCTGGCCAACTAATCATAAAGTTGTATTGTTTTCAGACATAGATACTTACTCAGTCCACAGATGTCTTGATCGTAATTCCACACATGGGCAACAGCTCTACCTGAGATCATGAGGTTTATGAGGCTTTGGCTACCATAACCAAACTCGCTGTCAACGAAAGGTTCGGATGGGTCTGTTACCTCACAATGAAGAGCTTCAATACCCTGCAATATCATCCAGTAACGAATAAACTCAGGAATGAAGATTGCCTTAGTTGTTGAACAGTGTAGAGAAAATATTCGAGTTGGACTTACAAACACAATATGTTACTGATTCTTACCTTGGTGCAGAGTACGGAGTACAGGAATAAAAGAACACCGAAGGTCTCTCTCAATGTATCAATCCTCTCCAAGTAGTAGGCTTCAACTTCTTCGGTGCATTCAAAACTAAGAGCTCTGAAAATATTCAACAATAAAATAGTACTAATATTCCATAATACCATTTAAGCCAAAATATTCACTCCCAAAAAATCATTTCACAACATAATTTGTATTCAATGGGTCGTTTGCTTGCACTTTGTGGTTGGTAGGCTCTTCCATCAAAATCACTTTGGGTAATAGGGAAGGAAATGGATTAACAGCATCCATGCACTCCACAGCAGCTACACTTTCGACAATTTATAGTAATCTCTTAGGACGTTGCTGACGTGGTGCACATTCTTCCGCAGTGTGCACAACTTTTCATCAATTGGTATCAGCCTTCAAGTATTAACACGGGAGAGCTATTACAATTAGTTCAGGCGTACTACCCACGATAGATGCAGCCACTCTTGCCTAACGTGGCTGTTAAAACAAATATAGAAGAGATCGTACTAGACAGATAGCGGTTCATGGATGATGCAGTGATTCACCACCGTTTCGTACCAAATACCAAATTAGCTCTATATGTCTGTTAACTTGCACCCAGTGAACACAGAGGTATTATTATAAAAGCTGTTAAGACAACATATACAGAATAAACCATCGGAATGGTTTAAACGGACATAGCCAGATAATGGTTAAAACGACATAGCCAGATAAGGACGTCATAAAAGCTGTTGAGATGACAGAGCCAGAATAAACCGTCGGAGTGGTGAAATGGACACTGCTCTAGTATCAATGCCAACTTTGCCAGGCAAAAGTGGCAGCCAGCACCTTGGGGTAGGACGCATCAACAACTTGAAACATAGGCAGAAAAATGAAATGTCTAACCATTCTCTCTATATTTACGATTGCCGGAAATTGGTAAAGAGCAATTTGGGTTCCATTCAGTCTAATTCTGATGTTCACGGTTACAGTACCTGTTTCATTAAGGACTTATGTCCTCCCTCCAGAAGCCTTGCAACATCTCTTAGAATCGTTCTGCGGCGGTTTTTGCAAGGAACTTAAAAGCAAAACTGATTGAGGCAGAGCTGTACAAAGTGTCCGATTTTTTTAATCTGAGTGAGTGGTGTTTTTTCCTAGATGTGTAATGTTCCTCGCGTTGATTTAAGGTATGTGCGGGTTGGGTAGGATGATACTCATAAATCCCACATGGAACAAGACAGTATTAATTTTTTTATTGGTTATTTGATTAATAACACGATGTATAGTTAGAGTGTGAGTCGCGTACAAGGTGCTACAGCAGACTGAATCGGAGGGCGATGTCCTGAGGGGAGTTCGGGAAAACTGGGTCGAGCTGACCAAAGCAGTTCCGTCGAACTGGCTCGTAACATTACCTCCCCCTATGAGGAGCACCTGTCCTCAGGTGTATACATTAAATTCAGCCTAGATGGGAAGCTGGAATACTGGCTGAGTTTTATCATTGAATACAGGCTCTCTGTTGCTGATTCTCCATCCGCTGTTTGAGAATATCTGTCAGGTGGAAGTGAGGGGGGAGCGAAGTTCTTCGAAGTAGATTCCTCACAACGTGTCCGATCCTTGAACGCAGGTGGAGAGGAAAGGAGTACTCCAGAGTCCCGTTTCAAGTCATCAACTTCGCGAATTCTAGCGAAGCTGAATGGGATTTTACAAAGCAGCGAATTGTGTGCTTTGTGACATTGGCATACAAATCGGGAAGTACACATGTCTGAATTATGTGTCGAGGCACAAATCACAAGCAGTTCGCACACAAATCATTAGAATGAATCACATCCCATCTCTCCTCAACGGTCATCCCTTTGAATGTTTTGCATTTACGGAGGGCATGACGTCCACCGCAAACTTTGCAAGCAAAATTCAGTGTTCCTGGGGATGAAGAGGATGTGATATTTCGGGCGGGATGAGCGATCTGGTGGTCCTTGACTTTTGTAACACTTTGAGATGTGTCGATGTCTGATGCCAATGAAGGTGATTGTTTCAGGTTGTGATGGTTGGGTGTTTTCGTTGAAATGGACGTCTTTGATCCAGAGGCGACTTGGTACGTGAGTGTACGTTTCACCCATTCAATTGCTTGTGAAATGACCAACCGGCTTGGTAGGGATTGGATAAGTTCATCTAAGTTCCTATCCAATTTCTGTAGAGTGCGGCGGTAGTGAGAAGCTAAAGAATGGGGGCTTGAAGTCGGATTAAAGGCCTTCAACCCTTCAACTAGGTGTTTCCATTGTATTAAATGTATAGCACAACCTACGCCCTCTGATGAGATTTCGACGTTGTTCTGAAACAGCACAGTCACAAAAACTTAACGGCGTTAACACACAACACTGAAACACGATAATTAACCACGGAATTCCTTATTGTGAACGTATTAAAGTCCGTGAGTCCTACCGACTGCGCCAAATGTAATGTTCCTCGCGTTGATTTAAGGTATGTGCGGGTTGGGTAGGATGATACTCATAAATCCCACATGGAACACGACAGTATTAATTTTTTTATTGGTTATTTGATTAATAACACGATGTATAGTTAGAGTGTGAGTCGCGTACAAGGTGCTACGGCAGACTGAATCGGAGGGCGATGTCCTGAGGGGAGTTCGGGAAAACTGGGTCGAGCTGACCAAAGCAGTTCCGTCGAACTGGCTCGTAACAGATGACCAATGATTTCATCTGATATTTATTATTCCATTTTTGGTTTATTATTTTCAATAATGAACCTTTGGAATTGAGAATGAAAACAAAATCTACCCCCCCCCCCCCCCCCCCCCTCAAAATGATGGTTTATTACGATGATGGTTTTCAAGGTATGTAGAATCCGAAAATGCGATAATTTGTTTTTGTTAATGTATTTATTACCTACCCAAGTTCCTCTGACGATTGTTATACCAAACCAGTTGCAGCAATAAAAAAAGTTTGACGTCTGGCTTAGATATCATACTCAATGGTATCAGTTGAATTTCAACTTTTCCTCGTTTTTACCACCTATAAACTAATTGACTGTTGATTTTCCTGCATGTCTTAGTTTGAGAAACCTGTTCAAACATGGGTCAACAACAGAAGAGGTTAGATGATTAAGGATAGCACAAAAAGAATTTCTTTCTTCTGAGAAGGGCAGGGCAGAATTTTGCCTGATGAATCAATCAAGAGCCAGGTTCCCCAACAGTAGAGCACATTACACTAGGACAACATTCAAATAGAAGACCCTTGAATTCACCTTATGATTACATTCCCATAACCTACTGGGTTAGCCAAAATCAATGAGCAAAACAGCAGACAGCTCACCTCAATTGGGAGTGGAAGTACGAGTGATCAGCTGTGTTCTTTTTGGCTACTTGTTGCTGAGTCGTCCCTGGCGTCGAGCCCTGCGCATCATCTGTAGAGGGACAGGGCAAGCCTGGCGGATCCTTCTGATCAAGAGGCTCAGAGTCGTTCATGTGCACCAGAATATATTTGTTACCAGCGTAAGCTTGACTTAGAATTTCACACAAGGCACGTATCAGCAACTTACTAACCCGATCGTTCTCCATCTGAAATTGTAATTCAACGAGAAAGTGAGCGTGATCCCAACATAGAAAACCGTGCAGCAACGAGCATTAACGCGTAGGTGTTGGTATTCTGCAGACCTTACCAGAATATGATAAGCTGTGTGCTATATACATACATTAATTTACATAATAAGAAAACAGGTACTCCCTAAAATATTGTAAAGTACCTATTGCAATAATCAAAGAGGCGGCTTGAATATCAACAATCTGAATGTGTGTACAAAATCAGACATGAAACATTGCTAATAGCAAAATTTGGATGAAAATTACATTATTATAACTTGGGCATCGCACAGTTTGTCACACACACACAGATTAAACACACCGTATGGTTTTTCTTGGGTGGATTTTTACGTGGTTATTTCCTCGTCTTTTGGATGTCCTCTTCCATTTAAAATCAAAAACGGTCATATAGAAATGGAACACTTGACGGGTGTCCCAAGAATTACCTAAACCCATGTGAATGAGAAATCTTTTCACTTCTAAGCTGCCTCCATAATAATTTATTAATTAAGAACAGAACAAACAATCAAAATAAAACTTGGAAAAACAATCAAAACAACAAAATTGATCTAACCAAAATTCTAATATAAAAACCACTTCAGTTCATGATTCACAGTCATACAAATGAAAATCAATTGCGACTGATTAAACGCCTACAAAGGTGACTGAAGAATAACACGGACGATTCCGTGGGTTTCGGGTGAAATATAAATGACCTGAGGATGTTTAAATAACCACTCTGTGTGGTCTGTCAAAATGATCCCTACCGCTCAGATCACACACTGAAAAACATCCCCTGCCGTCAAATCCATCAAGCAAATACTACACGAACTAAATCACTCGCGACGAAATCGTGGAAACATTTCAAAGAATAAAAGTGCTGCAAACCCCTACACAACGGTTTATTATTTTGTATAGAACACCCTACTGCTACACCACAGCTCTCTGTATAGAACACACTTCTGTTACTTATTTAGCGTGAGGGATAGCGTGAGGAAAGGCGGCAACGGTGGGCCGGGCCTCTCACTTCCAACGGCACAGCTCCGCGGATTTTCGACGACTGACCTTGATCGTATTGTTCTATCGGGATTTATACGATTTTTCCGTAGCTTCTTCCTCTTGATTTTTACACGTTTCATTTGGTAATCAGTGTAAGAATCCTAGCGCCAAATTGGGATCTTACACATACCTCTCTCATTTTTGCTATCCAAGAACCAACTTCAATATTACGTACCAAGTCGTACCATCGTGATCACTTATCAACTTAATAGGTACACAAGCACAAACCAAGATTTGATGCTATACCTACAGTGCCAAGTTGACAAAATTTCCAGATATTTAAAAAACTATAAAATTTACACGACCCCCCCCCCCCCCCCCCAAGCGAAATTTCAATTTTTTCTAAATCTCTAACAGGAAACTTTCTTACATTCCTGGAAAATTCACTCAACCAATCCTCCGCGCAGAATGAATGAAATGGTCGATGATGATCGTAGTTGACTCCCTTGCCTTGGTCGACCTAAATCCAAGTAATCTTTACAATTTAATAGGTAAAAGCAAGTGAAAATTGACTCGGGAAGGTCTTAGATACCAGCTATATTCCTCTAGAAAACTCCTTAGGAAAATATCTACAAATCAAGATATCGTTTTACGAACTTCTCCACAAAAATACGAACCGAGTCCTCCAGCCCTGGTTTTGATGCACTCGAGAACGATTTGCCCTATTTGAATTTTTACCATCTCGAAGTACATAAATTACAACTTTTTCCATAAACAACAACGCACCTGTCGGAGTTCGGTCCAACTGGAACTTTTGGGTGAATAATCCTTGATGACAGATTTCAAGATGTGGGCCTGAACCGGGGCAATGACCGCACAAGGGCCGCCTTCGTGTTGGATTAGCGCAGTCGGCTCGTCAGCGCTGAATTTGAAACCTGGTAAAGAACACTTTCTGTAAGACGAGATGATAAGCAGGCATTATGAAGATGTGGGTGCTAGGGTTGCCAATCCAGCAATCATGGGATCCCGCGCATTTTTAGGGGCGGGATTTATAGATAGAATACCGCTAGTTACACAGCAATTTCAAATTTATTTTCTCACTAGAAAGTGGACAATAATAACTAGGAGATAGTTTATAGTTTAATCAGACGCATATTTCACCTTAATAATTACGCTTTTTCTGGGTGGAATTTCAGAAGAAAATTCTTGCTGCGGTGAATAGGGGAAATTACAGTAGTAGTGAGCATTGAAAATTAAAACACAGTGATTTTAGATCGAACTTGGATAGTACTACAAGTCACTATTCTTTGCAAATTTTATTATTTTTCATTGAATGAATATTTTCATTGATCTTTGCATTTTATCTTTATAACATTAATTTTCGTTGGTAATAAAAGCAGTATAATGAAATACTTCTCAATCTCAAGGAGATAGCTGAGAATCGATTTTGGTGAAGAGGTGCGAAACAGAAACCACTTGAGGGTTCATGGTTTCCTACTACCTTTACCTACAACTTATAGATCATTTGAATAAACTTTCATACTTTGAAATTAATTTAAAATCAATAATTATGTTCACTAAAATGGAAAAATGCGAGATCTCGCGCGGGATTCCGTTTAGTCCCGCACTACCTCCAACCAATCCTAATAGGTACAGGGTGACCCAAATAGGCATAGTCAGGAAATGAAGGAGTGGTGATTACTCCTCTGAGGGTTTGCCATTTAAACTGAAATGATAGAATCAGGCAGACAGTTATAAGTCAGGGATGTTTTAATGAAAAATAACGTGCGACAACACGAGCAAAAGCCGGTTGAGCCCAGTCGTCTCCTGAGAACCCCTTTCCTTCCCCTCCAACTACATGCTCATCGCTCCTGCTTCATCCCTGATGAAGCCACTGTGCAATAGTATTAAGTACTGAGTACTGCAGTTATAGGAGGATTTGAAATGTATAATGGCGACACAAGGAAGCAGAAGCCAACCTACAAACGCAAGGACTTGTGGGGTCCCCTCCTTGACAACAAAAATTACGATTCGATGGTAAAAGTTGCAATGACTACCATGTTGATGACCTTCATTAGAGGTTACGCTAACTCTCTATTAAATTTGTTCAAAAACCCAACAGGGACTTCTCTACACACAAGCAATACCTAGGTACATATTAGATCGGCAATTGGCCCAGTAGCTCCATTTTGTATGAGGACCTTAAAACGGTGTGAACATTTAGGTGTCATACTTATTTTCATAAACCATTACTGAACATACATCAATCTTATAAAACATCATAGTATGTATTTTTGTTCACTAAATAATCAAATACCACAATAATTTGATAATTGAGGAAAGCAGCTGTAGTTGAAGCGGGAGGAAACATGACTGAACCCAAAGTAAACACCGTCAGCAGGATTAAAATTTGGCGATTATATAAGTAGCTGCCAGTTTTCCATCGAAACTGATCGTGCTACTTGCTTGGTACAACGTACTCGTAGTTGGCAGGTTTCACCACCTAGAGTTGAAGTGTGAGTTACGTTAACTCTAGGTGGTGAAACCGGTCCTCAAGAAAGTATGCATAGATAGTTCGTTCTCTTTATGAAGCCAAAAAATGAGGGAAACAGCTAAAATTATCGATCAATTGCACTTGATGCGGAACTTTTTACATTACTCAAGCCACAACGAAGCACAAACCACGAAAAATCGAAAGGAACGCCCATTTCATGCAGTACGTGCGAGAAGCAAGAACAACAATAGCACTGTCATGTCGTTCAGTTCAACCATTTAGATTACCACGACTCCCTTACCAGTTCTTCCTTACCGAACAACAAAATGACAATATCATTATATAGTAGAAGGGTATCACTCTGCATAAGGGACAAGGCGGCTCATCAGATGTCACAAATCTGTTTACTTCTGGGAAGTGAGCAGAGGTATGATTCGACGCAACTTCCTTCCTAAAGGAACGGGCAGTTCATGATACGATTCTGCTGATATGTATAGAGGATAATATGTTCTGTTGTAGGCTTCTAATCTGCTGTTCAGATTCTGACTCCAACTTCACCTCACAATATCCAAAAACTGAGTTTGGAAGTCCTAAGGTTTGTAAGATGCAATATGCTGAAATATGGATGACTATATTCTAGTGACACAGTTTAGCAAGCTGATGACTTGTTGGAAGTTTTGCTCACAGGAGTATAACCAAGATAGAACCTGCTTTAATACCTACACGTATATAGTAAATCATTGATCGTGTACAATACATATAGATTCTAGAACTGCGAAGATGATGTATAACCGTATCTGATGAGGTCTCAAGACATCCATAAACCGAAAATGTAGAACGGAATAAGTGCATCCTTCCCAATCAACGCTGCACAACCTACTTCTAGTTCAATAAAACCTCTTTAATTCAGAACAATATTACTACATAGAACCCGAACTATGAAGATGGACATACCTTGTTTCCATCGCTGGAAAACCTCTTCTTTCACCTCGTTGCCCCACATTATTTTGATGATTTCATCCAGGTCCGGTGGCGGAACCGGGCTTGAAGCTTGGGCAGCCATAACTGCACTTGTATTTTTCACCACTTTAGCTACCTTCAGCAATACTTTTCATCACAATAAAACTTTAAATTTTTCCCGACAACCTACTGTAAATGAAAAACGTACAGTTTACGAACGAGGACCAACCAAATTCCCAAACTTGATAAGGAACCCTCTTCTACTTCGCGGATTAGATTTGTTTTATCGCTGTTTCTTCTTCTTTTCTGTGATGATTTGTCCAGACTTCGTGCCATGTGTGGACACAGATTTGTCTGTTTGTTGTTGATGGCTTTGGTGTAGTCGATTTTTCTGTAGATTGGCTTTCGAATTGGCGGGGTTGATGTAAGATGCAGATGGATTTCCGTTGAGTGAAGATGTTGGTGGGGGCACTTGAAACAGTATTGTTGAATCTTGTAAGCATTGGTAGATAGTACGGAGGGTTTCTGCCATGGTTTCTGCCGAGTGGTTGTTTTTGAGGTGTTCTTGTATAGTCAGTTCGGTGATGTGGAGTTCGTCAAATGGCTGTCGTTTAGTTGTGATGTGTTTGGGGCAGTAGTTGAGTAAATGGTCTATGTCGCCGATTTGGTTTAGTTGGGGGCAGTCTGGGTAGTAAGGAGAGTCTCTGTGGCCCCATCAGATGTTGAAAGGAGGTGGTGTTCCCGTGGCCTGTGATAAGGCGATTGATGGTGGTAAAAAATGAAGGGGAGGCGGTAAGGTTTTTATACCAGGGAGTCGGGTTGAGAGTAGGAAATATGTTTTTAGCCCCATGTTCTCTGTCTGCTGTCATTGTGTTGTAAGATTCTGTCCATCTATACAGTTTGTGTTGTTTCAACGTAGTTAGTCTTTATGTTCAAAAATGTCAAGTTTGTCATAAGTCATAGGACTCCCTCGTTCTCTTTTTAGGTTCTGAGTGGCTCTTATAATTCTTTAGACA
This sequence comes from Leptopterna dolabrata, assembly GCA_954871275.1. Classification (NCBI taxonomy): domain Eukaryota; kingdom Metazoa; phylum Arthropoda; class Insecta; order Hemiptera; family Miridae; genus Leptopterna; species Leptopterna dolabrata. The sequence continues at coordinate 20,901,345 of OX940976.1, forward strand.
ATGTGTGAGGGATTATCACCGACTTTGAGATTCTTGAGTTCTACTGCTGACTTGGAGTCACTAAATATGATGGCGTCATCCAAGCAATGAATGTCATTCCTCATTCACTCAAGGGCCAGTGCGATGGCTCTCATTTCAGCATTGAAGATGGAGCAAGTTGTGGAAAGTTTCACTCCATGGGCTGTCTGATCACTCTCTGAAGTCGCCTGCCGCTGTTGCACCATTGGTTTTTTTGGAGCCGTCAATGTAGATTCTATCCCCCTGCCATTCAGAATAATCATTATGGATGTGTTCCAAGACGAGAGCTTGAAGTTGATGCTGGGAATAGTTGGCTTTTCTGTCAATGGCTGGGATGTTGGTCTGCACCTGCATCGAATGATCTTGTGATAATCGGTAGGATAATTCTGTGGTGGACAGTAGGTGTATATCCTCATATCTTATTGTATCCATAAGCGTAGTAATTAGTGTCGGTATCTGTTCCAGGGGGCTATGTTCCTTTGATGTGGTAGGGAAATAAAGCAGTTGACAGAGGATTGTAAGTGAGGGTCTGAGATTAGAAGTCTGGTTATTGTTATCCATGATTCGAAATCTCCTCTCACGTGGACATATGGGGTGGAAGTTAGTGTATGCATAGAGGGGATCGGGGGAGGACCATACTGCACCCAATATCTGGTGAAGGGCAGTGTTTTGAAGGAGTTGAAGCTTATTGACGTTAGATGCAAGACCCCAGCAGTATATGTGTAGCCCATAACCGATTTTTGGTAATATCATGTGTTTCAGCAGAGCTTCTTGAACATCAGGGTGGTTCCCCCACTTTGATGCTCGCATGCATTTCATGGCTATGATGTCCCCATTGCACTTCTGAGTTATGTAATTAATATGAGCTGTGCCCCTGAGCCTGTCGTCCAGGGTGACACCCAGGTATCTATGAGTGCGTACTAGTTGTATGGTGTCTGACTCCAATGTTATGTACAGCTGATTTCTCTGGTGGTCTGGTAGTTTTTCGAAGAAAGAAAGCATTTTGGTTTTATTGAAGTTTAGGGACAATCCCAGTGAAGCGAATGAGTGCTGTAGATAGTTGATAGTGTGTTTCATTTTTTCCTCGTTAATGAAGGGGCTTTGCCCTGGATCATTACCATGAAATCATCAGCATAGCTGATAATGGTTGTGGATGGAGAGTTGATTTGGTTGTGAATGTGGTGGACATAAATATTAAATAAGAGGCGATAAGACACTGCCCTGGTCTAGTCCATGTGTACCAGAAATAGAATTGACGCCATCTGAATAGGTTTTGCATAAGAAGAAAGTGGATATCCTTGCACCGGTGTGTAACGGAATACTCAAAAACATGAGTGTTCCGGTGAGCTCTTCAATTTTGACATGGTTGAACGCACCAGGTAAGTCGAGAGACCAACACAGTGTAGACAGCTTCTCATCCTTACCAGAGAGAATTGTCATTTGTAGCTGTGTGAGGGCGTTGAGGCAGGAGTGCTTTTTTCGAAATCCATTTTGTAATGGTGGTAGTATTTGGCAAAATTCAATGTGGGCTTCTAGGCGAGTGTTAATGATTGAATTGAGGAGTTTACCTGGACAGGGTATCAAGGACAGGGGTCTGAAAGATTCTCCACAGTTGTTGGACTTTCCATTTTTCTTCAAGTATAAAATTTTCACTAGGGTCCATTGTTTCAGGATGAAAGTTGTGGGGAAGCAGAAGTTGAATATTTTTAGTTGAAAGGATTTCGCGCATTGTGGCAAATGATTCAACATAGAGTAGGTCATAGTGTCATTTCCAGGGGGGGGGGGGGGGTTCTTTTGTTGAGAGCGTGTTCCAATTCAGTGAATGTAATTGTTTCAGGTATAATGCTGTTGTCTGGTAAGATGCACGTTATGAGGTGAAGGGGTGTGGGAAAAATTGAATAAATTCGATTTGGAAGTTATTATTAACATGTTTAATGTTTTAGGGCTGGGGGTCATTCTGTGAATTCCGACACGCAAATATGCAACGTTTTTCATTGGTTACTACACAGTTACTACCTTCTGTTGTAGCAACCATAAAGAATATCGCACTCGAAAGAAACAAGAGTCAATAGCTACGTTTTTCATTGGTTACTACACAGTTGATGGCGAGTTCTATAATAAGTACAGTAAATGCAACATTATACTTGTAGAGTTCAGTGAAATTGTGGCTTTCATTTTTTCTTGACATTAAAAAACTATATCTAATTTCTCCCTTGCGAGGGAAAAACATTAAACATGATTTAATGCAGTCTCGCATAATTCTTTGGCCACCCGGCACACACTGAGTGCTAGGCATACAACACAGCTCTTTTTGAGCAAGGAATTGAAAAATTGGGTTGGGAACAGGTGTGGTGGCAAGGGCTTGCCTGGATGGCTTCTTGGCGAGAGTAAAGCTAGGTTCACATGGGGTGGAAATCATGTATGACAGTCCGAAAGGGCAACGCGTTTGCCGGAAGCCGGGAGCAGAATCATAATAACATTCATAACCAGTCAAATGTCGAATTCCAGTATGGCACGAACAACCAAACGGGAAAGGTATGCAGTAACCTCTGCGCAGATCCAGCGAGGTCCCGGCAACAATATCTGGAGATTTTGATATAGTATCCACGTGTTGCTTTGCCATAATACATTTTGCTTTGGCCAGTAGCATTGCAGAATGATTTGCCGTACCGGATTGCCGTACCCAATTTCCATCCCATGTGAACCTAGCTTAAGACTTCCGGACGTTGAGCGAGGGCTGAGGTCTGCTGATGATGCAGAATTCAGTCACCCCCATAGCCTGCCAGTACAGTACCTACATATACATATTAATTCAAGAAATATCAGTAATAATGGCACACTTGCTGAAGCTGGTTCGAGTTCTGGGTGATAAGTACATATTTTCTTGAATTTTTCTGTACGATCATCAATTCTCACCAATGCACTCTTTAATTTCGCTGTCTTCCTATCTGGTGCGTAGCTAACTACTCATACGATTCCGCACTCAACAGGTAGGCACTCGGCGTTAAATCAAAAAAGGCTGCAAAGTCCTTGTCACATGGGTTTATTATTCTATTGGACATGCATACAGAAATTTTGGCTGTTCATTTATTGTTTCGTTCATGTGCAATAATTGAAATAGCTATTTTTTATGGTGTCCACCAATTTTGGCCCTCAAAAACTCGAATTAGGCTCCTATTTTTGACAAATATCTTTGATCATCGATAGTGCCGTTTAATTGTCTTGATTCACCTGTTGATACTATACTTCTAGTGTTATTATACAAATTTATGGTGATTTCAGACAATTTCCCAGGTTTTTGAATAATAAAAAATGAATTTTGGGAGCTGAACTCTAGTTACAACCTCAATAATTCTTCATATTCGGTCTCCTCGCCTTAAAAAACATGGAAAAAGAGACCTCAAAAGCTCAATTTACAAAACACCAAAAAACCCTATTTTTACACCCATTTTTCACCCATAACACCCCTGGATATATTCCGATCGGGCTGAAAAGTTTCAGGACAACTAGGGCCCAAATGGAGCCTGTGTGGGAAAGAACAAATTTTTTAGACCGAAAATGAAGTAGTTATGCATGATACAGCGGACAGTGTACAGCGTAATGTGTATCGTGTATGGTGCACTGCGTATGGTGTAGGTACGGCGGATGGCTGACAGACATTGCATTTTTGGAATCTACACATCTTGAAACATAAAAGAAAAAATGTTGAGGGGGTGTTATAAAATTTTTTGCTGAGCGAATACATGGATGTATTATTCGCAGAATAATAAACAAAAATGATGAAAAACCTGAAAATTAAAAGTACCTACCTGGGTGAACCACATTTCACCTACTTATATGAACACTGGAAGTGCAACAGTGCACTTTCAATTTTTCCAGCAATCCTACTACCCCAGCTGGGAAGTTGCAATTACATTATCCAGCAACAATAGAACCTAAGTAGAGTTTGATGAAGATATTTTTCAATATCCTTATTTTATTTTACAGAATTATACCAGAAAATTCACACAACTCAGATAAAGTTCAGTGAGTGTTGACTCCATGGCTCCAGCGCTCTGGCGGACCCAACTCGCTCTATTGACTGATAAGCCACTTTCTTATCAGAGCTGCTTCTTCGTAATTCCAGTGTCTCTAGTCTTCTGTGCTGGCAACACTGTTTCAAACTGGAAACGAGTCTCGCTTTCGCACGTAGTATAGTAGGGTTTTCTGTGCGCACAGTTGAGTTGTTGAGTTCTAGGTGTTCAGGGTCGTGTGTGGGTGTAGGTGTCGGTGTTCCGTCGAGTTTCTTTGACGGTTTGTGATAATTCTTGAGATTCTCTTGAATATCTTCAACATCGGCTATGAATCTGATCATCACTCGGCTCGTGTTTAGTGCATAAAACTAGTTATCGATTTCGCCTGTGGAGTGGTGCGGATTTCGGCAGTGCAATGGCTGCCGTGCGATACTTATTAGATTGCTTTTGGACTCCCAAAGTTTGGTTACCGCCCAACGTCACATGGGCCGATTTGGTGCCGAAAGACAACAATATCCAGTACACGGATCATACTCACCTGTACTACCCGTTGGGTATGGCAATCGGTATGCTGTTGCTGCGGTATCTCCTCGAAGTGTAAGTACTACTTGTACACCTTGCGACACCAAAAACATGTTGGTGCTCGTGTTTTCTTGATGGTTTATTGACACTACCTAGGATATCACGATATTATTTATACCTAGGAATTGGCAGTTGGTTACTTATTACTTACAGTGAACTAAGATTGTTCGGTACGGTGAGGTGTGAGATGGTCTACCTTAAATACATCCTTGATCGTGACGTGGGCTCGGTAATGTATATTTATGTACGTCCAGTCATCACTCTTACTCACCATGCGGGCGTTAGAATGTGTACTTGTGTAGGAAATTAGTGATCAAAATTATTCGCATACTCGCTTAAAGGCTTTCGTGCAATCATAACAGATGTGCGCGGGACTGGCGTTTTCATTGGAAATGGACTAGACGACCCCTTGAGAAGCCGGGTTTAAGGAAATCTGAAGGTGGTTGGGTTCAGAAATCAGAACGCATAGATGAGATGTACGCATAATGAGGCAAGATTGTGTGTGTGGGGGGGGGGGGGGGGGGATCATACAGGTATGATTAACAATTTTATGTAATTATCAAGAGGTTTTCCTGTAGTTCCCATCATTTTTGTAATAATATAATGTACCTACCTACAATTATTAAGGAAATTTAGCGTTGTGTTCCGGTTCGAATGTTTTGAATTTGGGGTGACGTAAAAATCTCCAAAATGTGGATCTAACTACCTACTAAAATCTAGGGGTAAGGTGCTAAGGTATTCAAAATACTCATACCTACCTGCCTACAGTAGAACCTCGAATGTTGACATTCATTTTATTACATGATAGTGCATGAACATGCATCGTATTTCCCTAGCATATTTTTTTTACAACATACATAAATAAAACGATTTTTGACTTCCCTCGATTATCCGACATACCTGCTCCCCCGGCCATGCCTGTTAATCGAGGTTGTACTGTACTTGAATTTATCTGGGTAGAGTTGGCATTAACCTCTGAAATAATGCTGATGGTGAATCTGAACAGAAAAACGCTGCAAATCCCTGCTCAACGGTTTATTATTTTGTATAGAATACCCTCCTGTTACAGATCACAGCTCTATGTATAGATAACCCTTCTATATAATATGATATGTACTATTCTACACATATTATGTAGATCGCAGACCCTCCGTAGGTTAGTACCTAACCCCGTACTCGTTACTAGGTACCTACCTAAATCACGAGTTAAATGTTGCTAAAATAATTCTGCCGATGACAAACAGTACCTAACAAAAAGAAACACACATAATGAAGTTCTGAAAAGAAATTGTTGATGAGGAGTGAAAAAAGTTGCAAAAGTACCTACCAACAAACTCCAGCCCCTTCTACGTAGATGGTATAATGAACCGTTGTGTAATAATTTACCGTTGAGTAATGATTTACCGTAGTAATAATTTACCCATCAATAATACTTCAACGTTTGTTCAAGTTTCACTACCTACCAACAAACTCCAAAAGAGCCATCGTTTTTCAAATTAAATAATATCACCGAACAACCAACTCGACTTCATACTCCGCCAATATAATCAGGTGATCCCTACCAATGATTGGCCGTATTCACAAATTCCTATTGTGGGCGCGTCTCTGGTTACGAGATTTGGTTTGAATTGTATACAATTTCATTCACACTGGAGTCGAAAATGCCTGTCGGTGCAAACTTCGGGGCCTTACTGTGAACGAACGGCTGGACGTACGATGCTCCGGATGGTCTTAAAAAACTCGCAAGTTCAAGAACTATTTAAAACCGTAAAAATATTTACGTAAAAAAATGGTATAGGCGTTTTGAAAATGTCAACCCCTATTTTGAACCCCTTAGAGATGACTCACAGTAACGTCGAGCTTCGAGGACCAACTAGACGCCGAACGGAACCTATAACCCGAATTTCATCAATTTTTTTTCATGGTAACTAAGAAAAGTGGCCCGTACGGCGGACAGACAGAAATATTTTTATTGCAGTTTTGGATTCTACATACCTTGAAACGTAAACCGTCAAATTTCGAGGGGGGGTAAGAATTTTTTTTTCATGCTCGATTCCAATGGTTCATTATTGAAAATAATAAACCAAAAAGTTATCTAAATAGTCCAAATATTTTGCCCTAAAATGTAAATTTATTTTTTCCGTCTGCCCAAATTTTAGATGTAATTCCGTGAAAGCACGTATTAAAGACGTTCTGTCTGCTAAAAGTGTTTGAAGGTTAATTGTTGAAAACTGGGGAAATAAATGTTAATTACTTAGGTAGGTTATATCTACCAACTGCCTGACAAACTACTATTTTTAATCTGCTGATTATGGGATAATTTAGTGGAAAATATAACAAGGAACAATATTACTGTGATGTCTTATCCCAGAAAATGGGAGTTATCCCTACAGGTCGGTACGCGTTGCCAATATCCGAAATTGACTACACATTTATTCAATATCGATTATTCGTCAACGGTGAATGCCATTTTCACTCGAAACTATCTCAAATTCCCACTCGAAAATGGTCCGGTAATAATTATTATTAATATTATGAATATGTGGAATCATTCAAAATCACTCACATGGTGGGTAGCTTAAATAACCCTGCATGTCCAGAATCAGCGTAGAATGGAGGGCCAAGTCGTCAATGGGAGTCAACTCCGACGGCCCGCATTATTACAGAAACGCCTTTAGAAACATCGATCTTGAAAATATGAACCCTAACTAGATGTGTACTTCCCCCTTCGAATTACAGCTTATTATATTAGACGACCATTTCATCATTGGGGTATCGATTGTATTCAATAGAAATACAGGACTGACTAAAAACTATGTAAGTACGTTGGAGTTCTTTATTCCTCTGCCGCAGGCTGTGGGAAAACCTTGTATTCTCGCAAGGACAAAAAAGTTTCTCTTCGAAATCGCAATTTCTGGTCGCATTTTGCTACCTACAAGACGGTGTACTGGGTGCCTGATAAATGCTCTATTTTTGCTTGGAAAAGTACATAAATATGAAAATGAAACTCTGAAACATAAAAATTGAAAAGTAAGGGGTTTCGGAAAATTGACATAAATGCATATTATTTCTTATTCTTAGTTATAACTAACATAAGTAGGTATCTCACTTGAAATGTTGAAACGGGAAAACACGATGACAACCAAAATTAAAGATCCAATTTTCCTCTCTCCAAAACACTAAAGGAAAACCGAAAAAAACGTCAATGCCCAAGGTACCTACCTCCGCTATCCCAAAATTCAGCTAATCCTAGATTTTCTTCTTTCCTTGAACTATCCTCACAGAGTGCTGTAGTAAATTATACTTAGTTTCTGCCCCCCCCCCCCCCCAATATTGCCATAACGCGGGTTATTTGTGACTGAATATAACAACAACGGGAGACTACCATGCACATAAATTTCCACTACTTTAACCTCGCAAGTGATTTTAGTGGCATTAGCTCCACGAATTTTGGTGATATTCGTGTATTAAGTGTAATTCGTGGAAATCTGAACGTGATCATGCAAATGGTGAGAAAAAAAGGTCGGCAGTGTTTTTTTTTTTAAATGCTAATGCTCAAAATGTGTTGATTTTTGGTAGTTAATTAACCTGATATTGGAGGTTGAAAGCCGATTTTTCTACGGGAGTATCCATGGGTGAATCATCCAGATCCCTTTGAAAATATTGAGTGACTGCTTGTTGGATTCCTCTCCTTCGAGAGGAATTTACGGAGTAGCAGACTCGATGGCAGTGATCCCAAGACGATTACGTAACTAAGTGCAGAAGCTCTACAACTAACAGATTCGAAGGAGGCAAAACTAATCTTTCTCTAGTAATTACGAGGATAGAGACTCTTGACTAAGAATACATATTGTTATGTCCCTACTTGATGTACATATCGTTAAGTTCATAATCATTTAATAACGTATTTAGTCCTTCAGGCTGTATTTAGCGTAAAATCAAGGTAATGTGCTAAAGACGAACAATTTTCTCCGGCTGGGAGCCAGTCAGGAAGACTTTTGCGGGAGGTGTGCTAGCTGCTGACCTCTTTTGCATTCTTTCTTCACGGTTTATAACCAGGTGATTGGATCCTGGGATGCGGTCAGATCCAATCACCTGGTTATATTCATTCATATCGGGTGAGAAATTAGCCCTCATAAAGGAAAAAGTTATATTTTTAATTCGAATGGAAATGAACCCTGACTCATAACACCGGCTTATCTGAAAAAGGCGAAATTTCGCCGTCAATCGAAAAGATCGATACGGCCTTTGTGACTTTTAGGGAGCGAGGTCGTGGACTCATTTGTGCCGCCACTCTCGTACGATCTGACAAGAGGGATGGAGTAGCCGAACACTAAGCACGCTAGCGTTGCGAGCATCCATGAGCATCTCAAGATCAGAAATGGTTTGTGCGACGTATCCCCGAGTTGCGCGTTATTTCAAGATAAGATATCAAGGCAGCTCATGCCCAGATATATCTATATATATAGTTACTGCAATCGTATTTACCTTTGAGAGGACTCTGCCGATACATTCAATTGAATGGCTCTCGAAGACCATCAAAATCGGTCGAACGCAACTTGGGATTATACTAGTTTTTCACCAGTCACCATGGAATTCGTTGGACAGCCGTCAGTCAACAAACATTTCTCCAACGCCGCTAAAATGGAACCGGAGATGTAACGTTTCGTTGTTTGCGCATGCGCAGGTGCTGCTATCGGTCTTTTTTGGTGAAAATCACGGGGGACCATCAGGAAACCAGTTGCATGATCCGTAAAAATGCCATCAAAATCGGTTGAATTGAATAAAACGGAAGATAGCGTTTGCGCGTATGCGTGGACGAAATTTACCGTCGGATTTTGACGAAATTTGTGTGGACCGACCCTCAAAATTTCGGCTTGTTTGGATTGTTGTTTCCATAACATTATGGTGGTTACAAGGAATTGGGTACAGACACTGAACCAAATTTATTCCTCGATGTATGAAACTCAGAATGCCGTTGGCAATTTCGATTCCCAAGTTCGTGGAGGTGGACGAGGTTCATTAGATATCTCAAGTTGAATTCATTGGTTTCCCATTCGTGGTCTCTCATGGGCAGGTTTGGCCTCATGTCGTTGGAGATAAGATCGACCCAGATGTCGCTATAATTTCAACTTCCGGGCGTCCCCCGTCCACCAAATGGTACCAAAGCATCCATAGCCATTAGAAGGGGGGCCGACCATCGGTCCGCCCACGTGCAGCGAACGTTCTGAAAGAAAATACCTACAAGCATTTCCTGGTCATCAACCCAAAAAAAGTGGGTCACGTACATTTCTTATCCGATCCACGCTCTCTTCCAAATTACGGAACTTGGTGCCTACAGCGAAGCAATAATCATCAGGTTAGGTACCTGCAGTGAGGCAGAAATGTAAACAAAATGCCTAATTAATTATGTATTTTAGTGAATGGAGAGTTGGGTATGGGCGATTTGGACAGTGAGGAGTTTGAAATTCATGAATATTGCGGGCTTTCCGACGTATGGCGGACGGTACTTGGGAGATCAAAACTTAAAAAATTGTACTAACGTAGCAACAAAGTAGTCTATAAGGATACACTATGATGAGGTTCTTGACCGCTGGAATAAGTAAGGTAGGAGGTTCCTGAGGTTCGGCCAGTGAAAACTATTTTCTTTATGCCAACGTTTCGTCGAATTTATTCAACATCTTCAGGGCTTAGAGATTATGATTATGATAAACTGATGAAGATTATGATTATGATGAACAGAAGTTGATGGTGGTGGTGAACAATAATATTGTGTTATTTAAGCAATTTGCTGATGAAACAGGCGTCACAATACGGCGGACAATATTATTGTTCACCACCATCATCAACTTCTGTTCATCATAATCATAATCTTCATCAGTTTATCATAATCATAATCTCTAAGCCCTGAAGATGTTGAATAAATTCGACGAAACGTTGGCATAAAGAAAATAGTTTTCACTGGCCGAACCTCAGGAACCTCCTACCTTATCTATAAGGAGGATACTTATAGGTATAATGATGGGCTACGTTATAGGAATTATTATAAATATCGTGATTATATCATGTCTCAAACGCTAGTCAGGTAATTGTATTTTTGGTTTCTAATCACACGGATCATCATTCTAATAGCGGGTGATCAAATTGAATAAAATCGGAGTATTCCAGGTGTGCGGTTCCCCACCGCGCTTCCCTCAAGATTCTTGCTGGACTTTCGGCCTCGTCGGGTCCTACGTTCATTTGTATCCTCTGCTATTGTTTCTGGCTCTTAATTTCAAGAGAAATGCTGGCTTTTAAGATTTTCCATCGTTACTCTTCAGTGTATCCATCTTACATAGGCTCAAGTCTCTGCATCGAACTCTGCAGCTCTTGTACCAATTTCTGTTGTTTTTTTGTTACTATTCTTTTTCCTAATTGTTTTCACTCAACTTCACAGTGTCTATAAGACCTCACTATTCGTGCGCTTAGCGTCTTACCTTTTGGTGGATACCTCGCCCAGAAACTGAGGGGCAAAATATTACTTGGTACTTCCACCGCTCCTGGGGTTCCTCGTTGTTGTTGTATAATACTCCCTTACACCAACACGAACACGAATTTGAGTGTTCCATGGCCATTTGAATGTGGTGGTGCAGTAGGATTTGTCAAACCCCTATCACATCAGGGTCACCAATCTATAAGTACCTACCTAGGTATTATGTATTTTTTATCTGACTCAGTTAAAGGAAATCATCAAGAAAGTTCTCTCAAACGCGAGTCAAGTAATTGTATTTTTGGTTTCTAATCACACGGATCATCATTCTAATAGCGGGTGATTAAATTGAATAAAATCGGAGTACTCCATATGTTTAGTTCCACACATTTTCCCATCAGAAAAAGCCAGGTAAATCGGTGCGACCGACTTTGACACTCGGGATCACACTTGCAGTCGGAGCGTCTACTTTTCATTTCGTAAAATTCCATATCTGAGTCAACCTCCCTTATCTAAATGTCTATGTTTTCATTAGTACCCCGGTTAGGTTCAACAAGAAAAGTAGCCAGATTCCGAGTTATGTAAGTAAACTGCGTTTTTCAGGAAATTCAAGGAATTTCAGTCTTTACAAGCAAGTCGAGTGGAGTGATGCAGTAATAGCATCATCGGACTGTCGAAAGTATACCCGAAATTGCCCCTCTTTCTACTGTTGATTCAGACCTCTACTACCAGTACCCATGTAGTAAGTACAAACCTAAGAACCCGGTGAAACATACAAAACCTTGGTACAAATCCTGTTCGACTGCATACCTGGTGGACGGGATCTCCCGTTTACCTCTCATTTCTTCCCATTCGTACGTGAATTGATGTCGTAACGAATCGCCAACGGTTCTCATTCAGAGGTTTCTCTTCAAGGTTTCTTGCTTCCACTTTTGAATCGGATGTACCGTTTCCTATTGACTGCAGTAGCGGGTTGAATGCACCTAGGTGAGCTTAATGTTTTCTCAGATCATGATTTGATTATGCAACACAGGTATGCATTATGTAACTTAACTATACTCCTTGTTGAAGATGGAATAAACCCCTCCTACCCCAAAAACACGTTTTAATTCTAATTCAAAAAACCAACGTCCAAACGTATTCTAATCCGAGTCCAAATCTGTTGAATCTGCGATTGTACTTGCCGAAAGTTAAAAAGGCGTTCAGTGGCCTTTGTCGTTCTGTCTGCATGTTTTTAACGACCTTATATGACCTGAAATTTTGAGGATCTGCTAGTAGCATAATCAGAATCTGCCATAAAATTCTTGGTGCCACGATGCCACCAGCAGCGGCTCCGCAAAAATCGGCTAATTTTGGGTCTTATGGCATGAAATTTCGAAGATCTAATCGGTAGACCATCAGAAGCATCGCCACACACCATAATGGCATCGCACGGATTTTTCAAAAAAATTGTTTTTGTACTTATTTGACATTTTTACATACATCAGAATTTGTCCTAGTTGGAATTCCCCCAAATACCCACCGCTTTGGCTAATAGACAATTGATGATTCTGTCATAGAGTATTTCTACTCCTCTCCATACAATTATTCGCCCGAATAAGTCTACCAGTCCCTTTCTTGGGTTGTTCTTAGTTCAAGTAGAATATATTTTATTATAGTTGTATTTAATATACTTACCTCAGAATTATTATACAGTACGACTTCTCGGTTATAAATTATCCAAAAATGGCGTGCGCAACGCACTCTAATTTTCTTATATCAGATGAACCCTTAGTTTTATTGGAGATAAGGAATCTATGCAAAATAGCATGGAGACGTAACCGATCGCTTGATTGTCAAGTACCTTGCACAGTGCGCGTATCTTGTGCGCTGTTTTGAAATTCGCACGGAATTGTATTGGTCCAGGTCTATCGAACAGGATTTTGCAGTATTTTTCAACACTGGATAACGTAATATTGTTGGTTTTTATTTGAGCACTGCTTAGGCGAAAAAGTAAGTTTGTTTTACCATGGATGTGTATCTGTGGGAGCCAGACCTAATCTGTGACGACAGGTTTTGGATTCATCATATTTCTAATGATTTTCCCGTGCAACAGCTCCATAGTTAGGGAATTGTAACTCGTTATTTAACATCCCAACAAACTGTTTAACCACCCGCTTGAAAGCTCTCTATTTATCGTAAAATCTCATGCTGCCAAAATGTATCCTCTAGCCTCAAACCATATCCATGTTTTTTCCGTGAAGCGGAATTTTGTATGCTGACCTACCCGTTAAGCTATAAACGCTTGATACTTCCGTCGTCCTTATGCGATTCTGTCATTTATCATGTGGATTTTTGTGCCTTTTCCAGATATGTATATAGCCCGTTCGGTCAATCGTTAGGTATCAAGGGATCCAAACCGAAAAAAGCGCAGACGCACGACCTCCTCGAGAAGGCCTACCGCCTCAATAACAAAATGAAATACAAAGAAGTCATCCACATCGCCAAGCAGACCGACATGTCTGAGAGGCAGGTGGAGCGGTGGCTTCGACTCCGAAGGGCTCAGGAGAAACCTTCGACACTCGCCAAGTTCTGCGAAAATTCGTGAGTTGCCTTCCCTTAGTCTTTTGTTGATTTCTGATTTATGTTAAAATACGTGTTGATTTGAATTATGACTACGAACCTGCGAGTGGTTGTGGTAAAGTTGCTTTATTCGGAGTGACCTTTGAATAGAACTTTCAGATCCGGTCCGTCTGGTTTGACGTTGGGAGGGCGAAGAAATAGGGCTTCCTCCCTAAGACCGAAGAGACGACTGTCAGATGGCAAATTTTAGTCCATTGTTGGCAAATTGAAACCACAATAATTGAATTAGGTACTTTCCTTGATTCCAAGTAATAGCCCAATAATGAGTACAAATCATGAATATTGAAGAATAGGCGCTACTTATTGATGGCCATGAACGGTCAGCTCTCAATGATCCTAAATAGGATATTAGCAAATGAAAATGTATGAGATTTTCCTGTAAGAAATTCTGCACTTAGGCAAGTCTATTGTTTCTATACCCTAACTCGAGTTTTTCTATTAAAAATCTTGAATGCAAGTTTTTCTAACAAATTCTAGTGTAGCAATTTCGTCTTGTTAGTTGTTAGTTGTAGGCCTGTTTTTGGTGCCCCTAGCAAGCTGAATTTTCAGTTTTCGTTCTCCGTGCGTACATATGCTTATTGGCATCTTGATGGCTGTGGGGTAGTCAGTCTGATGCCCTTGGAGATATTGCGAGCGCTGCCCCGGGACGTTTGTAATGATCTTTCAGACTACTCGTAGATTACTTATAGCTCCCGTTCAAGTGTCCATCTCGTGGTCAGCGATCGTTGCTCGTGGTTCAGACTATTTTTCTGACCAGCAAAGAGATGGTCTCTCCGACCGCTTCTGACTTCCTCACTCTACCATCGGAGTCGAGCAGTGGGCGTCTATCGACCATCCTGTCACGTGAAATCGTTAGGCTGCAGTTATGTCTGCCCAAATTAGAGAAAATATAGACGTGGGTCAACATTTACAGTTCCCTTTCTGACCCTGAAAACTCCACTGATAGATGTGGTTAATGGTTGTCAGAGTGAAACCAAATTCAGCTAACAAAAATTGAAAAAATAACTAGTTCAATCGAGTGTGATAATTCGATATCAACAGTTCACGGTAAATCCAGAGTTGTATTAGAATTCGACTATATACTTGAAATGTAAAACGCTGCAAATTATTACACAGCGGTTTATTATTTACTTGTATATATGCACCTTCTGCGTAGATCACTATTTTCTTTGTTCAATGCCTACCTCGAGCTCCCCCAGGAAAGCCCTAACTCGAGTACCTACTGGAGCTGGCCCATGAATTACAGTTACATAAATATGCCGTGAATTCAAGAATATTCTATCATTTACCTATTATTAATTTGTTGTTATTCAGGAAGCATAGTTACAAGTTACAAAATCCAAAATAACCATCATTCTTCAAATAATATAATAGCACCGAACCACCAACTCGATTTTGGTTTATTATTTTAATAATGAACTTTTGGAATCGAGCATGAGGGGGAAAAAAAAGGTTTTGACC
Organism: Leptopterna dolabrata; assembly: GCA_954871275.1. NCBI lineage: Eukaryota > Metazoa > Arthropoda > Insecta > Hemiptera > Miridae > Leptopterna > Leptopterna dolabrata. The sequence goes on from OX940976.1 coordinate 20,916,510, forward strand.
CCCCCCCCGCCAAATTTGATGGTTTCGGTTTCAAGGTATGTAGAATCCGAAAGTGGAATAAAAAAAATGCTGTCCGTCCGCCGTACTTCGCACTTTTCTTAGTTACCATGAACCTAAATTAATGGAATTTGGTTTGTAGGTCCCGTTTGGAGTCTAGTTGGTCCGCGAAGCTCGGAGTTACTGTCAGTCATCTCTAAGGGGTAAAAAATAGGGGTTGAAATTATTGTCAGAGCGCCGTAGCTTGAAAACTTTCAATAAAAGGGTATGGTTTTTTTTAACGTTTTTCAATTGGTCTCAAACTAAAGAATTTTTGAGACCACTCGGAGCATTGTTGTACGACCAGCCGTTCGTTTGCACCGCACAGCTTCGTTAACATGATCGTGAATGAAACGGTATTAGTCCAGCCCAGATGTCATTGCAAGGGAACACCTGATTATAATCACGGATGGCTGAATGAAGTCAAGTTAGATGTGTGATGTTATTTCATTTGAAGAATGATGGTTCTTTTGGATTTTGGTTATAAGTACATTTGTAACTTGAACAAACATTTTGCTTCATGAATAACAACAAATAATAATGATTGCATTATTGAATCCTGTGCATTTTTATGAAACTAATTCTCCGGCCGGCTCCAGTACTTGATTCAGGGCTTTCCTGGGGGGAGGGGGGGGGGGGGGGGAGCTCGAGGGTGGGTTAATAATAAACCGTTGTGTAATGATTTTCAGCTTTTTTTTAAATTCGTTTTTCAGTAGACTTTGAAACGGAAACCATCAAATTTTTTGGTGGGGGGGGGGGGGGGGGGGGTATTTCATACTTGATTCCAAAGGTTCGTTATTGAAAATAGTAAACCAAAAAACGAAAATCACTGTTTTCTCTCATTTTGACTTTGAGATTTGTACGCGTCACAGTTAATCTATAGTCTTTGTAGTCTTGGTCTTGAATTATTCTCTTACCATGCTTTAGAAACTTTATTATGAATTAATTATGCCTTCTTTCCATATCTTTTTCCTTTAATTAGTTAAATATTCGTTTCTGTCACCGATACTCCCTTTTATTAATAACATTATTTCGACAACATTATTACACAACTGTTTTATGACAGGATCGTCGTTATCTCTATGGCACCTGGTAATGATGTCCAATGCTATCAGCACGGTGATTGGCGACAGGGCTGGGAAGATTCCGAAAACATCTAAAACTCCATCCTCCATGTCTGTTGCTCCTTGTGCAAATGGGAGGTTTCAAATGGTTAACAAAAATATAAAAGCCTGTGATTGATTCTGGTTTGTTTTTATTGTGTTGGTCTCGTTGAATCGCTCGCGTTTTTATTCACGAAGAACGTCATTCTACTGTGATGATGTAGCACACTCAGAAATCTGTTTCTACTGGACAAAATTGTATTTATTCCTGAGATTTTGCTTAATTTCTGTTGAGTTCTCTGTTGCTGATGATATCGATTGAAATGTCCTTCCAATATAGCATGCAGTTTAATTTTGAAGGTGGTTGAAGTCTAGTTCTTGGATGGTTTCACATCCCATTGAATTTTGTTTTAGATGAGAGCTGCAGTAATCAGTAAACTACAGTTCATGCTCAAGCATGGGTTACAGCTTAATTCGACCGACATTCCAGGATAGAGTGGGGGTTAACTCATTTACGGCACAACACGTTTAGGTGGATTCAAGGTCTATAATAGTAATTATTATTATAATGTATTACTTGCCATGACATGTAGAACAGTAAAAAAATATTTGAGTAACATGTAGGGCAATTGTCACTACAAAGTTAAAGATCAAACTTCAAAAAAGTCCTTGATGGAGTAAAGTTCTTTGTCCATTAAAAAACATTTGACGGCTCTTTTAAAACTTAGTGCAGAATTGCTCGCGGAATTCAATATTGTTGAAGATTGGAGGTGATCTGTATAGTTTGAGTTGAAGTTGTGTTAAATGCAGTATGCCAGCTCTCTGCTTATCAACTTGACCGGCTTTCCCTCGAAAATCTTTTACCTAGTTCTCTTTCAAGCCTAATGTGCAATATGTTTCAAGGTGCGTGCCGTAGATTAAGCCTGTTCCAACAATTACCCACCTCATCGTTGTTCAGGGTCGAGAACTCCTCTATACCGACCCTCACTAAATTATCCTTTGTCATGGAAATCTCATTATCTTTGAAACTTGTCGGTAATTGTTCACAACCTTCATTCCCATTCACAGTGAATACTTGAAAAATTGGTACATTCTTGAAAAGAAAGTGCGGCCATTTGACAGTGAATCTCTTGCCAGATTTCATTTCACGTACTCGTAACTTATTGATTTTTGGTCTACTGGAAGTGTTGCAATCAGTCCTTGAAATAGTTTTGGCCTCCAAACTCAAAATTTCCACCCAGGTACGCAATAATACTTACAAAGGGGGGTACAGAAAGGTTAGCATTTGGTCAACGTAAGGTGGAGATTAGTTAGAATTAGGTAGGGTTGTGCTGAGAATTTCATGATAAAAATAGTGAAAATTGTTACCATATCCATTTTTCTTGTGAGAAAAATACGAATATCCTGTCTCTTGAATAATATTTTGCCGGCCCACGCGAACGGCTGGAATGCTGATATTTTATGAATGTAAGTGGTTCTTTCTAGACGCAGGAGCTATTTTTAGACCGCCTATTAATTTGAGAAGGATTTTAGTCCCTTTTTGGGGTTTCGCTCTACATAAAACGTGGCTGCAATATTTTTTTAGATCATAAATTAATATAATAGGGTTATTTTATTATGTAGGTAAGTCGTAATTTATTAGGACGCAGTTAAAATCCAATGGACAACTTTCGTGGATTACAAATTCCCATTTGTTTCGCCAAATTCTGTTCAATAACGGAAATTAACACTTATTTACCACATAAATAGGTGTTTATGTTGGAAAGACTAGGTAGAAAACGAGCGGGAAATTTGAATTTCTGATTTCCCGCTAGAAATGACGTATCAGGTAAATCGCCGAGTAGTTGAATCCCGCTTGGAGTGCTGGTACATCACTTTAAACGATGCACAGAACCATGATGGATGGAACCTCAAATTAATAAATAAATTTAAAACGCTGCGAAGTCCTTGTCACATGGGTTTATTACAATCCTGTTCAAAATTAACGCACCACCATCCATTTCCTCGTTTATTCCTTTTTCTTTTCACTTATCAAGGTTCTATCCGTTTTTTATCCTTTGCATAACGCATAGGAGAGATAAAGTAGCAAAAAGCATTTTGTAGCTATACCCTCAGAACAGAAATCGGGTCAAAGGAGAAGTTGTTGGTGCACAGTTGCTCAGTTGTGACTTTTACCCTTTGTTATCGTTGTCACCTTTGCACTTGTTGGGATCGGTTGGTTATCTTTCGAAATGGGTTTGAAGACGCCACTAAGTTGCTTTTTAGCATTCAGTGACAAGTTTCATAATGAACAGAGGACATTTGACGGTGGAACATGCGATCAGAGCGAGAGTTTTGGTTGAAGAAGGTCATTCGCTGAGAGATGTTGCCAGGCGATTGGGAGTGCACCATACGACGATCGGCCGGGCTATTCAGCGATTTCAGGAGACCGGATCTGATCGACGGAGACGTGGGCAGGGCCGTCCGAGGTGCACAACCTCAAGGGACGATCGATTTCTGAGGGTTGCAGTACTACGTAAAAGGACCTCAACGTGTTCAGAGCTGCAGGGTTTGATAAGAGGCGTGAGAAATATCGAAATTTCCAGACAAACTGTTTCTCGCAGACTCCGAGAGTCCAACCTGATAAGCAGAAGACCAGCTACTGGCCCTCTACTCACCCGACAGCATCGGAGAGCCAGAATGAACTTCGCACATAACCATGCTGAATGGAATTTGGAGGACTGGAGACGTGTTCTCTTTTCAGATGAAACGAGAGTGAGTCTACATTCTCCAGACGGACGCGAACGTATCTGGAGAAGAGAGGGGGAAAGGTTTTCTGAAGTCTGTTTTTCAAGCTCCAACCGTTTGGTGGGGGTTCTGTAATGTTTTGGGGAGGGATTTCGTATGACGCCCGTACGGAGTTGGTGACTGTGCCGAGACCAGCCTTGAATGCTCAGAGGTACGTGACATGTATCCTCGAAGAACATGTTGTGCCATATGCCCCTTTCATTGGCCCTAATTTCATTTTAATGCACGATAATGCGAGACCACACAGCGCTAGAGCTGTCACTGGTTATCTACAGGAAGTTGGCATCCCCACTATGGACTGGCCACCAAGGAGCCCAGACATGAATCCGATAGAGCATGTTTGGGACATGCTGAAAAGAAGAATTCGAGCCAGAGATCCACCGCCAGACAACCTTCATCAGCTGGAAACTGCAGCGAAAGAGGAGTGGGACAATATCCCCCAGGAGGATATCCGAAACTTGATTAGAGGCATGGATAGAAGGCTCCAAGCCCTCATTCGAGCTAGAGGAGGTAATACCAAGTATTGAAATCCAAAAACTATAGTTTACTTTTTTTTTTGAATTTTTTACACAATTAACAAATGCCTAATTTTACCACAAAAAGTAAATTTTTCTTTGATTTTATTTTTATTAAATTTTTCTTTAAGAATGTTAAGTTTTTTTTGCTACCTTATCTCTCCTGTGTGGTGCAAACCGATTAAAACTTGATAAGTGAAAAGAAAAGAGAATAAACGAAGAAATGGATAGTGGTGCGTTAATTTTGAGCAGGAGTTTATTCTGTCGGAAATGTTGGCTGGAAAATGTTATTGTTTCTTTCATGTGCAGTAACTGAAATAGTTATTTTTGATGGTTTCGACCAATTTTGGCCTCCAAAAACACGAATTAGGTTCCTATTTTTTAAATAAATTGTCTTTAATTGTCTTGATTCACCTGTTCATACTTCTCCTAGTGTTATTATACAAATTTACAGAATTTCAGGCACTTTCCCAGGTTTTTGACTACTAAAAAATGAATTTTTGGAGCTGAACCTTTGTTACAACCCCAATTCTTCACTCTGGTCAAAATCGACTTCATACTCGTATATTTGGCTCCCTAAAAAACATGGAAACGATCACAAGCTCATGTTCATTGAAACCTCAAAAAAACCCTATTTTTGTTCTGATCGGGCTGCAAAGTTTCAGGGCACAAAGGGCCCAATTAGAGCCTGTATGTGAAAGAACGAATTTTTTAGACCGAAAATAAAGTAGATATGGATGGTACAGTGGATGGACTTCCATTTGGGATCTACGCACCTTGAAACGTAAAAGAACAAGATTTGAGGGGGTTTTATAAAAATGTTTTGCTGAGTGAATAAAAGCAAAAAGCAAAAGCAAAAAGTGTTATCAAAATCAACGGAGGAGAGGTTCACCAAAGTCACAGCAAAGGTTCTTGAAGGTTGCCAGGAAAGTTCGCCATTTCTAATGTTGGCTTGTTGGCAGCATTGAGAACCTTCGCCTCCGAGGCTTTGCTCTGCCTCCTTGTGCCAGCATCCAATCAGATAGACCTGATACGTCATTTCTTGCCGCACTTTTACTTTTAACCACCCTCATTTAAAAATATATCGCTTATTATTGAAAACAGGCTTCAGAAAACGATTTTTCCAGACTAATTTCGCTCCCCATTTTAAATGTGCTGGTTCCTCTCTGGTGATGCAACACCATAAGTTTGTCATTCGTCTGCAGCGATCTGATTATTTTGGTTAATCCAAGTTGTTGGTTCTTTTTTTCAACTGGAATGTTCTCATATTCGACGAAATTTGTTTCGCAGTTGGAGGTGCTCGTACTACACTTTCTCCTTCATTTACGGCCTTTGGTGTCTCTGGGACAAGCCGTGGCTTTGGAACATCGACGAATGCTGGACAAATTATCCGCATCAGGTTCGTATCTCGAATTTGCTCTATGTTCAAACATGGTTTAAATATTGCTTCCGTATCAACCCGAGGTTTTTCTGCGACACCTGTTCACTTATCAAGCTTCAAAGTTATCTCGAAATTAGTTGTATTGTCTTGTGTAGAGTTCGTGGATTGTAGTTCTTCCCCACAGCAGCCATTTCATTAACATAAATTTACGTCATTCCCACATTGCCCCCGCACTTCTCTTTATCTCCACTGGTCGGATTGTATTTTGTTGTTTTCAGATTGGGTAATCGACAATTCCATTTAAAACCAAAATCGACAAAGTGTGATCGGATAGTTACCTATTATCTAGCATTGCTCAGTTTTGATGAAATTAATGTTGAGTTTCGGGCTTCAGCCTCTTAATCACGTAATAATACCTAAATGATTTTAAACCACTTCGGGCATCCCTGCGAAACTTTTTGGAGCTAAAAAAAACTGCGAAATTTTGGCACTTAAGTTTTTGGCTTATAACAAGATTTCACTTCAACCAAAATTAAAGAGCATTAACTTCTTCGTCGAATGACTTCGTTCAACATGAAATTTGGTTCAGCGATTTGTATCGGTAGTCAAAAATAGGCCCTAACCGCTTGAAGAAGTCTTATGAAAATCGAAGAATCTATTTACTATCTACTATTTACACGACAGAGCAAGTAGCCCCCCTCCTCCCTTTCCCACTCGTAACTCAGCCCTGTGGGGGCCTCCGGTGTTGATTTTTCGTTTACCCATTCTCGAGGGGCTCCTGTGGACGTGTACCAAATTTTGCCTTCGGGGCCATCTGGTGCCGGAGTTATGGAAGTTTCACAATCGCAATTTTTTAGCGAATTTTTGAATTTTTTCTTCATATGCAAGTTTGATTATTATCATTATTTATGTGTGTTATTGTTTATGTGTCACTCCAGACGATATCTTTCCTTGAGTACACGGTAAAAATTCCAAATTTCGCCAAAATGTTCGATTTGCCAAACGAAAGGATGATTTCAAAGATGAGCAATTATTTTCAAAAATTCTAAGGGGTCAAATTTGTGTTTTTAGGGGTCAAAAATTGGTAAACTGCTGAAATCGCGAACAATTTATATAAAATCGCTGAAAGTGGTGTGGGAGGGTGAGAAAGACAGAAAAATACCATTTCACTTGTTTTAGCGAATTTTCAAAGAAAATGAAGCTATTGCAATGGCTTCGAAATTTAAATAATATAAATTTTTGGAAATTTTCTTCATAGAAATCCGTTTCAGACCATTCTAAAACGATTCCTGAAATTTAACACTTTTTTATATGTATATATATATATATTTATTTATATATGTGTCACTCCAGACGATAACTCTCGATAGAATTGAGATAAACAGCTCAAATTTGCACAAAAAATCTATCTTGGCAATCGAAAGGCTAAGTTCGAAGATGGGCGAAATTGGCCTACTCTAAGGAGGGTTTTGGCGCATTTAAAGTGCGCAAAAATTACCCAAAAATCCCCAAAATGTTATTTTCCAACAAGTGACCCCTCATTTTAAAGGTTTTTGCACGCTGAACACGATGGTGGAATCGGATTTTAGATATCTTGATCCGTTCTCAAATTAGAGCATTTAAAGTGCGCAAAAATTACCTAAAAATCCCCAAAATGTTATTTTCTAACAAGTGACCCCTCATTTTAAAGGTTTTTGCACGCTGAACACGATGGTGGAATCGGATTTTAGATATCTTGATCCGTTCTCAAATTAGAGCATTTAAAGTGCGCAAAAATTACCCAAAAATCCCCAAAATGTTATTTTCCAACAAGTGACCCCTCATTTTAAAGGTTTTTGCACGCTGAACACGATGGTGGAATCGGATTTTAGATATCTTGATCCGTTCTCAAATTAGAGCATTTAGAGTGCGCAAAAATTACCCAAAAATCCCCAAAATGTTATTTTCTAACAAGTGACCCCTCATTTTAAAGGTTTTTGCACGCTGAACACGATAGTGAAATCGGATTTTAGATATCTAAATCCGTTCTTAAATTAGAGCATTTAAAGTGCGCAAAAATTACCCAAAACTAGGATAATCTTTAAACTCTTACCCCCACCCCCTTAGAGTGGTCAGATTGAAAAATGTGAGAAGTATTAATTGAAGACGAGAGTTCGAAGCAAAAAAGGGGGAGGCAAACGATTAGTACAACTCCTTGAATTTACCCACAGCGATCAAATAAATAAGCACTTAGTACAATTACGTAATAAACAAACGGTAGAATCAGGATGGACAAAACGTACAAATTAAAATAAATACAAAGAGAATATACATAGAAAACCAAATTTTAGACCGAAGTTTTCCTTTATTCAAAACCATAGCCATTAATTCGAATATTTCTTTGAAAATTCGCTCATTAAGTCATGCTGCATGACTGATTTTTAGCGAATTTTCAAAGAAAATGAAGCTATTGCAATGGCTTCGAAATTTAAATAATATAAATTTTTGGAAATTTTCTTCATAGAAATCCGTTTCAGACCATTCTAAAACGATTCCTGAAATTTAACACTTTTTTATATGTATATATATATATATTTATTTATATATGTGTCACTCCAGACGATAACTCTCGATAGAATTGAGATAAACAGCTCAAATTTGCACAAAAAATCTATCTTGGCAATCGAAAGGCTAAGTTCGAAGATGGGCGAAATTGGCCTACTCTAAGGAGGGTTTTGGCGCATTTAAAGTGCGCAAAAATTACCCAAAAATCCCCAAAATGTTATTTTCCAACAAGTGACCCCTCATTTTAAAGGTTTTTGCACGCTGAACACGATGGTGGAATCGGATTTTAGATATCTTGATCCGTTCTCAAATTAGAGCATTTAAAGTGCGCAAAAATTACCTAAAAATCCCCAAAATGTTATTTTCTAACAAGTGACCCCTCATTTTAAAGGTTTTTGCACGCTGAACACGATGGTGGAATCGGATTTTAGATATCTTGATCCGTTCTCAAATTAGAGCATTTAAAGTGCGCAAAAATTACCCAAAAATCCCCAAAATGTTATTTTCCAACAAGTGACCCCTCATTTTAAAGGTTTTTGCACGCTGAACACGATGGTGGAATCGGATTTTAGATATCTTGATCCGTTCTCAAATTAGAGCATTTAAAGTGCGCAAAAATTACCCAAAAATCCCCAAAATGTTATTTTCTAACAAGTGACCCCTCATTTTAAAGGTTTTTGCACGCTGAACACGATGGTGAAATCGGATTTTAGATATCTAAATCCGTTCTTAAATTAGAGCATTTAAAGTGCGAAAAAATTACCCAAAACTAGGATAATCTTTAAACTCTTACCCCCCCCCCCCCCCCCCCACCCCCTTAGAGTGGTCAGATTGAAAAATGTGAGAAGTATTTCTTTGAAAATTCGCTCATTAAGTCATGCTGCATGACTGGTTTTTTTCGTACAGAATAGGGATCAGATTTCGATTTTTCGGTAAAAATGGCTAAAATTACGAAAAAAAATTAAAAGTTTTGCAAAAGTGGTATGGTTTTGCGCTTTATCATCTTTTAGCGAATTTTCGAAGAAAAAGAAGCTATTGTTCTCGGTCCAAAATTTTTAAAACTCGAATTTCCGAAAGATTTTTATACCAAAATCCGTTTCAGACCATCCTGAATTCCCTGCCGAAAGACACCAAAAATTATATGTATATATATATATATTTATATATATATTTATATATTTATATATATATTTATATATTTATATATATATTTATATATGTATGTGTCATTCCAGACGATAACTCTCGAAAGAATTGAGATAAAAAGTTCAAATTTGCACGAAAAATCTGTCTTGGCAATCGACAGGCTAAGTTCGTAGATGGGCAGAATCGGGTCACTCTAAGGGGGAGTTTTGGGGAGTTTTAGGGGGGGGAAATTACCCATAAATTCCCAAAATGAAAAAGTCTGACAAGTGACACCTCATTTTAAAGGTTTTTGTACGCTGAACACGATGGTGAAATCAGAATTGCGATATCTCATTTCGTTCTCAAACTGGAGCACTTTGAAGATGAAGGAACGTGGTTATTTCTTGAGATGTTCTTCCTGGTTCGTCTGCTCTAATCTGATAACGGAATGGGATATCGCAATTCTGACTTCACCATCGTGTTCAGCGTTGGAAAATCTACAAACCGAGGTGTTACTCGGCAAAAAATGGAACAAAAAATTTGTTACGTACGTACCCAATACCTACTCTTCTGGTATTCAAAACATTTTTGATTTCCCCCTCCCCCTCCTTCCACCCCAAATTTTACTTTGCGTAAAACTACTCCTGTTTTAATTTTGTATCAAGTTGGGAAAACATTGGCCGAAAATTAATTTTCAGAAAATTTTAGGCGGAGGAGGAAGATGCCGAAAACTTCGAAAATTCGCTCTTATAGCCATGCTGCATGACTGTGGTTTTTTACACAATAGCACGAACATTTCTTTGAAAATTCGCTCTTATAGCCATGCTGCATGACTGGAACGTTTCTTTCTAGTTCTAGGCATAACAGATCGAGCTAAAATCGTTCACACATATTTGCACATATTCGTTATGCCCCAAGGAAGTGCATTTTATCGCCCCCATTTTGAAATGTTTAGGTAAAGTTGGTACCTACTGAGAAAATTTGTTTAAAGTACCTACTGGGGAAAAATGTTAACTTCGATTGCAAAAAGATGTGACCCCCCCCCCCCCCCCCCACGAAAACAACCCTGTAGTAAAAACTTACCCGCCAAAAAACCGCAGCCGCAATAAGGATTGATATCCATCTTGCCCGCCAAAATAGCATGCTCGTTGCTTCGCACCTCGCTCTTGAATGTGTATACTTAATACAGAAACCTGTTACTTCCTCCTCTGTTGGATTTATGTTCAGAAACCTTTTCCTTCCACCCAAATCGTAAAATTTCTTTCAACGCTGTTTGGCGGGCAGCTTTTTGCCTCCCAGGCGAAAAGCCCCCGCCAAATAGCTTTGAAAGGACACGGATATTAGGCCCTCAAAAGATTTTCTGGGCACTTGAATGAAAAATATTCTCAGTTCAACATTATACTTCTTTGTTGTTGTTTAGATGAACAACATATTAGTAAATACCTGCTAAACTAAGATATTCAAAAAGTGTGAATAGTTTCATGACAGCCATAGGCAGTTCAAGTTTGATAATACCTAGAGGTGGCATGAGAAGGTATAAGAGTAGGCAAATTAAATGAAACGTTGGCGTCATGTAAAAAAAACTATTTTCGGAAAAACCATAATTATGGGGATTCTATTGAGTGTATTGAATAAAAATTGAAATTTTCTGCGTTGAAAAATTGTAAATTGAAATACTTTTCTCAATAGGTAGGTATTCCAACATTTTTCAGTTTGGATTTCCCTGTGGACTCCTTGCTACATGATGTTAGCCCACAAGCTTCAGTAGTGTTTGAAGTGATATTTTTTAGTGGGTAATGTTTGAAAAGCCCTCTCATGTATGTTTACAACTAGTTTTAATGAATCGTTAACAATCATGGCCAAATGTCAACGAGTTTTTCAATTCACTGTGATCCTCCATAGAAACGTCAAATATATCCTTAGATTTTCGAATCTTGGGATCTTGAGGTTGGTCTATAAAGAGGATTGGTTGTGTCTATTTTAAGGTTCACCATTCGAGGCGACAGTAATCTAGACACGGAGCACGTAGAGCTTGTAGTCATTTCCTTATCATCGCTGGCTGGATTGCCGGAGGTTGGTCGATTGTTGATGTTTGCTTTTCGCCTTCTAGTTAACTCCAGTTAAAATTCGTAAGACAAGAGTCAATATGTTGAAAAAGGGGGAAACAGTGTTAGTGTCACCTGAATCTTAGACCGTTTGCATCACCACTCCATTTGTATTTGACTTGTGTGTAATCTTCGAGATTTTATTGTAGGGGTCTTTCAGTTGTATTCAGATGATGTTCTGTCTTTTACTGAAAGGTGGAATACCTGAATGAAAGTTAGTGTTGGGTTTTTCATTGTGACAGTGAGCAGAACAGAAAGCGGACAATTTCACTCTCATTTTGTTGCGTTTCGTCGATGTACAAATCTGGTCTCTCATGTTTTATAAATGGAACGAGCTGTAGTTTATGTATGCTAGGTGGGGTCTGGTCCACTGATGGCCCCATTTGAATTCCACGGAAAACTCACCAAAGGTCTCGTCAGCAATGATAGCGTCCGTGCAATCAGGAAGTTTTCTCATTTATACGTGGACGCTCAATAAAACCTGGTTATTCTGTTTTCTGCGGGTTCCACCGTATTTCGAATGAGCACAATGCGTGCCGTTGTTGTGATATTTGACAGTGCTATCAAGATCTCGGTTTCCTCGGTGATGCCAAACAATAATGTTATCTGCATCCTGTATAGATCGTACCTGCGACGCTCATCAGTCGGCTTTTCCTCGTTTTCTGCTAAGCATAACCCTACAGCAGAAAAATTTGTTTCCAAGTCGACTGGGCGTCATTCTGCAGGAATTGAATCTGCAAACAGTAGAAAAAGTCTGGAAAACTATGCAGCATGTTTCTGCTAAATCAGTTTTATATTTATAACAACGTTATAATATTTCTTACAAAGAAAAACCCTCCTCTACTCCTGGAGCTGCCTTTCGACTAAGTGTTCAACAAATTCAACAACATGACGCCATTCAGAATTGTATTATTATTAGGTAACTATGATTTGTTCAAATTGAGAATTGGGATGAAATGAGACCCTATTTACGTCACAGGATGTGTTGGTTTCGAAGTTCGTCCGATGCAATATTTTTTCTCACTTACAGTCGTGTGCACAGTGTAGGACACACTAATACATCAAAGAGGGATGTCTAGATTCGCGCTACTATTTTTTATTTTTTTTTTTATAAGCTTTTGCTGGGCAATTCCCTGAAGGCCTCGTTCACTTACTTACGTGTTGGGACCTTTATTACGCAAAGCCCTACGGTTCTGCCGTTGGTCTTCTGCCAGGTTGAGACGTTTTATCGACTGAACCCTCTTCCCTTGCCAGTTGATCCGTGATCCTTTCTATCCGCTGCAGGACCGTATTTATCAGTATGAAATGAAAACCCGTCACTGGAAGTGTGGCGCATGGCTTCTACTACTCCGTCATCCACAAATTGTTTGCGTTGACATGCGTTGTGACCATATTGGTGAAATTGGGTGCCTAGCGACTGAAAAGTCTGCTTGCTGATCTTTTCGAATATAACCCGGGCTGTAGTTCTGTTAATTTGTTTGCATTCAAATCACAAAGGAACTTCCCTCGTGACTCCTGAAAAATGTTCATAAAAATTTGTTGTGTAGTACGAGAGTTATGCGTGTTATAAGGACATTTGCTGAGGCAAACAAATCACTGGTTTTGATAAAATCGCCGCCTAGTGACTCATACGATTTCACCAAGATTGGTTCATTGTGACCCGAGTTTGTGTGTGACAGACATTTGTGGACCCAAGTTATTTATCTTGACTTCAAATTTATTTTTCATTTGAATGCCAACAATATTATTGTTCCTCAAAAATTACTTGACAAATAGCAAGGCTTCTGCTTCCGTGATAGATTTGCAAACAATATAATGGAGGGAGATTATGAAATTGAACTCCAGGGTTACACCAAGTACCTAGGTATCAATAGTTGTGTGTAGCATCTAAGAAAAATGAAGTCACATGAAGTTCAGAAGACACCCCACACGATTGACACTTTTAAGTAGGGCGTCGCATTTTAGTATTGTGTGGATACAGAATGTGACTGGATGGACAGTTCTTGCAGCCCCATCTGTCTCGGAATACAAGATACTGTGACTAGAGCTCTGTGTGAACCCAGGAACAGGTGTGTGATGTCGCGGGAGAAAGATGGGGTGAAAAAGATACACTCGGTGACGAAACAATAGGAAGCTTTTTATTGCGCTCACATCCATTTATATAGTATCGGGAAGGTCTCGATGCGTCGAGAACCTTCTAGAACTTAGCAGGACCTACTAGAAACTACGCAGTGTCACCCATTTGATTATGCATAAACATCGAGTCGAAATGAGATAATAATCTTCGTGGATACTACTCTTTTCCCCCGGTCAATTTTAATCAAAATTGAAAATAAAATTCTCTTTTTAAAAGTTAGTAGGTAGGTACACTGCTACAAATCACTATTACAAGGTTGAAACTGAAATATAGTATTTTCTAGAAAATTTACTGTCGTTACATTATCATGTATGAGAATTACAAAATACATATGTGTGGAGTGTACATATACATATATCGTGGTAAATTTGCCTCGAAGTGCCAAATCACTAATCTGTCTTTTCCAATATCTGTCTCAATACTGGAAAATATTTACTTAATTCATAGTTATACAAACACAATTTCATAATATAACATAATTTCACAAAATACTGTCTCCTGGATCCGATTCACTCGAATTTAATCACATTGAGAAAATATAGAAAATACTGTAAAAGATTTCATTCAGGAAACATCTCTGCTCTCCCTGAAAACATACAAAATGTCTTAGAATTCAATATTCTGATTCAATTACATTAGTTATTTATTTATTTTTTATCAAATTCCTCAATAAGCCTCCTTGGCTTCTGCACAACTCTACCAATACGAGTTTTAATGTTAGGTGTGACCGTAGAATTCTTTTCCAACTCTCCTCCTCTTCCCCCTAAATTTGGAGAGGGATCTGGAGGGAATCCTCTGAAATCCAATGGTGAGGTTACCTCTGACCCTGGCAACGAGCGATTTGCTGATAATGAAGTTTTTTGACTAGTTTGGGTCCCTTTCTCATCTAAGGTCCTATCAGTGAGGTTTGAAGGCAATGTCCTCTTCCTAAGTTGATGTACATGTCTAGTCCATGTTGAATTTAATTCAGAAATTAAAACTTTAACACGCCTAGGACCTAGAATTCTGTCAATTACTCCAGCCAACCACTGATCTTCGGTTTTACGGTAGTTTTTTGCCCAAACTAAATCCCTAGGAGCCCATGCCTCCGCCTCAACGCCCCCATGACTATCCACTTGCTTCAATTGCCTATCCAGTACTCTATCTTGAGTGGAAGGAGGACGGAGTAAGTCTTGCCTATTTCTGATGAGTCTACCTAGGAGGGATTCAGCAGGTGAAATACCCGTGGTAAAGTGCTTAGAGTTGCTGTAATCTAACGAAAAACTTTGGAGTACTACCTCCAGACCTGAACTACCACATTGCTTGCCTAATGCAGTAACAAGTGCAAGTTTAACTGAACGAACCGCATTTTCGGCAGCACCGTTGGTCCGAGGACTGTAGGGTGCCCACGACTTAAATTTGATTCCATTCAATTTCAAAAATTCTTGAAATTCGTCAGAAAAAAATGCTGAATAGTTATCGGCCACTAAAATTTCAGGAATACCAAATCTTGCGAATATTTCCCTCAATATTCTTATTGTGACAGAGGATGTCATGGATTTCGTCGGAATGGCTTCCAACCACTTTGAGTGGCTATCCACTTCTACCAGGAAGTAATGATTATAAATTGGACCCATGTAGTCCATGTGTAAACGCTGCCAGGGCCCTGAGGGCCACTCCCAGGGAACCAACACATTTTTCTCTGGGTTTTCCTTGTTTTGCCCACAAGGAACACAACTGTTAACCAAGTTTTCTATATGTTGGTCAATGTGAGGCCACCATACGTAAGCACGGGCAAGCGCCTTCACTTTTACTATTCCCAAATGGGAACCATGCAACTCAAGTAGTATTGAGTCACGTAATAATATAGGTATTACTACTCGATAACCTCTTAATATAACATCCTTATCTACATGCAATTCAGTTCGACATCTATGATAAGGTACTGCGTCTTGATCAACCATAACGTTGGGCCAGCCGAACTTCACATACTGTGTAACCTGCATTAAAATTGGATCTTTTCTAGTAGCTACCACTACGTCCTTAAAATTTATCGGTAAGTGTTCATTTTCAAAAACAGTTCAAGGTTAAATCACTTGCATCATCCGATCGGACTGTGTGAGTGGAGCTCTTGGCAACCAGTCCGCCGGGTTTTTTGCAGAAGTGACATACTCCATATCATAATTATAATTGATAGGAATAATGCCCAACGCTGGAGCCTATTGGCTGCACACGCCGGAATTCCAATTTTTGGACCGAAAACCGCAATCAACGGTTTATGATCGGTCACTAGAGTCCATTTACGACCAAAAGGTAAATATGAAATTTTCTGACAGCATGGATAATAGCACGGCCGGCTTCAGGGAAGGCCGTGGCGCAAGATCTGGCAACGCTGTAATAGCTTCTTGG
The DNA here is from genome assembly GCA_954871275.1 of Leptopterna dolabrata. Classification (NCBI taxonomy): domain Eukaryota; kingdom Metazoa; phylum Arthropoda; class Insecta; order Hemiptera; family Miridae; genus Leptopterna; species Leptopterna dolabrata. Next base: position 20,932,631 of record OX940976.1, read on the forward strand.
TTCAGGCCCCTTTCGTAACCACTGCGTTCTTTTAGCTCCATGAATGAATCCTTCACTTACTTTATTATTATACGTGTATATTGCGAGTAGGAGTATTTAATGAAAACAACCATCTTCTGAATGATGCATTATTTAAAAGAAAGGTACTGAACTAATACCTAGAACAGCAGAAAGGATCAAGCAAGATGACTTGGAGAAAAGGAAATGGAACATGAATTAATTATAGTTTGCTTATAGTATTCTACTTCTGGAACTTCTTCAACTTGCGACTGTCATTTTTGTTAATTATTCTCCAAATACACCTATGTATTCGGTTCGGAACATTTTTTTTGGAACACCTCAAAAGTTTTTCTACGTTTCAAGGTGTGTAGATTCCAAAAACACAATGTCCGTCCGCCGTGTCATCGATATCTACCCTAATTTTCGGACTTAGAAAAACCGTTCTTTTGCACACAGGCTCCATTTGGGCCCTAGTTGTGTCCCCGGCAGTCCGATCGGAAAACATCGAGGGGTGCTATGGGTGCAAAATTAGGTATTTTTCACGTTTTAGTGAATTTGAACTTGTGATGTATCGTTTTCCGTGTTTTTTTAGGGTGAGGAGACCAAATATGAAGTTGATTTTGACCATTGAGTGAGGTATTGAGGTTCTAACGAAGTTTCAACTCTCAAAGTTCAATATTTATGGGTCAAAAACCTTTGAAAATGGCTGTAATCACTAGAAATTTGTATAACTCAGAAGTGAATCCGGACAATTCAATGAGAAGTTCAGTGATCGAAGATAATTTGTCAAAAATAGGAGCCTAATTCGAGTTTTTGGGGCCAATTTGTGAAAAATACCAAAAATAGCTATATCGATATTATTACACATGGAATAAACAGTAAATGAATAGCCAGCTTTTTTGATGTCGTAATAAACCCAAATGACAAGGATTGTGCAGCATTCTTCGATTTTTGATCACGAACATTTTTGGAATAATGGTTCGTAATCACATTGACCGCACGTATTGCTGTCTTCTAATTTGGAATGCGATCTCTCTGAGACAAATGTTATGATGTCTTTTTGGTTAGGAGCCTTCAAAAGCTTATCATCGAACTCTTGGGAGATTAAAATGTTCATAATATTCAATGATGAATGTCATAGAATATTCTATTGTCATACCATCACCGTAGCTGAATGATGAGCACTGTAGGTACGTATCTTTAGGTTTTGCAAGGGCCCATTCTTTCTATTCTCCCCGTTGAAGGTACCTACTTATCTACTGTACCTAAATCATTTTCGGAAAATGTTATAAATGCAAACCACTGACCTAGGTTTTGGTTCCCAATTAGTACGGGGAATCGCACGAATCCACTTTTGGTTTATTATTTTCAATAATGAACCATTGGAATCGAGCATGAAAAAAAAAATTCTTACCCCCCCTCAAAATTTGATGGTTTACGTTTCAAGATATGTAGAATCCAAAACTGCAATAAAAATATTTCTGTCTGTCCGCCGTACGCCGTACACCGTACGCCGTACGCCGTACGGGCCACTTTTCTTAGTTACCATGAAAAAAAATTGATGAAATTCGGGTTATAGGTTCCGTTCGGCGTCTAGTTGGTCCTCGAAGCTCGACGTTACTGTGAGTCATCTCTAAGGGGTTGAAATTTTCAAAACGCCTATACCATTTTTTTACGTAAATATTTTTACGGTTTTAAATAGTTCTTGAACTTGCGAGTTTTTCAAGACCATCCGGAGCATCGTACGTCCAGCCGTTCGTTCACAGTAAGGCCCCGAAGTTTGCACCGACAGGCATTTTCGACTCCAGTGTGAATGAAATTGTATACAATTCAAACCAAATCTCGTAACCAGAGACGCGCCCACAATAGGAATTTGTGAATACGGCCAATCATTGGTAGGGATCACCTGATTATATTGGCGGAGTATGAAGTCGAGTTGGTTGTTCTGTGATATTATTTCGCTTGAAAAATGATGGCTCTATTGGAGTTTGTTGGTAGGTAGTGAAACTTGAACAAACGTTGAAGTATTATTGATGGGTAAATTATTACTACGGTAAATCATTACTCAACGGTAAATTATTACACAACGGTAAATTATACCATCTACGTAGAAGGGGCTGGAGTTTGTTGGTAGGTACTTTTGCAACTTTTTTCACTCCTCATCAACAATTTCTTTTCAGAACTTCATTATGTGTGTTTCTTTTTGTTAGGTACTGTTTGTCATCGGCAGAATTATTTTAGCAACATTTAACTCGTGATTTAGGTAGGTACCTAGTAACGAGTACGGGGTTAGGTACTAACCTACGGAGTGTCTGCGATCTACATAATATGCATATAATAGAATAGTACATATATCATATTATATAGACGGGTTATCTATACATAGAGCTGTGATCTGTAACAGAAGGGTATTCTATACAAAATAATAAACCGTTGTGCAGGGATTTGCAGCGTTTTCTCTTCATCCTTGGGAAAACGAAACGAAGTCACATACTCTTTTGTACATTCCTAATTACTTTTGCACTCTGGCACGACACAATTTTCCTGCAGTCTCTTACCATTAAAAACAATAACTTTTGTTAACAAAATTACTGTTGAAAATAATTTTCGCGAGATGATCTATAGGTAAACTATCGAAACCCGGAAATGAACAAACCTAGGCTTATTGGTGGGTGGTGTCGTGGCCGGCCTGAAGTGCGACGTTGCCAATTCTCTACTGCCGGGGCCTTCTCTGAAGCCGGCCGTGATAATAGCCAATGCCTCCTTATGAATTGAGGAATACGACTGTTCGGGAGTTGACAACGTTCTACTAGTGAAGGCAATTGGGACGTCTACACCATTCTGGGGTTGTGACATAAGTGCTGCAACACCCTGATTTGAAGCGTCTACTGTCAGGCGCAATGGTAAGTTAGGGTCGTAATGACTTAGGCTACGATGTTTTACCACTAACTTTTTAATTTCTGAAAAAGCTCCATCACAAGTACTGTCCCAATTCCATTCAGTATTTTTTCTTAATAATTTATATAGGGGAGCTAAAACTTCTGCCACCTTCGGAATAAATTTGGCTACATAAGTGACAAAACCTATGAACGATTGTAGGGTCTTGACACAATCTGGTTTGGGTGCATCGCAAACTGCTCCGACTTTTTCGTCAGTCGTGTGTAACCCACGACCATCTATTTTGAATCCAAGGTAAACTAAAGATTCTTTACCGAACTCGCATGTTTGTTCAGAAAGTGTGAGTCCCGAGTCTTCAAGTCGACGTAAGACTTCCCCTACCCGATTTAATAACTGTGAACTGTCCTTCCCACCAATTAAGGGCCGGTTTCACCACTAAACCATGAACTCGGTTTATCGGAAACCTAGTTCATCGTAACCGATGGATTGATCTCAGTTTAAAAAGTTTTGGGTTTCACGAAGTTAAACGAGTTTCTAGGATCGGAGTTCATGTTGAACTAAGATCAACGAAAACCAAGTTCGAGCTGCTGTTGATCCACAGTTTGAACTCTGATTTGGAAGGCAGGGGTTCGATTATTCGATGATTTGATGATACGATCAGGTGATAACGAGGTAAAATTGGGGGTGTCAGCTGTTTTGATAAACATGAGAACGAGAAGCCCAGCTATCCAGCTAACCATTTCTGTTTTTGCTTTCCCTACCTACACGTTGTTTTCCCCCGTTTTTTTTCTCGCTAAACATAGTTGTTTTTTTGTGTTTTGTGTCCCGTTTTCCTGATTCCTAATGGAACCAAAACGAGTCAAGAGAGAACCGATCTTCACAGCCAGTGAGCGCGAGAGTCCCTGTGACCTAGTAGAAAGCCACTGGGAGATATTCGACACTGTTTTGAATCTCTTCCACCAGTTCCTACGCATTCATTTTCGTCACCAAATTTGCACTTATGACAAATATTACATTTGGTGATTACTTGAACCTTCAGAAAGTGACAAAGTTCCTTATATCACTTGCCTAAATGGCGAGCATGTGATTATTTTGACCGCTAACTGTAGACAGAAAATAAAATAAACGCTATAATTCAATGTCACGACTACTTATGGAATCATTGAATTTTTATCCTATTTTCCCATTACGTCGGCTTTTCCTCTCTGCAAAATACGTTTCCTGGTTTGTGCAGTGGAGTAGACCACACAGCTTGCGTAGTCTCATTGAATTCTTATCATCAGCTCTTTGAATAATAATTTATGCACACCGAAAACGTGATTATGAATGGTTCAGTTTGGGTTTGTCTGCTGATACATTCACTATACATTGCATTTATCTATTTTTCGTAGATTCTTTCGAGAGTCTGTATCTCGGCACAAAAGTCACTCATCAAGATGTTCAAAATGTTCTGTCCTCTGGCGGAATTGCCTCGGGCGGCGAATTATAATATTGTTGAGTTCATCACTTTCATCTTCGTCGAAAATCATGTTAACAACTCGCACTAGTGATCGAGACATTGTTGATGTGAATGGATAAGCGGGAGGGAAAAGTAGACTTGAACCGAGTTTATCACTGCTGACCGGCCAAAATCGAGCGTTCAGCGCTGAACTCCCGTTGAACTGAGTTCAGGGTTAAACGCCCGTGGTGAAACCCAACCTGACGGACAATCTCCGTTTACGATTTGAACCGCGATTTGAACTGAGATCAACACCTTCGTTTACGTTGGTGAAACCGGCCCTAAGATGTCATCCAAAAAAAACTGAAACACCTTCCAAACCGTCTAACAAGGTTTCAATACATTTTTGAAACTTTGCAGGGGCACACGAAACTCCATAAGGAAGGCGTTTGCAGACAAATAAGCCTTTGTGTGTGGAAATTGTAGTCATTTCCCTGCTACCTGCTACTATCGTCTTACAACATTTTCTGATACGCCTGTGAAAGGTCAATTTTCCCAAAAATATGATTACCCTGAATTTTTTGGAAAAGACTTTCAGCGGTAGGAAGGGGATGTTGATCAATTTTAAGGAATTCTTTTATCGTTAACTTATAATCCCCACAGATCCGTATTCCTCCCCCATTTTTGAGCACTGGTACGGTGGGAGTACCAAAGCGCGAGTAATCAACTGGTTCAATATCTTCTCATACCAAACTGTCCAACTCTCGCTCGACCGCCGGTTTTAGTGAGAACGGAATAGGTCTTGCACGAAAAAACTTAGGCTCCGCGCCTTCTTTTAATCCTAAAAGTGCTTTACCTTTCGTGAAGCAACCAAGTTTTGCCGAAAACACTTTCGGGAATTTACTCCTCAACGATGATAACATGTCAACACCACTATTTTTGACATTATACACACAGTCAGTCCTATCTATATTACGTACAGCTGGATGCCTGATTTGGAATCCAAATACCTCAAACCAATTCCTTCCAAGTAGTGGGGTTCCATTAGAATCTACTATGAACAACATCAAGTTATCATAATCATTACCATTGAATGAAATACTTGGTTTGAAGGTACCTACAGGCTTAGCTTTCATGTCAAAATATGATAAAAAGGTCTTGTTCGATTTTACTAATTTACAATCTCTAAAATGTTCCTTATAAAAAGCCAACGGTAAAATTGATGACTGGCACCCAGTATCAATTTCAAATTTGATATCTATATCATTTGTACGAACATTCGCTACAAATGGTGATATTGAGGGTCCACCACTGTCATTTATGCGATAAATTGGTTCATCAAATTCCTCATTTACATAGTTATGTCTAGACTGTTTCGATTGATTAAATGACTTCTTATCGGAAGTATGCGAATTGTCTCTATAATTACTATTTTTACTCTTATTGGCGTGCTTATTCTCTGGACATACCTTTTTCAAATGGTTTCCTTTGCATAAATTGCAAGAGACGTTCTTGTACCAGCAGGGAGCAGGATGGCTTCGTCCACAAACACCACAAGGCGTCTGTGCTCCTGCAGATGACGTCCCCTTCCGCTGTCCTTGTGAGTCCCCAGTGGACTTCCCTCGTCCTCTTCGGAAGATAGTCCGGAAGACAGGCTCCTGTTTGACATCCCCAGTAGTTTGAGCAGTGGTTAGGTCGTACTGGTGAGACGCACAGTCTTTAGCGGTGGCCACGTTCATGGCCTTTTCCATAGACAGTTTTAACCGATCTTCTTCGAACAGGCGGTCTTTCACTGGTCCTTTCGGTAGTCCAAGAACAATACGATCAATGACCTGTTGGTCGAGGTCAGTAAACTTGCAAGGTCCGCCTAGTGATCGTACACGAGCCAGCCAGTCACATAGTGTTTACCTTTCTCCCTACCGGCGTTGAAAAAACGATGCCTTGAGGCGAAAATACTTTCAGCCGGTATAAAATGGTCATCGAACAATTTTACCAAATCGCCATATGACTTGGTTTCTGGCTCGTCAGGCACACACAAATTATGTATAAGTCTGTCACCTGATTCATCAAGCGAATTCAAAAATAGCGCTTGTTTGATCGTATTATCCGTAATATTATTGGCCGTGAAGAAACTAACCATCCTTGGCTTCGCAATCTTCCATTCGTTTTTCGTGGAAGAAAACGTGTGCAACTGCCCCACATACGGCGCCATTGGAAACGGTATAATGTCCCACAGAAGATTAGTAGCGATGTTACTCACGGACATAAACTGCGATGTTCGCGGCTCGCAGGGTTTTCTAACTGATGATCTCCTTCAGTTAACTCAGGTAGATCCATCCAGAATCATCCTCAGTCGCCAGTGTGATGTCCGGGAGAAAGATGGGGTGAAAACGATACACTCGGTGATGAAACAATAGGAAGCTTTTTATTGCGCTCACATCCATTTATATAGTATCGGGAAGGTCTCGATGCCTCTAGAACCTTCTAGAACTTACTAGGACCTACTAGAACCTACGCTGTGTCACCCATTTGATTATGCATAAACATCGAGTCGAAATGAGATAATAATCTTCGTGGATACTACAAGGTGTTTAACCCATCACAATACTCGGAGAGAGCACAACCACAAAGTAAGGTCATCAACATGAACGTAACCGCAACATTTATGTTAGTTTTAATGTAAGTTTTTCTGTTGTCCACCTGGATGCAACTAGGCAGGAACTTTCGCTCCCGAATCTTTCTCCCCCTTTGTGACGCATGTATGATCTACGAGAACTGTGTAATGAATAGATTCAAACAAATTGTTCAGATGATACCTAAACCTTTCACACAACGGTTTATTATTTTCTTGCGAAAAGCATATCTTTTTACACAATAGTACCAATATATCTTTGAAAATTCGCTGTTATAGCCATGCTGCTTGACTGGAACTTTTTTCCCCCCTTTCTTTCAGAGCATTGACACTGATGTTTGGTGGTACTACATGATTTCCCTATCGTTCTACTGGTCCCTAACAGTCTCCCAGTTCAGCGACGTGAAAAGGAAGGACTTCTGGCAAATGTTCGTCCATCACATCGCAACCATCGCCCTCATGGCCTTCTCCTGGGTCTGCAACCTCTGTCGAGTGGGGACACTCGTCCTCCTCGTTCACGACTGCGCTGATATCTTCCTAGAAGTGAGTTGTTGTTTTGAGATGATCTTTCCAACAAGTCCTGAACGATTTTTAAGAGATCTAAACTTGAAGTTGTACGACCATAGAACGAAGTTGTTGTGCGTAAAATCAGAATAGAGCTGGTATTTCAAAATTGGTCATGTTTTGAAATATTCACACCCAGGGATAAGACATTATTTGCTTTGTCAGTATGACCAGGCAGTTGAATTGTCAGTGCGATTTTGAGGTCTCAAAATCGGTGCATAGTTGTAAGATTAGTCCAAGTCTTGTCTAATGGTTTTCATCAATGTCGTTAAGTTTGGGGGCTGTGTTTATTGGGGTTGGCCTTGAGATACCCTCTGAGGGAGAAATTACAAAGAGTGTTTATCATTCCAAAGGGGCTGTTCAATTCTGTGGCTTCTTCCCCTGTGATTTTCTCAAGGTTAAAGTCTACAAACAGGACCCTGAAACTGGAGAGCATTGAAGACGGCCATTGGGAGGGGATTCAACTCATTTGTATCAGTGGGTGGACAACTTAACGATTTTGAGACTAAGGAACAATAGCTGTGTGTGGGCTCTGAGTGGGGCACAAAACCATAGATTTGTCAACAAAATACCCCAAGGCAAACAAAAACACCCTTAAAAAAACAAAATAACTACAGGATAAAAATAGAATAGTCTATTTCCACGTAAACTAACAAACATCATCAGTACACAGTATAAATTTCTATTGTGTACTGATAATGGTTTAACAACCGAAACCGGTCTGCAGTTTGTTAGTTTACGTGGAAATATGCTATTCTGTTTTTATCCTGTAATTTTTTGCTATGGATTTCCACTACTCCGCCGCAACTGATTCAAGTTACAACACCCTTCTCTTATTTACTGATTGAGTGATATTCAGCAAAGCTTATCGTCGTACGAAAACGTCGATAGTTTCTACTGCAAGTTAGCCACTGAATTCATGTGTTACAAAATATAGTAAACTAAAATACAGCAAAACAACGATCCGTCGGCCGGTACGTATTTGAATGGAGAAGCTATTGAAGCTAGGTAGTTATCTGTGTGTTACTACGCCGATCAATCCACAAACAGCAAACACGACAAAACACACGTAGGTACCACAAATACCTTCGGAACCGGATTTGTGGAACCGGACCGAACACCAAACACACAAAACTTGACGCAAAAAATTGAAAACTTACAACAGACTCAACAGAGAATGTGAATGTGATTCAGAGAACAAAAACAAATCGGAAGAAGAAGAAGCATCGCGTATGGAGATGACAAATTGAATCAAAGGGATCGAATCGATTGAGAAAAGGAACGATTTTGGGGTGGAAACATTCTGGGGACAGGGCACAAGTGGGCGTGGTGAACTGCATTGTTATTCGACTGAGCATGCTCGGACGGGCCACCTTTCTCAGTTGCCATGGGAACACTAGGTCTCAGGTTCTACCTGCCAGTTTCAGGAGCCTAGGTTTCGATTTTGGTTGCAGGACATCGATTACTGTCGCTTTATTCCGATAACATGCTTGGTCTATGGAGCTAACATGAAGGAACCACCATGGATGCTCTACTAGAATATTGAATATCCATAGCCAGAGATATCTGGCTATTCACTGTTGAACTTTGTGAAAAATACTCTAGGTACAGTGTACGGAGGAAATTCAAATGCCAACTGAACAGTGGTTGGAGTTTTGTGTGTTTGGGTGCAAGGGCAGTGGCCTTATGGAATTGAAAATGATATTCCTAATTTAACTCATCTTTTTGTTACCTATAAAACCTCTTGATGTAAAAGTTAAACCTTAAGGTTCATCGAATAATGTGAGTAGCAGTATAATTTTCGTATCATCCGACTTCGTAGTTGCCCCACGAGCTCAAATCCCAATTAGAGCTTTGATTGTTTTTGAATTACACAACTGAAACTTGGTTTGTCCGAATTCCTGAATTTTGTTGTTTCGAAGTAACATGATATACTTAAGTCTGATAGGACCAGTAAAATAATGTGATTAAGAAATACAATAAGGATAAGGAGGTGAGAATACAGTGAGTCTCTAGTGATTATTAAAATATAATATTTTAGTACACAAAATAATCAGTTGACTAGAAAACTTATGTCTACCTGTTAACCTAGCAGTTGATAAACCGGCCCGAGATCAGCTAAACAAGAAGTCATCCGTTAGTGGTATCAAAACTCTTCCCCAACCTGCCACAGCTTAACTTGTAACGATTTGGTTAACCTGCTACACATTTAGTAGGCAGTTTGGAAGATTTTTTTTCTATCAGTGGAAACCGTCCTACAGTCCGGGTTACTCATATTTGATTCAGAGAAATACATAATAATTTATAAATTCTTTGATCATCCGGTATTTCCTCCCAGCTCTACCACCCGGATGAGTTCAAAGGTCTATCTTCGTGTAGTTATACACTTTTTGTGGGATGAGTTCATAAGATAACCTCCAGCGATGTCAGTTTTATTGCGGAATTTTAATCATCGCCGTCCGCTCTGCTTCTATTATCTGTTAGAGAAAAAATAATAATAAATAAAGTTTATCTTATCCATAACATCTGGAGACGGCCTCTGTTGACTCACCACTATTAAACCATTTACCCATCTGTCCAATTTAGCGCGGCACCAAGAAGAGATAGGAGGTCATTGAGAAGTAATTTGCGGTTGGAAATGCAATTCATGCTTTATTACTCATCATCTCTTTTGTTAATACATCTCATAGTATGGTGAGAGTCACCCGTGTTGCCATAGTATTAAACAGGATTTCCCACTTCCGGAACCACGAAACTTGTGGAGTGTTTTACGACTGATTTGCAATAAAAAGTTCGTCGAAGATATTTTTCGAAAACCCCTTGACTAAAGTTGTTGAAGATCCAAGATTTTTTTCATGTCTCCAATGATCATCACAAAGTAGCTGCAACGCCTTTAAGTAACAGAGCAAAGTTGATGCTGAGTGTACCGTAGGAAAGAGCGTTACATTTCCTATCTCCCTGGTGCAACATAAATGTTCGTACGCCAAATTCAGGGGGTGAAAAATAGGCCTGAAAAGTACATTTTCTCAGATTTGCGAAATCACTATTTTTTTCAAATGGCTCTCTACAACTCGAAACTAATAGGTGTCTAACAAATCGCGTTAAAGGAAAAACTTCCTCAGAATCTCAGCTTTCCAGTGGTCATTCTCGAATTTTACTGTGGTAATTAGAAGAGAAAATTTCGTTTAAATGCAAAAAATTGGATTTTTCAAGGAAATCGAGAGTTCTAGCTTGTCCTAAGACATCACTCGACCTGACCATAACATGAGGAGTTCAGCATCGTTTTCCGCATAGTTTCTCAGGCTGAATCGAATGGTCGTAGGTACTTCCGAGTCATCTTGACTGATGAAAAGGTGATTTTGTGATCTCCTGAACGTATTTTTTTACCACATTTTTCCTCGTGGATATCAGACGCTGTTCCGTCCAGGTCGATCCAGCATCAGGGGGATAGGAAATTTGACGCCGTTTCCAACGGTATACACTATTTCAGTTTTACTCTGTTAGTTAAGGGTGTTATGGCCACTTTCCTGATACAAGGTCGAAAACGTCAAAAATCTCGAATCGTATAAAACTCGCCTACCAAAAGGTTTTCCAAAATTTTCAAGGAGAAACTTTCTGTTGCAAATTAGTTATAAACCCGGTCCCTCACGTTCCGAGTCTACACACATTGTATAAGTAGACGCAGCGTGTGAATCATAGATCCATTTAAAAGCTGTCCTGTTTATTGTATTGAAGAATTTGTAGCCCTCAAATTTAGAATACCAACTTTTATTTGTGTTATTTATGCGACTACTACCTATTTGTAGATTTATGTTAATTTATTTACTCACGGACCAATGAATTTTGACTTTGTAATATCCTTTGGATGTTTTACAAATAAAACTAATTATTATTATTATTATTATTATTGGAGCAAGTGTGATTTTTTCCAAATTCATTCATTCTAAAAATAATTCAAAACTTTTTGTCCAGTATAACTTAAATCACTTGCGGCGGAGTAGTGGAAATCCATAGCAAAAAACTACAGGATAAAAATAAAAATAGTATATTTCCACGTAAACTAGCAAACTGTAGACCGGTTTCGGTTGTTACACCATCGTCAGACCACAATAGAATGAAACTACTGGAACTTGAGCTCCTATTTATACAAATGGTAGTGCAATCTAATTGGCTGTTGAGGCCAAGGAAGTGAAAGGGAGGTAGAGCCTGATTGGCTGGAATACAACACTACTGAAGGGTGGTACATTCTGATTGGAAAGGAGGTAGGACAAAAGGAAAAGGAAACAAGCCATGAGGTGATGGGCGCATGTACGAGCGTTCCCAAGGTGAAAGTAGTATGTACGAGCGTGCCCGTCCCCGTAAACCATCATGTATGAGCGTTCCCATCTCAAGAGCCCACCGTTCCTGCTCTACTTGTCTTCTTTTCTGGTATTTTCGAAGGCATTAAACAGTCTTGTTACATACCTAACATTACATTCCACTAATCTATTCAGAAGTCCCAAACAACCTGCTCATTCACGGGATAGTTTCTGGGATTGTTTATCTTTTTTGAGATGCGAGCGCTAGCGAGCATCCAGATCGCTTGACAATGCATTCCACTAATCTATTCAGAAGTCCCAAACAACCTGCGGCATAAAAAAAATGAAAATATTCGGGTGAGTCCCAATAAAATTTTGTTTAAAACTAGAGTGAAAAGCCTACATTGGGTCCGAGCTCGGGGGCTCCAGGAGACGGGAACGCTCGTACATGCGCCCAACACAAAACGATTCCTTTCACGGCACACGGGAACGGTCGTGTAGTGCGCCGAGATGATACTAATCAAATTTACAGAAATAAATCAATCAAAGTTGAATGATTTTGGAAATTTATTTCATTTACAGAAGAGCCTAACTTATGAATTTTCAGTATTTCCAATTGTTCCAATGCATCCAGTTTCGAACCTTTATTACAAAGATGAACTATCTCAACTGATGAATTGTTCCTATCAATACTGAAGTTAAATCCATGACCCTCCTCCCTTAAATGATTAGCAAAAGCCGAATTACCAGAACCATTCCTAAAACATCGTTGGTGTTCCTTAATCTTTCCCTGAATTTACGCCCCGTTTGACCGCAATCACATTTCAAAAGATAAACCCCACTCCTATCCTCTAACGGAATTTTATCTTTTACATTACCCAGAATTGTCTTCAGAGAATGTTGAGAATAAAACCCCACCCTAAATCCCCTCTTTTCAATTATATTTCCTAGTTTCTGTGATATCCCTCCGGAGGGATATAAAAAAAAGTAAAGACTCTGAAGAAAATTCTGGGTAATGTAAAAGATAAAATTCCGTTAGAGGATATGAGTGGGGTTTATCTTTTGAAATGTGATCGTGGAGTTAAATATTGTGGTCAAACAGGGCGTAAATTCAGGGAAAGATTAAGGGAACACCAACGATGTTTTAGGGATGGTTCTGGTAATTCGGCTTTTGCTAATCATTTAAGGAAGGAGGGTCATGGATTTAACTTCAGTATTGATAGGAACAATTCATCAGTTGAGATAGTTCATCTTTGTAATAAAGGTTCGAAACTGGATGCATTGGAACAATTGGAAATACTGAAAATTCATAAGTTAGGCTCTTCTGTAAATGAAATAAATTTCCAAAATCATTCACCCTTGATCGATTTATTTCTGTAAGCTTGGTTAGTATCACCTCATGGCGTTTGTTTCCTTTTCCTTTTGTCCTACCTCCTTTCCAATCAGAACGTACCACCCTTCACTTCCTTGGCCTCAACAGCCAATGAGATTTCACTACCATTTGTATAAATAGGAGCTCAAGTTCCAGTAGTTTCATTCTATTGTGTACTGACGATGGTGTAACAGCCGAAACCGGTCTACAGTTTGCTAGTTTACGTGGAAATAGACTATTTTTATTTTTATCCTGTAGTTTTTTGTCCAGTATGGGAAGTTCGCTGAAGAAGTAGTTACTATTTTCACTTTTTAGGTGGGTTTCAGATTAATCGCTATTCAAAACGTGGTTTTACCTCGTGTCCACCATGATAAAATTCTTCTAAATGGATTTTATGGATATCATGAATAGTGTATTAAAATTGGTTGAAGTTTTGGGGGTAGTTGGGACTAGTTTATAGGAGGCCCCACGTAAAAATAATGTGCAATTATCGTCTAGTTAAAGGTTAGGTACTGATTGTCGATTGAAATTGGCACCCATAAAACTAGTTCTGTATTTTTTAAAAGTCTACCAAGGTTTCAGGGGATCATGCCGGTTCGGCTCTAGACGATCCTGTATGAATTCCAAAACGATCGGATAATAATTGGTAAGGCCACTGCGAATGCGCCAACTCCAAATCCTAGGTAAACAATTTCTCACGAAGCAGTGGCCCCATTTCGCCTCAGATTTGGTGGATAGGTGGTGTCTTTTTCTCTCAGAAAGAATGACTGCATTTTTCATCATAATATCATGAATTGTTGAAGCTACTGCACATGCGCACAATGCAGTAATCTATAAAGTCCCCCCTCCCCTCTTGCTCTTACCTTATTGTGGTGTTTGTGATCTATACGATTACATTATGGATAAGAGGAAGCTACGTGCCTAATCACAATCACTGCAAACAAACCTACGAATACAGTAGGTATAAGCAAATGTATGGATTTGTTACGAAACCCCCTTTTCAAAACACGCGTAGGTGTTGACATAATTTTGAATCCATTGCAATAACCTATTTTCTCAGAAAAATCCGCCAATAGGCGTGTTCCAAATGTGTAGCTTACATAAATCCTTTAGTCGTTTAAATCGCTATGTTTCATAAACTAATGAATTATTATTATTGGTTTCACAGGCCGCGAAAATGGCAAAATATGCTAAATACCAGAAACTATGTGATGCTGTCTTCGGTGTCTTCACAGTTCTATGGCTCGTTACAAGGATTGGAATTTACCCAGTCTGGATCCTGTACAGGTAGTTCATCTATATCTCTTTACTCCATGTTTTGCAGAACATATTCAAAAATCTCTAAAAGAAACTAGATATACCCGGCATGCGTTGCAATGCCACAGGAAGAATGGAAGCTGCAGTTTCGTTTATTGAAGTGCTTTTGGGATACATACACATATTTTTTCCGTCTGGTGCGTACACGAATAAATTAGAAGGTCCAATGCGTGAGCAAGCCACCTACCTGTCCATGTGTGAAACTCTAGCGCCTGATATTGTAAAATGTTCCTGCGAATTCAGAAACCTTCGTGGGTGTGCGCACAGCTCACCAAAGTTTCACCACAATCGGTTGAATGGTTGAGGAACGCCTAAAGGACCAAATAAGAAACATTCATTTGGTTTATTATTCTGTGAATAATACACCGAAGTATTCGCCCAGCAAAAACTTGTTATAACACCCCCTCAAAAATTTTTCTTTTACGTTTCAAGGTGCGTAGATTCCAAAAGTGCAGTGGCCCCGTATCGTCCATACCTACTTCATTTTCGGTCTAAAAAAAAATTCATCTTTTGCGCACAGGCTCCTTTTGGGCCCTAGTTGTGTCCCGAAACTTTGCAGCCCGATCGGAGTATACCCAGGGGTTGTCGTAAAATTGTCGATGAAATCTATTTATGATATCTATCTGTATTCGCCGTCATGAGAGAACCGTTTGATGCAGTTAACGCCTGTTTTTTTGCGCTTTTTTCTCGCTCTATATAATTCTACATCGCTCACTTTGAGTAATATAAAACATTTCGCGGTGTTGATAACATTCGTGACATTGTGTCATGACGCTCACAACTTGAGGCAAACCTGCTGCCTAATTCGTGTTTTGGGGGGCCAGAATTGGTGGAAACCTTCAAAAATGGCTCTCAATTATTACACATGAAAGAAACACATTTATTACACATGAACAGCCAACATTTAGACTAGAAGCGACTGGACTACAGACCAGAAACGCTCATAAAACGAAGTAGTGGTTTTGGCTTTAAAAAAAAGAGTGAACTGTTCATGGACCCATGAAATATGATGTAACTCGTGATCAGCGTGGAATTTCCTATAAGACCTCTCTGATTTCACTGCAAATTTGAGACCACCCAGCATATCTACGAGGTTTTTTGTTTATTCTGTACACGTAGTGCATCATGATGTTAACAGTTACCTTAATTACTCCTTCCTAGCACCACCATCCGAGCTCCGCGTATCGTCAACACGATGTTCCCAGCGTACTACATATTCAATGGGCTTCTTCTTCTGCTCCTCTGTTTACACCTGTTTTGGACGCATCTCATTCTCAAGATTGCTTACATCGCTCTAATGTCAGGCCAGGTATGTTACTATATACTTACGAGTAATATTACGGATCCTTGGCGGTCGGCAGTAAAGCTAACTAAGTCAGGTGTTGAACGTTCCATCGTCCCTTGCAATAACATTGGATAGTATTGCATTGATTGAATTGGATTGTTATAATTTTGTGAAACGGTCAAATGCAAACCTACGAAATGTCGTAAAATAACACACGGTAAACAGGATTAGTCCTATGATGAACTGATTAGGTGCTTATTATTATAAAAGTGTGTACAAAAATCTGTGTTGTTATACAAATCTCTGTAGGTAGGTACAAATTATGCTAGACGGCTCCAATCCCCGTCGTTAACCTCTGGGCGGCTCCAGGTTCACTAACATTTCGTTCAAAACAGCGGTATTGTGTGTGTGTGTGTGTGTGTGTGTGTGGCGGGGGGGGGGGGGTCAACAATTTTGCTAAAATTCATACGAGTTAATCTTTGTGTAGGGAAAATGACATCTGATACCTCTCTCGTCCCTAAACGACTCAACAGCAATTTTTATGTTATTATTATTTATTTTATTTTCTTGCTATTTCTCCCAAATGACTCCAACGGTTTTGATGAAATTCACATTTACTCTTTGGGTGGGTACGAAACAATTATATCGGAGCCCTCCCATCCCCGTCGTTATAGGTACTCTGAGGGCTGTCGCCAGCTATGCGGATATTCATCGTCCCAGAGATGAGAACGACGCTTGGCGAACCCCCGCTTGTGTGTGGGGATGGCAGAGTACCAAAGGCAAATACCAAGTCGAGCAGCCCGGGGTTTGCCAAACATAGTGTTCGGTTCGTTCGCCTTTGGTACTCTGCCATCCCCACACACAAGCGGGGGTTCACCAAGTGGCATGCTAATATCTCTGGGGCGATGAATATCCGACCACCCTCAGAGTACCTATAATGACGGGGATGGGAGGGCTCCGATATAATTGTTTCGTACCAACCCAAAGAGTAAACGTGAATTTCATCAAAGCCGTTGGAGTCGTTTGGGAGAAATATCAAAAAAATAAATAAATAATTGCTGTTGAGTGGTTTTAGGTGAATACCGCACGTGTGGAGCCGGCTTAACATTTTCTAAATAGACTGAATGTTTCAAGCTCAATCTGTCAATATACGTTTAATTTACTGTTTATATTAGTTTGATTTACTACGATTCGCATTTGAAACCGACTTGTGCCTGTCCACAGATGGAAGGCGACATCCGGAGCTCGTCCAGTGAAGATGTTTCTGACGCTTCCACCCAATCTATGAACCACGCAAAAGCCAAGGCCAACTGAGTGACACTGACCAATCAGCTTCTTAAAACTTTTAGGTACCGAGCGCAGTATACCACCCAGTAGGTACCTTTGTAATATAATCAAGTTGTATTTATCCTTTTGTTTTGTTGTTGTTGATTTTTTTCCCTAAAAGTAATCTTTGTGAAGGGAAACTGTGGTTCTTACCTTTGGTGAAATTTTGTTTCCCCTGGATAGCAATCCCTCCCCTCCACCCCATCTTAGTATATTATGTATATTGTATTACAAGAAATACCGTTTTGGAGAAGTTTATTTAAAATTTTGTTGTGATGAAATTACTCCTAGTTGAATTGTTTTATGACTCGGTTTCTCAGATGATTTATCACTGTTAGTAGCATTTATGAAGGTTTCGGGTGCACAAAAACGCCCTTAGGTTGATCTGCTACAAAATCTAATTGAACTGGTTGATATCTTGCATTCGAAAAGCTGCCTTAAGCCCGCATCATTATAATATTAATTCCCCCTCCCCTCATACTGGGTTATTAAAATTAGCTAGTACGAATAATTCAGTAATAAAGAAAAATCATGTTCATTATAATTAAGAAAATCAGTTTCTGTCCATTAAGAGCTACTACACGTTGGATTTTGACGTCAGTACGTCTCGTAGTACATATTATATTTCGATTTTACTGATACCTGTGCACTTTTCATATGAATTATTTATCAATATCCAATAAACAACCATTATTTCATATAATATTGAATGGCTAATTGACACTCCACAGAACTTCTAAAATGCAGTTTTTTTGTGCTCAATTAGTAATTCCACTACTCCATAAATCCGGAATTACATTCATAAACCTCCTGCTGCTTCATTATTACACACATAACAGCGCTAGAGGTGTATACCATCAGTTTGTTATGGCTTTTCTTGACCTTTCCACCCTGGTTTTATATTACACTCTCAGGTTTATTATCTCCCAAGCCTAAGTATAAATCTTTTTACCATACAGAAATTTAGAGTCATGTTTCTTAGAACTCTAAAAAAAGCTGTTTGAATTAGTTCACACTAATTCAATGATAATTAAATCAGTGAAAAACCTGAATGATTATTTGCCAACACCTGTTTTCTGTTTTTGCTGTAAATGCATTTATTTCACGTCAATGGTCCCAGAATCACCAGTGTAACTATGTTTTCTTGTTCCAGTATTAGAACTCCACTTGTAGTAGGTATAATATAGTTTTTGCTATTTCTCTGGATAATAGAGAGTTTATGCTTGGTTCTTTCTTCAACTAAAATTCTAAAAGAAACGCTGTGGGGCCTACCTTTTCTAGCAAGGACTCGAATTTTGAAAAGCTGTGGCTATATGTTCCGTGCGACGTACCACTTCTGTAGAGGCGGATTTATGGCTTGACCATTTTGTAGTTGTCTGTAAACAGCCAGGTTTTCTTATTTTTGTGTAGAACCGCAGAACAATCGTTCTCTGGCTTTAGTAACCTTCTTTGCAGTCGGAAGTAACGTACCTCCCACAGGGATACGTGAAGTCCATCAACAATAAATATGTATATTTGAAGGTTTATCGATTTAGTACGAGAGTAGTTTGATAAAAGTTTTATTCACATCCATTGCTCACAGTGCTGTGCTCAGCCCACTTTGAGTGATGTGTTTTCCATACGTGTCCCCGGTAACTTCAAAGTTGCTGCCATCTTGAGTAGGGGGTAACCGTGCTGACTTGCAAAGCCTTCCCATATACACTGGTACACTACCCTACTTTCACACAGGCAAACGAAGAACTCTCTATTATTCGGAAAGTCAGTTTCACTGATCGATAGATTAAGATTTATAATTATTTTCCCGATCCACTCGGATTAGGTTGTCCGTCCTTTCTACCCCTCACCTGCTTTTTTGTTCGGTCATGTTCCATTCATCACATTCCGAAAATACTCTTATTTCGTTCCTTGGTTTGAGTGCACCTTAATTTTATTTATCTTCACGAGAAAAAACCCTGGACCCTAAGTGTCATTATTCCAAGGTAGTGCTGTTGATGGCTCTAGAGTGACATGGATTTTAATTATTTGCTTATGTGTAACTATAATCTCCAATCTTCGTCATACTGCAGTTTTCTTTTAGGCTTTGCTCTCTGTTCCATATTCTCTGGTAGATTTCTCAGTTTTTAACTGAGGACTAGGTACATCTGGGTGAGTTTTATTGAAAAGAAGGGATCAAAAACTTAGTATTATTTCCCTGGAGTACGTTCTGTGACGTATTTGTGGGTTTTTGTTCGGTTTATTTTTATGTAAGTACCTACACTGTCATGTTCTCTTGTCACCTGTTGTGGTTTTCTTGACATCACGCTCTGCGTTTAAAGTGCTCTTCAATTCCATGTTTGAATACATTTTTAAATAGTTGTGCTGTTTATGAACTTTAAATAAAAATAATTGAAAAAAGTGGTAAACCTAGTTTCCACGTGATAAATAATTAATTGTAGCAGTTTTGACCTTCCAAGGAAGACTGGTTTAATTTTAAGAAGTACAGAAGATAATTTAAGAAGATTTAAATTGTGCGAAACAAATGGAGCGAAAAGATGCCAGTACCTAACCAAAATTTACCTTACGGAATTCCTTGATTAGATTGTTAACACAAGTTATTTTCCTATTTATTGTATGTTAGAGCTTTTGTACTACATCTTGTCCATAACTTGTAAATATTCTGTGTGAAAGAAAGCTTAGGCTTTAGGGACTAGATCTCATGAAAGATGAGTAAATCCATTGTAATACTACTGAAGATGCAGAGAGTTGAAAATAAAAAACCTTAATGAATGAAGATTATTTTTGATAACTGAATTTGGAGTTAATAAATCCTTCGACTTCCAGTGTTGGATTTGTACAGCATGAAGTGCTAGTGCTGTCAACATTGTTGACGTGTCCATGATGAGTAGAGCCCGGATCGACATGCAAAAATTCGACACCAAACATGCATTTAAAAAACCCGATCATGCACTGAATTCATGAAAAAAGAAAAAAATTCCTGAGTGACTTACCTGAGCAAAAAACCTTGTAAAACATCTTGTGTGGAACCTCACACTACATTTTTTACCCATATAAACCTGAAAATGGCTATTGTTGGGTGTTTTTTTCAAGTTAATTACGGCCCTTACAGAGTGGTATTACTCTTGAGATGAGGGATATTGGATACTTGAAGAAGTAATTCCTTCCAGCCGTTGTTGAAAATATGCACACAAAAAAAGCAAAAAACGATGTTTTTTCGCCTAGTATTACCCCTAATAATGAAACTAGAAAACCTAATATTTGATGCAGGATTTTTTTTTTTTTTTAACAGGTTTGTGAGGAGGATAAAGAGAACAGGTTTCCTTGAATTGACAAATATTTTATTCTTTAAGATACCTACCACAATAAAAGGAATTTGTTTAAAATTACTAAAAAAATTATGATGATGACTAAAACAGATGAGAAATATAAAAATAAAGTATACATACAGAGGTGAACAGAATACAACAGCTTAAAATTTTAGATTATACATTGAAATTGTGGGTTGAAACTAACAACTTCAGACTTATTGAAATTGCAATTAATTTTTTCAAGGTTCTCAACTTTGAAACCCCGTCTTTTGTCACTTGAAACGTTTTTCAGTGATGAAAACGATCTTTCCACATCACATGAGACTTGGGTACGAACCGTCAGACCCTTTTGTTGTGCCCCCGTGCCTTGGCCTTGCGGCTTTTACGGGGAAGGGGTTGCTGCTACATTTTTAGGTCTGACAGTGCTGTTGGTCACCCCTTGTTCAGGGGGTCCAGGATGGGCCGTGTGGAGGCTGCGCAGTCGGGATACTGGGAGGAGGCGGACGCTTGGGCCATTGCTTCATTATTGGTGGCGTATTTCACCATTACCCCGTAGTTCCTGGTGCTAGGCACTGATGTCTGCCATGTTGCGTCTTCTCGTTGCTAGCTCGGCCTCAGTAATCATTGCTATCACTGTCAGAACTCTGCTTCATTGGATATTTATCACAGTCATTCTTCATACTTATATTTTTTTCCACACGTTATACATGCCAACATTAATTTTCATTCAATAGAGAGTTTTTGCAACACGACGAAACGAACGGAACAAAAGCAGTGCTGCACATGCGCACTTAAGACACCGAAAGTTTGACGAACCGTTACGACCAAAAATACCGGGATCTCACGGTGTCAGCTTTCGTTGTGTTGAGATGACGAAACGTAATTAAACCTTACATCTGTATAACGCTACCTACCTTCTTGTTTTCCTTGGAAAATAAAAATGTCGAGCGTCGTATTCACAGCTGCTTCTTGGCATCTTTCTATGTTAATGCAGACTTGATGCCACGTGTGGACATAGATTTGTATTAACCACGGAGTAAAATGGATGAAAGAGAGGTTAACATAACGTTAGCGTGACTTCACCAGCCGGTAGATGCCAAAGCTGAACGAAAACTGAACCAAAAAAGGTTAGCATCTGACTTCGGTCGCCCTATCCACCATTTCCGTTTCGTTTTGATGCGAGGGTGTTGCAAAAACTCTAATAAGTTACATGCATACCGTCAACAACATTAAGGCTTATCCATTCACACTCCATTCAGCATTCCAGACCGATAGGATGGGGACAGCCTACCGGCCCCAGGCCCACCCTACCTAATATAGCCTCCTGGCACCCGTCTGTTAGGGCTTTCTTAGGCCAGGAGGCCGACAGCCCTAAGAAAATAAACAAAATGAAAATACTGTGTGTACAAACCGGTAATTTGCTATGTCCATCTGCTTGCATTCTTCCACAACCTCTCCGTGCAAAATTTTCGACAAATTTCTTAAGTTTTCCATCCCGGATTCCTTTTCAATGCCGCATCCAGTTTCTTCCTCATATTTTCCCCGATGGGACCTTTCCACTCTTTACTGGAAACATCCATTCCACTTTGTTCCAAGGTGGTAAGGTAATTAAATCGGTGAATCATCTTCGGATAGAACAACACAACATGCAGGCCTTCTCCAACCTTCTCCACTATCTGTAACAAATGCCAGTAATCACTGCTCTCCATACTGTTGCGCTTGAGATCCCCACAAAATATTGAGCGCCTCATTCACTGTCCTTGCAATAGTTGAGTGATATGTTTTCTCCAGCTCTTTACACAAAATAAGGTGACCATGTCCAGCTTTGTCAGAACTGAGTTTTCTAACGATTACATGAGCAAGATATCGTCCGCAAGGGTCAGTCGACAGCCAGATGGGGGAATCACTTATCTCATTGCGAATTTTTTCCATAACCTCCTCATACACTGGAGCAATGTAGTTCTTCCTGAGGGTCAATTCGCATGGGATATCCTTATCATTGTATTTCTTCAAGAAGGCTGTGAAGTGTTAATTTTCCAACTTCTGAAGAGGAATATTGGATTTCAACAGTGCCTCACAGAGATATCAGGTACAGCTCGTTCTTCTCCAAAAATTCCGACAAGGACTTGAGCTTCTGTGCAATGAAAGGCTGATGAAGGTTTTCCGCGCCTGCCTCACTTTTTGTTGTTGACTCATGGCTGCTTTGCGTTGGTCGGGTTGAAACTTTTTTGTGGTTTTGACCTAAAATCAAACAAAAAATGAATTACATATGTTAGTTTTTCTATTTTAATTCATCCGATTAAAAATTGAGGGCCTTTTCCAATGTCTCCTCACAATCGGCCCTGCTTGAAAATTTGAGGTATTCATTGGAATTTCCCCAAGAATTTAGAAAAATGCTAAGCTGTGCTGGAGGATGGCGTTTTTTTCAGGATATGAACATTATATTCCTAAAATCATCATAATGAAGACATCCAGAATTTATTTCATATATTTTTGGGCCGAGCGACAATTTGATCTCAAAAATTCATGCTCGTTGCCGTGACAAAAAAAAAAAAAAAAAAATAAATAAAATAAAAACTTACCTCTTTTCCACAAAGTTGAAAAGATGGTTTTACCGTCTGTAATGAAGGCCGGGTCACTCCCTACCTACTTCTTCATCAGTTTTTGGGACATTGCGAGAAACTTACAAGAAGACACGGTATAGCGAAAAACGAGTTGAACACTGACAGACTGGGACAAGGACCCTGTATATGTATACAGGGCCTGGGAAAGTGACCGGTCAGTGACCAGTGATCACTAATTAAGGGACTTACAGTCTCTTATCGAGGGTACCGGGCTAACCTACTTGAAGGTGGAAGGATCGCGGTCGATCACCTGTCATCCCTGAATGGTGTGACTGCCTATAATTAGAACTGAACTTGAAGCCAAACTTTTCTGTTCCCATTCACAATTTTAGGTCAGAGCCAGGATTACAGAAATGCCAGGATATCTTGAGAAGGTGAGGTCTATCACCCTTATTTGTGCTAGGTACTGGAATTTTCCCATCAACTAAAAGAACCCAAAATGTCGAGTTTTAGCTCATTCTAAAATAATTTCTTCTTCAAATTATTACATAAAGGAGACGAGTGGTGCGGCCATGCTCAATCATGCAAAAATTCCAAAACATGTAAAAAAAAACATGCCAACAGTCCTGAACATGCACGAACCTGCAAAATAAATTTCTGTTCTTGTGTAGCAAATTGCACAAAAACACAGAATGGACTTCTACAAGCATTATGGGCTTAAAAACTAAACTCATGCTAACATGCAAAATCCGGACTGTGATGATGATTCTCAATGTTTGAATCTGGCTCTTAGATCTGTAATTTATCTATTTTTATTTTTGCTTCCTCACTACCGAAAGGTACGAAAGCCTTGGATTCATGATTGAGTTCAAAATTACTGCAAAATGAAAATGTCCGCTACCATTTTGCGTTTCAGATATCAAGGAACATTTTTGGTTCAGTGTCTGGTTAATTCCTAATAACGCCAATAACTACCCGAAATAATGGTCTAAGTGGGCTGAAATCTGGAGGGTAGGTGGGGGTTGAGTTACAGGTGGTCCCATTCCAAAATCGTTGAAAAATTACTGTAACTTTCTTCGGCACATGCACAAACGTGAAATACTTGAAACGCCCATAAATACCGTAATTATCGTCAAAATGAGTTCAAGCTTGGAAGGGTCGATCAGGAATAATACTTTGATAGTTCCGTATGAATTTCACTGGTACCCTACTGTAACTTTTGTCTTTGCATGCGTGAACATGAAATGATTACCTTTTCCTTGTAACACTGTTAACTACGCGAAAAATAGTCGGTAGACAGCTGAAATGTTGAGGGTACATGCGGGTTGGATCGCAGATGGTCCCACTTCAAAAATCATTGAAATCGTACCATGACTTCCGTCTGCGCATGCGCAAACGTGAAGTACTTGAAACGCCCATAACTACCTTCAAACTTGGAGGGTCGATCAGGAATAATACTTTGATAGCCATATGAATTTCACTGGAATCGTACTCCAACTTTTGTCTGTGCATGCGCAAACATGAAATGCTGATCATTTCCTTGTAACGCTTCTAGCTACACGAAAAATAGCCGTAAAGAGCTGAACCTACCCAACTAAGACCTCAGTCGTTCATTAACTCATGCATGGATACTCTACCTGTCCAAAGAATGAACCTACCCAACTATTCTATACGTTCAAGTGAGGAAGCTATACTGCCTACTGGAATTGGCAAACTTTTTTTTAGTAAACATTCTATTTTATAGACCTCGAGGCTCCTCAGTAAAGGACTACTGATCCAAAGGTGTGAGCTGGTGTTAACCCTATCACTTGTTGTTTGAGAGTGGGACGGCGACTGCGGTCGGTCCGTAGCCTTGGTTGGAATCCCAAGGCCCGTCTTCATACCCTAGGGTGGTGAGGCAATGGGTGCTTATATAGCTATGAGCGAAATGATCGGACCAAATTCTGATCCTGACAGGACAGGTGTTCACGTCTGCGACGCCGGCAGGGCAGTGGACTTAAAGCTCCTGCTTGAACTGGCTGTTTACAACGGGTTTGGAGCAAAATCTCGATGCTTTTCATTTTTTTAGCGAATTTTCGATGACAATGCGATATTGCTATGCCTAATAATTAAAATAAACGCTTTGATAATGGAAAAAATTAACCCAGACTTGGTGCGATATGTTGCTATTACAGTACGCAAGTTGGTAAGTGCTCAAAATCATACTGAAGTTTTAAAGTGAAACAAACATGTTACTTTTCAAATCGACGGTGATTCATTTTGATGTACAAAGTTAGTTTTGTCTATGGCAGCGTTGTTTGTACAGTTGCGAATTAATGAAGTTTCGTTTATTCAAAATAATTAACCCATAAAGAGAAGTCCATCAGCATTATAAATAGTCCTGATTCTTAATGTTTATTAATCTATATTTAATTTCCTGATCCATTTCATTGCCTTATTGTTCATAATAATTGATACTCTTTTGGCGAAGTATTTGCTTAGGACTTCCACAGTACGTTTACAATAACATGAAGATTTTTTCAGAATCAAGTACTGTTGTAGGTATCTACCTAACCAAAACAGTCCAAACTGTGATGTGAAATGTTGACACCCAAAAAGTAACTGTTAGGTTAGGAACATTTATTATTACTGAAATACTTTCATATCTCATTTCACTGAATGTTCTTTGAAGATGTGTGTGGTGCTATCACCCGAGGCTGATATGAGATTGTTGCATGATTGCCGGACACCTGGCCGGTGGATGAAGGACTCTTATAACTTTCTTTTCCCTCCCGCATTTGTTCACCTTCTGGTCAAACGTTTCCGGCGTCATAATATTCCTGAAACAGAAGGATTTGGTACGTTTGCTTTTGGCAGCTTACATTTCCTGACGCTGTGGTAAGTTCAGAATGCGACCAAGCTCTTGAGCCAGCTAACTCCCGTGCTGATGACTGAACTAGGTACCTATAGCTGTATTACTATAGAGATTGGAGAGGCTCTATTTAAATATATATTCCCTTCGGGATAATATTGTGAAAGGGAACATTCAAATGACCTTTGACGAAATCGCATTTTATGAACATACCTTGGGTTGTCCATATTAGCTCCGAGCAAGTTCAGTTTTTGCTTGAACCGAACTGGCTTGGTGTAGGGTGAGCTCTGAACACGCTCGCTTGGAGTAGGGTGAGCCTGGAGCTTGTTAAGAGCACGGGCAGCTCAAACGGGTTGATGGCATGTCGACGGTGCATGCGTGGTACAGCAGGGCTCAGCTGCCCCTGGTATCCTCGTGGGGCACGGGAGGGCTTGCTCAGGGCAGCTCGGAGGAAGCCCCGTGTCCACCACAAACACCGAATTAACTGCCCCGGGACAGCACAAACGCCGGACCACTTGGCTCGGAACTCGCCCTGGGTCTGCACGAACAGCGAATCTTTGCCTCGCCCTTGCTGCGCATGCCAGGGTTGCTCTGAACAAGCTCTGAGGGACTGCACGAACAAAGCTAATAAGGGTGGGTAAAGGTGACCTTGGAATTGTGACATCAACAGAGCTGATGCACCTAGGTATTCATCAACAAATGGGCAGTATCTGGCGTTAGTTCCCTTACTTATCAGTATCTTTTTTTTCTGTCAGACTTTCTAAACGCAAAAGTTCTTTTTTTTTAAACTGAAAATGATTGGTTTGGCGGAAAAGCCAAGTAGGACCTATCTCTTATGTGTGTACATGAACAAGAGCCAGACCTAATACCTCCCTTCGGTTATTTACTCCTCCGTGGCTTGCCGTTTATTACTTCAAAGTGCAAAATTTAAGAAGAAGAGGTTGCGGGCCTTCGCTCCTGAGGGCAGTGAATTCCTGGAGGAATTGATTTTAAATACCAAGAAAATTAACACCCCATATGCAACACTGCTATCCTTATCTAAATTTAAATCTTTGGTGAGGGATCACTTGACACTGGCCCCATACACTAGAATGGCCTGCAGGCGGTTGCCTCAACAGATGAAATTAAGATCAGTGACCTGCTGACAACACTACAGTCGACCACCTGTAGGGAGCCTTCTGTCGGCAAACCAGGACTGCAGGCCAGCCACTTCGCAGTGGGCCAAAGCTTTGAATATCTGAAGTTCCCGGTAAGTTCGTTGGTTTAACGTTTCAATATAGGTATACCTATAGGATCCGAACTCGGATAAAAAAATCAAGAAGTTGAAAGAAAAACATGTAATCAACACGACTGGGAATCGCAAATCGTTTAACAGAGTTGAAAACAGGCCAAATTGCCATTCAAATCTCAGCTGATTTTGTGCAATAGTATTTTCATACAGTAGGTATTATGCAAACATTAGAAACTCAGGTTTGCTGTCAATTTTCACTTCACAGCAAACCACTCGCTTCGTCCAGGCTTCAGTCCACATACGAACCAACAGTACAAATGAAGAAGTGATGAAATATGTGTGTGTGGGAGATTCTATGAACGTCCAATATCTGCAGTTAATCGTATAGTGTATGGGGCCCTTTATGCATGAACTGTTACCTATCTTCTTTGACTTTCTCATTATTTATTCTTACATTCTGCATTTATTTCTTTGTACGAGCAGCTGTTATGCTATATTGTCTTATTTTCAATTGCTGCCTTTGAAGAATGGCAATAATTTTAATTTAAAAAAAAGTTGTGTAGGTAGGCTACGTGCGTTAATTGTTGGTTTTCATTAAGTGGTTGCTCATACTGTCTAATGTCTTCTTAGATTTTTACCATTAATGGGAGGTAAATGATTCCATATACTGGATTGGTACCTACCTTATCTGCTCTTTTAATTCTGAAACGGCCAATGCTCGGCTTTTGGACTCCAAGATGACTCTTTCTTTTTCTTTTTGCAGGGTTTGTATCTTTCTTTCTTTCTTTTTCAGCTCTTGCCTGAGAATTTCTGCCCTTATGTCATCTTCTTCTTTGACTCTATAAGTTGGAGATGATTATTGCAGATTAGCATTAGAAAAAGGCCGTACCTCTGGGATTTATGATTTGAGAATCCATGAGCCACGGTTCAGGCGTGTCATTCATGGTGATTCTGATTGCTGTAAGCAACTTGCCATGAACAGAGATCATCAAACCCGATAAGATCTACTTTTTAGCTGATATTCCAATGATGCACACCGTTATAGTAGTGTAAACGCTACCGCAGTCTAGTGCCAGGACTAGTCAGGACGCATCGTGGTTGAAAACTCCACCTGGTTCAATCCAGAGTTTTTATATGGAGGAACCCGCAACACAGGCGAGGCGGGGTGCAGGGAAAGGTAGCCCTACAAGTGGATTTTTCCATCCGCCTGCCGCTTACTATCAGCCTGGTGAATGTTTTCTGTTTACTTTTATTTTGAGTATTTTTTATTTATATATTTATATCATTCAATCCTACATCTCGGCAACCTTTATCTACAGGGTGTCGAGAATTTCCAGAGTTCACATCACACAAAAATTATTCAAATTACTATATTCTGAAAGGAAAGTCAGCGAGCTTTTCAACAGTAGTCGCCAATTTTTTTTTTTTTGTAATTTTACGAATCGGTGTTACGGCGAGTTTCGTGTTGAGGACGTGATTTACAAAAAAAACACTTATAATGCCCCCAAAAAGACACCAAAACTAAGGGTTCAAGTCAGAAATGACTTGAAAAATCTATTGCTGGCCTCCTGCAGACCTGTTTCAGAGACACCCTATATTGCACGATGCAAAATGTACAAAATACACACACCCACCCGTTGTGGCTCGGTGCTAACGAGCTTAATGACGATTATCTACTGTGGCACTAGAGTGCACTGGCTTCGAAATAACATTAAGGTAACCGACAAGTAAAGAAGAAATGGGTCCAGTACTGCACTATGACACGTATAATTGCAAATCCACATGTTCGTTTGCTTGGCTTCTCTGACCAGCTTCAGCAACAAGCCTAGCAGCAATAGTTCAGAAATATTCCTTGGTCAGAATATTTTCAACTGCTAGTTTTGAATTTCCTTCCTACTTTGAATTTTCCAGAAAATACTATGGTTGCCACTATAATGGAATTTTGAACTCACTTGTTTAAATTTAAAGCGTGCACGATTTCCTTGTTTTTCTGTTGCTGCCTGATTTTCTCTATCTTTGTGGATAGGTTCCTCGTAACTTGCTCCTCAGCTCGCTCACTGTCCAGCCACTGGAGCATTAGAACTTTGTCCTGCCACATCTCAAATCCTTCTTCCATCCTCCTCTGGACCTTTTTCACCTCCTGTTCCCGCAGTTCCCTTTCAATGCTTAAAATCAAACATTGTCCGGATATAATTTGGTTTTGAGTGGTACAGAACACACAAAAAGCGTGGAAATCGTTTATAACGGCACCGGCTAAAACGTACACCTGGATACAGCTTACAGAATCTCAGGTCCCTTGGAGTGTTATGGGAAAAATACATAGGTCTCATAACGTAAGACCAGTTATAATGTACATATTGATTAGAACAGACACTTTCTTCGGACCGCTGAGCAGAAACACATCGGTTACAACGTGCAAGTTCGCTGGCTCAGGATGTGCGTTGTGGATACAACGTACAAATCGTTGGTCCCTTGGAGTGTTACGGGAAAAATACATAGGTAGTCATCACTGACAATGTACACCCGATACATTGTACAGGGACTGCTTGTCCCTTGGAGTATGTTATAAACCATTTCCACTGTATGTTGAAATCATTTTAAAATTCCCAACCTGTTGTCGATGATCTGTTTGTACTTCATGAGGCAGTACTCGGGGTCTTTGTACTGCGCTATGATGTGATCAAAGACCTTCTTGCATTCCAATAGTTTCTTCCTCTCAAGGTGCTTTTTCCTTCTGCTTGATAGCGGCCTCTGTAAAATGTTTATCCCCGCCACGTATTGATTTTTTAACGTGACTTTGAAATACTCAAGGTAAATGCAGGAGCGTCATGTTGAAAAAAAAACGCTGCAAAGTCTGTCACATGGGTTTATTATCCTATTGGACATACCTACAGAAATGCTGGAAATACATTTATATTTTCTTGCATGTGAAATTATTGAAATAGCTGTTGATTGTTTCCACCAATTTTTGCCCCCAAAAACACGAAATAAGCTCCTATTTTTGACAAATTATCTTTGATCATTGATAGTGCCATTTAGTTGTACTGATTCACCTGTTGAAACTACTTTCTTCTAGTGGTATTATACAACTTTATGGTAGTTTCAGACAATTTCCCAGGTTAGTGACTCATAAAAAACGAATTTTGGAAGCTGAACCTTCGTTACAACTCAATTCTCGCACTCTTTGGTCAAAATCAACTTCATATTCGGTCTTCTCGCCCTAAAAAAACATGGAAAACAATACCTCACAAGCTCATGTTCACTAAAACATCGAAAACCCCTATTCGTACACCCATTTTTCCACCCGTAACACCCCTCGGTGTATTTTGATCGGGCTGCCGAGCTTCGGAGCACAACTAGGAGCCAATGTTCCCAAATGGGGACCCAAACTGAGTGCGGAAGAACGACGATTTTATACCAAATTTTAACGTAAATATAAGGCTGTGTTTGACCGGGGAAGGTATTTTAATAAAAAAGAGATTGAAACTGGTGAACTGGTAGAATATTATAATGAAAGATATACAGAGCGGGGAGAGAGCTAATTGCTTGTAAAAGGTTAGAAGAGGAACTGACTGGGTGGGGAGGCTACCTCAGGCGGTAGTCCCTTACACTGCGCAATGGCCCCGCGCAGGGTGGCCGTACTGGGAACTAACTGTTCGTAGTCTTACTGGTTATAATATTGCCCTTTTTCTCATGATGTTTTCCGGTAATACTGAGTGTGTATATTGGGTGTGTTTGTTGTTGTGTGTGTGTGATGTCTAACGGTACTGAGGTGCTGTCAACGAGCTAAAGGCTCGTTGACAGGGCCGAACATAGTCCCCCCCCCAAAAGGAGGGCCCCGGGCAAGAAGGAGAGAGAAAAGAAAAAAAAAAAAACAAACAAAAAAAAAAAAAAAAAATCGGGGCTTTAAATTGAAAAACGGGAGGACAGAGGGAAGTTCAAACTATACTGGGCAAAGAAACGGATAAACATACTGGGGCAAGACAACGGGCAACATGAAACAAAAAATGGATAGGAAGAGACATCATTGGGATGGTAATGGGCATAATTTGGTAACTGCACGGCGCTTCAGACCACTGGATGTGGCCACGTCCGCCACTCTAGGGAAACCATCGATACCGGGGAACAGCGCGGTGATGCGACCGAGCGCCCACTGGAGAGGCGGGAGGTTTTCGTCCATCAATAAGACTACATCGCCCACCGCCGCCCGCCTTTGCGGTGTATTCCATTGTTCGGAACGCTGGAGCCCAAGGAGGTACTCGGAGCTCCAACGCTTCCAAAAATTGTTAGTCACCGCCTGCACCAATTTCCATTTGGGTGAAAACGACGCAGGGGTGGGATCCGGAGCAAGGGGAGGACCGGTAATCGGGCGATGAATTAAAAAATGTGACGGGGTAAGTACATCTAAATCAAGCGGGGACGAAGACAGGGCAGTTAACGGGCGTGAATTTAAAACGGCCTCAATTTTACAGAGAATGGTCTGGAAGGTTATAAGCGACGGCAACTGGTTGAGTAACTGTAATTTAAGTAGCCTCTTGGCTGACTTAACTGCCGCCTCCCACAACCCTCCAAAATTGGGAGATAACGGGGGAATAAACTTCCAAATTGTACCGTGTCGGGCTGTGTACTGGGAAACGGAATTTTTATGTTGGGGATCCCCAACTACAGCTTTCAATTTGTGGAGGTAGTTGCTGGCACCCAAGAAATTCCTGCCATTGTCACTCCAGACCACAGCAGGATAACCCCTGCGGCTAACAAAACGGTCATAACACGACAGGAATCCATCCGTGCTGAGATCGAGAATTGCCTCAAGGTGAACCGCTTTTGTGCTCAGACAAACGAAAACGCAGATATAGGCGTCTATGCAACGGGATCCGCGTGTACCGGTAATAGAAATTTTAATGGGCCCAGCATAATCAATCCCTACTTGGTTAAATGGGTGTATTAGGGAGACTCTGTCAACGGGGAGCTGGCCAATTTCGGGCTTAAAGGGCTTCGGGGAAATTGAAAAACACCTGGGACAACCGGCCAATTTTTTCTGGACCACCTGTCTACCGTTGACAATCCAAAACCGGGATAATAGGTAAGCATAGGTGGCTTTTGGGCCTACATGGAGACAATCCTCATGCGCCCGATCAATAATCAGATCGGTAAGAGGATGTTTCTGGGGCAACAGAGCGGGGTGACGTGCGGAAATTGGTAAATTGGAGTGGCGGAGTCTTCCACCAACACGGAGAGTTCCGTCAACATCTATAAAAAGCCCCAGCACTTTGGTAAGCTTCAATTTTGGGCGATCAAGGGCTGCGTCAATTAATTCAGGGCCTAACTGGGATTTTTGCGCCCGCCTGACTAAGATAGCCATAGCGGCATTTAATTCAACTGCGGACAAAGGACCTGAGAGATGTGGTTTAGTTTTATCCGAGTTATTCCGAAAACGGCAACACCAAGCTGTGACTGACTGTAATTTTGAAAGGGAAGAATATCGGGCTTCCAACACTGGGGAAATATCAGGAATCTGGGAGGTTAAACGAACTTGTTTCGCCCGTTGTTCAGACAAAACAATGGGATCTTTCAGGGCTGGGCGTACTCGAACGAGTTTCCAAGAATGCGGGTGAGATCGAAGCCACTCCGGGCCGTTCCACCAAAATTGGGATTCTGGTAAGAGATGGGGAAGCATACCCCGGGAAGCTATATCGGCTGGGTTTTGGGCTGAGGGTACGTGGAACCACCGGTCTTGAGGAATAAGTCGGAGTGTTTGTGAAACACGATTTCCGACAAAAACCTTCCAAGTGGGGGCCGGATCAGCCGTAAGCCAAGACAGGGCGATTGTAGAATCGGAAAAGGCATACATCCGGGAAATATCCAGCTGGGGCAACTGGGGAGAAAGTTGGTGGAATGTCTTGGCTAACAGTTCGGCCGCTAATAATTCGAGTCTGGGAAGGGTTTCAGTTTTTAAAGGGGCTATTCTGGCTTTTGCGTTAAGAAGACGCACCTCAAACTGGTCCCCAAGTTGGATAATTGCATACAGCACGGCCGCATATGCCAACTCCGAGGCATCAGCGAAACCGGCTATCCAAAACCGGGCATTTTCAAAGGGAATATGTCTTGGAATCGAAATAAGTTGTAGGGATGGCAAATTTGAAGCGAATTCTTGCCAACGGGTACAAATGGAAACTGGTAAATTTTCATCCCAACCAATTTTTGACTGGACAACAGACCGTTGAATAATTCTAGCGGTAACCGCCACCGGTATTATCCATCCCAAGGGGTCATAAAGTAGACCAACTTGAGATGCGAGGTCACGTTTCGTTTTTATGGCGGGTAATTGGGTAACGGAATAGGTAAACGTATCAGCGGAATTGTCCCAGCGTAAGCCGAGTATTTTCAGTGGTTGTTCCACATCAGAATGGAACTCTATAAATCGGGAAGCTGGGACGATATGATCATCTGGGATATCGCACAACAATTCTGGGCTATTAGCGGCCCACTTACGTAATTGAAACTGGGCGGACCCCAACAAGGTAATAATTTGTTGTCTCAGCTCAATGGCCTGAGTACTCGTACTGGCACCAAAGAAAAGGTCGTCCACATATGTGGATGTGCGCAAAACATCGGCTGCGTCCATAAGGTGCGGAGGGGCAGTATCGGCCAATTCCCGCAAAACTCGGCACGCCAAAAACGGGGCGGACGCCGTCCCATAGGTAACCGTATTTAATTGGTACTCGTTGATGGTCCCGGAATTGGGAGGGCGCCAAAAAATACGCAAAAAATCACGGGATGGAAGGTCATGAGTAATTTGTCTAAACATTTGTTTAATGTCCGCTGTTAGCGCGAATTTGTGATATCGGAAGCGGGTAATCACTTTGTCAATACCCAATTGTAATCGGGGGCCAGTGTGAAGTAAATCGTTAAGAGAAAATCCACCGGGTGTTTTTTGTGATGCGTTAAACACCACACGAATTTTACTGGCAGGGTCCCCTTTCTTGGAAACCGCATGATGGGGAATATAATATGAAAGTTGAGGACTGAGAGAATCGGTAACAAGAGACATGTGCCCCATAGCTAGGTACTCCTCCATGAACTGTGCATAGGAGTCATATAGGGCGGGATGTTTTTTAAATTTGGCTTCCAGCCCAAAAAATCGAGACAGTGCGACATTTCTGGAAGGGCCTAACTGGGATGGGGGCGACTTAAACGGAAGGGTAACTGTGAAACGCCCCCCGGGAGAACGGGTGGTCGTTTTCCGGAAGATTTCTTCCGCTTCCGACTCCTCAGGGGTAAGAGGGGAAGGGTCTTCCAAATCGTCAATAGCGTACATTTGCTCTAACAATTTGGCAAGCTGGGCATTGGTAGCACGAGATGTTACAGTCCTGGGAACAGGCAAAAACTCATCTGGAGAGGTTTTAGCGGAAGGGTGCCCCGAGCAAGAAGTATTATCGGGAGAACCGGTAGGTATAGGGTGAACCAAATGGGCATTCAAGGTAGCGCATTGTTGTGTAACCTCAGGGGGAGCCCGAGATAGCCGAACACGAAGCGGCACAGAAAAAGAATCAGGAGACAAGAAATAATTGATAGGAGGGGGAGAAGCAGTATGCGAAATTACAGGGTTGGTACAGTTCATAATAGTGAAGTAATTGGTAAAACGATTATCGGTCACAACCCTTACTACCGGAGAAGCCGGGGAAGGGGGAAAAGGACGTCGGCGGGTCCGTTTTGGTTTAGGTATGAGAGCGGAAGTTAGGGCTAATTGACGGTCCGCTTCTGATAGAGGAGGGGAAGAAAGGGGTGTCGATGGTACAGGAGCCTGTTTGATTCGAACATCGACGGAATGATGATCGGGAGTGAATTTTACTGGGTGTACTTGGTCGGGTGAACCGAACGCAAAATTGGTACGGGGAGGTTCCAAATTGGGAGCAACCTCGATGTTTGAACGAAGACGAGGTAGGGAAATGTTCAGAGGACGTTTCAATTTGAGAAGCTGAGCCTTTTCAAATTTAGAACGAATTTTAGGGTTAGACTCATTATCCCGCACCGAAATATGAAAGCTAACCGATTTTTTCGGATGGGTGGAGACATACCCGGAGGCTAACCAACCGAGCTGTGTATGGGAAAAAATGGGGGAGGAATCGAACGAAACGGTATCGGAATTTAATGTAATATGCGTTAAAAAGGACCCGGAGAAACATATCTACTGGGCTGGCGACATTAAAATTGGGATCTGCCAGGTTCAACTTCCGAATATCGGGCCACTTGGAAATAGAAAATGAAACCGACGGGGACGGAGGGGAAGGGTCATCCAGTACGATAAATTGCAATAATCGGGGCGAAAAATAGCGTGAATTATACATGGGAAAATGTACAATGGCCAAGGTAATACCGTGAATCCCTTTAATGACTGAACCACCTACCCCCCATATGGTGGACTCGGTGGGGAAAATTTGTAACTGGGCAAGACGTGCAAATTTAAATGACATGAGATTTGAGTCACTCCCTGTGTCAAGAAGTGACCGGCCAACCGCTCCAGGGTGATTACCAGAAGGTGATAATCGAACCATAGCAGTGGGAACTAAAGAGAACCCATCTGGACATAACAGGGAAGATTTCGAAAAACGGGTTGAAGTATTTTTTGATTGAACAGGGTTTGTGGGATTATACCTCAACTTGTGAAATCGGGAAAGAGTAGCGGCTGGCCGAAAAACACGTCAATCAGAAAAGGTGGGAGACTGAGAGGGCCGGGAATTCGGTAACGACTGGAAGACATCTGAGGAAAGTGTGTTCTGGGAAGTGGCAAGTGAATAATCAAAATTATTATTATTATTACCGGAAAGCATCGGGACAGACAAGGAACGACCGGCATTAAATAGGTTACTGTTCCCAAACGAAGGGCAAGAACCAGACCGCTCGTCGCCTGACCCATGAGAATTAACAAACGGGCTTACAAGTGGTACATCTTCTTGATTAAAGTTGTCTTGAACAGCCGGCGACAGATGGTTTCGTCTGGTCTTCGATGATCGATCCGGATTTTTGCGGACCGGAGGCGGGGACCGCGAACTGGGAAATTTTTGGAGACTTGGAAACTGGGGGTAATTTTGTGAGGTAGGAGACTGGGAAGGTAACTGAGCGGGATGGGAATGAGAATTACTGGGAGGTGGGAGGGGAGGTTGGTAATACACCGCCTTTTTGATGAGATGTTGCGGAATGAAATCATCCAGCCCTCCGAACTGATGCAAAAAATAATGATGACGAGAGTTGCACTGCGAGCAGAGTCGCCGTGAGCCACAACGAGACGATAAATGGGTTCCGTTGAGGCAGTTAGGGCATTCCTGAGTTGATCGGACAAATTCCCAACGGGCTCGTAAAGTGCAGGATAAAAATTCGGGGCACCGGTAAAGTAAATGCCACTGTTGACAGTACGGACATGCACGAGTGGGGCCCACCACTTTCGGGATAGCATGACCGGGTTGAGAGGGTACAGATGGTTTCCGTTCTGATCGACGATGGATATTGGGAAGATCAGTGACGTCACTGTGCGAAGCGGGCTTGAGGGCCTGATTACGAAGTTGTCGGGCCTTTAAAAATTCCAACAGCATCTGGGAAGTAGGTAGAATTTGTGACTGGGCTACGTATTCGTCAAAAAATTGATTGTGTAAAGACGGAGGTAAACACTTGATGAGGTGGTGATAAATCATAAAGTCCGTAATATCCTCTGTGTCTACGGACACAACCGACGAGCGGTACGCGAGCGCCGACTGGATGAACTGGTGAAGGGTGGGAGGGTTATCCGATCGAAAGGGAAGTACGGTTTCCCGCTTATCCAAATGGGCCATGGCAATTTTATAGGGGTTTGAGTGAATGGCCACTAACTCCGCCCAGACATCGGCGAAGGGCGTGCCATTGACAATGTGCGGTGCAATCCAGGTTTGCAATTCCGGGCATAATTTTTGTCTGAGAGCCTGTAATTTATTGGCATCCGGGATATTTAATGTAACGATTGAATCGTGAAATAACCGGGAAAACTGAGAAAATTCCAAAATGTTGGCGTCGTAAACTGGCACCGTCGGCAACAAGAGTGCGAGTGTTTTTAACTCATCATATTTATTAACAGCCGCGGCCGGGAGAGCCGGCGGTGACGAACGGGAAGAGGGGCGGGTGAGAACATCGGGAAGCAGACTGAGAAATGTAACCCTTACCCCTTCAAGACGCATGGTGACGTATCGACGTAAACAACGCGAGAAGCGACGATGTTTAATATGTTTCTCCAGGGGAAGATCAACGAGGTCGGCCGCCATTTTGTCTAAGCGACGAACGGTTTGGTCGAGCAACGCGGGCTCCCGGTGTCCCCTCGTTGCCTCCACAATGGAATCCAAGGCAAGGAGAAGTTTTGACAGCCAATCCAACATGTTCGAAGCCGATTTAGAAGCCTCATCGGGCCGTAATTTGGATAAAATATCATTAGAGATGTCGTCAAACAGGGCTGAATCGATATCCGGGGAGATCTGGGATAATAATGTGTCAACACTCACGGGAACTGGTGTGACCGGGCAATCGGGCGAACGGGCCGGAGACTGACTCATATTGCGATCGCGGAAATCGACGCACGAATCACAAAAACGCGGGTTTCGGCACCAATGTTTGACCGGGGAAGGTATTTTAATAAAAAAGAGATTGAAACTGGTGAACTGGTAGAATATTATAATGAAAGATATACAGAGCGGGGAGAGAGCTAATTGCTTGTAAAAGGTTAGAAGAGGAACTGACTGGGTGGGGAGGCTACCTCAGGCGGTAGTCCCTTACACTGCGCAATGGCCCCGCGCAGGGTGGCCGTACTGGGAACTAAAGCTAGGTTCACATGAGACGCAATTCCGGACGGTAGCCCGGCACGGCTATGCGTTCTGCAATGCTATTGGCCAACGCAAAATGGATTATTTCAACGCAGTGCCTTGGATACTATATCAAAATCTCCAGATATTTTCCGCTGTCGGATGCGTTGCCGGATCTGCGCGGAGGTTACTGCGCACACCTCTCTTGTTTGGTTGTTCAGCCATATTGAAATTCGACATTTATGTGGTTGATATTGCGGTTTCGAGTTCGAGCAATTGTTTGTTTTTTGCGATTGCATTTTGTTATGACTCCGCTGCCATGTGAACGCCTCTGCGGCAAAAATTCCGGCAAATGCGTTGCCATGCCGGATTACCGTCCGGAATTGCTTCTCCATGTGAACCTAGCTTAACTGTTCGTAGTCTTACTGGTTATAATATTGCCCTTTTTCTCATGATGTTTTCCGGTAATACTGAGTGTGTATATTGGGTGTGTTTGTTGTTGTGTGTGTGTGATGTCTAACGGTACTGAGGTGCTGTCAACGAGCTAAAGGCTCGTTGACAGGGCCGAACAGGCTGAATAACGAAGTTAAACCTCAATTTTCCAATCTTTAGGCCCACTTTCACCAGAAAATTAATTAACGGAGTTTAGCCGAACTCGGTTAAAGTTAACGTCGAGGTTTAAACCTGGAAAGGCAGCTGGTGAAAGACGCCAGCTGCCTTTCCAGGTTTAAACGGAGTTTGGCTAAACTCCGTTAAATAATTTTCTGGTGAAAGTGGGCCTTAGTCAAAATTGACTTCATAGGTATTCTGTCTCCTCGTCCTAAAAAACATGGAAAAAGATACCTCACAAGCTCATGTTACTAAAACACCAAAAAACCTCGTTTTTCCCCCAATTTTCACCCATAACACCCTTGGGTATATTCCGATCGGGCTGAAAAGTTTCGGGACATAACTAGGGCCCAAATGGAGCATCTTCTGTGCGAAAGAACGAATTTTTTATACCGAAATTGAAGGAGATATGCATGATACGGCGGACGGACATCGCATTTTGGTTTATTATTCTGTGAATAATACACAGCCTATGTAATCAATCGCTCAGCAAAAAAATTTTATAACACCCCCTCAAAATTTCCTCTTTCACGTTTCAAGGTGCATAGATTTCAAAACGCTGCAAAGTCACATGGGTTTATTATTCTACTGGACATACCTACAGAAATGTTGGCTGTTCATTTATTGTTTATTTCATGCGTAATAATCGAAATAGCTATTTCTGATGGTTTCCATTAATTTTGGCCCGTAAAACACGAATTAGGTACGCTCCTTTTTTTTCAATTTATCTTTGATCATTGGTAGTGCCATTTAATCGTCTTGATCCACGTGTTGACACTTTTTCCAGGGTTATTATTCAAACTGATGGTGATTTCAGACGATTTCCCAGGGTTTTCACTCATAAAAAATCAATTTTGGGATCTGAACATTTGGTAGAACTCAATTTTCCACTCTGGTCAAAAACTTCATATTCGGTCGACTTCATGTTCGGTCTTCTCGTCCCCAAAAACATGGAAAACGATATCTCAGAAGCTGACATATCGCTAAACTGTTGACTGACATGTTGCTAAAACGCAAAAAGTACCTATTTTTATACACATTTTCACTGATAACACCCCTGGGTGTATTCCGATCGGGCTGAAAAGTTTCGGGACACAACTAGGGCCCAAATGGAGCATGTGTGCGAAAGAACGACTTTTTAGACCGAAAATGAAGCCTATACACGTGATACGGCGGACGGCGTACGGCGGATGGCGGACGGCGTACGGCGGATGGCGGACGGCGGACGGACATTGCATTTTTCGAATCTACGCACCTTGAAACGGAAAAGAAAAAAGTTTGAGGGGGTGTTATAAAAATTTTTTGCTGAGCGAATACATAGGTGTATTATTCACAGAATAATAAACCAAAATGCAATGTCCGTACGCCGTCCGCATTTTTGGTCTAAAAAAAATCGTTCTTTCGCACACATGCTCCATTTGGGCCCTAGTTGTGTCCCGAAACTTTTCAGCCCGATCGGAATATACCCAGGGATGTTATGAGTGAAAATGTGCATAAAATAGGTACTTTTTGTGTTTTAGTTACATGTTAGTAACATGAGCTTTTGACGTATCGTTTTCCATGTTTTTGGGGACGAGAAGACCGAATATGAAGTCATTTTGACCAAAGAGTGGAAAATCGAGGTTCTGCCAAATGTTCAGCTCCCAAAATTGATTTCTTATGAGTCAAAAACCTGGGAAATCGTCTGAAATCACCATAAATTTGTATAATAACACTGGAAGTAGTATCAACACGTGGATCAAGACGATTAAATGGCACTAACAATGATCAAAGATAAATTGAAAAAAAGGAGCGTACCTAATTCGTGTTTTAGGGGCCAAAAATGGTGAAACCCATCAGAAATAGCTATTTCATTCATTTCACGTGAAATAAACAATAAATGAACAGCCAACATTTCTGTAGGTATGTCCAGTAGAATAATAAACCCATGTGACAAGGACTTTGCAGCGTTTTTGGAATCTACGCACCCTGAAACGTAAAAGAAAAAAATTTGAGGAGGTGTTACAACATTTTTTTGCTGAACAATACATAGGTGTATTATTCACGGAATAATAAACCAAAAGCACTATGATGAGCTCTAGATCTCTTGAAAGACCAAACTCTGAGAAAGGTTACATACATAATACAACTGAAATATGATAGCCAACCACGGCCGCACTGTATTTATAAACCTGACTGACAGCACTATGTAACTCGTCCTATCCTGGCCTGGTATGGTCATTGTGCATGCGCAAACGTGACGTCCTCTGTACCTACTTAATTTCCTACGAAAATCTGGCCCCAATTTTGGTAGTCAGATTTCAGACTCTACCTTTTAACTACCTACACGTTATGCTTCAAGCTTAACAACATATCAAATTATAAACATAATCACCCTAATCTGTACTGAATAGTGTCAACCTGTTAATGTCGCTCCTTACTCGAGTAAAATGTCCATCTACTTACCATTATGATTGGGGCTTTGGTGTGATTATTGTTAACATCTCCAAACGAGACATGTGGTTCCTGCTTTCTATCCATTAAAGGTGTTTCACAATATCCAGGGCTCTCCTAAAGGTACGGAAAAATCAATCAAGAAGATTTTAGCATTTAATTTATCTAGTAAAACGTTTTACGTAGTTTCTCCTACCGAATTCCGGCTGCTTTGGATTCTCCCCAAATCCAACAATCCAAGAGAAGATTTCCTTCCTTGATTTCCCATTGAGGATCCTGTTCTGGAGGCATTCTTGTCCTAAAAACAACCATTTGCTACACTTAATTTTCACTCTTTACCTGGTTTTCTGACTTACTATGTATAAATATGTGCCTATATTATGGAATAGGTACATCTCTCGTGTTTAATGCTTAAATGGGCTTGGTACAACTTATGAAATGTCGATCATCTCACTGATTTGAGATCGGACGTCGCTTCTTTGGGGGTTTCAGGTCTCAGGGGAAGCGACTGACTTCTTCTATGGCTTCCACTTCTTGGTGATGGTTTCGAGGCAAACGTTGCCTGTTCGTATTGGACAAAATTCTGCTGTTACATTTTAATATGATCATCATAATATAAATCAACAGTTTTTGTGGTCGTATAATTATAAGGTCTGTACAAAAACCTTCCGAACGCCAAAAACATTATAGCAGCTTTTCAGAGTGGGGAGTTTTTTACAACATGTCCTATTATTATTTGCTCCAGCGTCAACAAAGTTGGAAGGAAAGGGAGAATAAAATATTCCAAGTCCAGTGTGTAAAAGAGATTCCAAGACCTATATGTCTTCTTTCTGAACATGTCCGATTTGGCGTTCGGAATGTTTTTAGCCTGACCCCCTCCATTATCAATAACTGGGGCGGTAGCTGGACTGAGAACTCCTCTTCGTGGTTGCATATTGCGATTTAAAACTGATCAAGATTTTCGAGTCTAGGGTTTTTTTTAAATTGATAAGGTAGTACATGCAGAAACTCTGTTCTTGTTTGACATTTAGAACTAAAATCGCCGAGGCTTAGCAATGGAATCAGACCTCGTTTCCAGCCCATGCCCTTTTCCAGCTACTTGCAGGTAGTTGGGTAAGTACCTGGTCCGCAGATTTGACTTTCCTTTCCTCTGCTAAGCTCCAGCTGGCCTCGGATTTTGTCAAAGTCGGTAGAGGAGAGAGGTCTACCTACGTATAAAATTCTCAGTACAAGTAACGTGTCATCATAAACTTAAATTTTACTTCACATTACTTTATACTGTTTATTAGCTACAATGAAGCTAGTTGCAGGGAGTTCGTTATACTTACATAGTAGTTGTATAATTACTTAGTATTAATTTGTTTTATACAAAACAGATGAGAGATAAGAGAATGGTGTTATTACATAGATAGAAAGTAGTAACAACACAGCGTAATGAAGAGAATGGAACGTGAAATAGGTATAATAGTTTGACAAAAATTCGTCAGAAGGACATAAAGAGAGAAAGAAAATCATGCAAAATTTTTAATTACTACATTTATTAAAATTAAAATTTAGATTCTCAACAATTAATAGAATTTCGCAATTTATTAAATACCCACTTGCCTGAAATAACTTAGTTTCAGCAACTTCATAATATATGTGTTGTTCATATATGTCTAAAATGTGTTGTTAGGCACCTAATTTCTATAATGTCATAAATCATAACATTGCGAACTGAATATTTCTTCTGGCACGACGCCTATTCGCGCAGGACGAATGCTCTTGTTTTTAGGGCGCCAGTCACGAATGCAAACAGATCCATAAGAATGCACCCAGCCGTGCAGCTGGCAAGGCGTATGCCTCAGCCACAGTAATGTGTCTACTGAAGAGACCACTCCTATACCCCCCCCCCCCCCCCCATAGATAGGGAAGACTATTAGGAAGTGATACATTGAGGAGCCTAATCACTAAGCCAAACAGACATATCTTTTATGTCAGACACTCCCTTTTGGCAGAAGAGATTTTTATAGTATCCATGCAGGGATATTCAGTAACTTCTAAAAGACTGCGAATTACTCGGCCAAATGCACTGTCTCGGCCCAGTACTCGGTAAGTGTAATTGGGGCTTTAAACGAATGGGGAAATTTCAGCAGTGACGGGCGGTGCCTACCAACATACAAGAGCATAACCCCCTTTTTTCATATTTTCTTTTCAGCGTCAACAGATTTTCATTCAAAATCTATTGGATTTTTGAAAACTTGTGAATGGAGCACCTGTGGCTTATGACAAATAAGATGACTCAGGTAATCAAACGTAGTGAAGTAGGTAGGTAGGTAACTGTTTAATTAGCCAAATAAAACACCACAGTTCCTGGCATAATGCCACCAAATATGGTAACCCTGCAACTTCCAGTGTTACCACTAGGTAGGAGGGATAGAAAAACATTACCTATCCCTCCTTCAGAGGAGTGTTGTCTGCTATAACAGTCTAGGGTTAATAGTGTGAATTGTTGCCGAACCTATGAAATACCTATCCCTGCTTCAGAGGAGTGTCATCTGTTATAATAATCTAGGGTTAATAGTGTGAATTGTTGCCAAACATAAGACACGTGGGACAGTTTCAACTTTAGTGACATGGGAGCCTCTGAGGCCCAGCGATAGCAGGCCTAATTACTGACTAGCACTGCAAATAAAAGATAAAAGGTAGGCACTATCTGTAAATAGTTAGTACCACAGCTTGTGAAACACACTTGCATGGCTTGTGTAAATAGAACAGAAAATGATGAGAATGAGTCACATGTAGGCTGCTCAGGCCTAGCAAGTCAGGCACAATTGAAATAAAATAGTTAGGCAGTACCTACTGATAATGATGAGGTCCCCTCTGAGACACAGTGGGGACAAAACAAAAACGCTGCAAAGTCCTTGTCACATGGGTTTATTATTCTATTGGACATACCTACAGAGATGGCTATGGTGAATTTAGGTTGATGTTAAATTCACCATGAGAGGTGGAGGTAGTTTGGATGTTGGATAGGAGTGAATTTAAAGTTGAATTTGATGTGTGTGGTTTATATGTGGTTGCGGTTAAGGGCGGACCTCCACCGAGCGTGTGATGATAATGTTGTTTGGAGTGAATTTAGGTGAGTGAATTTAGGTGAGAGTGTGTGTGTGCGGTTAAGGGCGGACCTCCACCGAGAGTGTGATAAATTTCGCCAGGTTGGTTAAGGGCGAGACCTCCACCATATCCTGACTAAATTTATGTGTGTGTGTGAATTTAGAGTGTGTGTTTGTGGGGTTAAGGGCGGACCTCCACCGAGCGTGTAGTGTGTGTCATCGGGATTGGTTAAGGGCGAGACCTCCACCTAATCCTGATGAAATGTGTGAGGGTGAACGAATTTGAGAGTGAATTTGTGAAGAGTGTGTGAGCGGTTAAGGGCGGACCTCCACCGGGTGTGTAGTGTATTTCATCAGGATTGGTTAAGGGCGAGACCTCCACCAAATCCTGATGAAATGTGTGTGTGTGTGAATTTACTGTGGAATGAGAGGTGTTAGAATTTGTGAGTTGAATTTGGAGAGAGGAGGTTGAGGATAGAGAGAGAGTAGCCAGCAGCTAGAGGAAGTGTAGAATGGCGAAAATGGCGCAGGACCACCCTGGTGGTGGGGTTTCAGGTTGAGCCGGGTCCTGCGTCGGTTGCCCCACTCTTACCGTTTATTCTCAGAGCCTTATTTTTACAGGTTGTTTTTGGTGAGAACTTAATTCTAGTGAGTTGGAGTTCCGGGAGGGACTCACGACAGAGGTCCCCCCAGTTTGAGCGAAAAAAACAAAATTGTGTGAGCTGAGGGCGCAGGGTTACAAGGGCTGAAGGCAGTGAGAACAGTAGCGGGGCTGAAGGCGCAGGGT
This sequence comes from Leptopterna dolabrata, assembly GCA_954871275.1. Lineage (NCBI taxonomy): Eukaryota > Metazoa > Arthropoda > Insecta > Hemiptera > Miridae > Leptopterna > Leptopterna dolabrata. Next base: position 20,977,456 of record OX940976.1, read on the forward strand.
TACAGGTGCTGAAGGCGGAGGCGAACAATGGTATGGCTGAAGGCGACTTAAGACTAGAAATGCTTACGTGCTAGGATACAAGTGGTATGGTAAGGTATGTACAGGCACGATATGGTATGGTATGGTATGGTGTGGTATGGTATGGTATGGTAAGGTATGTACAGGTATGAAATGCTTACGTGCTAGGATACAAGTGGTATGATGAGGTATGTGCAGGTGGTGGTGAAGGGGGTGAGCGGTTGGGAGCCGATACCCGGGACGTCGCGGAGAGCGGCGGCGACGTCGGGGTCCGGTGAGTGAGATGGAGGTGAGAAGGGGTGGAGTGGGGGTAGACAGCAAGCGGCGGGGGAGGGGCTTGGGACTGCATGGTGGTAGGGTGGGGTGGCAGTTGTGTCGACGGCGAATGAGACAGTTTTGCGGAGGGGGGGTGGTTGAGTTGGACGTGGCCGTCGGGGTGGTAGTCCTGCGTCGACCGGGTCATGGGGGCGACGTCGGCGGCGGCCGCAGTAGAGGCGTTGCGGCGGCGCCGGTTGCGGCGTTTGAGTCGGGTTGTTGTGGCTGCGTTAGGTGCGGAGGATGTGGTTGCGACGGTTGCGGAGGTTGCGGCTGCGTCGGGTGCAGAGGTTGCGGCTGCGTCGGGTGTGGAGGTTGCGGCTGCGTCGGGTGCGGAGGTTGCGGCTGCGTCGGGTGCGGAGGTTGCGGCTGCGTCGGGTGCGGAGGTTGTGGCTGCATTGGGTGCGGAGGTTGCGGCTGTGTTGGGCGCGGAGGTTGCGGCTGCGAGGGGTGCAGAGGTTGCGGCTGCGGAGGGTGCGGTTGCGGCGGTCGCGGGGGTTGGCGTCGTCCGGGTCACGTGGACGGCGTCGGCGGAGGTTGCGGCGGAGGCGTTGCGGGTGCAGTGAGGCGGTGTGGGTGGGTTGGTTGCGGGGGTTGCAGCGGCTGCAGCGGAGGCGTTGTGGTTGCGGCGAGGCAGTGTGGTTGCTTCGTTTGCGGGGGTTGGCGTCGTCCGGGGTATGTGGACGGCGTCGGCTGCGCCGGGGAAGGAGCCGTCGGGGTGTGTTGTAGGCAGCGTCGTCCGTTTCATGCGGACGGCGTCAACATAGGAAGGGGCAGGCTTGTCGCAGGTGCGGAGAGGTGTTGTAGGTGCGGAGGGTGTGGGTGTTGCGGAGGTTGCGTCGTGGATGCGTCGAGGCGGGGCGGAAGCGTCGAGAGGTGGGGTGCGGTGCGGATGCGTCAGATGCGTCGCCCGGGTCGGGCGGGCGGCGTCGGCGGCGGCGTTGAAGCGGCTGTCGGTGTGTCGGGAAGATGGTGTCGTCCGGATCGTGCGGACGGCGTCAGCGTTGGTTGCGGAGGGTGCGGCTGTAGGGTGTGCGGAGGTTGCGGCTGCGGCGGGGGTCGCTGCAGCGGGTGCGGAGCGTTGGGTATGCGTCGTCCGGATCGTGCGGACGGCGTCAGCATTGGTTGCGGAGGGTGCGGCTGTAGGGTGTGCGGAGGTTGCGGCTGCGGCGGGGGTCGCTGCGGCGGGTGCGGAGCGTTGGGTAGGCGTCGTCCGTGTCGTGCGGACGGCGTCGGCGTAGAAGAGGATCAGCGGCGGTGGGGCGGGTGTTGTGGTCGTGGTGTTGCAGAGGGGGTGAGGTGTCGCAGGAGCGGTTGCGGTGCGACAATGGCTATTTATTGTTTCTTTCATATAAAATAATTGAAATAGCTATCTCTGGTGGTTTCCACCAATTTTGGCCCCCAAAACACGAATAAGGTACCTACGCCCCCTTTCTTTTTTTTAATTCTTTTTTTTAATATATAAATTATCTCTGATCATTTATAGTACCATTTAATCGTCTTGATCCACCTGTTGACACTTTTCCCAGTGTTATTCTACAAATTGATGTTGATTTCAGACGATTTCCCAGGTTTTTGAATCATAAAAAATCAATTTCGGGAGCTGAACATCTGGTAGAACCTCAATTTTCTATTCTTTGGTCAAAATCTACTTCATATTCGGTCTTCTCGTCCCCAAAAACAGGAAAAACGATACCTTAAAAGCTCATATTACCAAAATATTGCTAAAACGCAAAAAGTACCTATTTTTACACACATTTTCACTCATAACACCCCTGGGTATATTCCGATCGGGCTGAAAAGTTTCGGGACACAACTAGGGCCCAAATGGAGCATGTGTGCGAAAGAACGATTTTTTTAGACCGAAAAAGAAGCCTGTACACGTGATACGGCGGACAGCGTACGGCGGACGGACATTGCATTTTTGGAATCTACGCACCTTGAAACGGAAAAGAAAAAAATTTGAGGGGGTGTTATAAAAATTTTTTGCTGAGCGAATACATAGGTGTATTATTCACAGAATAATAAACCAAAATTCAAAGTTACCCTTAGTTCTCACAGGCCCACGTGTTGCGTTTTGGATTGAGGTCACGCACCTACCACGCTATTTGGTTCATCCATTCAAACAGGTATGCAATTTCTTAAATAACTGTATTATTGTTACCTACCACAGGTGGCTGCACTGCGTATTTATTACCACCTTCTAGGTCAATATGGCCAATAGGAATCACCTCTGATTCGATAACCAACGGACTTCTGATGGGATTCTTGACCTGTAGATGAAATATTATTTTGTAGTAGAGGGATAGGTAAATACTGTCTGACTAGAAATACACAGTGTTTTAGTTAGGTAGCTCAACTTACTTCAAGGAGTTTTCCATTTCCCTCAAACATATTCGGATTCAGTAAATCTGGTTTGTTTGCAGTAGAAAAGAGGGACTTCGAAGTAAAAATAGAATCCTAAATCAGAAAAATTATTATTATTGTGTCACTCACAAACTATTTTAGAAACATTTCTTGAATTGATTAACAAATTAATATGGACGCCTCTGAGTGGCTGAGTCTAACCTGCTGGCATCTCTTTAATAATGAATTATGATGGCACAAGCATTCCAAAAGGCTGCGATATGGGAGGTCAGGAACTCTTATGGACTGCACTTACACTGTCATGCAGCTCTTCAAGACAACATGCATTTTCCTTCAATCCATTTTATGGCAAAAAATACGGTATTTTGAAGGGATTTTCCAGGACGTTGAATCCAATTTTGAAGATGAACATCCAATACTCGGTCACATAGGTTACAGCAAGTTCTGTAGGTTTTTTTTATTCTCATGTGGGCGCTGTCAATTGCATCCATAATGCTAGCCGTCCGAATTGTTGCTTAGAAACTTTACTTATTAGGTACCTACTTGATTTTCCCTATCTTTATGCTCTTTAAACATACGCAAATAATATGAAATATATAGGTAGATACTACCTACTTACTTGTTTCCTGCTCCTGAAGTCTCCATGACTTCCGGCTTCAGAAGCTTCTGGGCCTGTAATAAATTACTAATAAATCAGTCACTACCATAATTATAAATCACAGTTCATAAATTAACTTGAGATGTAAAATGTTGCGAATTAGGTTGAGTCAGATTATGAAGTCAAAACTGCTTCATTTGGCCACATTCTAAACATGTTTCGTATCTACTGTTCTTATCAAACAGATGATTTCCAAATTGAATATTCACCTCAATAACCCATAAATTAAGATATCAGGTAAGTAAAGCTATATTATAGGTTCACATGGATGGACGGCAATCCGGTACGGCAACGCATTTGCCGGATTTTTTGCCGGAGAGGCGTTCAGATGGCAGCGGAATCATAATTTGGAAAACTAACCGGCAAAATCAACCAGAAATGTCGAATTTTAATATGGCTGAACAACCAAACCGGAGAGGTGTGTGCAGCAACCTCTGCGCAGATACGGCAACGGATCCGACAGTGGAAAAATCTGGAGATTTTGATATAGTATCCATGACATTCCGTTGCAGTAATCCATTTTGCGTTAGCCAATAGCATTGCAGAATGACGTGCCATACCGGAGACTGCCGTCCGGAATCGTCCCTCCATGTGAATCTAGCTTGACCATTTCACGCCCTTGGGAATTCATGGGGAAATAATGATATCCTGATGTGGATTCTGAAATTCAAAGGGAGTTGGAATTGAAACATCAACTCCTGTGACAAGCTATTTAGACAAAAATGTGAATGGCGAAAGACCGAAACTCATATTTAATTTTTCCCTTCTCTACAGGATTTTATTTTAGATTCACAGACGTTGATACGGATCCAGTGATACCCAGTCGCTCTCAAGTTGTGACTATTCAAGCAATTTGACCTACTTGATCGTAGGCCAGCAACTGGCGTAGGGCTAGGAGAGTTCTTGTTCCCATGGTGATATCTGAGGGAGGAAGACGAACCGATGTAGGGGTAGCCCTGCATCAACAGCTCATTTCGGATCCTTCGACAAGTCTCCAATTTTTCTACAATCAATTTACATTAGGACCAGACACCACCAGTGTATAATAAACAATTAAATACCTAATATAAAGTATAATATAGTAATTGTTTTACACACCTAGGTACCTAGTGCTTCAACCATACATTCATGCAGTATACCAATACGTCACAGCCGAGAAGAAACGATAGGGTCTTGTAAACATGCAGCTGTTTCTATTAGGAAGTTTCTTTAGCTCAAGGAAATGAAGAATTATTATAAAATGATCTACCTTGTCTTTCCTTCTCCAACTCCTGATATGATATCTGAGCATCTCTTCCACCGACCTCCCGCTTAACATCTTCCAAACTCTTATAGAGCAGCTCCACAGGCTAAACAGTAGAAATGTGACTAAGTTAAATCTAAATACATGTACCAAGTAGGTAGCTACCCACTGTAGTCACTCAACGTTTAGATGTTTTGAACATTTGCTCCTACGAGGACCGGTTTTCCTTCGGGGGAGGAATTTTTTTAGAAATTTAAAAGAAAACTCTTCTGATATAGGTAGAATTTGAATTCAAACATTATCCCAGATACAATACGCTTTCTTGTTTCTGAAAAAAATAACGCTATTGCAGCTGATCCACAAATTTTAGTTCGAGAATTTTTGAAACTTTTTTCTTTTCTATTTTAGAGCATTTTGCATCCATCCCCCAGATTTTAACATTTAGCATTCCAAATGTTAGTAATGAAATAGATGAGTTTGATGGTGAGCAGTTTTCAAAAACATGAAGTTGGTCAAATTTTCGTTTTTGTGGGTCAAAAATCACTGAATCGAATGATGACTCGAGACAAAACATTACCATTTCAATAGTCGAAAAATGCTTTGTCTCCAAAAAGTGTCAAATTGGATTTCGAACTCATCAAAGCCGTTACAGAATGGTGACCATTCTAGGAATACACGAAAAATAGCAGAAGGTGGTCATTTGACCTAGGTAATGAACAATTTTGAATACCCCCCCCCCCCAGGACCTTTTGGTTAGGTTTTTGATACCTGGGTACCTAACAAATGCCCTCGGGGGCAAAAGAGGGTTCGTGGACAAAACCATAGGTTCAGTAGGTAGGTACCACCTACCTACACACCTCAAGTGGAAAACACAAGTCAATTGGCCAACCAGTGTAATAGGTAGGTAGGTACCTACCACATTTTTGGTCAAGCTTCCTTATTTGTATTGTATGAGCAAGAAAAGGAGCGGGGTAATTCGAATGAATTTTATTTCATGAAAATGTTGCACCTAGTGCAACTTTCTGTGAGCAGTAGGTGGTACCTAATAATAACGATATATGTTCTGTGCAAGACGATCTCATGTGTGTTATAATAAAGCTATTAAATTAGGTAGGTAACAACATGGAACAGTAAACAGCTTTGTGAACCTTTATGCCCGCTTTCTGACAAGCTTTCAAGGATTTGGGGCTGGTCAGAATGTACTTCGAGTTCTTGGAGACGGGATGTTCGAAATTGATCAGGTTCAAATGTGGCACACTCATCCGAACAGGCAGTTGATGCGGTGTACATTTCAGGGAAGGAATCACGTTTATGATAGAACAAAAACCAGTAAGAAGGTCATGCAAAGATGGTTTAGTTACGTTGCCAAGCGCCGAGAGGGAATCAATACCCAGTGCCCCAACGCTCCTTTCACCTAATCCACTTTTTTACAGTCTGCATCCGGATGGACTGTAAGGAGGGGTGAGGGAGGCGTTGTGTAACACTAACATGTCTGAAATATACGCCCTAATGACCCAAGTAGGATTCAACAGCCCTAATAACTTGTGGGTCACCAAAGTAGCTCAACGTCGTGTAGAAACACAAATTTATTTCTAATACCTGCCTACCAACGTATTGAAATTCTGTACCAAGGTATTAAAATCTAGGTATGATAATGTTCCTAGGCGTCAATCGGGGCCAAAAAAACCGGGGTTGAGGGCCTGATTTGTAGCCCCACCACTGATATCCGGGTTCACTTACAGTCTTACAGAAATGTATGAAAATCCGCTACCTGGGGCAACACTTTCAGCTAATCATGTCTAAAATTCAAAACACGAGTGTGATTATTTTTTTAGATTACAAAATTTTTTGCTGGCAAGGATGATCACAATGTGCCATTAGTTACCAAGAACCAAGGTATTTCCCGCATAAACAAGTGGTTGAATGATGCACAGTTTGTGGTCCAATATATAGGTACCTATCCAACAATCAACCAGTCCAGTTATACCAAAATTCGAAAATTAAAAATAGAAAATAATTATATGAAGAATTTAAGGGCTCAGGATTTCCCACTGAATCCGGAAAGGGCATACTGCCGTGCTAAGGAAGAAGGCAGTAACTTGACGTCGGGACGTTTTGAGAAAATCCAGGTTTCACGTTTCTAGTCGTAGGAACCACAAATTCCATGGAAATCGACAAAAAAAAATTCCCACTTTTTTTTAAACCTTCCTTCAATGGAAAAAATATTTGTTGGGACGAAAATACTCAAAATAATATTTTTTATTAGTTGAAATGTTTTCTTTTGTTGTACTAATGATCATTTGCCATAGCTGCTACAACAGTAACTCACTATTACTGCGTTATTCCGTTGCAGGACAACACAAGCTGCGTTTTACTGTTGTATGAAGGACCGTTTCGTTCGTTACATTTTTCAATCGCTGCTTTCTTTCGTTGTACGTTCATTTTACTGCAATTTAATTTTGCATGAACCTGATTTATCAAACGATAAAACCAACCCCGAAACCAGTAAATTAAACTGTCCATAATTTCCCGATTTCATTTTTACATAGTGAACTGGATGAAATCAATATGATTACTTAGTAAAATATCCTTACTGCGTTTGGATCATACTAAAACTAAATTTATCATTATTTTTCAGCAAATTTCCTCGAAAATGCGAGCTATTTTTTATTTATTTTTTTTACTTATGCGAGGAATGTGAGGAAGTTCAGTGTAAAAACCAGTTGCAATTAAAACTTTTCATTGAAACGAAATAAAATTGTTGAGTTGAGAAAACGAATGTAAACGTACAATATACAGAATTTAAAATATAACGTAGACAGAGCTCATGGTTGTTCATTGGTCCTGAGCTATGATCAGTATCATCGTGGAGGCGTTTTGGTGAGGGTCCCGGAGTTGGAGAATTCAGCTCTTTCCTTGGTTACAACGGTTTCATTTCCATCCGAACTAGCAGCTGCAGCTGCGTCCATATCATGTACCATATGCCCATGCCATGTCCATATGTTGTACTGGTCGAACCGCTCATCGTCTAACTGCAGCAGCCGTGTCTATCCCTTGATTCTATGACAATGCTGGCCAACAATTCTTGATCAATCTCCTCGTGGGAACATCTTTTGGAAGATCCTTTCGATGTGGAATCCCTCTCCGGAGGTCCAGCGGTTTCATCATTGGGTGCAGTGGCTTCATCTCCATCTTTGAGTATCCTGACCTTCTAGCACAATGCTGGTAACTCCGATCTCACGTTCTCCAGTATCCATGCCTCCATTTAACATCATGGGACTTGAGTGAAAGAGTGTTTCGGTCTCATGCATTTCATTGGAAGCATCTTCAGCTCCTAGTTCCTTTGAAATGAGATCATTGTGACTAGTCTCAAGCTCGACTATAATTGTCGTATCGGGATGACTCGGTGACTTCTCCTCAGCAGACCCGGTCTGTGATCCCTGAAACAAAAATGTCGCGGACATTTTAGCTTAGCTAAGTTGATGTGGCCACGGACAGATTAGCAAACGGACGAGCAAAAAAAATAGGTACAGATCAAGTCATTGTCTTGGGCGTAACCAGAGGTAGGGCAACTTGGGCATTTGCCCTCCTCCTGGATGGATATCTCAACGATATCACTGTTCATTTTTTTTTTCTTTTTTTCAAATAGTTTTCTTCAAGCAAAGGGGCTGACTGACTGAATTTTCAACTACAATTCATAGTGAACTAGTGGTGATACCCCAAGTGACCAATGTTCAGTGTCTACATGTTGTGCGTTTTTCGGCACACTGAATCGATTGGAACCACTTTCACAGCTCTGTTCACACCATCACCAACATATTAAATGGTTATACCACTGAAAATCATCGGTAAATGATCAAATTTAAGCTCAAAAGAGGTGAAATCCAAAGATTCCATGTATGAAACGTTATGCACCAAACCCATTGAAATCCTTGCTCATGTATAAAAATTCGGGCAAAAACACTAGCTTGAATTTTCAAGAAAATTTGCTAAAAAAGTAGAATATTGCAAAGTGCTACGAATTTGTATTGTTTGACATTATGATAATAACTTGTGAGTTACCTGGGCAGCATCTACTTGTTGACCTCCGAAGGTGAGTTTCTGCGGGTTCGCAAGGTGGTTCTTTTGCACAGTTTTCTGGTCTTGTGGCCTTTCACAAGCCTTCAGCATCTTTTGGACACGGGACATGCCGTCTGACGGAATGAAAATCACTTTTTCTATTAAAAAACACAGGAAATTGTGCGGATTTGCTTGGCATTACTGGAGTGAACTGTAGCAAAACATCAACTGCCACTGCACGTAATAAAACGCTAAACCACAGCATCAGGGAGCAAAGGGCAGGGCTGCGAGCAAAAACAGATGGAATTCAGACCCACGCAACGACAGAAAACAGTAACTCACGCGCTGTTAGTAGTTCAATGGGTGAATTGGCATAAGTGCAACGACAAAAAACAGTTTCCTTGAGTGACTGTTGTACCTCCCTATCTGACGACAGCCCCATTTCAACGGAAAAAGGCAGTAATTTCAGGATTACTGTTTTTTATCGTTGCATGAAGTGATGCTGTTTTCTACTATTGTACCATCCCCTGAAATGAAGAAACAGCCTAACAATTATTTGAAATTACGAAATTATTTTTCATCTTACACCCTTTTTTCTTGTTGCATTCGATAGAAAAAGAGACGACGAGTCCAACGGTATAAAGAAGTCAAAATCTCAAAATTCTCGAGTTACTGCCTTCTTCCTTAGCACGGCAGCATAGGTACCTGGGTAGCAACTCTGAGGTTAATAATGTAAAAAAACTTCAATTTTAGTTAACATTGAAAAATAATTCCATTAGTTCGTCGAATGGTGTCATACCTACCTACTTCCGCTACATACCTACATACCTTTTTTTACATTTTTACATACCTCGCAAAATAGGTATAAAAAACGTCTGCCAATTCGAGCAGGCAATATAGCTTGCTTACTTCAATCGCATGAACGTATAGTTGGGTAAAGTTTTGATTGATTTATTTTAGTTATTTCACGTTTGCGCATGCGCAGACGAAAGTGCGGTACTTTTTCAATGATTTTGGTATGGTGCCATCTGTGACTCAACCCGCAACTACCCTCCAAATTTCAGCCCATTTCGGGGGCCCTACATTATTTCGGGTAGTTATGGGCGTTGCAAGGACCACAGACAGGCACAGACAGACACGGAACCAAAAATTAATGTTCCCTGATGTCTGAAACGCAAAATGGAAGTGGAAATTTTCATTTTGGAGGATGTAAATAATTTTGTTTACTCACGAATCCAAGGCTTCCCTACCTAGGGTAGTATGGAAGCAAAATATTAAAATCTAGGGAGGACTCAGAATGGATTTATGTAGGACATTTTTCAAAAATGTATACCTACCTAGCAGGTAGGTATACTGAAAATTTTGGGCAACCAGTCTTTCCACCAAAAATTCGCTAAAATCAGAAACTTTACGTACTGCCCCCAAACCTGTTTGGTTCTTGCATTACTGAAATTAAACGCGTAGAACAGGGTAAAATCATCATTTTTTCCCATCACAAAATAACGAGGTACTACAATAAATGTGTGCAAACAAGTGCCATGTATAGGTACCTATGCGAATTTCCCATTGGGCCAACAGGAACAGCACTCAGAGCAGATAGCCACTTAGCCAGAAGTACAGATAGCAGATTCCATTGCTACACACATACCGGAAGTGCGGTACGTGTCGAAGAAACGACTTTCGAATAAACGAGTCTCAAGGAGGTTCCTGATTATAACCTGACTAGTCGCTTATGTTGATAACACGGTAAGGAATTTTTCCGCCCACCTGCTGATTCTTCACTTCTGATATCCCACAGTTCTCATTCAAGTACCGATTGGAAGCTGGGAATTTATGATTTTTCCCGTATGAATATATCATATCCATGTTCGCTTACAATGAGACGATTTGTTTCAAGTTCTCTAGTAGTGTATTTCCATAGGAAGTAGTTTGAATTCAAACTTGTTGATTTACCGCTATTTACAGGGTGACCAACGTTACAGCTCAAATTTATTTAGAAATTCCGATGTTTTATGTACTTAAATCGGTTTAAGCAATATAATTGAAATGAAAAACTAATGAAAAATGACAAATACAAGCCTTATTAGTAGTTTAATGTAGTAAACCTGTAGAAGGGAAAATTTATGCAATTTCAATCCTTTAATTTTTGCTAAATTCGTTTGTTAAATTGAATAACGATCGCTATTTTGATACATTATTCAGTTTTTCAGCCTAATTAATAATCAGAAACATGTATTTTCGAAAATATTGGTGTTAATTTTTTCTAAATGTGATTTCGATATATAGACATCATTAATAAGAAAACAAAATGTACCTAGTACCTGATGGTCACAAGACGGAGTAATTTTATAGGTCAAGTTAAATGAACGCAGTACTCCCTTATTATATTTTTATAAAGTCTTGTTGAACATGTAAATTCCGTTCTTCGTCTCACGTAGAATGCCCATGTCAACTCAGTTCAGTGAAACCGTCTAAAAGTGGCTTAGAGCTGTCCGAGTGTGTCTCCCTAGGAGTTCGCTGTTCTGTTCGATAATGTAATTCTGACAGCTCCCCTGTTAAATTCATTTTAATGGCGGAGAAACTGGGGCTCGGGCCCGAAGTTCGGGAGTTGAAGATTGGAGACAGTTTTTCGAGCAACAAAATTGCATTCCATACCCTGAGATGTAAGTGGGCACTTTCCATATGTAACACATTTCATGATCTCCAAGGCCTCTATTAGCATGTACCTTGGTTTTGTTCAACAGGTTGTCTTGATTTTAGATGTAGTTTAGACGGAATTGGTGTATTTTTCAAAACTTAACTTGAACGAGGGCACGGTAGGATAAAATGTTTCAATGTGATCTGGGAAGTAGGGTTGACCCATCTTGGACGTCGTCTTTTGATTTTGTCGAATTCTTCCTTGCAGACGATTTCAAACCAGCTAGCGTAGTTTCTGCGAGCAAACACGCTTCTATTGAAGTCGGTGATAACAACCAGATCACAGTAACTCACTTGGAGACGACGACCGGGGCCCCTCAGACAGTCTTCAAGGGCTCTCGGAGGCCCTACACCAAAGAGTGCGTTCTCATCATTGACCGAAATACCGGGGAAATCACTCTGGAAAAACTTGCAACCAACGTCCAGTTGAAAAAAACACGGTGAGTACCATTTTTTGGTTGAACACTTCAGCTTGAAACGTGGAAAATTTTGGTTTAGCAGAACCTCACATTAGGTATCCTTCTGTGAAATCTACCATGTTAGTGTGAACAGAGGAGGATTTCTTAGTGCATTGACCAGATTTTAGGCTCTCCATGATTCTGTGATACCCAAATGAAGGAGCATACCTACTTGGACTTGCCCACACAGTTCTGTCACCTGCCAAGTCATCCTTTTCAAAATAGGAGCTGGTGTCTTATCATTTGCAATTCAAGTGTCCGTCAAGCATGATTTTGCCCCTGCTGACCAGCTGGTCCGTGGATTTTTGCCCAAAGCTTTATTTCTTTAGTAGAACTTGGTTACGTAAATTAAAATTGGCTTAGATACAGATGAACCTTCCATACTTAAACATATGTACCATGGTCTTCTAACCTACATCTCTGAACATCCGGTCACTAGGGCGCTCTGATGAGTAGCTGCTTAGTAGGCCTCACATTTTTACGAACAACTTCTATTTTTTTTTTAAATTAAACTCCACAGCATGAAAATTGACGTTTGGTTTGGCAGAACCTCACCCATTGGTACCATAGGTCCTTTGAAATCAATCCTGTTAGTTGAAAGAGGAGGGTTTTAGGCTGTTCATGATACTGTGATACCCAAGTGAAGGAAAGTACCTACTTGGACTTGTCCACAAAATGTTTGCCACCTACACTGCCAAGTCCTTCTCTTCAGTTCAGAAGCAAGTGTCTTTATCATTTTCCCTGATGATTTTCACCCTGCTGACCAGCCAGTCGATGGATTTTAGCACAGAGTTCTACTTCTTTTTTAGGACTTCTATAAATTAAAACTGGATATAAAAATGACCTTCACACCTATTCAAATCTTCATCTCTAAACGTCCAGTTAACAGTGTGCTCTAATGACTAGCTGCTTGGTACGCCAGTCAGCCTAAGAGATTTACGAACATAACTTCAATCGGTACCAATTTTTGCTTGAACACTGACAGAACCTCACCCATGAAATCCACCCTGTTAGTGTGGACATGGGAGGATTTCATAGTTCATATCAGCTTTTGTTGGCTGGTGCTGCTCATTTACTCTGGTTCTCATCAGATTTCTTGTTTAAATTTACATTGAATTTTACATTTCAATTTGTATGAAATTTCTCATCTTTTTCCCAATTTGTTGTGTTGCTCTGTTCATTTAGTCATTGGTTTGGCCCCATTCATTTTCACTACTGAAGGGGATTTAAGCAATTAATTACAGAAAGAGCTCGGAATGATAGAATTCAGTAAACTGTGATCATGTTGACGAAAGTCCTACTTACGCTTATGGATACATGCATACCACGCGTATCATACTAGGCGCTCCAACGAGGGTTGCAGTTATTAAGCTGGATGGAACTTCTACAGATTACGAAGATAGGCACTTTCGGGTTTCACGGAACTGATCAGTCAGCGGTGCTTCATCAGCCGTCGGGTTGAACGGTCTGCCATCGGTTGAAGTAGTGGCTGCAACCATCCATAACTCGATTTGTATGGGGAGCGTCAGCTTGGATTCTGCCGGAACCGAGGGGAATCGTCCTTGATGACGGTGGTGACTAGTAACGCTTTCTGAGGTGCCTTACCTTGCCTTACCTTAAATTACGTTCACTTCCTCATTGAGATTGTCACCGATGGCCGCCTCCTCAAGCCGATACGGGCGCCTCCACTGGTGAAAGAGTGACCTGTGTCAGTCTCACTGGCTAAGGGTCTGGCGTAAGGGTTAAAAATATAACTTCATACTTTGAAACAATACTTCGCCAACTGATTGCTCTTGTAATCCATACCTCAGTTTCCACCCTGTTCATTTTACACTTTCTCATTGCTCTCTGTTGAGCGATGAGCAGGCACCGTGAAACTGGTTGCTCAGACACTCATACTAGGGGAATACTGTATCTCTCCATTGCTTTGTTACACTTGTTAAGTGTCCTTTATTCCTGGGTTCTACATGTTCTTGGATAGATGATAATGGGGCTGGTTTTTGTATAGATCTGCTTTTTTTGCTGTTTATTGATGAGAAAAATAGAATCATTTTGTTGAAATAGCCTATATTTGATTGGTTTCCAAGATTACGTGGAAGGCTGCAGTGGCATCATTGCCACTACTTCTTTTTCCATGTGTCCAACAGCCTTATCAGATAGAATACACCGGTTCCCGTGAGATCAAGAAAGTTAAGATACTTCGAGTGTGGGTAGTACTTGGATGGGTGACTGCCGTGACACGTGATGAACACGTCCAAGTATGACCCATGTAACTGTGTGCGAACCCCTCTCCACTCAGAGAGTTAGGCAGTAAGTAGCCTAAAGCAAAATGGTCAGATCAAATTATGATCCTCTCTTCGGAGGACAGCTAGCTGATCCTCTCCACAACGCTGGCAGAACAGTCGGCCAAAAAGCCCAAACCTGACATGGCTCTTACTTTACTTCTTCCTCCATACTACCACATAGCAGAACAGACTTGTCACTTGTCACGCCATAGTGTCCATGTCTCAGCATCAGCTGCACAAGCACTCTCCTGCACTTTATTGGCAGGTTGTGTTTATGATGCCCAGTGGATTTCACCTCCTAAAACTGATAAAAATGGCTTGTACCTATCTCCTCCAATGTTTAGTTCATGCCACTTCCACAAAATCCACTTCATATTTGTTGGTAACTCTAAAAACTGAGAAATGTGACGAAAGACAGTAGGTGTTAAAACAGAGAATATATCCATAGAAAGTGGCAATGCCGTCATCAAAACTTCCACATTTGATTAAAAATTAACTGCTTTTGTCTATTCCAGTTGAGAAATATGTAGGTATCACATCATCTCAGTCTCTACTTTCAAATGAAAATAGTATGTGGGTATTTCCGTTGCTCAATACTGCTTGAAATTTCATAGCAATGCATGAAGTAGAGGTAGAATCCCTTCGAATGCATTTCTTTTTGTTTTAAACTATCCCACTGGTTGATGATAACTATTTGAAATGAATGCCAGTTTGTAATGAATAATTATTATTATCTTATGTATTATGAAACTTATTAGGCTCAGAACTCTGTTACTTGGAAACGTGAATCCTATCTTGTAACCAGCCCTAAAACGCCCGTTTTCAAACTGGTGTTGGAATCAGCCACGGTTTTTCTGACCTTTCATTTTTCGTTTCCTTTATTATGATCACTCAGCTGACCGGACTAGAGGTTTAGTTCAAACCCAGTCGCTCTGTCTCTCTCTTAGGGTTATATAACCCTCACACAGTTCACATTTCCTATCTTACTTGACCTTTCATTCGCTTGTTACTCGACCGTTTGTTGGTTTCTGGTAGTTCCGGCCAATTTTATAGAACACCTTATTCAGCTAGAAGAACATTATAGAACTATATTGTTTTTGGCCCGTTCTGCTGACAAGCTTCTGGGGGCCTACACACCTACACAAGCACATGCTTCAGTATGGTTACAGTCTGTGCTGTCTGGACCACGTTACGTCATCCCATCAAAGATAAATTATAAAATTTTGAATCAGTGGCTGAAATCGCTGTAGTTTCTAATTAAATGTATTCTGCACACAAATAAACATTTTGTTTATTTGGATCATTGCTGAAATAATAGAAAGAAATAATATGCTCTTCAGTATAAAAAAGCTACTGAAATAAAAGCTATTCATTATATTAAAAGCTACTGAATGGAAGTTAAATGTAAATAAAGGGACATTTTACAATATTAGTGATGATGGTTGATAATATAATTATGTTGAGGTTCCATTGCAGGTAATTTGCAGGCGATGAGTTCAGCTATTCATAACTTGCTCTTTTGAAGGCTCTTAGCAGAAGAGGTCGAAGCGCAAATTGGTGTAATGCGTTAATTTTCTTCTTGTCCTTCCCTTTGTCAACTAACTAGTAAATGGAAGGCTGTCTCCTCGGTCTCAGGATGTACCAAGCCGATATAGGGGCAATACTCTGTATTTGGGCTGAACAGGGCATATCAGCAAGAAGTGAGACCGAGTGTTGGGGGACCTTCAGATTGAAAACGATTCAGATTACAAACGATCTCGACGTTTGACAGCTCGAACTTATTGTGCCTGTGGTAGAACTTGATCTTGGCCATATCCATGTTCCTTGTTGCCAATCTGAGCTGTGCTACCAACTACTCACAGTGGACGTTGCTCGCCTTCCCCAGACGTCTCTTGCTACCCAAGCATGTCCCCAGGTCCAGGTCTGCTGAATATCCAGACTTCTGCTGTGGTTCCTGCAGCTGGCGAATATGTTCCATTTGGCCGACTCGAAATGGCTGGTGAGCCCATCCTAAATCACGCTGATACCATCAGCCTGGCAAACACTATTGAGCTTGGTCACCCAGTTTTACTCGATTGAGTTCTTCAGGTTGGAATGGAATGAAATCAGCTCCTGAAGGCATAATTTAGGCCATCTATCTTCAATCATTTTGAGTAGGTACTCAGCAAGAATCCTAGTGCTTGTGCTTGTCCGAGAATGCTGAGTTGTCGGGGGAGTCCTCCACCAAGTATATCCGTAAATGGAGCAGAGTATAACTATGTGCTGCCAGTAGCCAATCTCGCATTTTTAATTACTATAATAGTTTACTATTCGACTAGAACTATAGTAGCTTTTTTATTAACACACATGAGTTTCATGACTCATCCATGGTTCTAGCTACTGTTACTCTCTACTGTAAATCAGACTCGTTGTTCTCGAGATAGTGGTTACAGGACTTTCAACGTTCTTCCTTAGACTATCAACGTTATCCTTTGGTGTATTGCTAGGGATTCACGTGACTCCATCTTCGTTGCTAGCGCAAGGTGTTGGGCAAGGTCTCTCATCTTCTTCATAAAATTCTGTCAAGCTGTTGTTCTGTCATCGTAGAGAATCTTCTTAACATGAAGCACTGGGGTTAGTTCAACTAGGAAACCATGGCCATTGGGGGATCAGATAAAGGTTCAGCATGCGATAATGCATTTTTGAAGTAATGTACTTCAATCACTACGTTATGCACGTACTTGTGTCAAGTTGGCATAAGAAGAAAATATCGAAGTTGGCCATTGGATGTATTATGAATGAAGTTACGTCGTCTTTGTTTGTGATCAGCAACATGTTGAGTGATTGTTACCTCCCTCATTGTTTGGTTTTGATTGTTAACTACAGTAGAGCCCCGATTATCCGAGCTAATGTGGACCAGAGGACCCTCGGATAACCAGAAACTCGGATAACACGGGCAGACAGAGCGGCGAACGAGAGCGTCCCGTGCCGCCATTGAAATCAATGATAGCGTGTGCGTTTTGGGCCGCTGGTCTGTGTTACGGGCGTTACAAAGACATTTTGGGGTTGATACAGTAATAAATAAAGACATAAAATTGAATTAACATATTACTATTACATATGTACGGTACTGTACAGAGTACAAACACTGTCGCCGGGCGCCCGGCATCCATACGCGCCGTCTTAAATATTTTTTTTTGAGCCTCGGTTAAACCGGAACTCGGTTAGTCGGGGCTCGGATAACCGGGGCCCTACTGTACCTACTCAATTCATATTGACTAATGTACAGCAAAACCACCAATATCTAGGTAGGTAGTTGGGTCGTTGGTTGGGGTGGTCTTAAAAATCGGTACCTACCTAATCTTTATCACTAGCAGCCCTGGGCACATTCCCTGGTGCCCAATCCACATCGTTGGATCCTTTGCGTATACCATAACCCTTCCTTTGTGCAGATGATGCAGGATATGTTCCATGGTCAAATTCCCTTCTCTGCGCCTTTAGAGCATTCTAACCTGCATTTTGGGTATTTTCTCCCTGGATCAGATCCAAAGCATTCTTGTGAGATGTCGTTCTGGTGGAAATTACTCCTGTGTTATCAGTTACTTGTTGCAATAACAGTTCCAAATATCTGTACCTAATAACTGTTCTCAGTGCCCACCGTTCCACAATATTATTCACATTCCTTCATGTTTTACACCTATTTGATTTCATACTCGAGGTAGCTAGTTGGTAAAGCGAGATATTATTTTTAATATATTTACAAATGGGTAAATTTTATTGTTATGGTGGTCAGGTAACGTTTCATTTCATGCCTTTATTCATTCATAATGTAGGAATAAATAATTACCTTACCACCAAGTACTGCACCATATTTACCAGCTCACCCATATTGCAGTTCATGCCTAAGAATTGTGGTTGCCGTCTTCCATCCTTTAGCTATTTGTAGAATTTCCATGTGACAAAGGGAGTTGTTTTGATCACTGTGAAAGGAACAAGGGGTGTGCCGGTTTCCCTCGTCCCGTCCACCTGGTTTGTCGTCATTGGGGAACTGGCGCTCACCCTTACGCACTGGTTCCAATGAAAGCGGCAGGCGTTTTTACTAAAGCAAGCTCAGTTTCAAACAAACCACGCAAGGCCCGAAATATATCTGAGGTCTCAACCTATCCAAATCATTGAAAAATTGTTTATTGTAGTTTGATTAATGGCGTTGAGGAAATGTATGTATCCAGGTTAAAAAGTAAGCATTTGTGTGTGAGAAGGGGGGGGGGGGCACAGTTCTATATCAAATTATATCAGATAGTATGTATGTAATAACAATATTCAGACTTTCTATACAATGCTCACTCACGTCACTTGGCTCGTCCAGTCAAACTAGTTCTAATCTTCCGTGGGCCACCAACAAACTACCCTTCAAACTGAGCTAAAACGAATCTAGGAAGTTGAGTCAGAGGAAAAAGTCACGGAAAAACGCGGAAAATTATTCGAAGACGGTTCATTATTTGCTGTATAGGTAACCCTTCAATCCAGGTGGCTGTTCTATATGCGATTCCCCTGAAATGCCCATTGATTTTTTCTTGTTGGTCGACACTTAGTACCTAGATAGTGAATTTTGCACTACAAGGTATTAATCTGTGTTGAAATATAAACAGAAAGTATTTTAATTTCCTGATTATTCGCCTCTTCAGTATGTGAGGTTGTCAAATATCCTTCACTTATTAATTTTTACCGCTTGTTCTGATATTTGAATTTAATTCAAAGTTGACAGTTATTTTTAGTATATACCTATTCTATCGATGTTCTGTTGGTCCAAGTCGCTTATTCTGAATAGTGTTGATCCAGTAATTGAGAGCAGTGCATCCTTGTCTTTTCCCACGAGGGTTACGATTGTGTTCTTAACAGTCTCTTGTGAAATTTCCTTGTGTAGGCATTTTTTATTTTTGATCTCAGAATCGAATTTAGGGCCCTTGAACCCCCCCCCCCCCCCGCCAATTATCATCTCATAACTCCGCGTAACTTTGGCAACAAACCGATAGAAAGAAAACGAAATGACGTCCTAAGTGGATGGCGCTGAGGGTTCCCACCAGGTGGACGTGGCGGTGAGGACCCCCCCAGGAGGACCTATGGCGTCATTTCGCCTTCTTTCCACGGTTTATCGCCCACTTTCGGTAATCGGATACCCGGTGAGTGCTTTTCGGAAAGCACTCACCGAGATTTTTTACTTAAGAAAATAGAATAAAATAGGTGAAATTTCCCATTCCCTTAGTTCAAGCACCCTTTCAGGAAACTGCATGTCGAGGATCTATCCCCAATCTTGCTTTCGTTTCAGCCCATAACATCGGGTGAATGACTGTACAGGATGCCCGAGTGTGGCAGTGCACTTTTCCAGAATATTTTAGAGATCTTTATGGAAAGAGTTGTTCAGCGTTCATCCCTCGAGGTCACATATCCCGGAGACATTTGTATAAATTATTACAGTTCTGCCTCAAACGTTTTCTACCTGCCAATAATTGTGTTGTGCATTATTAAAAATTTTAAAAAAGTGTCCTCCATGAAATGTTGTCTTCTGTTTATAAATATATTTTGCTTCCTCACTACCGAATGTAGGGAAGCCTTGGATTCGTGATTGAGTAAAAAAATGTTTGTCCTCCATTATTTAAATTTTCACTACCATTTTGCGTTTCAGACATCAAGGAATATTTTTGGTTCCGTGTCTGTCTGTGGTAATTCGTTGTAACGCCCATAACTACCCGAAATAATGTTCGAAATCTGCTGAAATTTGGAGTTTAAGTGCTGGTTGGGTCACAGATGGTCCCATACAAAAATCATTGAAAAAGTACTGTAACATTCGTCTGCGCATGCGTGAACATTAAATGTTGGATGTTACCTTGCAATGCTTCTAACTACGCGAAAAATAGTCGTAGAGAGCTGAAATTTTGAGAGTGCACGCGGGTTGGATCACAGATGGTTCTGTATCAAAACGAGCCTACCCAACTGTTCTATACGTTCATGTGATTCAGTTGAGGAAGCTGTACTGCCTACTCGAATTGGCAGACGTTTTTCCGTAGTAATATAATACCAAACCTACGTGTTCACAGCCAAGAGTCTCACAAGCCAAGCAACTATGGCCGTCCACCGACGCCTGTTGAGAAAAAGCCTTCTCCGCCCGGGAGGAGCGGCCAAAGAACAGGAAACGGTAGCAGTGCCGGTCAGTACTCTGCCTTACCAATCTTGATATCACTGTATTTGTTTATAATACCGCCTGTCTCTGAACAACCAACTGTTACGGTGCCATTTCATTATAACAGGGAGCGGACGTTCCCTTGGAGGAGGTGCAATCGCCAAGCATTCTCCACTTCCGTCGTCGCCGTCGTACCCAACGAGAAGTCCTCACGCTCCTTTGAATCATCATAAATCACCTCCACAAGTCCAGATTACTGCTTCCAGGTGAGTCCCTTTGAATTTGCTTTGGCCAAGCCATTTATTCATCTCAATAATATTCTTTCGTTATCGCTAATACTTAAGTTATACAGCTACGTAGGCCTAATTTTTTTGATGCCGACTTTTTCCTTCTTCAGCCCAACTCCTGCAGGGAGCCTGCCAATA
Source organism: Leptopterna dolabrata (assembly GCA_954871275.1). Lineage (NCBI taxonomy): Eukaryota > Metazoa > Arthropoda > Insecta > Hemiptera > Miridae > Leptopterna > Leptopterna dolabrata. The sequence continues at coordinate 20,998,138 of OX940976.1, forward strand.
CTAGATGATCTGAATGACAACTCTTCCAGTAGTTTCGATATTGCATCCACATTGAACCTTCCAGAGATAAAGACCTCACCAGATTTCTCAGGAATTCATCTTAATGAAGATGTAAGTAGGCTAAATAAGTTGTAAACAGGGTCGAAAATCATTTGTTAGGCTGATGACAGTGTGTGTTCTTATACATGTAACAACGAGTATTCATTCTGCTAAATAATCATTTAGGTGCCTACATGTACTTATACCAGCCTAATTAACGTTAATTGTTGAACAATTTGAGCAGGATGGGGCTCCAGAGGTGGGAATTCTCAGTGATTCATCGTCCAGTTCCAGCAGCGATTCCAATTCTTCTGATAGTGACAGTGACTCAGAAAAACCTCCTCCCAAAGCCATCAATGGTGAGTCCAAAACGTCAATTCAGGTCTCGTCTCTAACTTGGCGCTGCTGGCCACCTTTCAGTTTCCCATGGAACAGTACCTTTCCTGTATGAATTCGATCCGATTTAAGTTATAGCTTAAGCTTATCTGCTTTTTTCTTAAAAATTTCACTGGTGCTTGATGGTGGTGGATTGATGAATGTAAACCAACATAGAATCAATCGTACGGTGGAAAATGTGACCAAGAACTAATATCTAATTTCAACCCGATGATTTTGAAAAACGCTGCAAATCCCTGCACAACGGTTTATTATTTTGTACAGAATACCCTTCTGTTACAGATCACAGCTCTCCATATATAGATAACCCTTCTATATGATATATGTACTATTCTATACATATTATGTAGATCGCAGACCCTCTGTAGGTTAGTACCTAACCCCGTACTCGTTACTAGGTACCTACCTAAATCACGAGTTAAATGTTGCTAAAATAATTCTGTCGAGGACAGATGGTAACTAAAATGGCAAAAACAAACGCAAATATGAAGTTCTGAAGGGAAATTGTTGATGTGGAATGAAAAAAGTTGCAAACGTACCTTCCAACAAACTCCAGCCCCTTCTACGTAGGTGGTATAATGAACCGGTGTGTAATAATTTACCGTTGTGTAATAATTTAACATTGTGTAATAATTTACCATTTTTAATAATTTACCCATCAATAATACTTCAACGTTTGTTCAAGTTTCACTACCTATCAACAAACTCAAAAGAGATTATTTTTCAAATGAAATAATATCACAGAACAACCAACTCGACTTCATACTCCGTGAATATAATCAGGTGTTCCCTAGCAATGATGATCTCGGGCCAATTCCCGATTGTTAGCGCGTCCCTAGTGATGATATTTGGGCTAAATGTATACAATTTCATTCACCATGCTGTTGAAAAAGCCTGTCGGTGCAAACTTCTGGGCCTTACTGTGAACGAACGGCTGACAATGCTCCGGGTGGTCTTAAAAAACTCCCAAGTTCAAGAACTATTTAAAACCGTAAAAAAAATTCGAGATAACGGCGTCCTGGAGATTTCAACCCCTATTTTTCACCCCTTAGGGATGACTGACATTAATGTCGAGCTTCGAGGACCAACTAGACCCCAAATGGGGCCTATAAACCGAATTTCATCAATTTCGGTTCATGGTAACTAAGAAAAGTGCGAAGTACGGCGTACGGCAGACGGACAGAAATTTTTGTATTGCAATTTCGGATTCTACATACCTTGAAACGGAAACCATCAAATTTTGAGGGGGGTTAAACTTTTTTTTTTTTCATGCTCGATTCCAAAGGTTCATTATTGAAAATAATAAACCAAAAATTGATAATTTTTTTTCTCAAATTCGAGCTTGATGCACGGCAGGCTGTTTTCAGTGCCTTCATCACTAGAGTAGCGCGATCGATAAGTTGAGTGAGCTACATTTTCACTCAGATCAAGTGTGTTGCATCGATTTTAGGAGTGGGGAGGTTAGCATCCTCGTATATGGGCCCCACATGTATTTCATCAAAATCGGATTGTAGCGTTCGTCTGCGCATGCTCATACATGAAACCCTTACCATACGACTTTGGCAATGAACAATCGATTTTGATTTAAATCACAGGGGTTGTTGGACTAGGCACTTAGTTGATCCCTTATAAATTTCACCTATATATGGAAAAGGTCATCTGTAGTCATTGATATGGGTAAGATAGCTGCTAATATGGTTGTTCTGATACCTACTCTATGGCTTAGACTTAGAGGAATAAACATCCACCTTTTTGCTTTCGAGACTGTCAAGCGGAAACTTTCATTTCACTTCTAAAAGGATTTTTTGTTTGTTTTGGTCTCTATAGTCAACATTTCTCCTGGCGTTTCACGTTGTAGAGCATTCTGAACAAATTTGGATCACTGCCTTTCTGTTTGTTTGCCCGCAAATCCTTTCCACACGCGTAACTTCCTCAATTCGATTCCGATTTTGCTGAAATTTTCAGGGATCATGTGGGTTGGGGCATAGATGGTTCCATAATTACGAATTTTAGAGCAGTCGGATCAGTGGTATGCCCTCTGCGCTTGCGCTAACGCGAAATCCGAGGTACTCAGTTTTTTGCGAACTAAGGGCCATGTTTTTCTCAAATTCGGCAGGAAGTTAGGGTGTAGCTCCTATATGGTCCCCATGAATTTCATCGCGATAGGTAATCGTAGGTGATTGGTGTGGCCACTGCATGTGCGAAAACGCGAAAACTGATGAACCTACTCATTGCTGACGAACCTATGACCCGGTTCTAAAGAAATTTTCAGGAATCATGCATTTCGGGCCCTAAACGGTTGTTTATGAATTTTATCACGATCGGACAATTGGTACAGCCACTGCGCATGCAAACACCTAATCAGAGATAATCCACCACCAACCAACTTCGGTCAAATTCGGCGGGTAGTTAAGGTGTGGCTTCCAGATGGTCCCCTATGAATTTCATCGCGACGAGAAGATTGGTATGGTCACTCCGCATGAGCAAACCAAATCCGAGGTACCGATTTGCCCCCACACGAATCAAAGCTGCCAATTCGCTCAAATTGGTGGGTAGTTGGGGTCTCTCAGAAATGAATGAATTTCAGGTACTTATCCTGCCGCAAGGCCCGAGCGCCTCCTGAGCCTCTACCCCCCCCCCCCCCCGTCATATCCCTCATCCAGCCGCAAGATCTATTGATAAAAACATGCATTTCCATTCATCAGAAATATTTTTTGACTATAAATGTGAACAACTTAAAAGTCAAATGTTTCGCTCAGAGGGGAATACAACACCAGTCACGGCTAACATGTTTTCGAAAATCTCTTCTTCCTTTCACTGGCTTCTCCACATGAACTCTGCTAGGCAAAAGTCAAGATTTTGAAGAGCTGTCCCGCGTTGTCCCTTATTCCGCCATTTAGCTGTTCCCTTTATTGACTTTAGCTGGCTTCGTTATAACACAGAACACAGTTCAAGAGATAGAACACAAGAGATAATAAGAGATAAGACTCAACGTTGACAAAAGCCTTTTTGTTGCGGCCGTGTAAGGGATGTGGGTCGAGGCTCAGGCAGCGCTCGGGCCTTGTGGCCGGATAAGTACCGATTTCATAACAATCGCATGAATCGTAGTCACTGCGCATGCGTGAATTATCTTTACAATTTCCCCTCCTTTGAGCTTGTGGGAGAAGGATTTGTGTGTTTGTGATCTATACGATCATGTTATAGATAAGAGGAAGTTGAGTGCCATTGAACTTGGTACCTAGTTGTTTTTTTCCCCATGATTATCACGTGTCAGCTCGGTAAGTACGTTTGTTTCTATACAATCTAAACTAATTTTCTGTTGCCAGGTCACATCAACGGGAAAAGTTCCCCTGCACTCCAATCCATGCCTGAGCACTTACTCAATGAAGATCTCCAGCTCTCTGAGTCTGGATCTGACTCGGACTGAACTCTGTCTCTCTTATCTATATATTGTAACTGTCGTGTACATAACAAATGATTTATGAAGGGTTCCTTTGAAAAGGCTTTCATCAATTTCATTTCAATTCGGTCCAATCTTACATTTAATCACTTGCATTTCTTCGTTGTTAAATAATCCATCCCATTTCCCTCAGACCTTCAGGATTGTATTAAAAAAAAAAAAGTCAACAGTGGTTTCTTAAGTGCTCAAACAAGTCCATTTTTATCTAGCCATAAAATGTCCCCCACGCTCATTACTATTTCTTGGCTCTGAACGTTTTCAGCCCTACTTACGTTTTAAGGTGCTAATGACGCTACTCCCAATCGCATTTATCCTTATTGAAAAGGTGGCCTGTCGTGAAGAGATTGTGCATCTGTTACCTATAGTTCGAATATTATAAGCCTTTAATATCCACGCACCTCAGCAGTATTGTTTTTGTAAGCCAACACATACCATCACTTCCTTATGGAGAAACAATAAATTTGTCTTTACTGGCTGATTGTAATGGAACGATCCCGTTTCTAGTGTAATTACACCGTATTCCGGCTAAACCCCGTATTTGTTGCTGTTAGACGTTAGACTTTCGAGCACGAAAACCATTTGCATCCATCTTACCATAATTTTCTACGATTGTCTCAACATCGAATCCGAATCGTGTGCTCTTTGGGTTTATTTTTTCATTGAGTGCCTTTTACACGCTGTACTTAATAGTTGTGAGTAATGAATGAATTTTTTCGTACCTGAATCATATTTCGATGATCAATTTGATTTCAATCTGCAGCTTATGCACCTGTTTTAGAAATGAATCAATTATTACTGCGAATGAAAGCACAGCTGCGTTCGTGTGTGAACATAGTGTGGTGGAGTTTGGTTCTGCAAGGTTTCATCGGAAGTAGGATGAGATTGTTTCGGAGCTTGGTCACTATAGGCTGCAGCTGAGGGCACAGCCAGCCTACTAAAAGGTACTATTTACTCATGGTACTAGTCTTGTGATATCAGTCGTTGGGTTGGTTTTGGAAACGAGGTGAGGCTTGCATTTCAACATCATCTAGCGGTAACTTTATGAACAAACTTTCAATGTTTTGCAGGATAAACCAAAGCAATGTGTTGTACACTTCTCCAAGAAATCCAGTAAATGATCATGTTTCGTACTGGAGCCTTCAAATCCTCCAAGGAAATGCATGTATCACCTCGATTCCGACTGAGCCTGTCTCCAACTATCAATTTGCATTGGCCACTGTCCAAATTCAAAGGTGTCTCCTGCCCAAGGCCCTGTGACATCATAAACACAGTAGAATACGGAGCCGTGTTCATACCCCTATATGAATGAAAACAACCATGAGCAAATGATGGAATGAAAAAATATAAGGAATATTTAATTGATTTCAATGTATTATAGGAACATGAAATTTTCAAAATTCAAGATAATGATAAAACTTATTCAAACTTGAACTTTCCTTTCAACTTTTGAAAGTGTACCTACTAAATGAGTTCTATGATAAAATCAAACTCATGAAGACGATTTCTACCCAAATTTGATTGTAAATCCCCCCCCCCCCCCCCCCAAAATTAGTTCCTGCAGTGTGCATCATTCAGACAAAATTTATGGCAATGGCGCCAGTTATTGGTCACTCGAGGTGTTTTGTTCTCTTCCTATACCATAATTCGTTTCTCCTCGGGTTTTTAGGGCTCGCATATTTCAACAAAATTTCAAATACAGCGTCTTATCATATGTGAAGAAGCTAATTTTTGCCAGCACCGTGTTTTTCACAGAGAAAATGTATGTAGGTAATGCAGTTTTGTAAAATCTAGAAGGTCGACTGTAAGTATTCCAGGTTACTGTGAGGTCCCTTGTAACCGTCCACAAACGCAGCCTTCACCAGTGGGTGATCAATGACTGGATGCCCTTTTGTATTTTATTGTTGCGAAACCGGTCGATCTTTGTCTGGAAAGTCCAGTACATTTAACCTGTACAATGTTCCCGGTTCTGCCCATTTTCCAAAACTACAGGTCCGGACGGTCCAATGATTATTTATTTGTTCACCAGTCATTCACCGGTATAAATATTTATTGTTAAACGGCTATAGTTACCATTATTTCCATCTTCCAACGCAATTTTATTGATGTAGTCCACCTGCGCTTGTACGAATTGTATTACTCTTTCTAGCTTCTATTACGTCAATTATGTTTGCAATAGTGGATAATTAACGCTGATGTCGATTATGGTGTAAGCTGAAGATATCTCTTTCGTTTAATATTTATTATATCTATCTCAACGGCTTTGATTTTCGATCGCTCGATACTGATTTAAAATGCCTGCTGTTGTTCAGTTGTGAAAATGTAGTTACAAATTGATGGAGAAGTGTGATGGGGAAACTGCCAAAAACTGTTTGGTTTTCGTATGGGTGCGTTTCAGTTGTTTATTCGGCATGAATATTGTTGAAATGTAAACAACTTCTTTAGTGGAGTTAGATTTATTTGAATTGCTCCCTTCAAGCACTCGAAAGGGGGATTTGTCCTCGAGGCTTCGGAGAGCTAATAACCAAGATATTCCGTCATCTTTACACGTTCATCCGTGGAAACGCTGATACGAGAAGACGGACCAACGAGCTTGAAGCATTCTCTTCCCATGACGTGTAGTTCTTCATGTAGGTACATGGGGAGAGCTAATAGACTGTTCTTCCAGTCATCTTTACACGTTCAACCGTGGGACTGGTACGCCAAGATGATTTGGGAAGACGGACCAATGAGCTTCAAGCATTCTCTACACGTATACGCATAGTTCTTCCCGTGTACGTGAAGAACTACACGTTATGGGAAGAGAATGCTTCAAGCTCATTGGTCCGTCTTCCCGTATCAGCGTTTCCACGGTTGAACTTGTAAAGATGACGGGAAATGACATGGGAAGAAATACGCGTATACCTACGTCTAGAGAGTGCTTGAAGCTCATTGGCCGGTCTTCCCGTATCATCTTGGCGTATCACTCCCACGGTTGAACGTATAAAGATCACGGGAAGAACAAAAACAGTCTAATGTGTTCCAGACAGTGGAAATCTTATTCAGTCACTGTCGAGTGGTGGTCTATGCCCCACCTAACCAACGTAAGGAACGAGTATGTTTCATCTGTTTGGGACTGATATGCACAAATGAGAGAGTGTGGAATCTCGAACTGATTGTGAGTAAAGACAACTTCCGCCTATTCTTAATCATCCCTTCACTTTTAAATTCCTTCATTACCTGGACCTTAAAGAAGGGATTACATTTTTATTAGGGAATCACGATGTTTATCAAAAACAAATTCTTGTGTCCATTTCCAAGTGCCCTTGTATAGATTTAATCATATTTTAACCCCTGTTAATGAGGAGATGAATTTGTAAGTGTCTAAGTTTGTTGTGTACGCTATGAGTCATAAAAGAAATGAAGTAATTAATAAAAACTTCTTTAATACTTGAGCATGATAAATCGGACTTCTTACTAGCCCTATCACCTAATCAAAAGGTGCGTCCACACACTCACTGCCCAATGATGTTGTTCGGTACAGTAAAGGGACCATCGGCAAAGCCAAAAACTGTGTGTAGACGTAGATGATGGTTTTACTTCCGTGTTCCTATTACGTGTTTTTAACTTCCATGTTACTTTCAAGTACCTACTGTCAAAAACAGGTGTTGGAGAAGACCATGCAATCTTGTTCAGAAGTGCTCAAAACGAGTTTCTAGACGGTTTTCTGCTTATGTGTCTGCATTCCTCAAAGTGCGGTCTTGTTCGGATTGTTGAACTCTTCAATTTGAGATGACAACGAGATTATTAGGTGGAAGAAGTGGAGTAATGACGTTTTCTAATTTTGGTTTATTATTTTCAATAATGAAACATTGGAATCGACCATGAAAAAAAATCCCCCCCCCCCCCACTCCAAATTTGGTGGTTTACGTTTCAAGGTATGTAGAATCCGAAAATTCAATAACATTTCTGTCCTTCCGCCGTACTTTGCACTTTTCTTAGTTACCACTAACCAAAATTAGTGAAATTTTGTTTATAAATCCGCGTTTGGGGTCTAGCTGGTCCTCGAAGCTCGGCGTTCTTCTCAGTCATCTCAGGGGTTGAAATTTCCAGAACGCCGTAGCTCGAAAACTTTCAGTAGAAGGGTACCTAGGAGTTTTTCACGTTTTTAAATTGACCATCAACTAAAGAATTCTTTTGAGACCATCCGGAGACCAGCCATTCGCTTGCACCGAAAAGCTTCGTCAACATGATCGTGAATCAAACGGTATAAATCCGTCCCAGATATCATCGCTACAGGAAGCACCTGATCATAATGACGGATGGCTGTATGAAGTCGAGTTGGTTGTTCCGTGATATTTAATTTGAAAAATGATGGATCTTTTGATAGGTACCTACTTTTGCAACTTGAACAAACGTTGAAGTATTATTGGGTAAATTATTACACAACGGTTTATCATACTATCTGCGTAGACGGGGCATCTGTACAGGTAACTTATTACACAGCGGTGAATAACTACAAATAATGCGATCCAGCTTCGAGGCTGACGTCACGACCACCCTCACTCCCACCTGCGCAGAAAGGTCATTCCTATTTCGAGCCCATCGCATTCGATTTGGCTAACTGACAGCAAAAATGTCAAGAGGGTCCAACACTTTCTAGGTTTACTAGCTAAACTACGGTGTGGCGTCAGGAAGTGCGATTTCTGTGCAAGTACATGCACAGCACCTATGTATATTCTCATGATCGGCCTGCCAGGCCAACACGATTAAAAACATGAAACTCTACATCGGAACTTGATGTGTGTGACACCCCGTTAGGGTAATACAAGTACAACGCAGAGCTTCACGGACCAACTGACCCCAACATACCAAATTTCATTTTTTGGTTCACAGTAACTAAGAAAAGTGAGGTGGATGGACAGAATTTTAATTATCCCATTATGGAACCTACGTAGGTACCTAGAAACACAAATACAAAGAAAGTAAAACCAATTGAAAAAAACAAAAACAGTGAAATAATTGAGTAAATCTGGGAGAAAAAATGCTAGGTGATAATCCTATATTTTTCTCGGTGTTTGGTGATGTTCATAAACCCAAATATATCTAGGCAAGGGCAGCATTATACTGCATCAACAACTTTCAGCTTATCAAGATCAATCTGGTAACCCAACAAGTACAAGACTTTTTTCACACTAAAAATATCAGAACGAGACGTGATAAAAAGAACATTGAGGTGGATTTACACTATATTGTCTTGAAATTGTAGCTATGTACTAAGAAATGGAGGCAGAAAACTATCGTCGATATTTTTTCCAAGATGAGTGTAACGGTAACGAAGAGCCAGTGTTTCATAGCTTGGCAGAAGTTTCATTTTCTTTTCAATATGATAATCGGAATCTACGATTTAAATTTAGTTTTGTGCCCATTCTGTCTTGAGTAGTTCATTAGCAGTGACCCTTCGATTTCCTTGAATGATGAAGCATCGGGGTGCAGCACTGGATATAAACTCGAAAGTGTGGCCAATATTTATTTACAACCACAAATTTACAATTTTATTTAAGAAAAGTTTCAGTACTAACAATATTGAGTAAATTTTGGGAGAGGGAGGGATGGAGCAGGAAATGGTACACAACAATATAATACAACGGAGATGGAGTTAAATGCCAGATCCAAAACAAAAATGAAGAATGACTGACGCGCCTAATGGAATTGTTAACAGGACTAAATTTCCAATAAGGATCTAATGAACTCCCCTTGGAGCCGATGGAATAATCAACTGGAATACTCAGAGCATCTAACAGTAAGTTTGGGGAGGTGAGAGACGGAGGGTGCCGGTGAAATGCTTAGGACGCCTTGGCGAGGGTCTCTGCCTTCTGGACGACTTCCTCGATGGGGCCAACCATGTAGAAGGCGACTTCGGGGAGGTGGTCGTACTCTCCGGCGAGGATGGCCTTGAATCCCTGTGGGCAACCGAACGATACAATTTATGCAGAGCGGGTAGGAAGAGAGTCGAAATCCATGCGCAGAGGGGGACGACTACACGCAGTAGAACCTCCCCTCCCTCCCCCAAGAGGTAACAATAAGCGATGTTGAGTTTGGCAGGTACCAGGGTTGAAAAAAATCACGATTTAAAAAAAAAATCAAATTAATCGGATTTTTTTTCATTTAAATCGGATTTTTTTTATTTAAATATAAAATTTTCATTTTTTTGCAAAGTTTTACTTATTGTAACAATAAAGTAAGCGATGTTGTTCATTGAGGAGATGGCATTAGAAGCATCTTAGAAATATGGAAATTTATAAGGAATAATCTACTGATACACGGAGCAAAGAGATAGTGAAGGAGCAGAATAAAGAAATAAACACGCTTTCAAAAAAACGAAATTTATTAAATTTTGATCGCCTCGAGGTGCGTTCAGAAATTCGTGGAAATCGTTTCCGCCGACCGGTCCCGACTGGTTTACATACTTCATGGAAATACGTGAGCCGAACTTCTTCATATTGTGTTTCTTCATTTTTTCATTTTCCTTCTAAAAGTTCCTTTTGTGTTTAGTTGTCGGATACGATGAAGCTATTCTGCCGATCCCGAACAATTTCTCGTTTTTAGAGAAAATTCACTTTTCCCCCCCGTTTTTTCAACGGTTGATTTAAATCACGATTTTTATTGGCTGATTTAAATCAATTTGATTTAAATCATGCAACCCTGGCAGGTACGTACGTATGATTAACCGGGGGGGGGGGGGGGGGGGGGACGAAATTAGAGGTTGGCGACGTTTACCTGTTTGACCCCCCTAAAACGTCAGAGAAAACATATTTTAGACTATTCAAACCGTATTTCTCTGTAAGTCAACATTCTATACCATATTTGTTGGTCACAGTGCCTGGACACAAAAACATAATACAAAATATTAAACACATGCGATAGATTCAGAATGCCCTGGAACGGAAACCGAACAATTTAAAAAAATTCATATATGTACGTATGTACCTACTAAAAGTTTTGGACTCATTCCCTTCGAAACTTAGCTCATAATCAATACCTGAATTTTCATTAAATCAAACTGCATGTTTCTTCGATGATTAAGCGGAAGTTTAATAAGTGCAACTAATTAATTACGGGTAGGTTCCAACAAACCAACATCTTTTCGGAGTACTTTTGTGACAATGGAGGTGCTCTGAGGGCAGTGAAGATATTGTTTCAAGTTGAAATTATAATAATAGGTTTCTTAACTATTTAGAAATGATTGCATAAGGGGACAAAGTACCTATGTTATCGAGTTAGATCGGGTCGGGCCCCTACCTGACGGTCTATGGTACCAAGGTGTGCTTCTTAGTAATTTTGTGTGGTTCTTATCGTTCTTCATGTAAACAAAACATTCACCATCTATCGGCTCTGGTGGTAAATTTAGGTGATTTTATTATATAATTACGGTTCAAGTAAGCTATCAACAAACCTTGATGGTCTGGTCAAGGGGAACGAGTTTGCCGGGGTGGCCGGTGAAGACCTCAGCGACCTGGAAGGGCTGGGACAGGAACCTCTGGATCTTTCTGGCGCGGGAGACTGTGAGCTTGTCGTCTTCAGACAACTCGTCCATACCCAAGATGGCGATGATATCCTGGAGGGATTTGTAGTCCTGGAAAAGACCGTTCGCGATAGCTGTTATTAGAATGAATGTCAACAAGGGCAGGGAAACGTGATTTAGCTCTTGTCAAGCGTAGCAGAATGCTTGTAGTCGTTTTTGGAAGAAACACTTTTTAGTCCTCCAAAATTCTATCAAAATTTCATCCAAATCTAACAGGAACTTTTGTCTGGGCATGCATACATCTTAAATCTTGTAAAGCCTGCAACTATACAACAGAAAGGTCGTAATGACGCAAATTTCTACAAGACTCCAAAGTTATACAAACCTGGAGGATCTTCTGGACGCCACGGGCAACGTTGTAGTGCTCAGCTCCAATGATATTGGGGTCCATGATACGGGAAGTGGAGTCGAGGGGATCGACGGCGGGGTAGATACCGAGCTCAGCGATGGCTCTGGACAGCACAGTTGTGGCGTCCAAGTGAGCGAATGTGGTGGCAGGGGCGGGATCTGTTAAGTCATCAGCCGGCACATAGATGGCCTGTACGGAGGTGATGGAACCCTTTTTGGTGGTGGTGATTCTCTCCTGCATGGCACCCATGTCAGTGGCCAAGGTGGGTTGGTAACCTACAGCGGAGGGGATACGACCCAGCAGGGCAGACACCTCTGAACCAGCCTGAGTGAAACTGAAACACAATATTCGATCCATCTATAAAGACCTACTCCAAAACCTGCAAAAAATCGATGAGCATAAACAATAAACCTCTTGAAATTGAGCCGGCACCTACGTATAACTTCTTCAATAAACCATATTTTTACTTCACATGCCCAAAATCTACCCATACTGGTTGCAGAAAAATGGGAACGAAACCATGAACCTCATGCTGACCATAGAATATCATTGGGCCCTGAAGGCAGAACCAACGCCAGTTCCAACTCGATCAAAAAGCCTCTTTTCAACACTCAAGCAAGCCTTGACAAGAACTTACCGGAAAATGTTGTCGATGAAGAGCAACACGTCCTGTCCTTCCTGATCTCTGAAATATTCAGCGACAGTGAGACCAGTCAAGGCGACACGGGCCCTGGCGCCTGGGGGTTCGTTCATTTGCCCGTAGACGAGTGCGACCTGCAACAGGACAGTTCACGATAAAACCTCTTTGGAAAAATCCGCTGTTCAACAGTCATATTCGTGGTGTTCGAGACAGAGTACCACAAAACAAGAAACGCAGCAGTCAAGAAACCAATTACACCCTTACTAATGCTGATTTACTTCTCAATGTAAACCCGTAATACGACTGAATCGGGTTATACAGACCTTGGAGGTCTTGTCCTTGAGGGAAATGACACCACCTTCAATCATCTCGTGGTACAAGTCGTTTCCTTCGCGCGTCCTTTCACCGACACCGGCGAAAACGGAGTAACCACCATGGGCCTTGGCCACGTTGTTGATGAGCTCCATGATCAACACAGTCTTGCCGACTCCGGCACCTCCAAAAAGACCGATTTTACCTGAAATGACAGAAAATAAGTATAACTGGGACAGCAAACCGCCAAATGTTAGTCAATGAATTCCTCCTGCAGTATCCTGCTTCAAACTGCGAGAGGATAGCTGAACTCACCTCCCCTGGCGTACGGAGCAAGGAGATCGACGACCTTGATACCAGTGACCAGGATTTCCTGTTCGACAGACATGTCGACGAACTCGGGGGCGTCGGCGTGGATGGCAGCCCTCTTGTCCGTTTGAATGGGTCCCCTCTCATCAATGGGTTCACCTGCACAACACGGAAATAATCACCGAGTGACATCGAAGTCGGATCAGTAATACAACAAGGATGAATAGAGCTGTCTCCTGTTGCTTGGCAGCGTTTTGTCAGAAATAGATCTTTGTAACGTACCGATGACGTTCATGATCCTTCCCAGAGTTTCGACCCCGACAGGGATCCTGATTGGGTATCCAGAATCCAACACACCCTGGCCTCTGACGAGTCCTTCAGTACCGTCCATGGCGATGGTACGAACCGTGTTCTCTCCTACAAACGTACAATAAGAAATGTAATGTAAGTTGAATTTTACTCTTAGGTTATTTGAAGCTGTGAGTTGTACGTAGATGAAGGGAAAGTACCCAAGTGCTGAGCCACTTCGAGGACGAGACGTGGTGTCCTGTTCTGAACCTCGAGGGCGTTAAGGATGGGAGGGAGTTCATCCTCGAAGTGGACGTCTACGACGGCACCGATCACAGCAACAACTTTCCCTTGGACCTGGCCAGCGGCGGCTTTGGGTTTGGCAGCAGTCGCGTACGCTACACAATGAATACAAAATAATGTATATGTAGCGGCCGGAATCTAGAGTTCTTGCAATCAAAAAGCGAATAATGGACCAACAGCAAGAATAAACCACGGCACACAAGAGTGCCAGCTGGGGGCGAGTCAATCAGGGCAGTGACAGACAACCTGAAACACATGGACCCCTACCACATAGAACTTCATGGAAAATCACAATAAAGCATTAAAAAAAATCTGTCAATTTCGAAATTTTGTCCCGAAATTCCTACACGATTACCGAATATGGCATACAATGGTGACTACTTTTACAAGAAACAAACGTCACTAACAAGTGAGTGATCTGAAGTAGCAAAAAAATTTGGGTTTTTGTGGGTCAGAAATGGCTTAAAATACTTATTTAGACAAAAGACAAAAATAACCAAAAACTTCTATTAAACAACCAAAAATGTTATACGCTGGTAATTCGAAAATTCGCTCGTAGTCATGTTGCATGACCTTTTCTATGTAGGGTGAATACCTTCCGCATAACGTTAAGGGTTCTCTCATCAGTTCCAAAATTTGGCATAACATGAAAATCAGTGTATCCACGACTCACTCTGCACTGCGTGCTTAGTGGTGGTATTCATAATCCAAGTAAAGTATCTCCCAAGGATAGTGAAACTGAGTGTCTAGGCTCAGGTCAATGACCTTGTAGGTAGGTCCTATATAGACATCAATTTCATTCAAGTAGGTACCTATGTTCTCAATGATCATATATTATATTATCAACCTCTATGTTCTGTCGGGCAAGCTGTATTAAAATAAGAGCTTATATAGGCCCTACCAAATAGGCAGATATTCATCACTACCTGAGAGGGCTTTCGGATAATTTTCATTATCACTGAAGTGATCTTCCATTCGGTGAGGACAAAATTCTTCCAGGAAACTGAAATTAATTCTTCGCAGAGAAAAATGGCGTTCGAAAAAGGTAGGTACCTAGGGCTGGTTCGAATAAGAGAGGTCACCACAGTGAACAGGGGAGGGGGGGAGACAATAATAGTTTTGTGATAAGAAAAATCCAACCACTCCCCCAGGGTCATTGTAGGATACATAATGGATTGATTTTGATGCTGATTTTCGAAGGGTTTACATAGAAGGGACGATTTTTTTTTGGTTCCCCACGTTAATAAAATGATGACGTCACCTTAAAATAAAATAGAATAAAAGCACGTAGAAAGGCCGACTCAGTACCTGAGAGTACCTCAGTACCTGTATAGTATCGTTAGAATTATGAGGGGAAATAAAAACTGAAGTACATTTTTAGAAGACTGATAAGGGAGGTCGATGAGACGGTCAGCAAAATGGCAATGCGGTAGAAAAATGGGAGGGGGTTCAGAAAACCGACCATACAGGGAGAAGAGTCCGCTTTCGGAAATCATTGGAGTCTAGGACAATTTAGTAGTTCATATTCTTGACAGCAGTAGAGTTTTTAGTAGTTTTGATACGTAATTTGATAGTAATTAGCGAGAAATGAGTCGGTGAAAAAAGATGGAGGGCAGAGGAGACACCCATTCAGGGCCCAGAGGAGATCGATTTTGACTAGTCAAAAATGAAAAATTCGGGTAAATTTGGTACTTACACGTAGCTGAGAGGGCACCGAGGGATCGGAGAGCTTCATTTTGAAGAAGTTGAGGATTTACGGCATTTTTGCCTAATCTCAAAGCCCCTGAGGCAGCCCTTCCTACCGCGTTCAACATGGTGGACCTGGGAAGTGGAGAAGTGAAAAGATATCACGTGACGTCCCCAGGACGGCCTCCCTTCCACATCGAGTCTGCGCACACGCCTCGGTTCGATCATTCCCCGATAAATCTCTTCTCGATGCTATAGAATCTCGGAACAAAATTCTTTTTTAAAATTTATTTATTTAAAAAAAATTCATGTCTAAATCTTTTCTCTAAATCCAGAGAAAACCAATACCTAGCGTTGGTCTGAAGTTCTCTCTACTTTAGGAAATGGGAGACCTGAAATTTGAGTAATTTGA
The DNA here is from genome assembly GCA_954871275.1 of Leptopterna dolabrata. Taxonomy (NCBI): domain Eukaryota; kingdom Metazoa; phylum Arthropoda; class Insecta; order Hemiptera; family Miridae; genus Leptopterna; species Leptopterna dolabrata. The sequence continues at coordinate 21,013,893 of OX940976.1, forward strand.
CATCACCTGAAAATTACCAAAAATTTTCTGTTCACACAGCGGTACAATACATAAATATTAATGTGCCAATACCTACCTCCCACACTTCCCCTTGTTCTCCTTCACTTCACCCCACAGCAGCACAATACTTAGCCAAAGCGTAACCCATAAGAGTATCCTATGAATAACTATAATAATAATTAAGCTGGGAATAATAATGGCTTTAATGTGTTAGAGGCCATGAGGGCCCATGGCATACAGCAAATGACATTTCAACGTTCCAACATTTCAACCAGAGTCAGAGCCATCTCTTTAAAGGCATCATCCTTCGCCAGGAACAGGCACTTCTTTACAGATTACTACCGCAACTGATCTATATGCATAGAGATTGCATTTTTCCACCAGCTGTAATGTACCTATATCAATCTATCATGGCTCTGCGGCCCCGACGGGAAGAAGAAGAAGAAGAAACTGGAAGAAGGATTCATCCATTCCGTTTTCCACAATTTCCAGTTTTCCGTATACATTTTTCCGTTTCCATTTGCCAGTTCCACCACCACCACCAACCCACATTACCCATCAACCACCATTTACTTCTACTCTACATTTCATAGGTGTTTCTGCATGCGTATCTGTGCTTATCACAATTTTCTGTCCAACATAATTTGTTTCTAGAATGAAACGTTCAATCTAGTGGAGTTCCTTTGTTTTTATCAATATTTTGAGTTCAAGCAAATACCCCCTGCCGTCATTTCACTGTTATAAAGTGGATTTTCGGTTTTTCGGCTATCTTCCATTCAGTCTTTGTTCTCAACTTACCCGGTAAGTACTGAACGCTGTATGTCAAAGTCAATGACGGCTGGCTTCTATCCCCACAGAAAACTAATAACCATTAAGAAGCAGCATAAACTTGAAACATCGTCATGGGCATTTTGAAAGCTCTGCTCATCTGTGCTCTCACAGTGTCAGTTTGTGGGATCCATCAGAAGAAAAAACTCCGCGATGCAATTATTATGCCAGTCTCTTTTGCATCTCGTGATGGAAGGCCTGAATGCGCATTGGTCAAATCTTTGGAGAATACCGTTCCGAAGTCTTGTTCAGTGGATTTACCTCATCATCTGTCATCCTCGTTTTTCGAAACTAGGGAAGTTTTATTGTGTTTCGGTGTTTACGACACCTATTATCAGTTGTGTAAGCACAATAATACCCTATCCAACATCAGTGAGGGGAAATATGAAGTCCAGGGGTTTTGCGAACGAGCCAAGACGGCGTTTGTTCAGTATTCTAAATTTGAACATGATGATACGGTTATCAAGGTCTGGGTTCCCCCCCTCAAGAACAGCTTTTCTAACGCTGACAACTGCACGAGTCTCTGCATTTTCAATAATACTGAAATCGACCCTCGCTGCTCAATGATTGTCAGAGCCCTAGAGATCTATCCTGAGGTGAAGAAAAATGCCGGTTCCACCAAAAGTGATGAAGCGCATACTGCTGCCCTGAGTAAGTAAATACATAATACCAGGTTTTGCATAATTATATACAGTTTTTACTCCAAGTTGTAGATTTGCCATACCTATCTATATGATTCTAAATTATTATCCAAATCAATGAATTGGCGATTAATTACGTTTCTCTGTCACAGTTATAAGTTTATCTATGTGTTATGTTCTGCAGGTCCAAACAAAAACGATAATCCTGCTATGGATCCTATTACTGAAACCAAGACGTCCAGCAATGTGGAGGTAGTTGAGCCTGGTTTGGACAGTCCGAAGGTCTCCCTGCCCAAAGCAGCCACCCCTGCCAGTAATCAGACAGTACGTCCAGCCGAGCAATTACCAGAGCAGCCTAAGCCAGTTCAGGCTCTTGTGGACTCTAAAACACCGGAAGCGGAGGCGGTAGATATTGAGAAGATAGTTGAAGAAGATGAGCAACAGACCAATCAAAACACCGAGGAAGAAGACCCACTCCAACAAAATGGGGAAATGAGTGATCCTCCTCTACCTGGCTCTGAATCGAAGCCATCCAAAGATGCCGGAGGTAAGCATAGAACACTTGTAACTTACTGCCGTAACTTCGTACTGCTGCGACTTTTATTCCAACGCCCCGTATCATTTCATTGATAGAGCACACTACAGGGCTGATCACTCGTTTGGCGATTTCCTCCGTCACAGGAATGATCGTTAGGCTGTGGGGAGTAGTGTGGACCGAGCCACCCCTCTGTGCCAAAACGTCATTGTCTTGCCGCCTGTGATTCACACGTTTTCTTTATTGGTTTGCAGCCAGTATTTGTTTTTGTAACGGTATAATTGTAAACTGTGTGACAAAAAAGAGTGGGACAAAGAACGACTTGTACAGAAGTACTCACAGCATCTACTTCAATAAACTCCGAAAAAAAGTTGCATGAGAAGATTGATAGGTATATGACTAACCAGCATCACTTCAATCAATACCTCCACATTCGCTTGGCTTATTTCGGGGACGACCTCACAAATATGGTATGCTTTGGTATTTTAAAACAGATACTGCATGCTTGAGAAGGAGTCAACAGTGGCCAAGCGAGAATAAAAAGGTTAATTAGAGAGTTTCAAACAGGGATTCCTCGTTGGAACGTAGAGCAGTATCTTGCTATTTTCGTGCAATATTTTGCAACAAAAACTCTGTCGCATTCACTTTCATTAAGTTTTTGTACAGTCCGCTGACATTTCGGAACTGCAAGTTAGCCATACAGCCAGACAGCCGTGTCAAATTCACCTTTTTACATGCTCGTGTACCAGTAAAAGGGAAGGGCTGTTCATATGGTTGGTAAATTGAACAGACCACTTTTTTACACCTAGATATGTTGTTTATTATTATTTATTGCACCAGTCATACTTACTGTCCATTTTATCTAGAACTCGTTCATGCAAAGAACATAATTATGGGCGAAACTGTAAAACAGGTGAAAGATGTTGTTGATCAATTACAATACCTATCTTCTTTTCTTTGAACATTCGCCGCAAATAATATAACAAGGGGGAAATTGCATGGGTCGGAATTCACCATTTTTGACTTGAAAATCGGATACCCCCACTCTTGCATAACACTACGTGCCAATTTATAGCTCAATATTCGCTCGGGTAAGGCGTGACAAGGCTGGAAATAGAGGCGTGTGACGTCATGAAACCCCCAAACTGGATTGGTGGGTGAGTATTGCACCTCTTTGGGGAGCTCTCATCACGATCTTTCTGATACAGTAATAAACGCTGGGCAATTTTCGTGTCTTATAATTCTCTCTTTTTGCCAAATTCTGTTCAGTAACGGGAATTAACAGTGAGCCCTCTTTCACACGGGGAGCCGCACGGCTCGTGGCTCGCAATCGTTTTCCGCTCTTGACTCCCACCTTTCACATTTGAGAGCCTTTTGCTCTCGAGCGCTCAGTCACTAGTTCCGCCCAGTTGAAGAAGCATGGATCCCATGCGTACTTTGGCCATTTACCTTCTTCATCTTCGACGCCGAAAACGCCGAAGTACCTGAAAGTGTTGTGTCCATCCTATCAACCACCGGCGGGATGAAGCAGGAGTTTTCACCACACTTTATCAACAACTTCGACAGGATGGCCACAAATTTCGATTACACACGGAATTAATTAACATTTCCACGTCTACATCCATATTTGAAATAAAAAAAAAACCACAGTCATGCAGCATGGCTATAAGAGCGAATTTTCGAAGAAATAACCACGTTCCTTAATCTTCAAAGTGCTCCAGTTTGAGAACGGAATGAGATATCGCAAATCTGATTTCACCATCGTGTTCAGCGTACAAAAACCTTTAAAATGAGGTGTCACTTGTCAGACTGTTTCATTTTGGGAATTTATGGGTAATTTTCCCCCCCTAAAACTCCCCAAAACTCCCCCTTAGAGTGACCCGATTCTGCCCATCTACGAACTTAGCCTGTCGATTGCCAAGACAGATTTTTCGTGCAAATTTGAACTTTTTATCTCAATTCTTTCGAGAGTTATCGTCTGGAATGACACATACATATATAAATATATATATAAATATATATATAAATATATAAATATATATATATATACATATAATTTTTGGTGTCTTTCGGCAGTGAATTCAGGATGGTCTGAAACGGATTTTGGTATAAAAATCTTTCGGAAATTCGAGTTTTAAAAATTTTGGACCGAGAACAATAGCTTCCTTTTCTTCGAAAATTCGCTAATAAAGCAAGAAAGAATTTTGACGTGACGAGAATCCTTCGATTGATATCAATATACTGAGGAGCGAGAGCCGTTTTCGCCCTTCGTGTGAATACCCGTATCCTCCCCTTTGAATTTCATGGAAGAGCCGGAGGCGCGTGGCTCGAAGTGCAGAGCCGTGATCACTCGCGGCTCGCGAGCCCTAAAAGCTCTCGCTCCCCATGTGAAAGCTTCATTGCACTCAATGCATTTCAGTCTCACGAGCCTTCCTCCACATAATGAGGTGTTCATGTCGGACAGTCTAGGCAGAAAAGAGTGAAATCTGAATTTCTGAGTTCAGGTTAATTGCCATGTAGTTAAACTCAAATTCCGCATACAGTTCTGTTGCATAACTTTAAACAGTGTACAGAACCAACAGTGGGTGGATGGAACCACAAATTTGTAAATAAATTTAAAAAACAGACCTCAAAATCAAACAGAGGGGAAGGCCACGGCAAAGGTTCTTGAAGGTTGCCACAAAGGTTTGCCATTTCTAATGTTGCGTTGTTGGCAGCAGTGAGAACCTTCGCCTCCAACGCTTCTCTCCGCCTCCTTGGGCCAACAGCCAGTCACATGTCAATAGACCTCATAGGTCTTTTTTTGCCGCATTTTTACTTTTAATCACCCTAATTTAAAAACGCTGCGAATTATTGTACAATGATTTATTATTTACCTGTATAGATGTGCCTTCTGCGTAGATTGCTGTTTTCTGTGGTCAGTCCTACCCCCTTGCTGCCCCCCAGGGAAGCCCTAAATCGAGTACTGGAGCCGGCCGGGGAATGGCAGTTACATTAATATTCGTTGGATTCAATAATTTCACCATTAATTATTATTATTTGTTGTTATTCAGGAACCATAACGTTCTCTTCCTTACTGTGGGATCAAACAGCACTACTGTTGATAGATAATCGCTGATTGGTTCAAATTCTGCGTCTTTTGCAGCTAAGTCTGGATATGACACTGAATTTGGTGATACAACGGTGGTACGTGGCAGAGGACTAGATGAAGATGAAGAATCCAATTTGGTGACGTATTTCATGCTCATGACAGGAGGTGCGCTTCTCTTTTACGTTGCCTTCCACAACAAGAATAAGGTAAATTTTTATTTTAATCTTTTGTTAACTCGCTTTCTTGTCTGCCCAGTACAAATCTTGTAATTGATTTTGTGCCCTCTTCCCGATGTCTATCTTCGATGACAATACACGAATCAATCATAAAAACGCTGCAAAGTCCTTGTCACATTAATGACTTACTTACAGAAACTTTGGCTGTTCATTTATTGTTTCTCAAACCACGAATTAGGTTCCTATTTTTTTCTAAAAATTATCTTTGATCACTGATGTGCCATTCAAGTGTCTTGATTCATCTGTTGATACTACTTCTAGTAAAATACAAATCTGTGGTGATTTCAGACAATTACCCAGGTTTATGACCCATAAAAAATGAGTATTGGGAGCTGGTTAGAACCTCGATTTTCCACTCTGGTCAAAACCGACTTCATATTCGGCCTCCTCGTCCTAAAAAAACATGGAAAATGATACCTCACAAGCTCGCGTTCACTAAAACCTCAAAAACACCTCGAAAAACCCCTATTTTCACCCACTTTTCACTCGTTACACCTTGGGTATATTCCGATCGGGCTGCCGAGCTTCGAAGCACAACTAGGAACCAAATGTGTTCCCAAATGGGGACCCAAACTGTGTGCGGAAGAGCGACGATTTTGGGCAAAATTTAAATTTAAATTTAAGGTTGAAACTTCGTTAGAACTTCAATTTTCCACTCATTGGTCAAAATCGAATTCATATTCGGTCTCCTCGTCCTAAAAAACATGTAAAGCGATACCTCACAAGCTCATATGTTACTAAAACACACAAAAAAAACGCTGCAAAGTCCTTGTCACATGGGTTTATTATTCTACTGGACATAACTACAGAAATGTTGGCTGTTCATTTATTGTTTCTTTCATGCGTAATAATCGAAATAGCTATTTCTTATGGTTTCCATTAATTTTGGCCCCTAAAACACAAATTAGGTACCTACACTCCTTTTTTTTTCTTTTTTTTAAACTATCTTTGATCATTGGTAGCGCCATTTAATCGTCTTGATCCACGTGTTGACACTTTTTCCAGTGCTATTATACAAACTGATGGTGATTTCAGACGATTTCCCAGGTTTTTGACCCATAAAAAATCAATTTTGGGAGCTGAACATTTGGTAGAACTCAATTTTCCACTCTTTGGTCAAAATCGACTTCATATTCGGTCTTCTCGTCCCCAAAAACATGGAAAAAGATATCTCAGAAGCTCATGTTACCAACATGTTGCTAAAACGCAAAAAGTACCTATTTTACACACATTTTCACTCATAACACCCCTGGGTATATTCCGATCGGGCTGAAAAGTTTCGGGACACAACTGGGGCCCAAATGGAGCATGTCTGCGAAAGAAAGACTTTTTTATACCTAAAATGAAGCCGGTACACGTGATACGGCGTACGGCGGACGGACATTGCATTTTTGGAATCTACGCACCTTGAAACGGAAAAGAAAAAAATTTGAGGGGGTGTTATAAAATTTTTTTGCTGAGCGAATACATAGATGTATTATTCGCAGAATAATAAACCAAAACCTATTTCAACACCCATTTCTCACCCATAACACCCCTGGGTAGATTCCGATCGGGCTGCAAAAGTTTCGGGACACAACTAGGGCCCAAATGGAGCTAGTGTGCGAAAGAACGAATTTTTTAGACCGAAAATGAAGTTGATGTGCATGATACGGCGGACATTGCATTTTGGTTAATTATTCTGCGAATAATGCACCGATGTATTCGTTCAGCAAAAATTGTTATAACACCCCCTGAAGAGGCATAGGTAATAGGGGTCCTCAGCACACTATTAATGTTATGGTTCCCCATACATTACATGCCCATCCAGTGAATCGGGAATGCTGAGCAGAGGATTAACATGTAAAACGACCCTTTTCGCTAGTATATAAAAATTTATTGTAAACCAATTGTGTGCCAACAAAGTCCCGAGTTGGAGCGGACTGACCTCTTTTCCCGTCGTCCTCGTTGTCTTCCTGCCCGGTTGCCGCCCTGTAAGGGTCTGCTGCTGCAGCTTCTGACGAGGGTAGATCCGCCCAGAAGAATTGCGTACCTGGCCAGGCTCTTCTTATCGATGACGGGATCTAGAGACAACGTGGTAGATCCGCAAAGGGGATAGCTGGTTTGCTTTGTGTGACTCAGATCGATCGAGAGAGCTAACTGAACTGAACGGTAGCAATTGAGACGGCAGGACGGGAGACGGGTGGGGCGACCAAGGGCTACGAGGAAGGGGCTGGAGATGCACGGAACTTGCATGTGGTGACGGGTGCAGAGGTTGGCCCGATTATTTCCTGAGAGTGACGAGGTGATTAAAGGAACGGCCAATAAGGCCTCAACATACCGCCGACCAAATTTAGTGTGCAAAATAAATTTAATGCTCCGAGTCATAGGGGGGTTCCTTGAGGGGAAGTATAGGAGAACAGCGACTTACATGGCGCTTGACAGATGAGGTCGACGACAGCTTCAAGGTGACCACACGAACGATCCCATCCTTTCCGGGGTGGACACCGGTAACTCGAGCTAGGGGCCAGCACTGTACCGGAGCATCATCGTTCAGGAGCACCAAATCTCCAATCTGAAGGTTCGGTACTTCGCGTTGCCACTTGATCCTGGTCTGCAGGGTAGCCAAGTACTCCAGTCTCCAGCGTGCCCAGAATTGCTCGGTCATTCTCTGCACCAGCTGCCACCTGCTCAGGGTGTTCTCACGGAAATCAAGTAACGATGGCTCCGGGACAGCCTGGAGCGGCCCGCCGACCAAGAAGTGGCCTGGTGTTAGATAATTTGTCTCATCTGGGCTGTCAGATAAGGGGCACAGGGGACGGGAGTTCAATGATGCCTCGACCTGAGCAAATAGAGTAGACAGTTCTTCAAAGGTGAGTGATGTTGACCCTGCTATGAGTTGAAGGCGCCCTTTAACTGACTTCACGCCAGACTCCCAGATGCCTCCCATATGCGGTGTCTGCGGAGGATTAAAGTGCCAATGAATTCCTAGGTTGATGGCGTATGATGTGACAGGGTTCTCTTGAGACAAACTCTTCAGCTGATCTGCCGCTTCGCGTAGGTACCTAGAGGCTCCAATGAAATTCGAGCCATTGTCCGAATAGACATCACTTGGCAGGCCCCGACGTGACACAAACCGCTGAAACGAAGCCAAGAAGGCCTCAGCCGTCAGCCTGGTTACAGCCTCAAGATGTATGGCCTTTGTTGCCATACACACATACAAGCACAGATACGCCTTGGACAAAGGTGCTTTACGTCTCAAAGACTCCCTCACCTCAAAGGGTCCCGCAAAGTCCACACCAACATGTGAAAAGGCTCTTCCACCGTTTAATCTGTAACTTGGAAGATTACCCATCTGTGGAGTAAGAATGATGCCTTTAGACTTGTAGCATGTCAAACACATAAATCCTCTCTTGCGTATGAGGCGCCTAAGAGACGGAATCCAAAATCGTGTCTGAACCAGTGCCTGTAGCTGCGTGGGCCCAGGGTGAAGATAAATTTGGTGCAGGTGGTCAATCAGGAGAGTAGCAAAATGGCTTTTGTTAGGTATGAGAATTGGATGTTTCTGGCTATGAGGCAAGCCACTCTGGGACAGGCGCCCACCAACTCTCAACACCCACCTGCCATCAATGAATGGAGAGAGCTGCGGAAACTCCTTCCGAGCTACCTGTTGGTCAGGATTCTTTCCATGGAAAAAATAATGTCTTTGAACACCTAGGACACATGTGGTGGTGGCATTGGTGATTTCCTCAAATGATAGAGGACCAACTAGCATCCTACACCAACAGCAGCCAACGTGTTTCAAATTGTGCAGCCACCTGTTAATCCATGCAACGGATCGAATGAGTCTGTTGTAGGACGAGAACCGGGACATCCATGATAGGAATGAATTTGTCACCGCAACTGCAGCTAAGCTAGTTTGCAATTTTAGTTCAGGCTGAGTCTCCTGTTGCATGCTGATTAGAGATTTTGGCCACTCCGATTCAGGCAGTACTAGCCAGGAAGGGCCATTCCACCACAGACTGTTTCCAACCAGGTCACCAGCCAGCAGTCCCCTCGACCCGGAGTCCGCTGGATTCTCTTCTGATCGAATGTGACGCCAACTGGATATGGGCAAGGACTGCGTTATTTCAGATACTCTGTTTGATACGAAGGTCTTCAAACAGTAGGAAGGGGTATTCAACCACCCAAGCACAATCGTTGAATCTGTATAGAACACCGGGCGTACTGGATTACCGCCGAGGGAGTCTTGAAGGCCTTGAATAGATTGATATAGTCGAGTTAGTAGCATGGCTCCGCAAAGCTCGAGCCTAGGAATAGAGATCACTTTGGTGGGAGCTAATTTTGATTTAGCGGTAAGAAGTATCACAGAGACTTCAGTTGAGGTGACCACATTCATGTACAATGCAGCACAATACGCTTTAGCTGATGCGTCTGCAAAGCCAATGATCTGATATTCGTAGTCACCGGTAGATTGAATGAATCGAGGGATACGAACGCTTCCAATGTGCCCAAGTGCTTGGACAGCGCTTTGCCACATGTCCCTCATTTGGGCAGGAATTTGCTCATCCCAATCCAGGCCCAGTTTCCACAGTTCCTGAATAAATGACTTGAGGAGTAGGGTTACAGGCGTTAGAAATCCCAAGGGATCAAACAACCTCGCTACTGTTGATAAAATTGCTCTCTTGGTAAAGACCAGGTCGGGTACCTTTATTATATAGAAAAAAGAGTCTGCAACAGGATCCCATTGCAGCCCCAATATCTTTACAGAAAGATCTTCCTTCGAGTTGAGAGAAACAGGCGCATTTTGGTTGTCCTGAGAAATAGCATGCAGCACCTCCTCGCAGTTGGTAGCCCACTTGCTCAGGTTGAACCCACCACACTTCATAAGGCCTATCACTTGCTATTGAAGTTCGCATACCCCTTCAATTGAATCCGCTCCTGTGACCCAGTCGTCGACATAGATGTCATTTTCTAACGCCTTCTTAGCTAATGGGAACCTATGCCCCTCATCCATACCAAGCTGTTTTATGACTCGAAGCGCTAAGAACGGGGCACAACTCAACCCATAGGTGACGGTCTTTAAGGCGTAGACTGTCAGGGCGTCGCACGGGGAGAACCTCCAGTAAATGTGCTGATACGGCCAATCAGATTCATCCACCTGAATCATGCGAAACATCTTAACGATGTCTTTGATAAAGACGTAGCGGTGGCTTCGGAACCTTAGCAGAATTTCGCGTATGTCCTTCTGCAATTTTTCGCCAGTCATCAATTGGTCATTGAGAGAAGATGGAGTTACCCGGACGCTCCCATCAAACACTACTCTCAACTTGACGTCAGACTGCACCTGCTTAGTAACACAGTGGTGTGGAATTATGAATAGCGAGGGTGTTTTTGCGGCTGCCATATGACCCATAGATAAGTATTCCTCCATGAATTCGGTGTACTTGGACTTTATCAGTGGGTCTCGATCCAATTTCCTTTCAAGGCCCTTGAACCTTCGAAGAGCAATGGCTGATGAATCTCCGACTGTAGGATTATTCGCTTTGAATGGAAGACGAACTGTATAACACCCGTTATTTTGACGGTAATGTGTTTCTCTGAAGTGTGTCTCACAGGCTAAATCCTCAGCACTCAAAGTGGGCAGGGATGGTAATGGCTCTTCTAGCTCCCAAAACCGTTGCAATGAACTTCTCAGGTCGTCCGGTTCAGTCAGAGAAAATAGAACAGCTGCTGAGCCTGGTGGGTAAGGGTCAGTGTATCGTCCAATGACTATGTGCCCGAAAACTGTAGAGAATAGGTTGGGACATCCATCTTCAAATGAAATCGTGCTGCCTGTAGAGATCTCGCCGAACAGATCGGCACCCAGGAGAAAATCTACGGGTCTAGGTTGCCAGAATTCCGGGTCAGCCAGAGTGTACTGGCTGAACCGACCTCTGAGTTCGAGTGGGAGAGGAGCAGTAGGTAGGTAGGAAGTTATGCTTGAAACCACCACGGCCTCAGTAGAGAATTCTGGGGCATCGCAATTTCGGGGACGAATCCTGATGTAAGTTTTTCCTTTCGCTCCATCAAAGATTGTCTGACCGATCCCGGAGATTTTCTTGGGGAATCTAGATGATTTCAACCCTAGTCTTTCGACACATTTCCTTGTAATAAAGGAGTATTGACTCCCTGAGTCCGCCACCATTCGAATTTTCTGATATTGTCCTCTAGCATCTCCCATCTCAGCCACAATAGTACCCAGCAAGACACAGTTGCTGCTGTTGACAGAAGCAGAACTAAGAGAAGTACCGTGAGGCTCAGCACTAGTGCATGGCGGGGAGTGACTGTCAGGAGCGGGTGACCCAACCACGTTTTTATGAAGGCTGGTGTGATGTTTGGAAGCACAAAGTCGACAGTGCCATTTGGATTTACAATCCTTTACCAAATGATGGGGGGAAAGACAATTTCGGCATCCTGTCCAATTTTTAATCAAATCCCAACTTTGTTCAACCCTAGCATCATTGTAGCGAGGACAGCTAAGCAAATGATGAGAAGAGCCATTGTTACAGATGAAACAAGGCTTATGGTTCTCATTCTTATTAGGTTGAGCTTTACCCGCATTCACCATTAATGATGTCTTAACCTGGGGTTTTGAACTTGTGGAGGGTTTCTTTTGATTCCTCGAAGATTCATTGGATTCAGTTGATGAAACATTTGGTTCAAAGGCCAATTGAAGCGCTAGAAGACGTTCGTTGACAAACGTATCGAGTTGTTTAAACGTAGGGAACTTATCATTCTTATGTGCAATTTCAAACTGCTCCCGAGAAACAGAGTCTAGAAATTTCGACGATAAGTGGAAAAGTATGAAGTCTGCTTCATCTGGTATTTTGAGGAGTTTGAAGGCGTTGACAGCGTCAGAGACCTTTGTTTGGAAAAGTTTAAAGGATTCAACATTAGCTCGACTTGTTGTCGGTTTGAAGGTGATTATCTGGTTTAGGTAAGCGGAGGCGAGCATGCGCTTATTATCATAGGCGTTGGTAACAGCCCTCCACGCCAGCTCATAATTCCGATCATCCTCAATTGATATTCCTCCTATAGCGCTAGCGGCAGGTCCTCTCAATGCCAATTTGAGATACTGAAATTTGATACTCGGGGACAGAGTCGAATCATTATGCACTAAGGACTGGAAAATGTCCCTAAATTTAGGCCAGTTGAGGATATCCCCATTAAATTCTGGAACCCTGATAGATGGCAGATTTTTGTGCATGGTCGATTCGTTGAGTGATGACTGGTGTAGGGCTGGAACAGAGGAAGATTTATTCAGTTTTTCGTACGTTGTATTAGCCTCGTAATAATACCTCTGAGTGCTAGCCCTTTTGGTCGAGTCAGGCGATGAAGGGAATTCCATTCCTCGTCCTTCAGCATCGAAGCGATCGACGATTTCATCCCAGCATGCTTCATATTTCGTATAATATTTTTCTAGTGCCCTAAACATGCCCCTGAACTTATCAACTTCGTCTGGGTTATTGAGTGCGATCCTTCCTTGTTCATTAATCAACTTAACTTCAGCATGAGCGGACTCCAAACGACGTTTGAGTGATGTAATTGCCTTGCTGAATGGTTCAGCCATTGTAAACTTAAAGGGGGAAAGGGGTAGAAATAGAGATGAAGTGGATTTATGAAGGAGGGAATGGAAGCCTATGCCCGGAGTAACAATTCAGGTAGGTATATATCGATTCTGCCTGGTTTAAAAAAATAGGTACACATCAAATATTACGACTCTTCGTAGCTAAATTTCAGTTCATTCACAACAAAATAAATAAGTATGATATACCTAGAGAACTCAGCTCAAAATCTAGACATGTACCTATCCTATGTGTCTTGGTCGATATAGGAAGAAGAATTATGCAAATGTATGAAATAGATAGATATACAAGCGTATAAGAAATTAAATTTCGACAGCGGCAACGTTGGTATTACATGCCGTAACCAACATTTATATATCGCTAATAAATACTGCAATAGCAGCAAACACTTGAAATATAATGCATGCAATTAAATAGGTACCTAGTAATTTAATTAAATGATAATAGGAAATGTCTATTATAACTAGAAATTATTAGCTGTGAGCAAACATAGACGTAGACATATAAATATGAGCTGACAAACTTGCTCAAATTGTAATAGAATTTATGCCTGCATACAACCCGAGACAGACAAAGGCACGAAAGTAGAAATAGAAGTAGGATAGAATAGAAGTAGAAATTGTTTTGCAGAATAAATTGTTCGAAAATACTGCGCAAAATTGTTAGACAGCCCAGATTTGATTTCCCGAAACTAATATTAGAAAAACCATGCTCTGCTACCAATATGAAGAGGCATAGGTAATAGGGGTCCTCAGCACACTATTAATGTTATGGTTCCCCATACATTACATGCCCATCCAGTGAATCGGGAATGCTGAGCAGAGGATTAACATGTAAAACGACCCTTTTCGCTAGTATATAAAAATTTATTGTAAACCAATTGTGTGCCAACAAAGTCCCGAGTTGGAGCGGACTGACCTCTTTTCCCGTCGTCCTCGTTGTCTTCCTGCCCGGTTGCCGCCCTGTAAGGGTCTGCTGCTGCAGCTTCTGACGAGGGTAGATCCGCCCAGAAGAATTGCGTACCTGGCCAGGCTCTTCTTATCGATGACGGGATCTAGAGACAACGTGGTAGATCCGCAAAGGGGATAGCTGGTTTGCTTTGTGTGACTCAGATCGATCGAGAGAGCTAACTGAACTGAACGGTAGCAATTGAGACGGCAGGACGGGAGACGGGTGGGGCGACCAAGGGCTACGAGGAAGGGGCTGGAGATGCACGGAACTTGCATGTGGTGACGGGTGCAGAGGTTGGCCCGATTATTTCCTGAGAGTGACGAGGTGATTAAAGGAACGGCCAATAAGGCCTCAAAACCCCCTCAAAATGTTTTCTTTTTCGTTTCAAGGTCCATAGATACCAAAAACAATGCAAAGTCCTTGTCACAAGGGTTTACGTACGATAGTTGACATCGCTATTTTTGATGGTTTCCACCAATTTTGGCTCCCAAAAACTCGAGTTAGGCTACTATTTTTGATCAGTTTAATTATCTTTGATCATTGATAGTGCCATTTAATTGTCTTGATTCACCTATGGTGATTGGTGGATTTATGGTGATCTCAGACAATTTACCAGGTTTTTGACTCATACAAAATTACTGTTGGGAGCTGAACCTTCGTTAGAACCTCAGTTTCCTTTCATACCACTATCAGTGATTTTATATCAACTGTTCGCGATTTTAGCCGTTGTGACCGATTTTTGACACCCTTTGATTTTGAAAATTGCTTATCTTCGACCTCATTTATTTGTTTGGCAAAACGAACGTTTTGGCGAAATATGGAATTTTTATCGTGCACCCAAGGACAGATATCGTCCAGAGTGACAGAAACAAATACATATAATAATGTATGAATTTTGGTGACAGGTGGTAGAAAGTATTAAAGATTAACAGATTTTAAAAAAGCTCACAATAATTTTAGAGGGAATATTTCTCCTGTGGAGTCTTCGGCCCAATTATTGTGAGTTTTTTATCTATTAATCTTTATTTTCCTGTCACCAAAATTAATATATTATATCACTAAGAGTTTTCCCGTTTTCAAGTTTGCATATATATAATATATATATATATATATATATATATATATATATATATTTTTGTTAAAATCGGGATGAATTCAGGGTGATCTGAAACGGATTTGCCCATTAAAAAATTTGAAAATTCGCTTGATGACTGCAGGTTACTTACGTAGAATAGCGTAGCTTTTGAATGAATGTCTTTTGATGGCTGTGATACTAATTGCATTTCATTGTTCATAGTTGCTGGCTCTAGCTCTGGAAGGGCGACGCGGCAACCGACGCGGTGGGCGTCACTCGTCAGCCGCATACTCCAAACTCCACTCGAACCTGGAGGAGGCCATTGCTGCCGGTCCAACATCTCCCTCAGCCACGCACGTCCTCTACTGAGCAATCTCAGGAGTTGCGAGACTCGTTTTACATGTTTTTCCCTACATCGGCGGTTCTGTTCGAGGTTTGGAGGTTCCACACAGTGATACCCTACATTTTTGCTGACACTTTCGTGCCTTGCTGTCGACGCTTTTTCGAGCAGGTAGATACCATCTACGTCTCCTTGTCAAATTTCGGTTATGATTCCATAAATTCAGTCGTTCTCTGTTTTATACAATTGTTTGGCAACACGGAGCTGCTAACTGCATCTCCAAGCAGGTGTTGACCTTGCAGCTCCATGTTGTTGAAAAAATATTGACAAATGTAGTTCACAGTGTGGGACCTCCAACCTCGAAGTAAACATATTTGTCTCCTGCTCGCCTTCAGCATTATAAAAACTGTACAGAAAAAGTTTTGTGTGTGTGATGTTATTTAGGTGTACCTACTGTTCTATTCAGTTGTGGACTTCCAAGTTTCAGTTTTGCAAAATCTTGAGCACCCACTGCATTCGAAGGTTACTTGTTTTGTATTTATTAATTATTGGCCTCACAGAACCTGTCATCTACGAGTGCTACAACAGTGTTCCGTTCCATAATGTTCCTAGAGGCTGATTTTGATTGGTTTAATAGCTGCGTAGTCCAGGAGTGCATGACTCTAGAATTGTCGGTGCTAGTCCCCGTCCAAAATGTCTGCGTTGTGAGTACACGAATCGTTCAGACTCGCTTGTAAATAAGGATGTGACAATGACATTCAGTGTTTTGTGGTTACTTCACGATTTCGGTTCTCGGACATGACATGCACCTAGTTGTCTTCGAACTATAAAGAATCCTGAGAATGATTCGTCCCTCATTCGATTATAACAACATTTTACACTTCTGCTTTGTCACGACGAGAAAACTGAACCTTCCGACTATTGTTATTTTGATGGCAAGTATCGTTTCCTAGTTAAATTCAATGAGTTCTTGAAGTTTATTTTACAAACGACATTGGCATTAATTTCATAAAACAGATTATAGTATTATGTTTTCTTTCACCGTCCCGTAGCGTCTCTTCTGGATGCTGTTTAATATTCAGTTTTAATGGCAAAGCGAAGGTAGTTTAAATTCCAAAAATCAACGACAATCGATGATAATTTTGATACTCGAAGAAGATCTACAAAAACTATGTTTGGGATTCAGGAATTGAAGATGTTGGCGGGTTTTCAGCTGAAATTTTCGACTTCGAGGTAGAAAACGATCAAGTTGAACAATTTTCGGTTTTTTCAGTTGTATTAATTTACTACCTATAGGTTTAAAAAATATATATAAATATAATTCAAGGGTTGGAACAATAAAAACTTCGTACTTCATTACTAG
The DNA here is from genome assembly GCA_954871275.1 of Leptopterna dolabrata. Taxonomy (NCBI): domain Eukaryota; kingdom Metazoa; phylum Arthropoda; class Insecta; order Hemiptera; family Miridae; genus Leptopterna; species Leptopterna dolabrata. The sequence continues at coordinate 21,030,560 of OX940976.1, forward strand.
TTATCTTTGAATCCCGGTGAGGCGATTATCGAGTTATTAGAGAGTTTTTCCTTACTACGGTGTCGGGACACCGTGGAAAGGAATCTAGGGGAACGCATCGTGGATGCTAACTTTTTCAGGATGTCACGTGGTCTTAGTACGGTGTCCTTGGGTCTTAGTACGGTGTCCTTGGATAAAACGCACGGTGTCTTCCTTCCAGGGGTTACACGGAGAAAAGTAGGGGTTTGTATGGCCCGGGTGAAGCTCAGCTACCACGGTGAAGAAGGCCGATCACACGTCCTGTGTTAGCTAGTTCATGCGTTCTCCGCCTGGTTCGCGGTAATCACACGGTGTTAGGACACCGTGCTAAGGCCGACCATGGTAAGGAAAAGCTCTCTATTAAATGTTGGAACTTGGCCTCGATGTGGGCTACCTATAGGTACTATTTCTTCATTATAATTAAAAAATAATAGTTTTTCCTTAGTAGGCCTTTGGCCGGTATCATAAGACCCGGCTCTTAAACTTCTAATTATTATCTAAAGGTTTGAAAAACAATTTCTAATGAACAAAAAAAAAAGAAATAATTTACAAAAAAAATTCACCATGGCCATTGTCCTATCAGCAAGAGCAGGGTTAATCTTCTTTCCCTTTCACTTGGTCCTCAAGATTCACGAGCCTTAATTAGTTTAAATGTGCTGTTTAGTTGATTGTATATTCATTACTAACACACCGAGTAGGTAGGTACCTATACGAGTTTGTCAAATTCAAGCATTTCCTTTGTTGCAGTTTTCCTTGAAATATATTGCATTTCCTCTTATGTAACTATTGATATTGTGCTGTTTTTGTTGAATGTTTTATAGTTGTCAGCATAACTTCCTTGGCTGTAAAGTAGGCTCGGGAAAGCTGTCCATTGCTGCTCATTTCAAAACTGCCTTTCGGCTCACTAAAGGGAAAAGTACTTACCGACTTGTAAGATGCTTGAGTTGTGGTCGTTGACCTCAGCTTCCCCGAAATTTTGAAATTTATTGTGATTCTTATCGTGAAGGCGTTGATATGCTCCTCTCGCGGAACCGTGTAAATATTTTAGTAATTTTCACCGCTTGTAAAAAAAAAATATTATTATATAGGTACCTATGTTTCCCCCACCTTTTATTTTTTGTTTTCTAGTTTCGTAGTGTGTTGATCGTAGGCAAGTTTAATTTGGAATCTAGCCGTTTGGAAAAGCATTGGTTGAATATCTACTGAAGGCCGTAAAAATCCTGGTGTCCTGAAAACAGCGTGATCCTTGGCAACTTTGGAAAAAAGTTTAGTGGTATTCAACAAAAATGTGTTTTACAATAAAATTCAGCACCCCAGGTATGTTTCATTTTTCATTTATGCCGATTTCATGGAACATAGGCTTTTAATGTTGATAAAAAATGAAACACCTCGGATGCTGAATTTTATTTTAAAGTACATTTTTGTTGAATACCACTAAACTTTTTCCCGAAGTTGTCAAGGATTCTGCTGTTTTCAGGACACCAGAATTTATACGGCCTTCAGTAGGTATTCAGCAGATGATATTTGTGCATTCCACGGATCATTTTATTGCATAATAGACATCAGTTATCAGTTTAAGTATCTACTTACCTAGTTAACCTTTGAAATGGGTTGTTATTTGTTCTTAGAGAGAACTTTTAGTTTTTTAATCTGGTGGCTTGATATAAAGCCTATAATTTATTTTTCGATTAACACTGTACATATTGTGTAAACTCATGACCAACAATAAAATCGTTTTTCTTTTTTCTAAAGTTTGTGATTTTGTTATTCCTCCTACAGCATTTTTCAGTCAAATTAATTGATAGATGCTCAAACCAAGTCATCAACATTCATCAGCATCCATTTCAGTAATTGATTCATGACTTCAGTAGGTACAGTTATTAATGTGAATGAAAAATGTTTCTATTACTTTAGAAGAGCCTATGCACAAATAAAACGCTCTCAACTTCCTATCTAACATGGGCGAATTCGGACGAGGTAGCCAAGATGCGTGTTCATAATAGGATTTAATGTGCATGCGCAGAGGCTGTTGAGATAAGAAAGAAATGCACAGGGGACCATCTGAGAGCTTAGCTGTATGCTGCTAATTTTGTTAGTTAAGAGACCACAGGGTCATTGAGATAAAAACAACAAATTTCGTATAAACATTGTTATTAGGAAAGATTTTATTCAACACTTTACATTAATAGTCAGTGTATGATTTGATTTGCTTTCATCATACTTTGCTTTCTTAATTTTTGAGTAAACTTAATTAGATACTTCATTTACTCTGTGTTAGAGTATTTCAACAAACAACAATAGTTATTTTAATATCAACACTCGTCTCAGGAGTGGGACTAGATATTCTTCGGCAACCTACCAAATTTGAACTCTCCAGTCTCATGATTGCTACAGGTTGAGTGCCGACTCACAAAGTTAGATTATCGATAGGGTAAGCTCATACTGGTCTACTCAGCAGACCTTGGTAATCACAGTACAAAACGTTGAAAGCTTTGAGTTATTTCTTTGCTTTTCCTTTTTTAGAACTTCTCTTAGGAGGTACTGGCGCATCTCCAACAGGAGTTTGAGGTGGTGTAGATGTTTCTGCAGCAGGGAGCGCCTGCAGTTCAGGTGGCGATTGGGGGGTGTCAACCTTGGTGCCTTCTGGAGCACTTGGAGATGCTGGGCTAGGCACTGAAGGCGAAGAGGGTGCTGCTGGTTCTTGGGCAAGGGCAGCTACTTTCTCTGCTCCTCCGTCCTTCGGTGGTTCTGGAGGTTTCGAGTCATCTTTGGGTGGTGAACGTTCTTTTTTGTCGGCCGATGGAGGTATAGCAGCTGTTGAATCTTTTGGTTGCTGAAGCTGTTGGGGTTGAGCGGATGGTGGAACTTCGGTGGTAGGTGTCGGAGGTTGAGGCACAGCGGCCTGAGGTGCAGGATCTGTTGCAGCTGGTGGTGCAGGGTCAGTCTCAGCTTGCAGAGCAGAGTCTGTTGCGGATGGGGGTGCTGGAACTTTAGCAGCTGTTTCAGTAACTGCTGATGGAGCTGGTTCACCCGTGGTAGCTTCTGGCTGAATGGTTAAACTCGTAGGTTCAGCTGCAGGAATTACCTCTGCTGACACTGGTGGCTCTGGTGCCAGGGCAGATGCCACTGGTGTTTCAACAGGAGCAGCTGTTAGCACTAGAGTTTCTGATTTATCTTCTGGTTTTGCCTCAACAATCTGTGGTGCCAATGCAACTTCAGCTGGGGGTACAGATGGTTCAGATGACTCTGCTGTTGGTGCTTCTTCTTTCTTCATTTCGGCAGGAGGCGCCTCTTCTGATGCAACAAGTTCTGGTGGTGATACTCGTTCTGAAGCTGCAGCAGCTTCAGCCTTTGGTAGTTCTGGTTGTGGCTGTTCAACTGTGGGTAGTGGAGTTTCCACAGGTTGATCACTCACTTGCTGGGTTTCAACTTCTGTTGAATCAGTCTTATCATCAGTCTTAGGATCCTCTGGCTCACGTACTGGTGCAGATTCTGCCTGGGCACTTGATACTTCAGGAGCTGGTGTTTCAGGAGGTTTTATATCTTCTACAGTTTCCGATATTTTTTTCCAAATGTTTTCGAATGCATCTCTCCCCATGTAGTCAATATTACCTTGTTCCCATGATTGTCTCCGCCACTGATCTTCAATGACATCTTTCTGTCTTCCTGCCAACGCACCAGCTAGCCCTCCCTAAAACAAACACACATCCGTAACCATTAAATCATTTTTGACGTAAGGCAAAAAGTGATTAGTTATGGTAACTACCTACCTCTTCAGAAACAGCTGTGGGTTCCTCAGTTTTTTTCAGAATGCTAGTTTGTTCAACACACGAGGGAGTGGAGGGAGGGGAAATCGTCGAGGGAATGTTTTCATAAGACTCCACCCTCCTGAGTGGCTCCTCACGAATCACTTCTTTTTGGGCGTAAAGCTGTCCGTAATGATTCTGTAAAGGTCTTTGTTGAAGGTGCTGTAAGGACTGAGTCTTCTTTTGCTGATTCAGAATGTTAGAATGAGTCTGAGATGTTAGTTGAATGGAATCTCCTACATGTTGAGATAGATTAGGGGCACTGTATTGTTTGAAATAAGTCGGTTGGTTGTGCAGGGTTGAACCATAGTGATGATGGTCAGCTGTTGAGGAATGAGATTCTGTTTGATAGTGATGTTGTGTTAGTTTCAAATGCTCTACCATAGTATCTATTACATCTTGAGTGTTTAGGTGCGTTGAGTCAGTCTGTTCAGGTTGTTTTTGCTGTATACTGTCCCAGGGGTCAACAAACACATGCCTCTGTACAGTGGGTGGAGGAGGGTGAGGTGTGGAGAACTTGGAAGCTTGTGGTCCTTCTTCAAAAACAGTGCAATTAATTATCTGCATCAAAAGCAATTCGTGTTATAGTCACAACATCAAACCATCTTAATTTACAGATATTTTCAAGCTGTAGCAAGCATGGTGCAATTAGGGAAGAATAGAAGCAGTGTCAGGCTCAAGTACTTACCCTAAATTACAGTAGCGAACAAAAGCATTTAGCAACCAAGCCTACGCATGCACTCGTATAAGTCAACTCACCATATCTGTCTTTAGTTTTTTTGAGACATCTTTTAAGAAAATGTCCCACCACAGATCAAGAAAACTGGACAGAGTCGTTCCACCAGGGAGAGCTTGCAGCCACGGTTTGCTGCTCCCAATGAAATGAGCGATTTTCACATTTCCACCAAAACTGAAGAAAATAAAACAAAAAAGTCAACAAAGATTTGACCTGGGATTCGAGTTTGGGGATGAAGTTGATTAGATATGCCTTACGCTTTGAATGCTGGGAGATAGGAGTAGGTGGCTGTTGCTACCATATTGTAAATGAATGGTAAATGTTTGGTGATATCCTTTGTGGCCCAGTCTCCAAAATACATGTTCAAAAGTCCTTGATCACCTCCTGAAACAGTAACATTTGGGATTTGGAGTCTTCTGTCTTATGATAGAGACGATGGTTGTACTACATTACCTACCACTTGAAGGTAGACTAGAGTTATTTTCATAAGATCGATTGTAATTATTTACAATTCGAACTGAATCACGATTTTGATTATTGTTGAGGGTATAGAACGGAACATCAACCAAGAACCCCAAGACCTCAAGGGACCACGGACCTCCTCAAGTTCAGCAGTACAAGTAAATCAAGTTCAGAATGGCAGAACCTAGAACCCAGTAGATACCTGCTGTACCCAGGCTTTGGATGAGGATGGCACAATACTGATGTAAGAAGTAACGGTCTAAGAGGAGGGGGGGGAGCTTCGGATTCAAAATTTGGAATGTTCATGGAATTCCTACTGCATATTGGCAAAGCGTCAATGGTATCGGGGTACTCAGCGGGGATCAACCCATTTTTGGGAGATGGGGTCAATCAAACAAAAGTATAAAAACAAGGACATGAAATCGTTTTGAAAATATTGTCCTTATTGAATCGTGGTCCTCCTGATCTCCACAAAGCGTTACTGTAGGTGACAAAGTGAAAGATAAAGTCAATCGTACCACCCAGTGATGATTATGAATGGTTCACCAACCTATATTGTCGTCATCAATTTTTTCCTCAGTGAGATTCGAACATCAGAATCAGGAGTATCACCTTTGAGGTTTTAGTTTTTCCAGAGCACTGCGTCCAACCCCCAACCTGGAGGACCAGGGAACTTTTTCTACTGGCCCCCCTGAATAGTGCCTATTTGAAGTGGCGGCACTTTGCCGCCACTGTCACACCTCATCATTGAGTATTGGAACATATCTGAGGTCCAACCTTATCATGGAGTGGTGCACTCCCTATCCGAGATCCGCCATTGTCTGTGACTGCTTATTTGTCTGATCCTTATGCCCACCTTATCTCACAGCAAACCATAATATCTTATGGCCATCCCACTATCCACAACCTGTGGACACACCGGGTGGCATGAGGATGCATCTCGGAAGAGGTTACAGACCATAAGTACCTATAGGACCCCTTCAAAACACGGTTTGAGTGGGTTGGGGCAAATGTGATATTACCTGGATATTAGGTTGTCTTAGCCCCCCCCCCCCCCCCCCCCCATCTTCCTTCTTGAGATTATGAATCGGTTATGTATTGTGGTTTCTGTTTTATACAACATACCTACTGCTTTACTTCAACAGTTTTTGCATACCGATTTTCTCACTGCAGCCGACTGATGATTCATTAATTCTCGCATGAATATGCTTCCACAGTCGTTGTTGATATAGCTGGCGGAACTACCATCCGTCCACAGGCATTTGACATGTAGTGAGAATCGTTCAGTTTGTGGGCTGTAGACGCATTACCTGGGGCGTTGATCGCTTGGGAGGGACTACCTACCATAGGAGTGACTACCAAATAATGGTCTGAGCCACATTCAGCCCCCCCTGCGGACCCTTACATCCTGGATAATAATGGACCTGTTTTGCCGAACAGACACCAAGTCAATGAGGAGTACTTTTGACTACCGTTTTTATAACTTTCCCATTTTAAAATGAAAGTAGGTTCCATTCTAAGATTGTTGAGACAACCGCACCATCCTACAATAAATAGCTTTTTTTCTATGAGCTTTCATAGGTTCGGCAACGAGTGACATCATTGCACCCCTCCCGCCTATGTGGGGCCCCCTTGCCATGTGTGACGTCACTCGTTGCCGAAACTTTGGCAGCTCATAGAAAAAGAACTAATCATCCTAGGAGAGTGCGGTTAGTCTCAAAATTATTAGAATGGAACTTACTTTCATTTAAAAACATAAACACAAGTCATGGGTACTCCTCATTATCGACTTCAGCCCATATGCTCAAAAAACGTATTCATAATGGGGAATACCCATGGTTCTGGAATTTCTGATTGTTTTCCAAATTTGCTATCTGTGTTATTTGTTGATGAGAAAAATCCATTCTGTTCGCCAGAATGCTATATATCTGTTTAGTTTCCAAAATTACATGAAAAGGGGCAATGACGTCATTTGAGGGAGATCAGCCAACTCCACACAGGCTTATATATGGGGAGTATGCTGTAGGTGCCTACCCAAGATGAAAAGGTCACGCTCTGCCACCGGTTAATCAGAATTTAAAAATTAAAATAATCGTCTAACCACACTGAGCTTCCTACAGGTACCTACCTACCTATTTGTATAAATACAGGTACAAACAGCTTACCATCAAAGCTTCCCTGTGTCAGCGCAAAGTCGAGCAAGGATTTGAATGTGTTTTCCGAAGGTGTGAAAACAAAAACGCCCGAGTTGAAACAGTCGGGCCAACCAGCGTCCGGAGCTGCTGAAATCTCGTCACGCTCAAACAGCTCGTCGCAGTTCTTTATCACCTGAAACATGCGGTAATGATATATTTATATGATGAGGAGTTATGTATAGAATACAAGAAAATCAGACAGAATAGTACGGTTGTAAAGAACATCATGAGAAGTACAGGGCAGAGTTTCACTATGAGCAGGTTTGCTTGCAGTGGGTTTTACGGGTGACTTGCAAACGAGTTTGTGAACCGCCCAGTGAGCTTGTGGAACCAACACTTGAACGCCAGTGGCACCACAAATGGGTTTGGCCAGAACTTTACAGATCGAGCAAGAGGAAGCTCAGTGTGTGCACGCATGAATGCAACGCTAGAAATCAAACGATTTGATTGGATACTGGAATTTGATTGGATCCCATCTCGTGAGAAAATGGTAAGCTGAACAATTCTCTGACCGATCTGGAGACTTGAAAACCGTCCGCAAGTGGTCAGAAGAACACCGAAAACAGAACGACATGGATACTGTACAAGGTTTGTTTTCCCTGTTTATCAACGATTTGCCACGTTCCATCCTGCACTCCAAGTACCTACTTTTTGCAGACGATCTTCAGCTTTATGTGCAATGTAAGATCGAAGACATTCCTCACACGGTTGTAAAATTGAATCATGACTTGTCAGAGATACTTTCATGGGCTTTTGAAAACAGCATAACCCTCAACCATGCCAAGACCAAGGCTATGATTTTTTCTAATAATGATTTGGATATCTCCACCATCCCTACTCCTGTCCTGAACAATTTCAATGTGCATTACTCGACATCCACTCGTAACCTTGGTCTAATCTTGGATTCTCAGCTCAAATGGCATGAACATATTAATCTAATTTGTAAGCGTGTGTACTATGCGCTGTTTCTTCTAAGACCTTTTAAACATTTCATTAGCCAAAACTTGAAGGTCATCTTGTTCAAAGCCTGATTGTGCCTTATTTTACTTATTCTGATTTTGTTTTTTGTGCAGATTTGGGGGGCGATGTGTGCCGGAGGCTCACTGCAGCATTTAATGCTTGCATTAGATTTATAGCTGCGTTGGGTATAAGAGAGCATGTATCTACCTCTTATAGTGTCCTTTTCAATAATAGCATAATTAATTATATGAAACTAAATGCACTCTGCTTCATTTATAAATACACCAAAGGCGCTTTCCCAGTGTATCTGAATGGTCTATTTACCCATGCTCAATGTACTCGAGGTAAATACCTCTCCATGCCACGCCATGTCTCCCTGCAGAATGGCTCCTTAGCTGTTGTTGGTGTTAGTTGGTGGAAGAAACTTCCTCCGCCTCTTACTCGGCCTTCCGGAGGCTCTGCGCTGTGTTCCTTGAGGAGTGATGACAATCATTTTCTTTTCTCTCTCTCTCTCTCTCTCTCTCTCTCTCTCTCTCTCTCTCTCTCCCCTCCAGCCCCCTCACTCCCTCTCTCTTTTTCTCTACACCTGGTTTTCCCCTTCATTACTCTAACTCTCTTGCCTTTTGTTTTTTACCTACCTATATCTTTCATTTTTTCTCCTTATTTGTCTCTTTTTGTCTATTTTTTCTCATATTAAAAACAGTGCGGTCTCGATTTTTTAATTGTATGCCTTATGTTGTAAGTGAATTGTAGTATAGATGTACACTTGGTGGGACGTAGGTCCTTTTGTACATAAAATGAATAAATAAATAAAATTAAAATAAAGGTTTGTTCTCACTGGGGTTTTCTGACGGTTAGCTGACTCCTAGAAAACCGTCGTCCCTAAGAAATGATCCATGACCCAATACCATCTTCATAAGCGTTTGAAGGGTTTGATAATGGTAGGGAACTGAGAAGGCAGTGTATGGCCAGTTCTTGCCCACTTGATTTAATGTGGATTGGAATGAGAATCAGAAAACGGGCTTTGTATAGTCAGAGAACATGGTTAACAGCCGGTCACGGATACAATACATGGCCGTGTTCTCTGTCTGTGCAAAGCTAGTTTAGTCAAAAAACAGTTAAAAAAACTCGGCGCTTCGCGCCTCGCCAGGGGGGCAAGCCCCCCTGGACCCCCCGGATGCTTACCGTTTGGAGCCTGCGGCTAAAAATCGAGAAACATGGAACATGCTTTAGGGTACAAGTATGTTATAGCCCCGCCAATATCGATTGTATCGATTATCTCAAATACATCGATCCTTGTGGTATCGATGACGGCTCAATATGGCGTCCCGATGCCTACATCCCTGGTGCCGATATCAACTTTCAAAATGAATAGGGGGAAGACCATTGTAAGGACACCAAAAAATAAGAGTGACTATAACATACTTGTACCATCTATTCAGAAGTCCCAAACAACCTGCTCATTCACGGGATAGTTTCTGGGATTGTTTATCTGTTTTGAGATGCGAGCGCTAGCGAGCATCCAGATCGCATGACAATGCGAGCGGCGGAATGGGAACTAAAAACTAAACTTCTTGTACACCCACCGTCTTGTCGGTGGGTCGATGTATTTGAGATAGTCGATGTATTTGAGATAATCGATACAATCGATATTGGCGGGGCTATAACATACTTGTACCTGCTTTAGCTATGTCTTCTTTCCCTGTTTGTTTTTTTAGAACCAGTAGAATGACGAGAACAGACACCCGACGACGTCGAAGGAGGGCAATTCGGTCCAGGGCACAACATCACCGGTGGACGGCAGGAGGTAGACTGATTAATGTAAATGAGGACTCGCGGTTCAGGTTCTTGCACAACTATAAAGGTTTATAGCACTTATGATTACTCACTACTTCTCAACTCACTATTTCTCACTACTTCTTATAGTTGTCATGACGGCAATGGATACGATGTATGTTTTCTAATTAGCTTCCCTGGTAATGAAGCTTCGACCCTCGCACATAAGATTGTTTACTAACCATTTATAACATCGCATTGTTGGATTAATATCTCGTAGATAAATATAAAACTGCGACATAAATGCGTGATAAATCGAGAGCTTTCCAACGAATGGAGAACAATTTTTGTCCGATGAAAACTAAAGAAGTTTCATTTCCCTAGAAACGACTCGGTTGTACGTGAAAATCATTAAAAAATTTCGTCACCCATTTTTTGTGACCAATTTTTCGTGACACATTCCGCGTGACATTTTTCGGCTAGTTAGTCCAAGGCTAAAGCATGTTCCATGCTAAAAGAGTCCGAGGCTATACAAGAAAGCCAGTGTAGTCAAAAAAGAGTCCGAGAATCACTGCAAACGGCCCAACGCATTTCTGACAGCATATAGCTGTCAGATGGTCACTGCAAACAAACCTACAGTCGTGAGAAGAGTCATATATAACTTAAATCACTTGCAGCGGAGTAGTGGAAATCCATAGCAAAAACTACAGGATAAGTAAATAGAATAGTCTATGTCCACGTAATCTAACAAACTGTGTACTGATGATGGTTTAACAACCGTAACCGGTCTACAGTTTGTTAGTTTACGTGGAAATAGACTATTCTATTTTTATCCTGTAGTTTTTGTGAGAAGAGTCAGTTACCTAATCCTCAGCAAATGGCCAAGTGACTTTCAGTTAGGTACCTAGTATACTTAAGTTTTTCGCCTCAGTGAAAAAAACCTAATATTTTGTAGATAAGTAACTTGTAGGCACCTGTTAGCTATTACACGAGTTATAGGCATACATGGCACACAGCCCTAGTACAACGCATGATCACTGTGTAGGTACCTACCTACCTATTCTGGCTCCAAATATGGATACCATATTATATATTCGGGGCAGATAGGTCCGTAATTGTCTGTGTCAATGCCTATCAATTCCAAATGTTGCCAGAATCTGAAGGCTGACGATGCTTCAAGGTTTTCATGTTAGCAGGTATGATGGTAACAACAGCATAGTTTATAGTGGAATTAAGGGATACAATATAATCGGTTCCATGAAACATGTGCCAGCCTACCTATATTTGTATAATAAATAGAGGTTTTATTAATGAAACACTCGAGTAGGTGTCTATCTACAGAGGTGTCTGTATACTGCACCCTTTTACATTCTGGGGAAATCGGTGTACAGTGTGTTCTGAAGTTGGAAGGGTGGAAGGAGGTACCAACTGAAACTGCTCGAACAAAAAAAGTATTTATTTTATGTATTTGCTTTTCACATCGTAGGACCAAGGCCTCCCTCTGTGCTAAATACCTATGGTATTGTCTACATACATTTGGTTATATGAGGCAAATGACCAAATTATTTGTGGCCGTCTACAATTTACTGTTTATGTAACATGTGAGTGTTTTGCAGAATTCTAGAGATACTTAAGTACCTACCTACCATTACACAGTCCACTTCTAGAGATGGTAGGTACCTACAGATTTTTGGCCCAAGTATATTCATTACAGTAGGATTTATTACATGCAGTATCGGGAGATCCAAGGTTTGTGGTAAGTTTGAGTTCATTACTACGCTGTACGCTCCTCCTTACTTCTCCTGGTTCCCATTAAAACATGCGTTTTTGACTTTCGCGCGACAGTGATTGAACCGAACGGTTCACTAGTTTATGTTCGCTGAGTTGTCCGATTGCTGTGAGATTATTATGGTCAACCCAATTCTTAACTGTCTACCCTGAAAATTCTTAAAAATGAAGAATCTTTCGACACAAGTAGGCCAGGATTTGGATTAAACGAGTTACGGCAGTATTTACTTACCACGATGTTAATTACATAAATAGTTAGGTAGGTAGGTGCATACTTAGGTTTGACTTACTTACCTACCTGGCGTAAAGTGGTTGGAAACAAGGATGGTATTATGATATTATTTAGCGTCAATATCGACACACCCACCAGCGCCGAGTGTATTTTAAAAATTGGCTGTCGCCTTCAAAGCCCACTTGGCCCATTTTCAAAAATCCCATCGCACCTTACATTTTCAACCTCAATTAACGAGACCGCCCCAACAGTTTCGCTTTTTTCATCTCTGGTAGACTTTTTCAAGTTTTATACCTATCTACTTTTTTCCGCGAGATCGGGTTACACCGTGGGTTACTATTTCGGTGCCTACTTTACTCACCCCCCACACTCATATCGCTTCATCTTCATTTTTGTGATTTTGGGGTTTTGAAGAAGGAGCGACAGAGTAAGTACACTAGGCTAGATCACCTAGATCGTCCCAACCCACAATCAGTAAATGGATACCTACGTAATACCAACAAGTAGTACATGCATACCTACGCATTTAGTAGGTCTGGTGTTACAGGGAATCTTCATCTACATGGAAACAAACGGGCATTTAAAATTGAAAGCTTGAACGAAACTCGCAAATATAGGAGTTTCAGGATTCCAAGGTACATATAGTTGGAGCAGAGGAATTATCTTTATCTCCTTGCCTACTTTATCCCCTTTATCTGGTAAATAGGAATGGATGTATGGTGATACCGTTGGAAATAGGTGTTCGAGAAAACTATGGAATCCTGTTCAGAAGTGCTCAAAACGAGTTCCTAGACGGTTTCCCTCTTGATGTAGCTCCGAACGTATGTATGTTCGAATTTCAAATGGTCATATAATTATCTTCCTCACAATACGGTATTTTTCGAATTTTCTTTTTGGGTTTTGTTCTGCTCGTTAAACGCTTCTATTTGAAATGAGAACGACCTTTCTAGGTGGAAAAGTAAGTTTCCAATTTTTTGACTTTTAACGATAACTGCCGTAAAAATGAACCAAAATTGGTGCGGTTGGTACCAAAATGCCCATTAGGATGTCTACATCGTGCCTACTGATTTTGAACTCGATCGCATTCGATTTGGCTAATTGACAGGAAAAAATATGTGAATGGGTCCAACATTTTCTAGGTTTACTAGCTAAATGACGTTGGTGTGGTGTCAGAAATTGTTGAAAGCGAGATTTCTAGGAATGCAATTTCACGGTTTTCGACCGAAATGGGCGGCCAGTCAGGTCGCAATGAGTAACAAATGCTGAAAGCAAACCACAAGAACCCGAATTCTTCCAACTTTCAGGTGTGTACCTAACTGCAAATACAGGATAAACAAGCTGCTGTACCTAATATATCATCAAACTGACAATGGAATATTAACTAATAATACTGTAATGGAATGATCTCCAGCGGTTGTTATTATTTATTTGTGGGGTTTTTCAGGCATTTGATGTTTTGTTGTTGAAAAGATACGTCTGCCAAGTTGGGTGAGCAGTAGGTTGTGCTTCCTCACATAATTATTCTAACATGGACGTATAGTATCAGTAGGTAAAAAAATGATGAGTCAAAACAATTGAATAGCAATAAGTATAGTACTAATAGATTAGGTACCTAATACGCGTAACGGAAGCAAGCATTTCAACATTTTTTCAACATTTCAAGTTCGCGCATGCGCAGACGAAAGTTAAAGTAAGATTCCAATGAAATTCATATGGAACTATCAAAGTATTATTCCTTAGTATAAACAGAAGTCATGGGTATTCCTCAATGCGTCGATAAAAACTAATATATTCCCTACCTACATGTGTAAGACCTAGAGTTTAGAATTTTAGATCGTTCGATTCGTAAGGAATCAAAATGGTGGAGGGGTGGGGGGTGTACAATTTAAACATTTTTTCAAGGCTTTGGCCGCTTTAGAGATCGACAAAAATTCCACAGGTAACACGATTTTTCGTTGACTATAAAGCAACCATATTTTCCAATTAAGGCGCTCTACAAAGATCGTCGCTCGTTGATAAATCAGAAACGTCAGTTCGACTCTCAGGATATTTAGTTTTTCTCCCCACGAGGAAGGCGAGCGGCCAAAACGGTTTCTCCGTCATCGGTTTGTTATTGCGACTAGATGTTCGGAATTAACTTTGCAACGTAAATCGCGCGACAGGTCACTTGGGCGCTGTCCAACGTGGTTCCCCGATGAGTTAGGAGCTTAAAACTCCCTGTGTTTGAAACTCGTAATACCGGTACCTAGGTACTTTATACCCTAAGGGCCACAAAAGAAAATTGATGTTCTAGAACAATTCGGTTAGAGATGGCATTACACGAAGAACATAAAATTATTTTCGTCGTCAATAAAATAGACATCCTACAACAGTCGGAACTATGGGTACCTATCACACTAGCCGTGGTTTTTACGCATTTTCTCCCCATTTTCCTAATTCCTGAACGTGAAGTGGAAGAAATGCAATTTTACAGGACTTTCTCAAGGTGAACCCCCCCCCCCCCCCCCCCCCTCCACGCCATAACGAGATGTGCATCCTGGTGAAGCAATATTAAGCTATCTCAAGGACAAGTTTTAATTTTTCCCTTGACGCCATTTTCTGCAAGAAAAATACTAACATTTCACAACTCTATAGGTAAACCCCCTTGCCACCTTCTCCATTTTCCAGCATTGAGAATTAATTGATGCCCTCCTGTTTTTCTGTGATACTCAAAGACGTTTGTTTATATTCTTCCTTCTGTTAGACAATGTTATACGACAATGATGCTTCAGTATTTCAAGCCCTAACCTGAACATGACACCACTGAGTCACTGGCAGTGATCTGAAGTTTCAGTGTTAATAAAACTGCGGTCCGCCAGAATGCATTGTATTTGAGATGCACAGTATACTTATTCCTCTTCAACATTAACGTTTTTTTTTCTTCTGCTAGTTTCGAGTTCGAAAATTTGGAAAAACGTGCCTAGGCCTTGAGGTCTAGGTACCCACCGCCCGTGAGAATTAGGTGTATCTACCAACAATAGTAGTCAAATTGTTTCGAGTACATACCAATACCAATATTCCCTCCATTAATCAAGGGCTTCAAGAATGGAATCACTTCATCTAGGAAGTGTATTATGGAGCTAAATTGGATCAAGGTACTATGAATTCGCTAGCTTTGGTGCTCAAATTTAGCTTACTAAGCAGAGGAAGGCCAGTAGGTCACGGGACCGGATTCGTGTGTATGTTGTACATGTTTTTCCTTAAGATAGATATAGTAATGTACATACGTTTTAGGACATTCTGAATCATGAGAATTCTGAACCTATTTTTAATTTACATATTTCACTATAAACACGTATGTTCACATATTCCTTCTATTGTTATGTATTTCCTACATATTTTGCGGTAGGTACCAGGGGTGTTTATGAAATGAACTAAAATTCCAAGAACACAAAATGGGTCATGAGATGAACCAGTCAGTCAACACTTCCCCGTATTCGACAAGGTGCATAATATAGGTGCTACATATGCGGTACGGATATAAGGAAGAAAATGCAAGATGTGCTCAACAAAAACCAGGGGTGGAGAGAGATAGGACTCCTGAAAAAATCCACAGTGGGCAGAATTTTAAACAACGTTCAAACCATGAGCCGTTACGAGGCGATTTTAAGACCAAATGGGCGATCTTATGTTTTGATAATGTGAGGGTGTAACTTAGTAGTTTCCACAATTTTAAACATTGATTGAGCAATTTTAAAAGATTCTTGTTTTTAAATAATACATTGTTTATTCGTGCTATTGTGTAAAAAGATAACAGCGCTGAACCATACCACTTTTCGTAATTATCGTATTCGTAACACCATTTCGCGATTTTTAGCAACTTGTACAGATTTTTGACCATTATAAAGTCAAATTTAACCCATTCTTTTTTTGAGAAAAATATTTTCACCATCGAATTGGTGGTTTTTCTGACGTGAATCACCATCCCACACAATTACCGCAATACCAATTTATTGATCCACAATACCAATTTCTTCTTGTCAAACATTTAAACAAATAAAAATAGTCTTTTATAATTGTTTTGGGTTTTAAATATTCTAAATTTTCACTTACATATTAATATATTTTTTTTTAACAGTTTTTATCACGATCATATAAATCCGTGCCCTACAGGTCACCTAGTATAGAAATCACATCTTCTCGACCTATTACTGAGCAATAAACCCTCATCAGTACTTGAATAAAATAATAATATATATGAGCAAACAAGAAACTAGTATTCTCACCAGAGTATCAGCGTCCAGGAAGACACACTTGGAGTATCGCGTCAGTTTCCAGCAATGGAGCTTGGTGAAGGTGATGCCGAGGTCTGGTCGAGCCAAAAGCGCCAGATTTGCCGCGTCTTTCGAGTCCAAGACGTCAACTTCCTTCACGAGGTCAAACACCGACGACAACACATCCCTATAAATTCAAAGATTCCTGTTGTGAACCAGCACCATCATAAACATCAGAATTCTCTTTTTGGAACAAGTCTGAAATAAGCGGTGAAAAAAGGCAGATTGCAACACAGGCAAACACTGGGGAAACCCCGGTAACGGTCGAAAACAACCTTCTCCTCCACACCTTTGCAATGTGAGGAGGAGAAGGTCACTTTATAAGGGACCAGCCCTCAGGGCTCCAGCAGGCAGTCTGGTGGTAGCCATGTAAGAAGGGAAAAAACTTTCCCTTTCCCCTTCCTTCCATGGGTGGAAGCTCCCTAGAGCACAATGTCTCCTGTCAACTAAGCAACTTATTTTACATTCCAAAAAAAGTTTTGCTAACCATGTCTATTGGTAGGTACTAAATACTACCAAAGCCTGATACCAATGAATATTTCTATTCCAGCCAATTCAAAAATGCTTCTTTGCAAATTTATAAATGCCTCTGTGAACTAACTAATTGATGCCGACGGTACCTGTACCGGGATTTTCTACTTCCTGGATTCTTTGTTTGTGACACTATATAACCCCAAGTTTTTCACCTATAGAACTTGATTGACATCGCATATATATGGGGAATAAAGAGGTTGGGGGCGGGGGGGTCTTTATGAGCGAAGTAGTTTGTGGGCTCCCAATGGCTTCCTCCAAATCTCTCCTCGTGTGGTTCCATTGCGGACACACAAAGAGGTGGACAGTACCGGCACAGTCCATCAGCTACCTTACCAATCCTTGCCAGGTAAGACCAGGAGTATCCGTGCCCCGACAAAAATTTTGTCAGGCCCACCTCGCCGTGACCTCCCTCCAACCAACCCCTCAAATCATGGATCATTCGGGCTGTCCACGGGTTGCGAGTTTCGCTTTGCAGATCAGCCTGCCATTTCCCAAGGGTTTCCTCTCTCTCCTTGGGTGTAAAGATAAAGATTAGGGGGTACGAAGTCAGTCAATGTAAGAAAGTACATATGACTCCCCATCAATAAATTCTGTATGTAATAACGCACAACTGCTGATCCATAATTCCCACCACTCCATAAAAGTAGCCACCCTCAGCGCCTGAGCCAGTCTTACTCGTCCATAATATAACACCGTGCCTGTGTAGTTCCCTGGAGAAACCCCATTTCCCCCAAGAATGAATTTC
Organism: Leptopterna dolabrata; assembly: GCA_954871275.1. NCBI lineage: Eukaryota > Metazoa > Arthropoda > Insecta > Hemiptera > Miridae > Leptopterna > Leptopterna dolabrata. The sequence continues at coordinate 21,048,125 of OX940976.1, forward strand.
TTAAACTTAACATGTCGATATATAGAAATAACTTTGTGTCATTCCACACATTCAAATCCTGATTTTCCGCTCCCAGTTTTAGAGGATTAAATAACAGGAATGAAATCATACATAATCAAACATGTGCTTATCTGTGGGTCCACACATCCTTGTTATTTTGTTGTTTTAATAAACCTACTTAAATCCTTGCACTCAGGTACCAGCTATATTTACAAAACGCTGCAAATCCCTGCACCACGGTTTATTATTTTGTATAGAATACCCTCCTGTTACAGATCACAGCTCTATGTATAGATAACCCTTCTATATAATATGATATGTACTATTCTATTATATACATATTATGTAGATCGCAGACCCTCCGTAGGTTAGTACCTAACCCCGTACTCGTTACTAGGTACCTACCTAAATCACGAGTTAAATGTTGCTAAAATAATTCTGCCGATGACAAACAGTACCTAACAAAAAGAAACACACATAATGAAGTTCTGAAAAGAAATTGTTGATGAGGAGTGAAAAAAGTTGCAAAAGTACCTACCAACAAACTCCAGCCCCTTCTACGTAGATGGTATAATGAACCGTTGTGTAATAATTTACCGTTGAGTAATGATTTACCGTAGTAATAATTTACCCATCAATAATACTTCAACGTTTGTTCAAGCTTCACTACCTACCAACAAACTCCAAAAGAGCCATCATTTTTCAAGCGAAATAATATCAAAGAACAACCAACTCGACTTCATACTCCGCCAATATAATCAGGTGATCCCTACCAATGATTGGCCGTATTCACAAATTCCTATTGTGGGCGCGTCTCTGGTTACGAGATTTGGTTTGAATTGTATACAATTTCATTCACACTGGAGTCGAAAATGCCTGTCGGTGCAAACTTTGGGGCCTTACTGTGAACGAACGGCTGGACGTACGATGCTCCGGATGGTCTTAAAAAACTCGCAAGTTCAAGAACTATTTAAAACCGTAAAAATATTCACGTAAAAAAATGGTATAGGCGTTTTGAAAATTTCAACCCCTATTTTGAACCCCTTAGAGATGACTCACAGTAACGTCGAGCTTCGAGGACCAACTAGACGCCGAACGGAACCTATAACCCGAATTTCATCAATTTTTTTTCATGGTAACTAAGAAAAGTGGCCCGTACGGCGTACGGCGTACGGCGGACAGACAGAAATATTTTTATTGCAGTTTTGGATTCTACATACCTTGAAACGTAAACCATCAAATTTTGAGGGGGGGTAAGAATTTTTTTTTTCATGCTCGATTCCAATGGTTCATTATTGAAAATAATAAACCAAAAATGATCGTTATGAGCTAACATTTTGAGAGTAGTGGTGGGGGAGGGTTCTTAGATGGCGTACATCCGATATCATGAAATTTTCTCCACTTGGGCAACCCTAAAATCCTTCAAGTGCACGTAACTTCGGTTCCAATCAAAATATTTTGTTGAGATTCACACCAATTATTTTGGTTAGGTACCTACCAAAAAATAGTTCCAAGTGAATTTCTTCAGTGCTGTTGTTCGAGTGTATACGAGTGTGTACGAGAAATCCGTATCACATTGCAGAAGACTGATTCAGTTACAGATTTTGAAAGGTTTCACGGGTCGCCCCAGATGGCCCACATAACCCAGTCTGGTCAAGACCCAGACGGTCTTGACCAGGTCTACCATTGCCTATAGTGAAATTATAAGCAGCCTCTAAACCTAAGAACCCACAGATAACCAGTGCTGGTCGAACGGTTACTCATGAATATTCTGGCTGGAGCAGAACAGTGTTTTACCTCAGGAGACAGTAGGACTGTTTGGACAGACAGTCCTGGACCAGTCTTGGATTGACCTGCATAAGAGAGGATAGAACTGTCCAGGACTGAGTCCTGAATTGTGTCTGTCTGAATGCGTGTTAATGATTCTGAACGGATAACCTGAAACATTGTAACCTTCGATATAAGCTGAAGGTAGAAGCATCGACAGGATCAACAATCCTCAAAAAATCCAGGAATGCTAGAACTAGTCCCAGACGTACCGCTCGGAACCGTTCTATTCAAGCCACGCCCCTTTTTGAGTGTTTAGACAGCACTGTAACTGGTCCATCGAGAGTTGGCTGTTCGGACAGATGGTCCAGGCCGCCCCTCCACATTGCCCCTCCTCGTCCTACCGCCCACTTCCCTCATCATTTTAGGCTTGTGGGGGAAGTTGCTCCTACAATGTGTCATCCCCCCCCAACCCGTTTGTAGGGGAATGCTTCTCTACTTCAATCCTCCTGGCCCCGCCCAGAACATTCACGAGTAATGGGCTGACCTGTAGCTATTGCCCTATTGCAATTTCGTAATGGCTACGAGAAAGATTATTCCAAAACTTCCTAGTTTTTTGAATGTTAAGGCTTATAGTGACTAAGAATACCAAAATACGGACCTCATTGCAGGGGAAACTCCTGGTGTAATCAAAACAGCTAATTGATGGATTGTGTTGTTCCTTTTGAGGGACTGTGCCAAAACAAGTGCTCCTAGAGCGTAGCTGTCGTTGGTCACTAGAGTCACCCATGCTTGCCCTGAAACACATATCGAAAAATCCATTAAGTTGATTTCCATATTTAAGAAGTTATATTTCAACTTATTTAATTAAGTTAATAACTATTAATTAAGTTGATTTCCATATTTAAGAAGTTATAGTTCAATATAACTGATTCATCAGATATTGAAAAATTGTTCTAAAGTGCCAAATCACGAAGATGAGAGGGGAAAAAAATGGAAATACCGCAACTTTCTGTCAGGCTAACAATTTTACAATCCCAGTCAGGATTTTACTATGTACCTAGAGTAGAATCCCGCCAACTCGAATATCCCATTAATTCGAAGAAAATGCTCGGTCCCTTGAAAAAAAAAAATCGCGCTTATTCAAATACCTAAACCAATGTATTTCGGACCCCTCGGTATTTCGAAGTTTTTTTGCGCGCTTACCCTTCGAAATCGTCGGGTGTTTACGCTCCCGATCAGAACAATATACGTACGATTTAGGAGGGGACATAATCGACGAATTCGAATTAGTGAGGGCTCTACGGTTTAAGGAAAGATCTTGATCTTTGTTGGCTTGTTTTTGCTCATGAACTTTCTGTTCATTAGTGCTAGCTCATTAGTGTTCACATTCTGTTATCGCTTCAATGAGGAGTACCCATGACTTCCGTTTATATTTTTAAACTAGCCTGACCGCTCGCTTCGCTCGCTATCTGAGATTCGCTGTACGCAGTATCGTGGAACCAACAAACGACGGAAAAATCCCATAGCCTACCGGGTATTTGTGCCCAATTTTATCAAAATCCGTCAAGCCATTCAGGAGTTGACCATGGTCGACCATATTTCCGCTATGGTCAGGGAATTAAAAATGCGCCTACGTTCAACTTGGGAGGCTACCGGATATATTGCTGCCAAATTTGGTCGATATCCGTTGAGCAATTCGGGATTCGACCATGGAGGGGCCCATGGATGCGCTATGGTCGACCGCGGGGGTAGTCCGAAGGGTCGATCGTAGATAGAATTTCACGTAGATTACGAATACGCGATAAAAAATAGGGGATACCATTTCAATTAACGAAGTTGACCATGGTCGACCATAGTTCCGCTATGGTCAGGGAATCGAAAATGCGCCTACGTTCGACTTGGGAGGCTACCGGATATTGGTGCCAAATTTGGTCGATATCCGTCGAGCCGTTTGGCCGTGCATAGAAGGACAGACAGACACACAGACAGAGATTCGTTTTTATAATATAGTAGAGATAATGAAAGTAGGTTCCATTCTAAGAGCTTTGAGACCAACCGCACTCTCCTACGATGAATAGTTCTTTTTCTATGAGCTGTCGAATTTTTGGCGACGAGTGACGTCACACTTGGCAAGGGGGTCCCGCCAAGGCGGGAGGGGTGTGACGTCACTCGTTACAGAAACTATGAAAGCTCATAGAAAAAGAACTATTTATTCTAGGAGAGTGCGGTTGGTCTCAAAATTCTTAGAATGGAATCTACTTTCATTTTTTGAAAATGGGAAAGTATAGCGTACCCTGATGCTAATTCGAATTTTTTGCTGGTCCCTTGAAGGGTATTCCACTGTACTTATAAAACCCTTGCGTTTGTACAAAGTACTTTTTTTTTGTTAGGGCAGGAGAGAGTGTGAGGAAGAGAAGACTTCTTAAAATAGTAGTTTTGTCCCGACCAGCTGCCACGCTGTTGGTACCGTGCTGCTCGTGATATTTTTCCATTTTTTTATGCTAGCCTTCCATTTTACTAGTTTAAAAAAATTTTTTTGTTACCAATACGATGGTTTTGAATTTATACCTTACTAGACACAAATTACTAATAATTTATTTTTCAAGTTACGAATTCTTTTCTAGTAGGTAGGTAGGTACCAACGAATGTGATTTCTTGAATGTGATTTTTACGTAGAACAAGTTACCATGTTATACTGAAAATGAAAAAATTGCTACATTGATTTCTTACAATAAAGCTGTTTTTTATTTTTGTTGTTGGAATAGTACCTATACCTACCTAGGTACATTGGGGACTTTCTAGAAGACTCCGTACTTGAATTCAATTTTATTTAAAAAAATTTAATTATAAACAAACTTTTCAACATCACCTTAAGTGGTAAATACCATTAACAATAAAACACATGTTTATTAGCTGCTTAATCTGCGAATGAAACATTTTATGCTCTCCCGAAAAGTTGGAAAAATTGAGTTATCATGGTGGGTGCGACGATATTACGATGATAAGAGTAGCGCAAGAATTAGCACCTCACAGTTACTAATCAACTGGTGTTGCCCATGTGGTACCTACCTAAAATTTTATAGGCAGGTACGCAGATATCGTCTAACGAAACGCGAAGGAATTTAGTAAGCCACTGGCACTACATAATTCCAGGTATGTATAAACTAATCGCAAACTTGGGTACAACGCACGGTCAACAGCTTGTGGTTTAACACTATAAAATTAAATGACAGAAATGATTTCATCGGCCGATGAAAACGAAACCAACACTCATAAAGAATGAGTTGGAGATAGCTGCAATGGATAAGTCTCGCTTAGTGCCAATTCAGCTCCAAGGCTGGGCGGGAGACAAAAATAATAGAATGTGAATGTAGGGCATAAATAGTTGGACGGCTCTCTGATTTTGCTCGTCAACACAGGATTTTTCTCAAGTGACAAGCGCCAAGATGAGATGAATATTATGAGTAAGTAAGTGGCTTCTGTAGGTGGCACTTATCTTGGTGAGAGGAAGATGAGGCACTTCCGAAATATGCATTCATATTCATGGGAAGCAATAGTTGTGTTTATACGGTACCAATGTTTTGAGAATGAAAGTTACCTACTGATTATCTGGATCAAATGGTCAGTAACACGACTGACAATAATTTAAGTTTTGGCAACCGCGTAATCTGGAATAATGGAAGGTATATTTTCATTTCTATCTAATCAGTTATCCGCGTTAATTATTATTTAATGAGGAAAAACAATACATTCGCTTAGAATTGTACCTATATCATTATTTGTGGTCCACCTCTCGGTGAGAAGAACCACTGATGATGCCTAATAAGCCGAAACTGGTCTGAATAAATTATAAAACAAGTCCATTGAACCTTCTCCTTTCAAGATAACTGGGGGAAGGCATTACTCCTAGGATTTTCGCCTTTCGGGGAAGAGACTTTCCACCGGCTTATGAACGTGTTTTACACAGTGAACCGTAACTAGTTAGACTTGAGAGGCAGGTGCCTTATCTTCAACAAACTGACACCCAACACATGCACCTACCCACCCTCAGAATCGCTTATCGGAGCTCAAATGGAAGAGAAAAACGAAATCGGAAAGACGATCTCGAGTAAAGCCGGGATAAGAAGGGTCGAACCGTGTTTATGGTCCAAGAATACACACCTTGGCTGTCTCGCTGTTGAACGCCTTCGGTTATCAACCTCTGAATAACAGTGCTGATTAACGGGGGCGCCCGAGTCAACATTTGTAGCCAAGATACGTCCCACTATTATTATAAATAAGGTTAAATTTACCTTGACCTTCACTCCCTACAGGGCAGCCCTGTAAGTTCCGCAGGCATAAAACGCAAATGTTGGGTGCCCGAGTGAGATACGTACACTACATATTACGTAGGTACTAGTGGCTTAGCCAACACTCTTATCAGCATGGTAAACGTGCCGCTTCTGACACACCACTCCCGGAGCAACCCGAGTTGCACAAGATTTAAGTCGGGCCAATACAAGGCCAAACCTGTTCAACAAATTTGGAAAATTCTATGCGTTGAGCGTCAAAATACATTTACGCTTGTGAGAGGACAAACCTGAATCGGCACCGTCGTACTTATACAAAACTGAAAAGTAAAACAACAAAAAGTCCACCGAACAGGGTCCCCTCCACTTGAATACAATCGCTTTCATCTGAAAATGAATGTTAAAAATTCAGAAATCCTGGGCGAACGTCAGAGAATCGAAAATTGAAAGTAAACACATGATCGTGGCGATACAGGGAACAGAAGGGTGAGCTTGCCAGCTGTCCGTACAGAGCATCGGACTATATAGTTCGATGGTACATCTATCTGTTGTCACGGTAGTTATAACGTAGGTACCTACTTATCGATAAGTACTTCTGAGTACTCTCTATATTATTATAGTAAGTTGGGGAAAAAATTTGATTAAATTAATGCTTAATAAAGACTCCTACCGTTTCGCCTATTTTTATCTTTTTCCCATGCCTTCCTTTGCCGATAAATCAATTTTTTGTTTTTTATCCCGAGAAAGACTGTGCAGTAATAACACAAAGTAACGACTTATCAAAAAATGCAGCACTGCAAATAACATTCTGCAAACGAACTATTTCTCAAATCACCCCTTCGCTGAATTTCCCACTCAAAATGTCCTGTATTTTTCCTGATTTGAACAATATCCCCACGACACTACTTTAACTGTTTAAACTCTTTATTCTTACACAGCGGTAGGGTTAAAAACCCCGTAATAATACTGTACATAGTACCTAATGTAATGTTAAGATGGCAGAATCGTAGGACACAAATTACATTTTTCTGCTTAGATTCTCAAAAATGGACATGTTTATTACATTTTACATTTTCAATTTTTTCCACTCCGTTTTAATTCAAGAGAGTGATGTTATTCAATAATTTATTAGGCATTCATCTGGTATCAAAGAAGGACCCTGCCCTCATTTGAAAAATGATTTCACGCAAGTGGGAAAAACATTTTTAAAAAAAGGAACCACGCAGAATTTTCCGAAAATGTTCTTATTTTTATTTCATCTGCCAGACATTTCCCACCAGTTGGCAGCACTGCGGGCGGTACTTCCTTCCCCTACCCATCGATATCGTATTCCTACCTACCTACCAAGGTCATCCCCACCCACCCAGCCGTCCCTTTCCAAGACCAGTTTGCTTCAGCACCAAGACGGTTGGTAGGTCGGTGGTGTGATTTTATGTGTTCTCACGTATTTTCTTGTGGAATCCGCATATTTTCCGTCTTTTCTTCTCGACTCCCTATAATTTCGCCTCAGTATGATCCTCCGCCGATTTAGTCGCGTGAAGTGATATTATGGGCAATCGTTACCAAGAGGGAGTGCTGTGGTTGGCCTGAGTCAGTCATTGGTTGGTTTCCACAACCTTCATTCTCGGATTTTCCTCTACTACAGGTCTACAGGTATGTGCTACTTATATATGAGATCTGAGTTTACTGTAATTAATATTAGTTTATAAATATAAGGTCGAGAGGGAATAAATGCCGATTATAAAGAGAATCCAATTTGTAGGTTCTAACTCTGCTACCAACCGTTTTCCGTAAGGGTTCCCTTGAATTCTTCAATTCTCTGGACGTTTATCCATTTCCCTGTAGACTTGGAAATGGGTTATTTTGAGACGAATGAAACATCAAGCTGTTCATGAACATCAACCTACTATTCAAGTAGATACCTACATAATATAGTATATTATGTAAAAACATAATATGCATTGTGTAGTTAGTATATAGATACGTGTAATTATTTTACGGTAACACAGACGGTACCTTTTGATATTTTTTATTTCCAGATAACATAATAGAAAACATGAAGAAGAATTTATAGCTAAGGAAAATATTCTCCTATGAGAGCTAGTGCCCGAGTTAGGGAGAACAGTTCCGTTCTAAACGTAACACATCAATTAAATGAGAAAATATACAAAAAATAAATAAATTGTCTCCCAAGCAATATTACAAAAAGTTATCACTTGAACTAGTGCTATACTAATAATATTAATCAAGGTTTAAGTAATGCGATTTCAAACTTCTATTTACACATTTAGGATGGTCTAGAAGCCTAAGCTTCAACTCATTCGGTAATTGGTTGAATTCTTTGGTCCCAAAATACCGATAGCTATTTAACGGTACCTAAAGTGAAACACAACTGTTCAAACCAGATAAATTTGGATTCATGTTGATATAGCCTGATGTTAGCTGGTGTTATGCCTAACGTGACTTGGGTTTTGGATAGATGGCTCCTACTTTATAATTATCTTCATTATTATTAGGTCACTGATTGCGGAATGCTTTTGGCTTCGAGTAGGTAAGTGATTTGACATTATGATCTATACCTAACGATAGCCCCAAAATAATTTTAACCGCGGGCGGGGAGAAATATATGAAATCGCAAGAAGCGGTTACCCGTTCGATGGTATTGGGAATGTATTAGGGCACTGTGATTTACCTGTTGGAATATACATTTCGATGCTTATGTGAAGGTGCATTATTCCGCTGATGTTGGATGTCCGTCATCCTGTCCTGCTTTAGGGTAAAATTGGTCACGCATTGGGTTTGTAACATTCCATCAAAAGACGACAAATAATGGGCCCTTTTTATCAACGCGATACAATAATGTTGAACAGTGACGATACTGAAGTGATTCGTACCCGAACTACGAGTACAACAGTGCCAGCAGTGAGTAAAACAACCATGAGAAATTTTAGCATGACTTGTGTACAGATAATTGTACATAGGAAAGTTAACAGTTCGTATTTTATCGATTTTTAATTCCACTATGTGGTGAGTGAAGACATTGAATTTGACCTCTTTCCACTGGAAAAAACGCATTATTCCACCCCCACATCTTATGGCCGATGCTGGTTTCATCTGGGCGCGTTGAATATCGTTATCCATTGGTCTAAAGAGGATGATCCTGCGGTAAGCCATATAATATGCGAGATGGAGATTTGCATTTCAAGAACGTTTCACTGAGCCAAGGTCTCATGTGGACCGTTGTATATAAATAATGTACCTAATTGTTCAACTTTTCATTTGTTTAATATGCTATTAAACGATAATTGTTTTATATAACATGGTTTGACGCCGCTCCACTTGAACCGCTTTTCAATCTAGTGAGATTCTTTTTCATCAGAGGAATATGATAAGACGCTTATGAAATTCGCACAGTACCTTTCTGCAATTCATTAATTTTGCATTCAATTTCGAGGGTGTACCAATACTAAGTAGGTAAGTGTTGTCTATTCTATACCATCTAAAAAGTGGCCACTTCTATTTAATTTCTAAGGCTAAAACCACATGTTCTCAACTCGATCGAATTAAGACTCCATAATACTCAAATTTCGGACATGCCCATTCTAGACCTATGGCTAATTTCACACTGGTAGCCCTATCCACCCCTCTAACATCTCGCCCTCTCTGATCTCTTGAAGGGCGAAAGTCGCCGTACTCTCTTTGGTTTATTATTCTGTGAATAAACACCATGTATTCGGTTCGGAAAAACGTTTTGGCACGCCCATTCAAAATTTTGTTCTTTTAAGTTTCAAGGTGTGTAGATTCCAAAAATGCAATGCCCCATCGATATTTATCTTAATTTCTGGTCTAAAATAATCGTTTTTCGCACGACTAGGGCTCCGTTTGAGCCCTAGTTGAGTCCCCTATCTCGGCAGCCCGATCGGAAAACATCCAGGGGTGTCATGGGTGAAAAATAGGTGCGAAATTAGGTAATTTTGAGGTTTTAGTGAACATGGTGGCTCACAAGCGTGAGGTATCGATTTCCATGTTTTTTTAGGGTGAGGAGACCGAATTTGAAGTTGAGTTTGACCACTGAATGAAGGATTGAGGTTCCAACGAAGTTTTTACTCTCAAAATTCAAAATTTATGGGTCAAAAACCTGTGAAAATGGCTCATCACCAGAAATTTGTATAATAACACAGTACAAAATTTGTATAATAACAGGTGAATCAAGACAATTCAATGACAGTTTCACTAATAGAAAATAATTAGAAATAGCAACCCAATATTCGAGTTTAAAACCACCAAATATAGTTTTGTGGGTCTCTTCACGCAGGTCCCAATCGTGCCGTTGGTATTCTGTCGAGAATAACAAACCCATGTGAAAAGGACTTTGCAGCGTTTTTTTCTCTACTACGGTAGACTCTACCGTTCAGACGGTTCATCAGTTTGATGTCACACACTCTAACCTAGAGACGCCAAGGACAATGTAGTTAGCGCTCTGGCATTACTGTAATGAAGGTCACCCAGTGAAGGATCAGTGGCTCTGGCAGTGGTGTGCCAAAAGCGATATTTTCTTTACCCTCTCTTATAGAACATAACATTCCTCTGAATAAACGACTGGTTTTGCTTGAAATGTGGAGTTGGTGCGATGTTACTATGTACCCTTAGGCCCATGACACACGTGCGAGTTTTAGACGCTTGACGCCGCGATTGTTTCTCGCAGCGTCAAAGCGGTACTTACTTATTATAGGGTTGAAACACACGTGACGCGCGAAGTGAAAGTAGCGAGTTTTACCCGCCGCGTCAACAAAAGGGGGGAAGGTATGACGCTTGGTACCTGCTACCCGCCGGGAGCTCGCGACGGGCACAAGACGCTTGGCGTTATAGCAGTACTCAACCGACCATTGATGGTAACACACTTCTCGCCAGCTGGGATTTTCTCGTGTGTAATATTATAATTTGATCTCGTCACTGATCTTGCCCAACAGTTCATCAAATGAAGAAGTACTCATTCGAAAATAGTTGAAGAACTTGGTTTCATCACTCCTCAAGTCCATCATCATTGAAGTGAAAGCACCTTTCAAAAGTCGTTCACAATTGAACGGATGCACCCAAAATTGCCTCTCTTTCTTATATTTAATAATTTTATACGCGAAATAAACTAAAACTTTATTGCTTCCGAGTCTGCGAAGCAGCGGAAGCCTTGTGTTCACTTTCGTGGGCCAAAAAATTTTTGTCTTCAGAAATCAAAATTTCCACTTGCATTTTGCGTTTCAAAGCCTACTAAACAAATTTGGTTCCGTGTCTGTCGGTCTGTGAGTCTGTGAGTCTGTCCGCATTTCCTTGTTACAGCCTTAACTTCCACGATTTTGAATTGATTCAGCTCAAATTTTGAGGGATGGTGCGGATAAGGCCCCTTGAGGTCCCATACAAATTTCAACATGATTGATCCAGCGGTACGCCCTGCGCATGCGCTAACGTTAAATTCAACAAACACGCATAACTTTCACAATTTTGATTCAATTTCGCTCAAATTTTCAAGGGTTGTTTGGACAAGGCCTAGTGAGTTCCAGTATGAATTTCAGCATGATCGGACCCTCGGTGCGCTCTGCGCATGCGCTGGCGTGAAATAGATTCAATTTCCTTGTTACAGCCGTAGTAACCAAAGATTTCACCCAATTTCAATGTAATTCTCAGGGATTAAGCGGGTAGGGCCCATTGAGGTCCCATATAAATTTCAACATGATAGAGCCAGCGGTTCGCCCTGCGCATGCGCTCTGTCTGTCTGTCTGTCCTTCTATACACGGCCAAACGGCTCGACGGATATCGACCAAATTTGGCACGAATATCCAGTAGGCTCCCAAGTTGTGCAACGTCGCATTTTTAATTCCCTGACCATAGCGGAACTATGGTCGACCATGGTCAACTCCTGAATAGCTTGACGGATATCGACCAAATTTGGCACGAATATCCAGTAGGCTCCCAAGTTGTGCAACGTCGCATTTTTAATTCCCTGACCATAGCGGACCTATGGTCGACCATGGTCAACTTCGTTAATTGAAATGGTAACCCCTATTTTTTATCGCGTATTCGTAATCTAAGTGAAATTCTATCTACGATCGACCCTTCGGACTACCCCCGCGGTCGACCATAGCGCATCCATGGGCCCCTCCATGGTCGAATCCCGAATTGCTCAACGGATATCGACCAAATTTGGCACGAATATCCAGTAGGCTCCCAAGTTGTGCAACGTCGCATTTTTAATTCCCTGACCATAGCGGAACTATGGTCGACCATGGTCAACTCCTGAATGGCTTGACAGATATCGACCAAATTTGGCACGAGTATCCAGTAGGCTCCCAAGTTGTGCAACGTCGCATTTTTAATTCCCTGACCATAGCGGACCTATGGTCGACCATGGTCAACTTCGTTAATTGAAATGGTAACCCCTATTTTTTATCGCGTATTCGTAATCTACGTGAAATTCTATCTACGATCGACCCTTCGGACTTCCCCCGCGGTCGACCTTAGCGCATCCATGGGCCCCTCCATGGTCGAATCCCGAATTGCTCAACGGATATCGACCAAATTTGGCACCAATATCCGGTAGCCTCCCAAGTTGAACGTAGGCGCATTTTTAATTCCCTGACCATAGCGGAAATATGGTCGACCATGGTCAACTCCTGAATGGCTTGACGGATTTTGATAAAATTGGGCACAAATACCCGGTAGGGTATGGGATTTTTCCGTCGTTTGTTGGTTCCACGATACTGCGTACAGCGAATCTCGGATAGCGAGCGAAGCGAGCGGTCAGGCTAGTTATGTATAATGGACGTAATGTATTATGGAAGTCATGTTATGTATAATATGTATATTTCATGTAATGTTATGTAATGTTATGTTATGTAATGTAATGTTATGTAATATGTATATTTAACGTTATGTAATGTAATGTAATGTAATGTAATGTTATGTTATTTTGCTTCCGAGTCTGTTCTATTTTATAATGGGTCACTCTGATTGTGACGAGGAAGCTCCTGTGCCATCACCTTGGCAGTGTATTTTTTTTAAATCTTAGCGCTTCTAGCAGCACACTCTTACAGAAGCGAACCATCCTGTTCGATAGGCAGACAATGACTGACCGCCGGTGATAGGCGGGTACTTTGACGCTGTCGTGTGTCATGGAGAGGGAAACATGACGCCGCGAGATTTCTCAGAACCCTCGCGGCGTCAAGCGTCTAAAACTCGCACGTGTGTCATGGGTATATTCATAAAATGAATATACCCTGTACCTAACTGATAAGGCTGGTGAAGGTAGTTGGGAAAACAACCCACCTGAAAGATGGAAAAAAATGCTATGTGCTAAAGATGTTGAGTTAAAAAAATTACATTAGGTCTTCTAACTCTCTTCTTCATCTACTTATGTCTTTTGACGCTCAACGCATAGAATTTTCCGAATTAGTTGAACAGGTTTTGGTCTTGGCCCGGGTAAATCTTTCGCAACTCAACGTTCACCCTCTGCGCGGACGACGAGTGAACGTGAAAAAAACTAAAACTAAAAAACAAGATAGTATTTGCCTTCCGTATTCCCAAGTTAGCTCAGGGAAAGGAGAAAATCCGCGGTAGAATGGACGACAAGCGAGTAGGGATATCGCCAAGATGACAGCTAATAAACTGGTTCAGCGTCTCGACCTGTTCACTCTCCCACCAAAACAAATATATGTCTCTCATCCTTTCTCGTATAGTAAAGTAGAAAGCTCTCAATATCGGTTCTTCCATCTGTAACCGTAGCTCCACTAAGGATTAATTACGAGTATCGCTGGAAATTCTTACGTATTTGTATGAGCAAAACGCCAAATACGATTGGATAAAGATACTTATCAACCTCAATTATCGGTGCAAGCAGCCACATCGAATTTCACGAGTTACCTAGTGCATGAAGTCAGATACTTGAGTAATAATGATGACTGAGTGATAATTGTGTTTCTATTATTTGTTTTATTTGTTTATAAAAACTCGCTAAAGGGGTAGGTACCTACATTCCAATTTGAAAACGCTTCATTGGTTCCTCTCTGCTGTTGGAAAAACTACATAGCAAACATTTTATAAAACCCGAATAAACATTAATTGTTTAAATTCTGAAACAGTCATATTTTACTAAAATCTCAGGAAACCTAGGGTCCCGACTTACGCCCGACTTGAGCGTTGTTTCCTGGGAAAATGTTCCACCTGTTTTAATCTTGGAGCCCAGTTCTTTTAATCGTAAAACGCTGCAAATTATAACAGAGCGGTTTATTATTTACCTGCATAGATGCCCCTTCTGCGTAGATCACTGTTTTTTGTGGGCAGTACCTACCCACGAGCTCCCTCCAGGAATACGAGTATGTGAATCGAATGCTAGAGCCGGGCAATTGCAGTTTCATAAACGGTGGAATCAATAATTCTATCATTAATAATTATTTGTTGTTACTAATGTAGTATAACGGTTTTTACAAAAGTTTCTATCAACGAAATCCAAAATAGCCATCATTCTTCAAACGAAATATTATCACAGCACAGCCAACTCGATTTCATACAGCCATGCGTGATTATAATCAGCTGTTCCCTAGCATTGACGTCTGGGCTGGGTGTACGTATACCGTTTCATTCACGATCGTGTTGACGAAGCTTTTCGTTGCAACCATCAGGGCCTTACTGTGAACGAATGGCTGGACGTACAATGCTCCGGGTGGTGTACGAAAATTCTGAAGTTCAAGATCAACTTAGAAACGTAAAAAATTCGAAAAAATAACGGCACCCTGGAAATTGCAACCATTATTTTTCACCCCTTAGAGATGACTGCGTAACGCCGACCTTCGCGGACCAACTAGACCCCAAATAGGATCTACAAACCTGATTTCAATAATTTTGGTTCATCGTAACTAAGGGAAAAAAGGAAGTTCGGCTTATGGCGGACAGATAGAAATTTTTGGTTCATTATTTTCAGTAACGAACCTTTGGAATCGTGGATGGGGAAAAAATGTTAAGCCCCCACCCCCCTCATGGCTGAATGAAATCAAGTTGGTTGTTCCGTGATATTATGTCATCAAGGAATAATGGTGAATAATGATTTTGAATTAGTATCAGTGATATGGATGACGAGAAGAGAGCATTATATTATTAGAAAAGATATCTCGGTGTGGAATACTTCGTTTCGATAAAATCGTGACATCGAAACCTACCAAAATATTTCGTTAAATACCAGTTTTCGTTAAACCAATCAGCATTCTATTAAATAAAGCCAAGTATTCTATTAAACAAATCAGCATCGGAACATCGCTAGTCTCCAATAATCAAGCTTTTCATATAAGATAGACTTGTACTTTGTACACAATATCAGAAACTTCGCTTAGTTTTAGGGACTAGAATACTCTTGCTGCCCAACCCAAAGTCTTGCCATCATTAATCATCGCACAAAAGTACCTGTACTTCTGAACTGCAGGAACGCAACCTTAAATTACACGTCCAAACTACAGATTGGTTTACACAGTGCAAAGATACATTTAATATTAGTTCATTTTGTGTGCTTAATGTCACACAGTTACCGTCGGGGAACCACTCTCTATTTCAAGGACCCGAAAGGTGTAGCTGATCATTTTGAAAGCCCAGGCCAACTGAGGAATCTGATGAGGGGGAGAAGGAAGATGCAAAGGCAATGACCGTACAATGCATCTCAGACAATGACAATCTTGACTTGATTAAAACGGAAGTGACGAGGGAGGAGCAATTGGTACCGCTGAAGGCTACTTACTTCCCACATCAGGCACTTGAGTCCAGCTATGAGGTACCTATCAACAGTGTATAGTGTTTACTTCTACGGAGTTACCTATATCGAGGGGTTTTATAAAGTTTACGATAGTGTGCAGATTTCGAAAACTGTATCTTTATTGTTGATTTCTTTATCTTTAATGTGGTGCTAGTCACCACGCCTATCTAAGTTCAGTACCTAATAGATAAGCCAATTCGTCTAGAACAAGTAGCTCACGGTGGTGAAACGCAATAAATTGTGGGAATCTTGAAAGTGAATAATTCATTATGTTTCCAGAGCGCCTTACTTTTCCCCCTTTTATAACGTTGGCCGTTCATTCAAGAACTCTCAGATACCTGTTATTTGCTGAAATTGTCCCTGTGTGCTCCTGGTGATTTAATCAGAGATGAAGAGATTGTCGCTGGTCAGGCTACTTCAAAGATGCCCGAGAGTTACAAACTAGAAACGCCTTTTATTCACTTGGATTACCTATAAAACACTTTGGTTACTGTGGGAACTGATGAAGTCTTAAAGAATTCGGCATTACCAAAGCCTCATCTCCATTTTTTTACCGAAAGTAGGTCGGTACAGCTCTTTGAAGGTTTCAATCGTTCTGTCATTCCGTCAATTTTTTAAATTATTTTTATTGTTTTTCTACGCGGGGGTTTAAAGCTGAGATCGCCAACGGTGAATGACTTCACGGGACTTTTGAGTGACACACCAACAATAAAATTAATAGGAAGGTGGTACTCTCCAGGACCGCGAAAGACATCCTCGTCGAACGTGTTGATTATATCGTTCGAGTTTGATTCAAGTGAGTGACGTTGGTGTGGATAGACCGGATTGAGAGACAAAGAATGACTTATTGTTTATCAAATTACGGTTGAGTAAACGAGACTAACCCACTCGACGCTAGTGGGAAAGCTTAATTCGAGATTCGTGCATAACCGGCATGTCCGGGTTTCAATAAACCTATAGAAATCTAGAGCCGGCCGAGAAAACCGAAAAACTCGAAAGCGACCAAGAACACTGTTTACACAACAGAGCAAGTAGGTTTTTTTTTAAATTTTATTTTTAAGCTCCCCTCTAACCCGGTCATGGTTTCGAGTTCGAAAATCGATATTTTTCGAGTTTTTACAAGTCCCTCGGTAGTAAGAGACGTCCTTGTAAATATTTTATCTAGTGAGAAGAGGACAACACTCAGCCGAGAACGAAAAGAACCACATTCAAATCCGTTTCAGATCATCTGGAATCCAAAAACGCTGCAAAGTCCTTGTCACATGGGGTTTATTATTCTACAGAAATGTTGGCTGTACATTTATTGTTTGTTTCATGTGAAATAATTGAAATAGCTATTTCTGATGGTTTCCAACAATTTTGGCCCCCAAAACACAAATTAGGTAGGTAGGTACGATCTTTTTTTTTTTTCAAATTAACTTTGATCATTGGTAGTGCCATTTAATCGTCTTGATCCACGTGTTGACACTTTTTCTAGTGTTATTCTACAAACTGATGGTGATTTTAGACGATTTCGCAGGTTTTTGACTCATACAAAATCAATTTTGGGAGCTGAACATCTGGTACAACCTCAATTTTCCACTCCTTGGCCAAAATCGACCTCATATTCGATCTTCTCGTCCCCAAAAACATGGAAAACGATACCTCAAAAGCTCATGTTACCAACATGTTGCTAAAACGCAAAAAGTACCTATTTTTACACACATTTTCACTCACAACACCCCTGGGAATATTCCGATCGGGCTGAAAAGTTTCGGGACACAACTAGGGCCCAAATGGAGCATGTGTGCGAAAGAACGACTTTTTTAGACCGAAAATGAAGCCTGTACACGTGATACGGCGGACGGCGTACGGCGGACGGCGGACGGACATTGCATTTTTTGAATCTACGCACCTTGAAACGGAAAAGAAAAAAGTTTGAGGGGGGGTTATAAAAATTTTTTGCTGAGCGATTACATAGGTGTACAGAGAATAATAAACCAAAATCCATGAAAAAAAAAACCATAGGTGTACGTCTGTGTGTGTGACAGAACCTTGTGTGCGCTGCCGAGGCCGCAATTCTCAACCGATTTGCGTGGTTCTTTTTTTTGTTCGATGCCGAAAACTGTCTAGTTGTGCACTGTCGCCGGAATTTCGAAATTTCTGCTAGAAAGGGCGGAGTTCAATAGAAAAAACGTGGGTTTCGTCAAAACCTTGTGTGCGCTGGCCCAGGGCTGAATTCTCAACCGATTTACGTTATTTTTGTTCGACGCAGAATTCAGTCTAGTTGTGCACCACGTCGCCGGAATTTCGACATGTTTCTTTAGGGGGCGGGGGGGGGGGGGGGGGGGAGAACGCGGGATTTTCTGCAAACCTTGTGTCCGCTGCCCGTATTCTCAAGCGATTTGGGTGGCTGTTTATTAGTTTGATTCAGAAATCTGTTTGTGCACTACGTGGGGGGGTTTAAAGATCCAGACGATCTGCAATGAGTGAGAGTGAACTGTACACCATCATAAGGGACGTCCGCTGTAATGCATGTATTTCTCAGCGGGATGTTTCCACTAGTAGATAATACCCCAGAAAGGATTGCTCAAACGAGAAGAAAATTATGATTTATTGGTGAGCACGTTACAGTACGAGAGAGAAGACACAGTAATGTCCTTTTTGATCCCAAAGCCCCCGAGCTTCCCGAAAGGAAAGGTAAAAACATTAATTCCAGGACGGTGTATTCCATTGGTGGATGGCATTATTTAGTAAGAAAAATCATCCGCCAATCACGATCCTCCTTGTAATGGCAGTTTTGGCAGTGTCTGGATGTTGCTGTACTTGGTCTATGTGGAATTAATAATGGTCAGGATGCGGCCTGCCATATTGAAAGGTGTGGGGGACCCGCCAGCGAGGCTAACGAGTGCCATAGTCAAATAGTTAGGATGATTTCTTGGCTGTTCCCGATACACTTGTTTTTCTTATTCTTTGAAGGGCTAAATCCTTGCAGACACACCTACCGGATCGAGCTGAAATTTTCCACACACATTCGTTCTTATGCTTCAAGGAAGTGCCTTTTGTGCATTTTGTCCCCTTTGTCCTTTTTGTGCACTGTTTCGGCAACAAGTGACGTCAATGCACCCCTTCCGCGTGTGAGGGACCTCCATGCCCAGTGCGGCGTCACTTGTTCTCGAAACACTGGAAGCTCAGAGAAAAAGAAGAACTCATCGTAGGAGACTGCGGTTGGTCTCGAAATTCTTAGAATGGAACCTACTTTCATTTATTTGTATAAACAGAAGTCATGGGTACTCCGCCTCACTGACGGCATCACGTTTGGAGCGGTGTAATTTTAGCGTAAGTACCTGTTATATTAAAAGAATTTTCCGTTTTTTAAAAAGGAAGTTTTAAAAAAGTGGACAAGAAATTTTTCAAAGAAAACAAAATGAAAAATTTTTACCAGGAAATTACCGGAAATTACAGCCTACCTACCGAGAAATAAACATTTTTAACCCCTCTGTTGGATATGCGTATAGAAACCTGTTCCTTCCCCATAATCCTTGGAAGTTATTTTAACGCTGTTTAGAGTACAGCTTTTCCCCCCCAAGGCGAATAGCCACATTTTTCGCTCGTCCAGTGGACTTCGCTGAATCATCCAGCCAAAACGTCAGTTGATGATTTCTTCTCCATCAGTCGAGGGAGATGTCAACGGACACTGAGATTTCCAGTAAGGAATAATAAAAAATGGAACGCTATTCATTTCTAATACGTGCACAGGGTATACCCAAAAAACCAAAACCGAAAATCCGCATGACTGAGGAAGGGTAGCCCTGTACCTGCTCCGTGAACTTGTAGGCACATTCCATGAGAACTTACGTAGCATCGCAATGGCGCATAAATCCCAAACGATCATTACAATCTATATTTATCCCTATTCCTGGACTAGAGCGAGTAAAGCCATATAGGATTAATAATAGGTTTATTCAGTACGTTGACACTGAGTTCACTAGGTACCCGGTAAAAGTAGCGTTTCACTTGAACTTTCCCCAATGAAGCGTCTGACTTCTAATATTTCATTCAACAGAAAAAGTAATTTGAGGAGCTCCAAGCCTCGGGCCATTGCAGTAGCTTAAGTTTCTGAGGCAGGGAGGTACGTGAATAATATAAAGCTGCCTATCTGCTACGTAAAAACTTGATCAATGATTAACCCAGAAATAGTTTAGTGATAGGTAGGTACGTTATAGTGATCGTTTTGCGGAATGCACTTGTTTAAACACTTATTTCTCTTTATGAATCTGGACAAGAATAAATCTTGAACATCTTCGCATTTGGTGTCCAAGGCAGTTTTTGAAATCAACAGATATTCTGGGAAGTGATTCCGCGTTGACCTCAAAGGCGCAAAACCGTGATATTGTAAGTTTTTGAGAACTGGACGGTTGCCAACTAGCTTTTCAGACCAACTTCGTGAACAGCTTGGGTAAGGTTTCTGCGGACGCGAGTACACCTACGTAATATGTATGGCATATGATTTTGCAGAAGTTTCTCATTTTCGAACTTTTTCTAAACAAACGATTCGCGATTGAGGCTTGAACGTAGATCGGGAGGGGGCCTGAAATATGCTTATGTATTCAAATAGTTTTTCAAAGAATTCGAAGTGATGAAACCGATCTGCATGTTTAACCATTTACATTCGTTCATGGATTAAAAATTAATATGTATCCTTTTTGACTTTCATCAAACATTTCTTAAATGGAAATTTAAAATAACTTAAACGTCATAGTTATTTATTCAACTATTAATTTATTCACGAGAATAGGTAATATTGTTTTGTAAATAATCACATACATCCATCAGGATCTGAGTGTAAATTTATTTATTATAAATTTATTTCCGTTAAATTTATCGTTGCTGTCAGGGCCGCCCAGAGCTTGGAAGGGCCCCGGGGGTAAATTCTCATCAGGCCTCTCCCCACACCAATTTTATAATTTATAAACAGGAGTACTGGACGTACTGTTCTACCCTTATTTATTAAGGAAGTAATTGAGCTCATTTATAAAAGGGAAATTTTTAGTTTGATTGATGACATTGATTATATCAATCTATTATGGTGACACTGCGTGTGCAGTGTACGTACGTACACTAATCGTATGTAGGTAAGTACCTACGATAGCAAAACTGTTACCATACAATACCTAATCACTTCACTGACTGTGAAAACGGGGTTTTAAAAGACCATACGATTTGTAGGTATTACTGGTAGATTTTTGTCAATGTACCAACGCCGTGAAAAATCTTTGAAGGGAACAAGTGCAGAAAAGATTAAGTTGTAACCCACAGTAACTGAAGAAATGTGATACTCGTCAACACATCTAGAAGTAAATAGCTGTTCATCATGTAAACACACCATTTTGGCACGACTCGGGTAGTAATTATAATTTTAGCTCGATGAGACGTGTTTTTCCATCCTCACCTTGAACTTCATGAGATAGAAAATCTTATCTACGCGGCGGACAAGGCGCCTCATTTGCGTCACTGATCCGTCGACCGCGCCCCGTGAAATGGGAAATTTCTCAGGGGCGTATCTGAGAGATGTCTTGAAATTATCAAAAATAAAATAAAATAAACAAACAACCTTCAGATACTGCAAACAACCTCTGGCGAAGTGCTGAACGGGAATAAAGCGCGTATAAAAAACGTCAAGGTAAATTTTCATCTGTTCCGTCAAATGGGGATTCGGTGAATTATAATTAGGGGCTCGGGATCGGGCATATTTGCATGTTTTGTTTGCGATATGCCCAAGCAGTGAGAAGCCCAAACATACCATTTTAAAGCCAATTTGATATTCCAAATTCAAATTCATCGAGCGTATACTATATAAATGCATGTTCTGGAACTTTAAAAAAATACGAGCATAATATTCTGGGTATGTTTGACGAAGTATATCTTTTTTCAAGCGTATACTTACTTGCTCCTTAACTAACTCAAAGCAGCCCCTAACCTTACACTATGGTACAGAGGCCTACTATACTGTTTATGAATATAGTTTCAGACGTTGCCCGCTGGCATTAGTATGACAAAGCATGGTTCCAAACATGAATCATGTTTATTCCACGTTATGCGCATGGGAAGAAACATGAGCGTGAAACTATTTTGAATGGTTTATGCTATTTCTCTTGAACCTAGGGACCTTATACAACTAGATTAACAAACAGGTACCCCTGGATAATAGCGCTGCTTCATAGCTACATACAAAAGCAAAATGCTTATAATTTCTCTTTTGTTTCTATTTATCAGACCCCCTCCTTCCGCCTTATTTATTAGTCAGTCGGTTTGGTGTGTTAGGTAGTAATTTATCGAGGTACGTAGAAGTAGGTAACCTGGCTAACTATGAGGAGTACCCATAACTTCTGTTCATATTATTAATTTCCCATTTTCAAATGAAACCGCACTATCCTACGATGAATAGTTCTTTTTATATGAGCTTTTTCGGCAATGAATGATGTCACCGCACCCCTCCTGCCTGGGCGGCACCCCCTTGCCCGGTGTGACGTCACTCGGTGCCGAAACTTTGAAATCTCATAGAAAAACGCTGCAATGTACCTACATGTCACATGGGTCTATTATTCTATTGGACATGCCTACAGAAATGATGGCTGTTCATTTATTGTTTCTTTCATGTGCAATAATTGAAATAGCTATTTTTATGGTTTCCACCAATTTTGGCCCTCAAAAACTCGAATTAGGCTCCTATTTTTGACAAATATCTTTGATCATTGATAGTGCCATTTAATTGTCTTGATTCACCAGTTGATACTACTTCTAATGTTATTATACAAATTACCAGTGTGAAATGGGCCACAGAAATTCCAGCCACAGATTCCGGGCGCTGTCAAGACTCACCCGCAACAACCCGACGCACGGCCGCCCGCTTCAAGGCCTACCCCCTTTCAAAGACCCACCCTACCGCACCATCACACTGATACTGTCATTACGCAAAATATTAACCTCGTTCTCAAAGGCTCTCCCTGTATGACTGGCAGGCAAGGCGAACCATATTAAGGCCTTCAATTTTAAGTTTCAGATGTTTCTCAGATATTAGGAATATAGCACATAGGTACACATACATTTTTCGAAATTCAATCTCCGATTTCTGCGATTTAACGCAATTTACCTCCGCCAAATTCATAGGGGCTGTTCTCAGTAACGTTAAGAAGGAGTATACAAAGTTTGAAAAGAATCAGGGACAATGTTTTCGAGATAATCGAACTCAGCCAGAGCTATATCATCTCAACCCAGAATTCCGAGTTACCTACATTTTTCGAACTTCGCTCTCCGATTTCTCGGATTTAACGCAATTTACTTCCGCCAAATTCATAGGTGTAGTTCTCAGTAAGCTTAATAAGTAGTATGCTGAATTTGGAAAGAATCAGGAACAATGTTTTCGAGATATCCGAATATAGCCACAGATATATCACATTAACCTCTGCATATCCCATATGCCAACGTTCACCGAATTTCAATCTTCCGTATCTCCGATTTAACGCAATCTACCTCCGCCAAATTCATAGGGGTTGTTCTCAGTAACCTTAAGAAGGAGTATGCTAAATTTGGAAAGAATCAGGAACAATGTTTTCGAGATATCCGATATAGCCACAGATATATCACATTAACCTCTGCATATCCCAGATGCCTACTTTCAACGAAATTCAATGTCCCGTATCTCCGATTTAACGCAATTTACCTCCGCCAAATTCATAGAGGTTGTTCTCAGTAACCTTAAAAAGGAGTATGCTAAATTTGGACAGAATCAGGCACAATGTTTTCGAGATATCCGATATTGCCACAGATATATCACATTAACCTCTGCACATCCCATATGCCAACGTTCACCAAAATTCAATCACCCGTATCTCCGATTTAACGCAATTTACCTCCGCCAAATTCATAGGGGCTGTTCTCAGTAACGTTAAGAAGGAGTATGCAAAGTTTGAAAAGAATCAGGGACAATGTTTTCGAGATATTCGAACTCAGCCAGAGCTATATCATCTCAACCCAGAATTCCGAGCTACCTACATTTTTCGAACTTCGCCCTCCGATTTCTCGGATTTAACGCAATTTACTTCCGCCAAATTCATTATGGTTGTTCTCAGTAACCTTAAGAAGGAGTATACAAAATTTGAAAAGAATCAGGGACAATGTTTTCGAGATATTAGAACTCAGCCAGAGCTATATCATCTCAACCCAGAATTCCGAGCTACCTACATTTTTCGAACTTCAATCTCCGATTTCTCCGATTTAACGCAATTTACCTCCGCCAAATTCATAGAGGTTGTTCTCAGTAACCTTAAGAAGGAGTATGCTAAATTTGGAAAGAATCAGGGACAATGTTTTCGAGATATCCGATATAGCCACAGATATATCACATTAACCTCTGCACATCCCATATGCCAACGTTCACCGAAATTCAATCACCCGTATCTCCGATTTAACGCAATTTACCTCCGCCAAATTCATAGGGGTTGTTCTCAGTAACCTTAAGAAGGAGTATGCAAAGTTTGGAAAGAATCAGGGACAATGTTTTCGAGATATCCGAATATATCCACAGATATATCACATTAACCTCTGCATATCCCAGATGCCTACGTTCACCGAAATTCAATCACCCGTATCTCCGATTTAACGCAATTTACCTCCGCCAAATTCATAGGGGTTGTTCTCAGTAACCTTAAGAAGGAGTATACAAAGTTTGAAAAGAATCAGGGACAATGTTTTCGAGATATCCGAATATATCCACAGATATATCACATTAACCTCTGCATATCCCAGATGCCTACGTTCACCGAAATTCAATCACCCGTATCTCCGATTTAACGCAATTTACCTCCGCCAAATTCATAGGGGTTGTTCTCAGTAACCTTAAGAAGGAGTATGCAAAGTTTGGAAAGAATCAGGGACAATGTTTTCGAGATATCCGAATATATCCACAGATATATCACATTAACCTCTGCATATCCCAGATGCCTACGTTCACCGAAATTCAATCTTCCGTATCTCCGATTTAACGCAATTTACTTCCGCCAAATTCATAGGGGTTGTTCTCAGTAACCTTAAGAAGGAGTATGCAAAGTTTGGAAAGAATCAGGGACAATGTTTTCGAGATATCCGATATAGCCACAGATATATCACATTAACCTCTGCACATCCCATATGCCAACGTTCACCAAAATTCAATCACCCGTATCTCCGAATTAACGCAATTTACCTCCGCCAAATTCATAGGGGTTGTTCTCAGTAACCTTAAGAAGGAGTATGCAAAGTTTGAAAAGAATCAGGGACAATGTTTTCGAGATATTCGAACTCAGCCAGAGCTATATCATCTCAACCCAGAATTCCGAGTTACCTACATTTTTCGAACTTCGCCCTCCGATTTCTCGGATTTAACGCAATTTACTTCCGCCAAATTCATTATGGTTGTTCTCAGTAACCTTAAGAAGGAGTATACAAAATTTGAAAAGAATCAGGGACAATGTTTTCGAGATATTCGAACTCAGCCAGAGCTATATCATCTCAACCCAGAATTCCGAGCTACCTACATTTTTCGAACTTCAATCTCCGATTTCTTCGATTTAACGCAATTTACCTCCTCCAAATTCATAGGGGTTGTTCTCAGTAACGTTAAGAAGGAATATACAAAGTTTGATAAGAATCAGAGACAATGTTTTCGAGATATCCGAATATATCCACAGATATATCACATTAACCTCTGCACATCCCATATGTCTACTTTCAACGAAATTCAATGTCCCGTATCTCCGATTTAACGCAATTTACCTCCGCCAAATTCATAGGGGTTGTTCTCAGTAACCTTAAGAAGGAGTATGCTAAATTTGGAAAGAATCAGGGAAAGTGTTTTCGAGGTATCCGATATAGCCACAGATATATCACATTAACCTCTGCATATCCCAGATGCCTACTATCAACGAAATTCAATCACCCGTATCTCCGAATTAACGCAATTTACCTCCGCCAAATTCATAGGGGTTGTTCTCAGTAACCTTAAGAAGGAGTATGCAAAGTTTGAAAAGAATCAGGGACAATGTTTTCGAGATATTCGAACTCAGCCAGAGCTATATCATCTCAACCCAGAATTCCGAGTTACCTACATTTTTCGAACTTCGCCCTCCGATTTCTCGGATTTAACGCAATTTACTTCCGCCAAATTCATTATGGTTGTTCTCAGTAACCTTAAGAAGGAGTATACAAAATTTGAAAAGAATCAGGGACAATGTTTTCGAGATATCCGAATATAGCCACAGATATATCACATTAACCTCTGCATATCCCAGATGCCTACGTTCACCGAAATTCAATCTTCCGTATCTTCGATTTAACGCAATTTACTTCCGCCAAATTCATAGGGGTTGTTCTCAGTAACCTTAAGAAGGAGTATGCAAAGTTTGGAATGAATCAGGGACAATGTTTTCGAGATATCCGATATAGCAACAGATATATCACATTAACCTCTGCACATCCCATATGCCAACGTTCACGAAAATTCAATCACCCGTATCTCCGAATTAACGCAATTTACCTCCGCCAAATTCATAGGGGTTGTTCTCAGTAACCTTAAGAAGGAGTATACAAAGTTTGAAAAGAATCAGGGACAATGTTTTCGAGATATCCGAATATATCCACAGATATATCACATTAACCTCTGCATATCCCAGATGCCTACGTTCACCGAAATTCAATCACCCGTATCTCCGATTTAACGCAATTTACCTCCGCCAAATTCATAGGGGTTGTTCTCAGTAACCTTAAGAAGGAGTATGCAAAGTTTGGAAAGAATCAGGGACAATGTTTTCGAGATATCCGAATATATCCACAGATATATCACATTAACCTCTGCATATCCCAGATGCCTACGTTCACCGAAATTCAATCTTCCGTATCTCCGATTTAAAGCAATTTACCTCCGCCAAATTCATTGGGGCTGTTCTCAGTAACCTTAAGAAGAAGTATACAAAGTTTGAAAAGAATCAGGGACAATGTTTTCGAGATATCCGAATAAAGCCACAGATATATCACATTGACCTCTGCATATCTCAGATGCGTACGTTCACCGAAATTCAATCTTCCGTATCTCCGATTTAACGCAATTTACCTCCGCCAAATTCATAGGGGTTGTTCTCAGTAACCTTAAGAAGGAGTATGCAAAGTTAGGAAAGAATCAGGGACAATGTTTTCGAGATATCCGAATATAACCAACGCTATATCATGTCAACCAGAAATTCCAAGCTACCTACATTCTTCGAACTTCAATCTCCGATTTCTCCGATTTAACGCAATTTACTTCCGCCAAATTCATAGGTTTAGTTCTCAGTAAGCTTAATAAGTAGTATGCTGAATTTGGAAAGAATCAGGAACAATGTTTTCGAGATATCCGAATATAGCCACAGATATATCACATTAACCTCTGCATATCCCAGATGCCTACGTTCACCGAAATTCAATCTTCCGTATCTCCGATTTCACGCAATTTACTTCCGCCAAATTCATAGGGGTTGTTCTCAGTAACCTTAAGTAGGAGTATGCTAAGTTTGGAAAGAATCAGGGACAATGTTTTCGAGGTATCCGAATATAACAAACGCTATATCATGTCAACCAGGAATTCCGAGCTACCTACATTTTTCGAAATTCAATCTCCGATTTCTCTGATTTAACGCAATTTACCTCCGCCAAATTCATTGGGGCTGTTCTCAGTAACCTTAAGAAGAAGTATACAAAGTTTGAAAAGAATCAGGGACAATGTTTTCGAGATATCCGAATAAAGCCACAGATATATCACATTGACCTCTGCATATCTCAGATGCGTACGTTCACCGAAATTCAATCTTCCGTATCTCCGATTTAAAGCAATTTACCTCCGCCAAATTCATTGGGGCTGTTCTCAGTAACCTTAAGAAGGAGTATACAAAGTTTGAAAAGAATCAGGGACAATGTTTTCGAGATATCCGAATAAAGCCACAGATATATCACATTGACCTCTGCATATCTCAGATGCGTACGTTCACCGAAATTCAATCTTCCGTATCTCCGATTTAACGCAATTTACCTCCGCCAAATTCATAGGGGTTGTTCTCAGTAACGTTAAGAAGGAGTATGCAAAGTTTGAAAAGAATCAGGGACAATGTTTTCGAGATATTCGAACTCAGCCAGAGCTATATCATCTCAACCCAGAATTCCGAGCTACCTACATTTTTCGAACTTCGCCCTCCGATTTCTCGGATTTAACGCAATTTACTTCCGCCAAATTCATTATGGTTGTTCTCAGTAACCTTAAGAAGGAGTATACAAAATTTGAAAAGAATCAGGGACAATGTTTTCGAGATATTCGAACTCAGCCAGAGCTATATCATCTCAACCCAGAATTCCGAGCTACCTACATTTTTCGAACTTCAATCTCGGATTTCTCCGATTTAACGCAATTTACCTCCGCCAAATTCATAGAGGTTGTTCTCAGTAACCTTAAGAAGGAGTATGCTAAATTTGGAAAGAATCAGGGACAATGTTTTCGAGATATCCGATATAGCCACAGATATATCACATTAACCTCTGCACATCCCATATGCCAACGTTCACCGAAATTCATTCACCCGTATCTCCGATTTAACGCAATTTACCTCCGCCAAATTCATAGAGGTTGTTCTCAGTAACCTTAAGAAGGAGTATGCTAAATTTGGAAAGAATCAGGGACAATGTTTTCGAGATATCCGATATAGCCACAGATATATCACATTAACCTCTGCACATCCCATATGCCAACGTTCACCAAAATTCAATCACCCGTATCTCCGATTTAACGCAATTTACCTCCGCAAAATTCATAGAGGTTGTTCTCAGTAACCTTAAGAAGGAGTATACGAAATTTGAAAAGAATCAGGGACAATATTTTCGAGATATTCGAACTCAGCCAGAGCTATATCATCTCAACCCAGAATTCCGAGCTACCTACATTTTTCGAACTACAATCTCCGATTTCTCCGATTTAACGCAATTTACCTCCGCCAAATTCATAGAGGTTGTTCTCAGTAACCTTAAGAAGGAGTATACAAAGTTTGAAAAGAATCAGGGACAATGTTTTCGAGATATCCTAATATATCCACAGATATATCACATTAACCTCTACATATCCCAGATGCCTACGTTCCCCGAAATTCAATCTTCCGTATCTCCGATTTAACGCAATTTACTTCCGCCAAATTCATAGTGGTTGTTCTCAGTAACCTTAAGAAGGAGTATGCAAAGTTTGGAAAGAATCAGGGACAATGTTTTCGAGATATCCGAATATAGCCAACGCTTATCATGTCAACCAGGAATTCCGAGCTACCTACATTTTTCGAACTTCAATCTCCGATTTCTCCGATTTAACGCAATTTACCTCCGCCAAATTCATAGAGGTTGTTCTCAGTAACCTTAAGAAGGAGTAGGCTAAATTTGGAAAGAATCAGGGACAAAGTTTTCGAGATATCCGATATAGCCACAGATATATCACATTAACCTCTGCACATCCCATATGCCAACGTTCACCGAAATTCAATCACCCGTATCTCCGATTTAACGCAATTTACCTCCGCCAAATTCATAGGGGTTGTTCTCAGTAACCTTAAGAAGGAGTATGCAAAGTTTGAAAAGAATCAGGGACAATGTTTTCGAGATATTCGAACTCAGCCAGAGCTATATCATCTCAACCCAGAATTCCGAGCTACCTACATTTTTCGAACTTCGCCCTCCGATTTCTCGGATTTAACGCAATTTACTTCCGCCAAATTCATTATGGTTGTTCTCAGTAACCTTAAGAAGGAGTATGCTAAATTTGGAAAGAATCAGGGACAGTGTTTTCGAGATATCCGATATAGCCACAGATATATCACATTAACCTCTGCACATCCCATATGCCAACGTTCACCGAAATTCAATCACCCGTATCTCCGATTTAACGCAATTTACCTCCGCCAAATTCATAGGGGTTGTTCTCAGTAACCTTAAGAAGGAGTATACAAAATTTGAAAAGAATCAGGGACAATATTTTCGAGATATTCGAACTCAGCCAGAGCTATATCATCTCAACCCAGAATTCCGAGCTACCTACATTTTTCGAACTTCAATCTCCGATTTCTCCGATTTAACGCAATTTACCTCCTCCAAATTCATAGGGGTTGTTCTCAGTAACGTTAAGAAGGAGTATACAAAGTTTGATAAGAATCAGGGACAATGTTTTCGAGATATCTGATATAGCCACAGATATATCACAATAACCTCTGCACATCCCTTATGCCAACGTTCACCAAAATTCAATCACCCGTATCTCCGATTTAACGCAATTTACCTCCGCCAAATTCATAGAGGTTGTTCTCAGTAACCTTAAGAAGGAGTATACGAAATTTGAAAAGAATCAGGGACAATATTTTCGAGATATTCGAACTCAGCCAGAGCTATATCATCTCAACCCAGAATTCCGAGCTACCTACATTTTTCGAACTTCAATCTCCGATTTCTCCGATTTAACGCAATTTACCTCCGCCAAATTCATAGAGGTTGTTCTCAGTAACCTTAAGAAGGAGCATGCTAAATTTGGAAAGAATCAGGGACAATGTTTTCGAGATATCCGAATATATCCACAGATATATCACATTAACCTCTGCATATCCCAGATGCCTACGTTCACCGAAATTCAATCTTCCGTATCTCCGATTTAAAGCAATTTACCTCCGCCAAATTCATTGGGGCTGTTCTCAGTAACCTTAAGAAGAAGTATACAAAGTTTGAAAAGAATCAGGGACAATTTTTTCGAGATATCCGAATAAAGCCACAGATATATCACATTGACCTCTGCATATCTCAGATGCGTACGTTCACCGAAATTCAATCTTCCGTATCTCCGATTTAACGCAATTTACCTCCGCCAAATTCATAGGGGCTGTTCTCAGTAACGTTAAGAAGGAGTATGCAAAGTTTGAAAAGAATCAGGGACAATGTTTTTGAGATATTCGAACTCAGCCAGAGCTATATCATCTCAACCCAGAATTCCGAGCTACCTACATTTTTCGAACTTCGCCCTCCGATTTCTCGGATTTAACGCAATTTACTTCCGCCAAATTCATTATGGTTGTTCTCAGTAACCTTAAGAAGGAGTATACAACATTTGAAAAGAATCAGGGACAATGTTTTCGAGATATTCGAACTCAGCCAGAGCTATATCATCTCAACCCAGAATTCCAAGCTACCTACATTTTTCGAACTTCAATCTCCGATTTCTCCGATTTAACGCAATTTACCTCCGCCAAATTCATAGAGGTTGTTCTCAGTAACCTTAAGAAGGAGTATGCTAAATTTGGAAAGAATCAAGAAGAATCAAGAATC
Organism: Leptopterna dolabrata; assembly: GCA_954871275.1. Taxonomy (NCBI): domain Eukaryota; kingdom Metazoa; phylum Arthropoda; class Insecta; order Hemiptera; family Miridae; genus Leptopterna; species Leptopterna dolabrata. The sequence continues at coordinate 21,079,355 of OX940976.1, forward strand.
AATCAGTGGACAATGTTTTCGAGATATCCGATATAGCCATAGATATATCACATTAACCTCTGCACATCCCATATGCCAACGTTCACCGAAATTCAATCACCCGTATCTCCGATTTAACGCAATTTACCTCCGCCAGATTCATAGGGGTTGTTCTCAGTAACCTTAAGAAGGAGTATACAAAGTTTGAAAAGAATCAGGGACAATGTTTTCGAGATATTCGAACTCAGCCAGAGCTATATCATCTCAACCCAGAATTCCGAGCTACCTACATTTTTCGAACTTCAATCTCCGATTTCTCCGATTTAACGCAATTTACCTCCTCCAAATTCATAGGGGTTGTTCTCAGTAACGTTAAGAAGGAGTATACAAAGTTTGATAAGAATCAGAGACAATGTTTTCGTGATATCTGATATAGCCACAGATATATCACAATAACCTCTGCACATCCCTTATGCCAACGTTCACCAAAATTCAATCACCCGTATCTCCGATTTAACGCAATTTACCTCCGCCAAATTCATAGGGGTTGTTCTCAGTAACCTTAAGAAGGAGTATACAAAGTTTGAAAAGAATCAGGGACAATGTTTTCGAGATATCCGAATAAAGCCACAGATATATCACATTAACCTCTGCATATCCCAGATGCCTACGTTCACCGAAATTCAATCTTCCGTATCTCCGATTTAACGCAATTTACCTCCGCCAAATTCATAGGGGCTGTTCTCAGTAACGTTAAGAAGGAGTATACAAAGTTTGAAAAGAATCAGGGACAATGTTTTCGAGATATTCGAACTCAGCCAGAGCTATATCATCTCAACCCAGAATTCCGAGTTACCTACATTTTTCGAACTTCGCTCTCCGATTTCTCGGATTTAACGCAATTAACTTCCGCCAAATTCATTATGGTTGTTCTCAGTAACCTTAAGAAGGAGTATGCTAAATTTGGAAAGAATCAGGGACAATGTTTTCGAGATATCCGATATAGCCACAGATATATCATGTCAACCAGGAATTCCGAGCTACCCACATTTTTCGAACTTCAATCTCCGATTTCTCCGATTTAACGCAATTTACCTCCGCCAAATTAATAGAGGTTGTTCTCAGTAACCTTAAGGAGTATGCTAAATTTGGAAAGAATCAGGGACAATGTTTTCGAGATATCCGATATAGCCACAGATATATCACATTAACCTCTGCACATCCCATATGCCAACGTTCACCGAAATTCAATCACCCGTATCTCCGATTTAACGCAATTTACCTCCGCCAAATTCAAGGGGTTGTTCTCAGTAACCTTAAGAAGGAGTATACAAAGTTTGATAAGAATCAGGGACAATGTTTTCGAGATATCCGATATAGCCACAGATATATCACATTAACCTCTGCACATCCCATATGCCAACGTTCACCGAAATTCAATCACCCGTATCTCCGATTTAACGCAATTTACCTCCGCCAAATTCAAGGGGTTGTTCTCAGTAACCTTAAGAAGGAGTATACAAAATTTGAAAAGAATCAGGGACAATGTTTTCGAGTTATTCGAACTCAGCCAGGGCTATATCATACTTTGTTAAGTTAATAAAGGGATTACTCCTTCTTAAGGTTACTGAGAACAACCCCTATGAATTTGGCGGAGGTAAATTGCGTTAAATCGGAGATACGGGTGATTGAATTTTGGTGAACGTTGGCATATGGGATGTGCAGAGGTTAATGTGATATATCTGTGGCTCTATCGGATATCTCGAAAACATTGTGCCTGATTCTGTCCAAATTTAGCATACTCCTTCTTAAGGTTACTGAGAACAACCCCTATGAATTTGGCTTAAGTAAATTACGTCAAATCGGAAATACGGAAGATTGAATTTCGGTGAACGTAGGCATCTGGGATATCCAGAGGTCAATGTGATATATCTGTGGATATATTCGGATATCTCGAAAACATTGTCCCTGACTCTTTTCAAACTTTGTATACTCCTTCTTAAGGTTACAGAGAACAAACCCTATGAATTTGGCGGAGGTAAATTGCGTTAAATCGGAGATACGGGTGACTGAATTTCGGTGAACGTAGGCATATGGGATATGCAGAGGTTAATGTGATATATCTGTGGCTATGTCGGATATCTCGAAAACGTTGTCCCTGATTCTTTCCAAATTTAGCATACTCCTTCTTAAGGTTACTGAGAACAACCTCTATTAATTTGGCGGAGGTAAATTGCGTTAAATCGGAGAAATCGGAGATTGAAGTTCGAAAAATGTATGTCAGATATCTCGAAAACATTGTTCCTGATTCTTTCCAAATTCAGCATACTCCTTCTTAACGTTACTGAGAACAACGCCTATGAATTTGGCGGAGGTAAATTGCGTTAAATCGGAGAAATCGGAGATTGAAGTTCGAAAAATGTAGGTAGCTCGGAATTCTGGGTTGAGATGATATAGCTCTGGCTGAGTTCGAATATCTCGAAAACATTGTCCCTGATTCTTTTCAAACTTTGCATACTCCTTCTTAAGGTTATCGAGAACAACCCCTATGAATTTGACTTAAGTAAATTACGTCAAATCGGAAATACGGAAGATTGAATTTCGGTGAACGTAGGCATCTGGGATATCCAGAGGTCAATGTGATATATCTGTGGATATATTCGGATATCTCGAAAACATTGTCCCTGATTCTTTTCAAACTTTGTATTGAAGAAAGATTGAAGTTCGAAAAATGTAGGTAGCTCGGAATTCTGGGTTGAGATGATATAGCTCTGGCTGAGTTCGAATATCTCGAAAACATTGTCCCTGATTCTTTTCAAACTTTGTATACTCCTTCTTAAGGTTACTGAGAACAACCCCTATGAATTTGGCGGAGGTAAGTTGCGTTAAATCGGAGATACGGGTGATTGAATATCGGTGAACGTTGGCATATGGGATGTGCAGAGGTTAATGTGATATATCTGTGGCTATATCGGATATCTCGATAACATTGTCCCTGATTCTTTCCAAATTTAGCATACTCCTTCTTAAGGTTACTGAGAACAACCTCTATTAATTTGGCGGAGGTAAATTGCGTTAAATCGGAGAAATCGGAGATTGAAGTTCGAAAAATGTAGGTAGCTCGGAATTCTGGGTTGAGATGATATAGCTCTGGCTGAGTTCGAATATCTCGAAAACATTGTCCCTGATTCTTTTCAAATTTTGTATACTCCTTCTTAAGGTTACTGAGAACAGCCCCTATGAATTTGGCGGAGGTAAGTTGCGTTAAATCGGAGATACGGGTGATTGAATATCGGTGAACGTTGGCATATGGGATGTGCAGAGGTTAATGTGATATATCTGTGGCTATATCGGATATCTCGATAACATTGTCCCTGATTCTTTCCAAATTTAGCATACTCCTTCTTAAGGTTACTGAGAACAACCTCTATTAACTTGGCGGAGGTAAATTGCGTTAAATCGGAGAAATCGGAGATTGAAGTTCGAAAAATGTAGGTAGCTCGGAATTCTGGGTTGAGATGATATAGCTCTGGCTGAGTTCGAATATCTCGAAAACATTGTCCCTGATTCTTTTCAAATTTTGTATACTCCTTCTTAAGGTTACTGAGAACAGCCCCTATGAATTTGGCGGAGGTAAGTTGCGTTAAATCGGAGATACGGGTGATTGAATATCGGTGAACGTTGGCATATGGGATGTGCAGAGGTTAATGTGATATATCTGTGGCTATATCGGATATCTCGATAACATTGTCCCTGATTCTTTTCAAATTTTGTATACTCCTTCTTAAGGTTACTGAGAACAACCCCTATGAATTTGGCGGAGGTAAGTTGCGTTAAATCGGAGATACGGGTGATTGAATATCGGTGAACGTTGGCATATGGGATGTGCAGAGGTTAATGTGATATATCTGTGGCTATATCGGATATCTCGATAACATTGTCCCTGATTCTTTCCAAATTTAGCATACTCCTTCTTAAGGTTACTGAGAACAACCTCTATTAATTTGGCGGAGGTAAATTGCGTTTAATCGGAGAAATCGGAGATTGAAGTTCGAAAAATGTAGGTAGCTCGGAATTCTGGGTTGAGATGATATAGCTCTGGCTGAGTTCGAATATCTCGAAAACATTGTCCCTGATTCTTTTCAAATTTTGTATACTCCTTCTTAAGGTTACTGAGAACAGCCCCTATGAATTTGGCGGAGGTAAGTTGCGTTAAATCGGAGATACGGGTGATTGAATATCGGTGAACGTTGGCATATGGGATGTGCAGAGGTTAATGTGATATATCTGTGGCTATATCGGATATCTCGATAACATTGTCCCTGATTCTTTTCAAATTTTGTATACTCCTTCTTAAGGTTACTGAGAACAACCCCTATGAATTTGGCGGAGGTAAGTTGCGTTAAATCGGAGATACGGGTGATTGAATATCGGTGAACGTTGGCATATGGGATGTGCAGAGGTTAATGTGATATATCTGTGGCTATATCGGATATCTCGATAACATTGTCCCTGATTCTTTCCAAACTTTGCATACTCCTTCTTAAGGTTACTGAGAACAACCCCTATGAATTTGGCGGAGGTAAGTTGCGTTAAATCGGAGATACGGGTGATTGAATATCGGTGAACGTTGGCATATGGGATGTGCAGAGGTTAATGTGATATATCTGTGGCTATATCGGATATCTCGATAACATTGTCCCTGATTCTTTCCAAATTTAGCATACTCCTTCTTAAGGTTACTGAGAACAACCTCTATTAATTTGGCGGAGGTAAATTGCGTTTAATCGGAGAAATCGGAGATTGAAGTTCGAAAAATGTAGGTAGCTCGGAATTCTGGGTTGAGATGATATAGCTCTGGCTGAGTTCGAATATCTCGAAAACATTGTCCCTGATTCTTTTCAAATTTTGTATACTCCTTCTTAAGGTTACTGAGAACAGCCCCTATGAATTTGGCGGAGGTAAGTTGCGTTAAATCGGAGATACGGGTGATTGAATATCGGTGAACGTTGGCATATGGGATGTGCAGAGGTTAATGTGATATATCTGTGGCTATATCGGATATCTCGATAACATTGTCCCTGATTCTTTCCAAATTTAGCATACTCCTTCTTAAGGTTACTGAGAACAACCTCTATTAACTTGGCGGAGGTAAATTGCGTTAAATCGGAGAAATCGGAGATTGAAGTTCGAAAAATGTAGGTAGCTCGGAATTCCTGGTTGACATGATATAGCTCTGGCTGAGTTCGAATATCTCGAAAACATTGTCCCTGATTCTTTTCAAATTTTGTATACTCCTTCTTAAGGTTACTGAGAACAGCCCCTATGAATTTGGCGGAGGTAAGTAAGTTCGAAAAATGTAGGTAGCTCGGAATTCTGGGTTGAGATGATATAGCTCTGGCTGAGTTCGAATATCTCGAAAACATTTTCCCTGATTCTTTTCAAACTTTTCATACTCCTTCTTAAGGTTATCGAGAACAACCCCTATGAATTTGGCTTAAGTAAATTACGTCAAATCGGAAATACGGAAGATTGAATTTCGGTGAACGTAGGCATCTGGGATATCCAGAGGTCAATGTGATATATCTGTGGATATATTCGGATATCTCGAAAACGTTGTCCCTGATTCTTTTCAAACTTTGTATACTCCTTCTTAAGGTTACTGAGAACAACCCCTATGAATTTGGCGGAGGTAAGTTGCGTTAAATCGGAGATACGGGTGATTGAATATCGGTGAACGTTGGCATATGGGATGTGCAGAGGTTAATGTGATATATCTGTGGCTATATCGGATATCTCGATAACATTGTCCCTGATTCTTTTCAAACTTTGCATACTCCTTCTTAAGGTTATCGAGAACAACCCCTATGAATTTGGCTTAAGTAAATTACGTCAAATCGGAAATACGGAAGATTGAATTTCGGTGAACGTAGGCATCTGGGATATGCAGAGGTTAATGTGATATATCTGTGGATATATTCGGATATCTCGAAAACATTGTCCCTGATTCTTTTCAAACTTTGTATACTCTTTCTTAAGGTTACTGAGAACAACCCCTATGAATTTGGCGGAGGTAAGTTGCGTTAAATCGGAGATACGGGTGATTGAATATCGGTGAACGTTGGCATATGGGATGTGCAGAGGTTAATGTGATATATCTGTGGCTATATCGGATATCTCGATAACATTGTCCCTGATTCTTTTCAAACTTTGCATACTCCTTCTTAAGGTTATCGAGAACAACCCCTATGAATTTGGCTTAAGTAAATTACGTCAAATCGGAAATACGGAAGATTGAATTTCGGTGAACGTAGGCATCTGGGATATGCAGAGGTTAATGTGATATATCTGTGGATATATTCGGATATCTCGAAAACATTGTCCCTGATTCTTTTCAAACTTTGTATACTCTTTCTTAAGGTTACTGAGAACAACCCCTATGAATTTGGCGGAGGTAAGTTGCGTTAAATCGGAGATACGGGTGATTGAATATCGGTGAACGTTGGCATATGGGATGTGCAGAGGTTAATGTGATATATCTGTGGCTATATCGGATATCTCGATAACATTGTCCCTGATTCTTTTCAAACTTTGCATACTCCTTCTTAAGGTTATCGAGAACAACCCCTATGAATTTGGCTTAAGTAAATTACGTCAAATCGGAAATACGGAAGATTGAATTTCGGTGAACGTAGGCATCTGGGATATGCAGAGGTTAATGTGATATATCTGTGGATATATTCGGATATCTCGAAAACATTGTCCCTGATTCTTTTCAAACTTTGTATACTCTTTCTTAAGGTTACTGAGAACAACCCCTATGAATTTGGCGGAGGTAAGTTGCGTTAAATCGGAGATACGGGTGATTGAATATCGGTGAACGTTGGCATATGGGATGTGCAGAGGTTAATGTGATATATCTGTGGCTATATCGGATATCTCGATAACATTGTCCCTGATTCTTTCCAAATTTAGCATACTCCTTCTTAAGGTTACTGAGAACAACCTCTATTAATTTGGCGGAGGTAAATTGCGTTAAATCGGAGAAATCGGAGATTGAAGTTCGAAAAATGTAGGTAGCTCGGAATTCTGGGTTGAGATGATATAGCTCTGGCTGAGTTCGAATATCTCGAAAACATTTTCCCTGATTCTTTTCAAATTTTGTATACTCCTTCTTAAGGTTACTGAGAACAACCCCTATGAATTTGGCGGAGGTAAGTTGCGTTAAATCGGAGATACGGGTGATTGAATATCGGTGAACGTTGGCATATGGGATGTGCAGAGGTTAATGTGATATATCTGTGGCTATATCGGATATCTCGATAACATTGTCCCTGATTCTTTCCAAATTTAGCATACTCCTTCTTAAGGTTACTGAGAACAACCTCTATTAATTTGGCGGAGGTAAATTGCGTTAAATCGGAGAAATCGGAGATTGAAGTTCGAAAAATGTAGGTAGCTCGGAATTCCTGGTTGACATGATATATCTGTGGCTATATCGGATATCTCGAAAACATTGTCCCTGATTCTTTCCAAATTTAGCATACTCCTTCTTAAGGTTACTGAGAACAACCTCTATTAATTTGGCGGAGGTAAATTGCGTTAAATCCGAGAAATCGGAGAGCGAAGTTCGAAAAATGTAGGTAACTCGGAATTCTGGGTTGAGATGATATAGCTCTGGCTGAGTTCGAATATCTCGAAAACATTGTCCCTGATTCTTTTCAAACTTTGTATACATTTTCTTAACGTTACTGAGAACAGCCCCTATGAATTTGGCGGAGGTAAATTGCGTTAAATCGGAGATACGGAAGATTGAATTTCGGTGAACGTAGGCATCTGGGATATGCAGAGGTTAATGTGATATATCTGTGGCTTTATTCGGATATCTCGAAAACATTGTCCCTGATTCTTTCCAAATTTAGCATACTCCTTCTTAAGGTTACTGAGAACAACCTCTATGAATTTGGCGGAGGTAAATTGCGTTAAATCGGAGAAATCGGAGATTGAAGTTCGAAAAATGTAGGTAGCTCGGAATTCTGGGTTGAGATGATATAGCTCTGGCTGAGTTCGAATATCCCGAAAACATTGTCCCTGATTCTTTTCAAACTTTGCATACTCCTTCTTAAGGTTATCGAGAACAACCCCTATGAATTTGGCTTAAGTAAATTACGTCAAATAGGAAATACGGAAGATTGAATTTCGGTGAACGTAGGCATCTGGGATATCCAGAGGTCAATGTGATATATCTGTGGATATATTCGGATATCTCGAAAACATTGTCCCTGATTCTTTTCAAACTTTGTATACTCCTTCTTAAGGTTACTGAGAACAAACCCTATGAATTTGGCGGAGGTAAATTGCGTTAAATCGGAGATACGGGTGACTGAATTTCGGTGAACGTAGGCATATGGGATATGCAGAGGTTAATGTGATATATCTGTGGCTATGTCGGATATCTCGAAAACGTTGTTCCTGATTCTTTCCAAATTCAGCATACTCCTTCTTAACGTTACTGAGAACAACCCCTATGAATTTGGCGGAGGTAAATTGCGTTAAATCGGAGATACGGGTGATTGAATTTCGGTGAACGATGGCATATGGGATGTGCAGAGGTTAATGTGATATATCTGTGGCCATATCGGATATCTCCAAAACATTGTCCCTGATTCTTTCCAAATTTAGCATACTCCTTCTTAAGGTTACTGAGAACAACCTCTATTAATTTGGCGGAGGTAAATTGCGTTAAATCGGAGAAATCGGAGATTGAAGTTCGAAAAATGTAGGTAGCTCGGAATTCTGGGTTGAGAGGATATAGCTCTGGCTGAGATCGAATATCTCCAAAACATTGTCCCTGATTCTTTCCAAATTTAGCATACTCCTTCTTAACGTTACTGAGAACAACCCCTATGAATTTGGCGGAGGTAAATTGCGTTAAATCAGAGAAATCGGAGATTGAATTTCGAAAAATGTAGGTAGCTCGGAATTCCTGGTTGACATGATATAGCGTTTGTTATATTCGGATACCTCGAAAACATTGTCCCTGATTCTTTCCAAACTTAGCATACTCCTACTTAAGGTTACTGAGAACAACCCCTATGAATTTGGCGGAAGTAAATTGCGTGAAATCGGAGATACGGAAGATTGAATTTCGGTGAACGTAGGCATCTGGGATATGCAGAGGTTAATGTGATATATCTGTGGCTATATTCGGATATCTCGAAAACATTGTTCCTGATTCTTTCCAAATTCAGCATACTACTTATTAAGCTTACTGAGAACTAAACCTATGAATTTGGCGGAAGTAAATTGCGTTAAATCGGAGAAATCGGAGATTGAAGTTCGAAGAATGTAGGTAGCTTGGAATTTCTGGTTGACATGATATAGCGTTGGTTATATTCGGATATCTCGAAAACATTGTCCCTGATTCTTTCCTAACTTTGCATACTCCTTCTTAAGGTTACTGAGAACAACCCCTATGAATTTGGCGGAAGTAAATTGCGTGAAATCGTAGATACGGAAGATTGAATTTCGGTGAACGTAGGCATCTGGGATATCCAGAGGTTAATGTGATATATCTGTGGCTATATCGGATATCTCGAAACATTGTCCTGATTCTTTCCAAATTTAGCATACTTTTTCTTAAGGTTACTGAGAACAACCCCTATGAATTTGGCGGAAGTAAATTGCGTTAAATCGGAGATACGGAAGATTGAATTTCGGTGAACGTAGGCATCTGGGATATGCAGAGGTTAATGTGATATATACATGGCTATATCGGATATCTCGAAAACATTGTCCTGATTCTTTCTAAATTTAGCATACTCCTTCTTAAGGTTACTGAGAACAACCCCTATGAATTTGGCGGAGGTAAATTGCGTTAAATCGGAGATACGGGCGATTGAATTTCGGTGAACGTACGCATATGGGATGTGCAAAGGGAAGGTGCCGTTGGGTGGGTCGTTCGGTGAGAGGGGGTAGGCCTTGAAGCGGGCGGCCTTGCGTAAGGGTTGTTGCGGGTGAGTCTAGACAGCGCCCGGAATCTGTGGCTGGAATTTCTGTGGCCCATTTCACACTGGTATACAAATTTATGGTGATTTCAGAAATTTCCCAGGTTTTTGACTCATAAAAAATGAATTTCGGGGAGGTTAACCTTCGTTACAACCTCAATTCTTCACTCTTTGGTCAAAATCAACGTCATACATGCTCTTCTCGCCCTAAAAAACATGGGAAACGATACCTCTCATGTCCATGTTCACTAAAACATTTAAAAAATCAACAACCGAAAACCCCTATTTTTAAACCCATAACACCCCTGGCTGTATTATTCCGATCGGGCTGCGCAGCTTCGGAGCACAACTAGGACCCTAACTGGAGCCTGTATGCAGAAAAACGACGATTTTAGACCTACATTTAACGTAAATTTAGGGCTGGACATTTGTTAGAACCTAAATTCTTCGCTCGTTGGTCAAAAGCCTGTGCGCGAAAGAACGAATTTTTTAGACCGAAAATAAAGCTATATGGATTATACGGCGTACGGTGTACGTCGGACGAATATTGAATTTTGGAATCTACGCAACTTGAAACCTAAAGAAAAAAACTTTGAGGGGGTGTTATAAAAAAACTTTCCTAAGCGAACACATAGGTTTATTATTATGTGAATAATAAACCAAAAGAACTGATCATCGTAGGAGAGAGCGGTTGGTCACAAAATTCTTAAAATGGAACCTACTTTCATTTAAAAACGCTGCAAAGTCCTTGTCACATGGGTTTATTATTCTATTGGACATACCTACAGAGATGTTGGCTGTTTATTTATTGTTTCTCTCATATAAAATAATTGAAATAGCTATCTCTGGTGGTTTCCACCAATTTTGGCCCCCAAAACTCGAATAAAGTACGCTCCTTTTTTTTAACACAGAATGTGTTTTAGCCATGGACTAACTAGCCAAAAAAGGTAACGAAATTTCGTAACGAAATCTGGGACGCTGTTATGAAAAATTTCTAATGATTTTCACGTACAACCGATTTTTTCTTAAATAAATTATCTCTGATCATTGATAGTACCATTTAATCGTCTTGATCCACCTGTTGACACTTTTTCCAGTGTTATTATACAAATTGATGGTGATTTCAAACGATTTCCCAGGTTTTTGACTCATAAAAAATCAATTTCGGGAGCTGAACATCTGGTAGAACCTCAATTTTCTATTCTTTGGTCAAAATCGACTTCATATTCGGTCTTCTCGTCCCCAAAAACATGAAAATGATACCTTAAAAGCTCATGTTACCAACATGTTGCTAAAACGCAAAAATTACCTATTTTTATACACATTTTCACTCATAACACCCCTGGGTATATTCCGATCGGGCTGAAAAGTTTCGGGACACAACTAGGGCCCAAATGGAGCATGTGTGCGAAAGAACGATTTTTTTAGACCGAAAATGAAGCCTGTACACGTGATACGGCGGACGGCGTACGGCGGACGGCGGACGGACATTGCATTTTTGGAATCTACGTACCTTGAAACGGAAAAGAAAAAAACCACAGTCATGCAGCATGGCTATAAGAGCGAATTTTCGAAGTTTTCGGCATCTTCCTCCTCCGCCTAAAATTTTCTGAAAATTAATTTTCGGCCAATGTTTTCCCAACTTGATACCATACAAAATTAAAACAGGAGTAGTTTTACGCAAAGTAAAATTTGGGGTGGAAGGAGGGGGAGGGGGAAATCAAAAATGTTTTGAATACCAGAAGAGTAGGTATTGGGTACCTACGTAACAAATTTTTTGTTCCATTTTTTGCCGAGTAACACCTCGGTTTGTAGATTTTCCAACGCTGAACACGATGGTGAAGTCAGAATTGCGATATCCCATTCCGTTATCAGATTAGAGCAGACGATCCAGGAAGAACATCTCAAGAAATAACCACGTTCCTTCATCTTCAAAGTGCTCCAGTTTGAGAATGGAATGAGATATCGCAATTCTGATTTCACCATCGTGTTCAGCGTACAAAAACCTTTAAAATGAGGTGTCACTTGTCAGACTTTTTCATTTTGGGAATTTATGGGTAATTTCCCCCCCCCCCCCCTAAAACTCCCCAAAACTCCCCCTTAGGGTGACCCGATTCTGCCCATCTTCGAACTTAGCCTGTCGATTGCCAAGACAGATTTTTCGTGCAAATTTGAACTTTTTATCTCAATTCTTTCGAGAGTTATCGTCTGGAATGACACATACATATATAAATATATATATAAATATATAAATATATAAATATATATATATATATATATATATATATATATATATATATATATATATATATATATATATATATATATAAATATATATATATATATAAATATAATTTTTGGTGTCTTTCGGCAGGGAATTCAGGATGGTCTGAAACGGATTTTGGTATAAAAATCTTTCGGAAATTCGAGTTTTAAACATTTTGGACCGAGAACAATAGCTTCCTTTTCTTCGAAAATTCGCTAAAATGTTGAGGGGGTGTTATAACAATTTTTTGCTGAGCGATTACATAGGTGTATTATTCACAGAATAATAAACCAAAATATAAACCGAAGTCATGGGGGTATTCCTCATTGTCCGTTAGTTTGAGAATGTATCCCGGTAGGTTTTAGCGAATTTTCGACGAAAATCAAGCTGCCTGTTGCAGTGGGTACAAAATTGTCATTGGGTTCCTAGGTAAGTATATACTGTACTTGCATTTTTGAAAATTGTTTTCATTATAAATTATTATATTTCATTTTTATATATTACTATTATTATATTTCATTATTTTAAACCACTCTGAATCCCCGAACAAAAGGAATACTGGAACAAAAAACACAACAAATGACTAAGTTGAGTTTTTGTGGATCAGAAATCGTAAAAAAATGAATAAAAATAGTTAAGTTATCGGAAATACTTCAAATTTAGCTCAGGTTTTTTAACCAGCCTGTCCTGTATTCAGTAATAAAATAAACAGAAACTGTAGATGCGGAAGGGTGGTGGGGTGGGGTGTAGCTGTAGCAGTATTTTAGTAGATGTAGTTAGGAGTACTCAGTACTCAACGTAGAACTCTATCGTATTCATGCAACTTTCTCCATTGCGGTTTTATAATGTAGATCTACCCTCTAAATCTCTCAATTTCAATTTTTAATCTATAGTTCTTCGAATGGTATATGACACTGTTTGAGTAGCAGATCTAGTATTGAACAGGACCGAACGATTTGATGAGGGGAATGAATTACGTACTATTTTGTAACTACTCTAAGTTTCATTTTATCACTAAACAAACGGCAGTGGCGTCGTCTTATCGCCATCGTAAAAGATATCCGACGCGATAAAACAAGATGATCCGTTCCTTGTGTTGTGGTCGCTTAAGTTGACAATTTCTGCGAGCTATACGAGATGACTCATTCTTCTACAACTCGGCTTCTAGAGCCAACCGATTGATGACATATCGTCTTTCAAAGGAGGAAATCAAAATATCTTCGACGCAGTAACTCAATCGTAACATTATCTCTTCTCTTTGGAGTTACTACTAATAAATACAACTAATACAATTAGATACCTAGTGGCAACTGCTAGTGATATTTGCAGTATACCTACACAAGGGACAAATACCTTGACCTTCCTACCTATTAGATAGGATACGATAAACGTTCTTTGAAGATCTGTAGAATAGATAGTGAAGTTTAGTTAGTAAAGTAGTTCAGTAAAGTTTTTGACATAAGCACATAGGTACCTAATTAACTTTGCGCGTGTATTTACTAAGTAAAAGAACTGGCCTGACGTCGATATTGTAGCAAGCTTCCAGTTATATTTAATCCAAATGCTGATGTTCCAGTTTGTTGTTCAAGTGTTTCAACTTACATCCTGTAACTATTTTGAAACGGATCTCACGCACCCTTCTTATTTCCCTGCGTCAACTCTTTGAGTGGGATCTGTTTTGGTGGGTTTAAAATAGACGTGTAAACTCAACCATCGGAGAAGAACCTCCCCCTCGTACCTACGTCATTCCTGGTGCCTTCATCAATGTTACCCGCTCAGATGATGAAACCGACAATGAGGATAAGTTAGGGTATACGGTCACAAAACCCTGTATTGTTCTAAAAGCCGTGCTGTGAGATGTATGGACCTGGCCATATGGAAAATACCTCAACACATGAATTTTCATGCAGATGGCTGCAGATGCTTCGCGTAGATGCTTTTGTTGGACAGTACCACCCGAGAAGATGGAGGTCTTGCGATACGTAAGACCAAATCAAGTGTGGGTACATGATTGATGGGATAACTAGTTAGCACCCAAAAAAATGAGAAAACAAGATCGTTGATATCATTACAGGGCAACAGTTTCGTACAATTGTAAAAAAAAGAAACGCTATTGCAACGGGTCCAAACATTTTAGTACAGAATTGTTGAAAAATTTTGATGCAAATCCATTTCATAGCATTCTGAATCCATCCCTGGATTAAAACAATAAACTAACATACGTATATAATGCTAAAAATCATTGAAAATTGCTGTAAAATCGCTATAACAACAATAACGCTTGGAAAATTCGCTCATATTAATATTATGATGCATGACTGGAACTTCTTTTAGTACATGCGTTGCTGTTCCTATATCGAACGTTCAAATGAACACCGATAACGGCCTTCCATTCAATGAGATCCTAACTGCCCGTAAAATTTCGTTGTCGTAACTGGCAATGACCTTTACATTGAATTGAGATTATAACATAGCTCGTATGAAGATTATAATGAACGACTATATAAAAATATCTCGGGCGGCTCAATACCAATACGCCAAGGTCGCTGTAGTGGCGAGTCAAAAAACCGTTTCAATGTATCGCTAGACAACCCCCCCCCCCCCCCCCCTTAAGGCTAAATGTCCCCGATTTTATTAAGAAATTTTTTCAAGAGATGGCAGCACTATCGGGGGCAAATTTGGAATCGGTTTTGTGCCCGGACGGCTGAACCGATTTTCGTTCTGGATAAATATGGTTTGATAACATTTGTTAAAACGTTTGTTAAAAATTACTCCAAAGATTGATGACAACCTGTACAACTAGATAGGTGCACCAAGAGCGACCTTTGATCATGGGGGGGGGGGGGGTACGTAAAGAATTATTCATGTAAATAACTTCGTTATAATCTTTTATCGCGTTAGGTAATTGATTCGTGATTTCATTTTCATTACTTAAGCAACTGTTATTATTTTAAGAAATGAGACCGTGAGTGTAGAATAGGTGTGGTGTGGAGGAAATGGGAACGTCTCAATCTCAGTCAAGTAATACAATATACCTACCTACCTACCTAGTATTTTGATGGCCAGACCTGAATGAAACTCGAGGAATGTAAACATTAACTCGAGGAATGTAAACATTTTTGACAATTTGGATTAGACGACTTGAACCGAGAGTAGTGTTTGTAGAGATAAAAAGAAGGGAGAGGGAGTGAAAGTTTATCAAGGAATAAGAAGCATGCGGCGTAAGAGTGTTTGTGGTTCAGAATTTGTTAAATATTTGTGGCCCATGTACTTACTTACAAACCACTAAAAATTATAGGGGATTTTGGTTTATTATTTTCAATAATGAACCTTTGGAATCAAGCATTAAAAAAATAAATAAATAAATTTAAAAAAAAAATTTAACCCCCCCCCCCCCCCCTCACCAAAATTTGATGGTTTCCGTTTCAAGGTATGTAGAATCCGAAAATGCAATAAAAAAACGCTGCAAATTATTATACAACAGTTTACTATTTCCTGTATAGATGGTCCTTCTGCGTAGATCACTGTTTTCTGTGGTCAGTACCCTCGAGCTCCCCCAGGAAAGCCCTAAACCGAGTACTGGTTATTAAAGTCCCATTGCGCGGGATTCAATAATTCAATCATTCATCATTCGTCATTTTTTGTAGTTACTTACTGATGAAGCATTTAAGGTAAATAATAAACCGTTCTGTAATAATTTACCTGTATAGATGCGCCTTTTGCGTAGATAGTTTAATAAACCGTTGTGTAATAATTTACCTGTATAGATGCCCTAAGTCGAGTATTGAGCCAGCCCAAAAATAACATTTCATAATAAATTGTTGTTATTCATGAAACAACATTTATTCAAGTTACAAATAAAGTACCTACCAACAAAATCCAAAAGAGCATTCATTTTAGCGAATTTTCAAAGAAAATGAAGCTATTGCAATGGCTTTTTTGGAAAAAGCTATTGCAATGGCTTTTTTGGAAGCTATTGCAATTGGCTTTTTGGAAATTTTCTTCATAGAAATCCGTTTCAGACCATTCTAAAACGATTCCTGAAATTTAACACTTTTTTATATGTATATATATATATATGTGTCACTCCAGACGATAACTCTCGATAGAATTGAGATAAACAGCTCAAATTTGCACAAAAAATCTATCTTGGCAATCGAAAGGCTAAGTTCGAAGATGGGCGAAATTGGCCTACTCTAAGGAGGGTTTTGGCGCATTTAAAGTGCGCAAAAATTACCCAAAAATCCCCAAAATGTTATTTTCCAACAAGTGACCCCTCATTTTAAAGGTTTTTGCACGCTGAACACGATGGTGGAATCGGATTTTAGATATCTTGATCCGTTCTCAAATTAGAGCATTTAAAGTGCGCAAAAATTACCCAAAAATCCCCAAAATGTTATTTTCTAACAAGTGACCCCTCATTTTAAAGGTTTTTGTACGCTGAACACGATGGTGAAATCAGAATTGCGATATCTCATTCCGTTCTCAAACTGGAGCACTTTAAAGATTAAGGAACGTGGTTATTTCTTCGAAAATTCGCTCTTATAGCCATGCTGCATGACTGTGGTTTTTTTCAAATTAAATAATATCACAGAACAACCTTCATACTCCGTGAATATAATCAGGTGCTCCCTAGCAATGATTATCTCGGGCCAATTCCCGAATGTTACCGCGTCCCTAGCGATGATATCTGGGCTGAATGTATACAATTTGATTCAACCTCCTGTTGAAAATGCCTGTCGGTGCAAAATCCTGGGCCTTACTGTGAACGAACGGCTGGACATAAAATGCTCCGGGTGGTCTTAAAAAACTCCCGAGTTCAAGAAATATTTGAAAACTTGAAAAAATCGAGGTAATGGCGTCTTGGAGATTTCAACCCCTTAAAGAGGAGTGGCAGTAACGCCGAGCTTCGAGGACCAACTAGACCCCAAACGGGACCTACACACCAAATTTTCTTAATTTTGGTTCATGGTAATTAAGAAAAGTGCAAAGTACGGCATGCGGCGTACGGCGGACGGACAGAAATTTGTTTATTGCATTTTCGGATTCTACATACCTTGAAACGGAAACCACCAAATGTTGAGGGGGGGGGGGGGGGGTTAAATTTTCTTGTCATGCTCGATTCCAAAGGTTCATTACTGAAAATAATAAAATAAACAGAAATTTCTGTCCGTCCACCGTTCTTCGCACTTTTCTTAGTTACCATGAACCAAAATTGACGAAATTCGGGTTATACTCGTAGGTCCCATTTGGGGTCTAGTTGGTCCTCGAAGCTCGGCGTTAATGTTCGTCATCCCTAAGGGGTGAAAAATAGGGGTTGACATCTCCTGGACGCCGGTATCTCGAATTTTTTTAAATTTTTAAATAGTTCTCGAAGTTGGGAGTTTTTTGAGACCACCCGGAGCATTGTATGTCCAGCCGTTCGTTCACAGTAAGGCCCAGAAGTTTGCACCGACAGGCTTCTTCAACAGGAGGATGAACGAAATTGTATACATTCAGCCCACATATCATCACTAGGGACGGGGCAACAATCGGGAATTGGCCCGAGATAATCATTGCCACGGAGTATGAAGTCGAGTTGGTTGTTCTGTGATATTATTTCATTTGAAAAATGAATAATATGAATATGTTTCATTTGAATAATATGTGTTGCTAGGTAGAGAAACTTGAACAAACGATGAAGTACTATTGATGGGTAGGCATTGACCACAGAAAACAGTGATTTACGCATCTATACAGGTAATTATAATAAACCTTTGTGTATAACAATTTGCAGCGTTTTTAGTTTACACGAGAAAAGCATAATTATTTTGAAGGCAGTATAAATAAATAGTCGGATAAAATAATAATACCTCGAAGCATCTATCTCAATAACTTCAAAAGTAACAGAGAAATAAGGAATAATAATCGTTAGGTAGGTAATAGCTATTAGACGCGTGGAATTCGAACTCGAGTGACGGACTGGAATGCAATGAAAATAAGTTAGCCAGGTAACATCATTATGAGGGAAGGTTAATCCGAAAGGTTGTTGGGCAAGGCTATCTTTTAGCTGATTTTTATTTTTTATAGTTCTGTTCTCGTTGAGAGATTTGTATCAATTCACTACGCACTGATAACTACGACTATAATATTTACTTGCGATTTTACAATTTGCCTACACAAATTATTGTACCCATAGGTACTTACTATACCCACTTGTTGTTGTTTTGAGTCTTGTGTTGTTAGAAAAGTATGAATCGCGAAACTGTCATAAAATATAGTCACAAATAAGAACGTACCCAATAACTAGGTAATAATCACTCTAGTAAATGGACGAATAGGTAAGTACAATATTATTAAAATATCCTGTTTAAATCGCCAGAGCTCGAAAAACAGCAGCGGTCCAGGTAGAATTTGTCAAGCGAGGATGGCGATATTGAGATCACCTGTGATTCACATCACCTCGCGAAAGATACCGTAAATATTATTACTAATGAAGATCCATCGGTTACCGATCTTCATGATCCTTGAACATTTCAGCGAAATCGGTTGAATAGAACTAGAGTTACACGAGTGACTGTGTATATAGTGACCAAAGAAAAACGGAGTTATTGAAAAAATAGTCTATTTCCACTAATACACGAAAAACGCAAAAAACATTGTTATACCGTTTTCGGTGATCAAACCGTCGTTAGTAACACACAAAAACGGTTATTGTGTTTTTTGCGTTTTTCGTGTATTAGTGGAAAGACTATTTTTTCAATAACTCCGTTTTTCTTTGAAATGGGTTTCCACGATTTCTTCGCGAGTGATTTAGTTCATAGAGTGACCATCTGGGAACCAGCCCACGCATACCCTCAAAATTCAGGTGTTCTACAACGATATAAATGTAGTGGATTCAAGGAATTGCGTGCAGTCTGACAGACGTAGATCCATTGTTTCACGATATCAGAAGCGCAAATAGGAGTGAAAATTCTGTCCTCGATTGATGGATATTCGTAGTTCATCTCGCTCTTAGGAGTGGTACTAGGTAGGTATATGGTTCCAAATAACAACAGAGGTCAGGTAGCTGCTCTTCAGACCTCCTCGCCTTCTTTTTTTACCGTAAACGCGTGTGAGGGCCTACAGGCCGGCTCAAGTAGGAATTCCTTGCTCAAGTAGGGAACTAAAGTGCCCTTGTGAAGGAGCTTCGTCGGGGTTTTTCGACAACGCGCGCGTCATCGCAGGTCGATTTATGTGTGCATTCTTACAGCTAAATCGGTTGATGTGATTGTACTCACCGGTGTTGGACATCGTTGACTAGAAGAACAGTACAGGACGGCAGTGTGAATGCGACTGGTTGGTCGAGCGGGCACTAAAAATAATAACACGCCCCTTTCCAGTCTCGTCCGCAGAACAGGAGACTCCGTCCCCCCTTCACCAGCCGCTATAGTTCACATTACTACGTTCCCCCTACGTTCTACAGACGTAACAGCCCCCCTCTCACCACCACCATCCTGAAAAAATCATTCCATAAGCGACTCGACTGGGAATCGTGAGTCTGTTGTTATCTGGAGTTTGATGTGGTTCATTCAGAACTCCCAAACCTTCGAACTCCGAATTGTTTTAGGTTTCCAATCCGCCGGTCATTACGCACTGGACACGTTCGGGTTTGCCTTGTTGGCCTATCCAGGAAGTAATGTATCCTATGTGACAGGCCAAGTGGGTACGTAAATAGTCGACGAACATAGTACCTGTCTACACAATCCCTTGGCATTCTGTGCAGTAGGTACCCGACGGAACTAGGCAATGCATGAACTTTACCCGAACGCGAACTGTTTTTCTTTATCTATTTAAGGAGGTAAGTATTGTATAAATACATAGGTACCCAATACAGATACCTGATTTTTGCTCGGAAATGTGGTAGCTCCAGTCATGCAGCACGACCATATATGAGCAAATTTTCGAAATTAATATCAGATTTTTTGACGATTTTTAGCGCATTTTGACCTACAACTCGAATTTGGTCCACCTATTGGGTAATTTTAGACTTGTTGACAGATTTCAAGTGATTTTTGAAAATCTCAACTTTGACTCCGTCAGTCTCCTTCTGTTTGCCATTATAGAAACATTTTGATGGAATTTGACATTTTCCACCTCGTAGTCAAAGATTAGGAAATCATATGGAAGGCCTCATGAATATACATCAGAAAGAGCAAACATCTGAATCAACTAACATCAGAAAGAGCAAACATCTGAAACAACTAACATCAGAAACAGCAAACATCTGAAACAGCAGAGCATATTTAAATGTAGTAATTGAGAGATTACGTAGGCAATAACGATAGGAAAAAATTAGTTAACACACAAAATTGAAAGAATGAAACATTTTGTATTGAAGAAGGCACCTCCACCTTGATGATAACTTGAAAACTCTGCAAATTATTACAAAAAGGTTTATTATTTACCTGTATAGATGCCCCTTCTGCCTAGGTCACTGTTTTCTGTGGTTAGTACCCTCGAGTTCCCCCCAGGAAATCCGTAAATCGAGTACTGAAGCCGGCCCCGGAATTGAAGTTTCATAAAAATGAGCGGGATTCAATAATTCAATAAATAATTATTTTTAGTTATTCATGAAGCGTAAGGCAAATAATAAACCGTTATGTAATAGTTTATCGTTGTGTAATAATTTACCGATGTGTAATAATTTACCCAATAACACTTCAACTTTGTTCAAGTTGTAACCTACCAACAAAATCCAAAAGATCCATATTTTGCTTCCGAGTCTGCGAAGCAGCGGAAGCCTTGTGTTCACTTTCGTGAGCCAAAAAATTTTTGTCTTCAGAAATCAAAATTTCCACTTGCATTTTGCGTTTCAAAGCCTACTGAACAAATTTGGTTCCGTGTCTGTCGGTCTGTGAGTCTGTGAGTCTGTGAATCTGTGAGTCTGTGAGTCTGTGAGTCTGTCCGCATTTCCTTGTTACAGCCATAACTTCCACGATTTTGAATTGATTCAGCTCAAATTTTGAGGGATGGTGCGGATAAGGCCCCTTGAGGTCCCATACAAATTTCAACATGATTGATCCAGCGGTACGCCCTGCGCATGCGCTAACGTTAAATTCAACAAACACGCATAACTTTCACAATTTTGATTCAATTTCGCTCAAATTTTCAAGGGTTGTTTGGACAAGGCCTAGTGAGTTCCAGTATGAATTTCAGCATGATCGGACCCTCGGTGCGCTCTGCGCATGCGCTGGCGTGAAATAGATTCAATTTCCTTGTTACAGCCGTAGTAACCAAAGATTTCACCCAATTTCAATGTAATTCTCAGGGATTAAGCGGGTAGGGCCCATTGAGGTCCCATATAAATTTCAACATGATAGAGCCAGCGGTTCGCCCTGCGCATGCGCTCTGTCTGTCTGTCTGTCCTTCTATGCACGGTCAAACGGCTCGACGGATATCGACCAAATTTGGCACGAATATCCAGTAGGCTCTCAAGTTGTGCAACGTCGCATTTTCAATTCCCTGACCATAGCGGAACTATGGTCGACCATGGTCAACTCCTGAATGGCTTGGCGGATATCGACCAAATTTGGCACGAATATCCAGTAGGCTCCCAAGTTGTGCAACGTCGCATTTTTAATTCCCTGACCATAGCGGAACTATGGTCGACCATGGTCAACTCCTGAATGGCTTGATGGATATCGACCAAATTTGGCACGAATATCCAGTAGGCTCCCAAGTTGTGCAACGTCGCATTTTTAATTCCCTGACCATAGCGGAACTATGGTCGACCATGGTCAACTTCGTTAATTGAAATAGTAACCCCTATTTTTTATCGCGTATTCGTAATCTACGTGAAATTCTATCTACGATCGACCCTTCGGACTACCCCCGCGGTCGACCATAGCGCATCCATGGGCCCCTCCATGGTCGAATCCCGAATTGCTCAACGGATATCGACCAAATTTGGCACGAATATCCAGTAGGCTCCCAAGTTGTGCAACGTCGCATTTTTAATTCCCTGACCATAGCGGAACTATGGTCGACCATGGTCAACTTCGTTAATTGAAATGGTAACCCCTATTTTTTATCGCGTATTCGTAATCTACGTGAAATTCTATCTACGATCGACCCTTCGGACTACCCCCGCGGTCGACCATAGCGCATCCATGGGCCCCTCCATGGTCGAATCCCGAATTGCTCAACGGATATCGACCAAATTTGGCACGAATATCCAGTAGGCTCCCAAGTTGTGCAACGTCGCATTTTTAATTCCCTGACCATAGCGGAACTATGGTCGACCATGGTCAACTCCTGAATGGCTTGACGGATTTTGATAAAATTGGGCACAAATGTGGTAGGGTATGGGATTTTTCCGTCGTTTGTTGGTTCCACGATACTGCGTACAGCGAATCTCGGATAGCGAGCGAAGCGAGCGGTCAGGCTAGTTATGTATAATGGACGTAATGTATTATGGAAGTCATGTTATGTATAATATGTATATTTCATGTAATGTTATGTTATGTTATGTAATGTAATGTTATGTAATATGTATATTTAACGTTATGTAATGTAATGTAATGTAATGTAATGTTATGTTATGTTATTTTGCTTCCGAGTCTGTTCTATTTTATAATGGGTCACTCTGATTGTGACGAGGAAGCTCCTGTGCCATCACCTTGGCAGTGTATTTCAAATGAAATAATATCACAGAACAACCAACTCGACTTCATACAGCCATCCGTGTTTATAATCAGATGCTCCCTAGCGATGATATCTGGTCCGGGTTTATACCGTTTCATTCATGGTCATGTTGACGAAGGTTTTCTGTGCAAACGAATGGCTGGTCTTGCAGTGCTCCGGTTGGTCTCAAAAAATTCTTTAGTTCAAGATCAGTTTAAGAACATTAAAAAAAGATTTCGAGCTACGGCGTTTTGAAAATTTCAACCCCTATTTTTCACCTCTTATTAGGGATGGCAGTAACGCCGAGCTTCGCGGACCAGCTAGACCCCAAACGGGACCTACATACCAAATTTCATTAATTTTGGCTCATGGTAACTAAGGAAAGAGCGGCCTACGGCGGACAGACAGACTTTTTTTTAATTGCATTTTCGGAATCTACATAACCTGAAACGTAAATTACCATAAAATTTTGAAGGGGGTATATATATCTATTTTTTTCATGCTCGATTCCAAAGGTTCATTATTGAAAATAATAAACCAAAATACAACGGAAATTGTAGGTAACTAGTCAAGAGAATGTTTAAAAAAAAAAAAGCTGACTTATGTATCCAATCAAATCGAATGCATCCCGCCCAATTCAGCCGTAGGTAGGTGGGCACCCACCCACTTCTACTTACAAATTGAACAAACGCTTAAGTATTATTCATGAGTAAATTATTACACAACGGCAAATTATTACACAAGGTAAATTATTACACAACGGTTCATCTACTAAGAAGGGGCTGGATTTTGTTGATCGGTACTTTTGTAACTTGAAAAAACGTTGAAGTATTGTTGATGGGTAAATTATTACACGATGGCAAATTATTACACAACGGTAAATTCATACATAATGGTAAATTATTTCACAACGGTAAATTATTACACAACGGTCAATTATTACACAACGGTCAATTATTACACAACGGTCAATTATTACACAACGGTTCATCAACCAAGAAGGGTCTGGATTTTGTTGATCGGACTTGAATAACCGTTGAAGTGTTATTGATGGGCAAGTTATTACACAACGGTTCATTATACTTGACCACGAAGGTAGGTATTGACCACAGAAAACAGTGATCTACGCAGAAGGGGCATCCATTTCACTCCATACCAACAATTTTCCTTCAGAACTTCATTATTTGCGTTTCTTTTTGCCGTTCTAGTTACTGCTTGTCATCGACAGAATTATTTTAGCAACATTTAACTCGTGATTTAGATAGGTACCTAGTAACGAGTACGGGGTTAGGTACTAACCTACGGAGGGTCTGCGATCTACATAATATGTATAGAATAGTACATATTATTTAGACGGGTTATATATACAGAGAGCGGTGACCTGTAACAGAAGGGTATTCTGTACAAAATAGTAAACCGTTGTGCACGGATTTGCTGCGTTTTCTCGTTAATAATCCTTTGAATAACTGTATTCTGAGAACGTATATGGTATTTAGTTGCCTATAGACTAGCTAAATCACCCGTTTGTTGCGAATATGGGTTGGTCGTATTCAGCTCTCTCTCACTCTTTCTCTGTAACCCCCCCCCCCCCCCCCCTCAACCTACGTTTCATTCAAATCAGAACGTATGGGTGCTTGCTATTTTACTGCAATGTTAGGTAGCTATTTTACTATGTACCTACTATAATATTAGGTAGCGCTTCCCTCCCCTCTGGGTGCTCTGACGATCTCATATATTTAAAACTGAACAGCTCTATTCCGCGAGTTAGAATCGCAACATTAAATTAAAAACTATCGTCCTCACATAAGCATCAGACTGAAAGGAAACTTGAAATTTCGTGATTCTAGTCAATATGCACACAGACTTATTACGGTTTTACTAGTATACTGTACTCCTACATTATATGATAAGCATCCAGTTCCTCCAATCTATAGTTTTACTTTTATGCTCAGTTTGGGAGTAAGAAATCGAAGCAACATGACGCGAAAGAGTTTATTTCTTAAATACATACAGAATAATAATGGATCCCATATCAATTATAATAAAATAATTATTGCGAAGTACTTAGGTATACGACGCACAATAATGCTTAAATACAATGACTAGTTTATTTCTTAAACATTATTATTAAGATGACTTCGTTATCCAGCGTGCTCCGTCATACTGAGCCTCGGATATCCAAAATAGCTAAACCATTTTTTACATCATATAAAACTCTAGGTACCGATAGAAAAAATTGTACAAATAACCTATTTGTCTCATTACAGTAAGAATAATGAGCATGGAATGCCGAAATACAAAAATTACGATATTGTCATTCATTTCCAAGTGTGGCGCAAATGTATATTTCAGTACGCTAAGTACGTAGGTATAAAACTTGTATAAAATTCACGACTCCGATAGGTTTTTCAAAAAAAAAATACTGCTTAGAGCAATAATATGGATAGAAAAGAACATTATTCTAACTGGCTGATTTTATTTCTGTCAATAACGAAGAGAAAGGCAAGGTATACGTGGTTACAAAACTAGGTTTTCATCTAATGGCTGTTTCTTAAATATTATCATACAAATTTATAATTACGGAAGACTTGATTCACCTTTGTTTCTTCTTTCCACTACAATATTATTGATTAGGTATAGTATAGATATATAGCTTATTATAACGTTTCTAATTTAGTTATAGTTCCCATTGGTTGCTTATTGAAGGGATTTTAAAAGAAATACTTGACGGAAATTGTCGAAGACGCGAGGGAATCATAACATTATCATAACTACAGAGGTCGACTTTTTATTATGAAGTTTCGCGGTCCAATTTTTAGTAGGTGTACCAATCAAGTAACTATGAACATTATTATTTTGCACCGCTAATCGCAAAGTATCTAAATTTTTTAATCGTAATTTTCTATGTGTTTCCTCTTAAGATTTCATGGGTTTTTATGATAAATTAAACGATGTAAAATAACACAACCCAAAGCACGACCATAGTTATGTTACTTGCATAGAATAATGTGATGCTGAACTGATGTGTGAATCTGAACTGGAAAAATACGAAAGTAGCCAGCGGAAATGGTTAACAGTTATTGACTTACTGTCCAATTTTAGATTGAATCTTATGGTACACAATTACATGATGCTCATTAGGAACGTAGCGTGTCCGGTAACGAATCCTGTAATGTTGAGGTATAATTAAGTCATAATACCTAGGTACCTCCTTAGTTTGATTTATAGGTAGAACTTAAACTAGGTAGATCTGACATAAATAGCTAAGTTCATCTTTGAGCGGAGTGAAATGGTCTGTGATACATTGTATCCTCAAAGAATCGAATACCTACCTACAGAATACTTAGGTAACTATCGTATAAAATGTTCTAAATTTTTGTTTTTGTTTTTTAAAGAACAGAATTTTATTAAATTTAAAACGTTTGAGTCAACTTGTTGAAAGTACCTATCAAAACACGTACACAACGTAAGTTCATAATTACAGGGTACAAATGCCGAATTCATGTAAATCTTCAATATCGAATACTGATTTTAAAATCATTACATAGCAATTCAAGGCAGTAGACGTACCTAAGAAAATTATATTGTGAGGTTCTATATATATGTAAAAGTATTATTGTTCTCCAGTAAGAATATAAAATTTGGCTTGCATATCATAGATGAGTTACTGTTATTGATAGAGTTTCTGCGCAACGTTTCGGCGAAACTCGTCGCCTTTAGGTGCACGGTTTTATCTATGATTATCAAGTGTCATGGGAAAGCAAAAATTTGAAAAAAAGAAAGAAAAAAAAGCATTTGGATGCGAGTCACAATTTAAAAATGTGAAAATCTGTTGACTTCTGGTCAGTGTTTTGACTTACTATACCGAACATTTGACTACCTATTTAAATATTGGCTGTATTCCTACATGTATAACTGCTGAGTAGACTCTGCATTTAAATTGGATCAAACATCAACTGGACCACTTATTAATTGTCCACAACAGATTTCAGAGTATCTAATGAAATAAGCCGAAATTCTGTCCGTTGCTCTGTTGTTCAAGTCTTCGATTTTCCGTGAAACATTTCTCATGTACTTATTTTCTACGTTAACTACACAAGGTAAAAAAAGGAGTTGATCAATTATTATTCATTATACTTGAAAGAACAATGGCCTTGCAAACACGCGGGCGGAGCATTCAAAGCGAACACATTTCCCGCTTCATTTCGTTATCGTTAGAAACAATTTTGACGCATTGTCACCTGAAGAGTTCACCGAATTCCCAACATTACTCTGACAATTGCTGCTTAAAAACAAAAAACAAATTTCGCGCGGGAATGTTATTAGGTTATTCAAATACTTGTTAGGTACCTACGTGGCCTCTGCCCATCTGCGGAGAAAGAGAGGAAAATTTGGTATAGTTACTACGTTTTGCGGTTCCATTCCCTTCTTAAATTATCAAAGTACAATTATTTCTTTGTGAGCGTTTTTACTGTGAAATTTACGAATTCAACAAAATTTCACATGCGTTCCTCAAGAGTTTAGAAAGCAAAAGTAGGAATACCTACCTACTTTGAAAGCGAAAGTTCTGATTTGGTGACTTCGAAACATCATTTGCCTACATAGGTATTGATGAGTTGATGTTAGGCTCAGTTACTTCTATTTTTTTATGAGCTGGAGGGGAACTAAACGCTGATTCGACGAAGGTCAGAATTGTACTTCACAAATAATTCAGTAAATAGACAATAAAATATTAGGTATTGCGCAATGTTGCGAGCGAAATTTTACTCAACTAGGGTACCTCCTTACGTACAAAACCGAATTTATTTTAGGGAAACAGCAGATACAGACTAGTTGACTAGTTTATTGACGAATAATATATGTATCCTGCCTAGATATCTTTTGGAATGTACGGACCTACTTATTCCTGTTAACAGGAATATTGGTTTGTCTAACTGTCTGTCTGTTACTAACAGAAATATGCATTATTATCATTTCTACCAACAATCGAGATAAGACTTATCAACAGGACAGCTGGCCAAGCAGCAGTTTTCTATAAACGATACAGTATCTACCAATCTACCATATATACCAATTACATATCAGATTTACCCAGTGCACCAGCCTCAACTTTAAATTCACATAATCGCCAAGAAAAGAGTCGTCGTTTCTATCGATTTTGATGTGTAGTTCGTCAGAAGTCAAAATTTGACTTCTATGACTATACATTTAATGTATACCCTCGTAACTTGACGAGGGTATATTTTCACATCCTGAACTTGATCTCTAGCAAACGTGCTTGGTACATAGGTATTTGTTTTAAAAATTCGTTACGTTTGCATGTAGTTTTCTAGGAAAATATTTGGAAGTGGCTCGTTTTCGGGTTTTATAACATCACATTTTTGGCTAATTCGGCATCAAAAGTTGGTAATCTTCATACGAATAGAATTGAGCAAATCGGTTGACGAAAGGCCGCTCATAAGCGACACGTTCGGCTCAGAGCAAGGGACGCGTTGTGAACATGTTCGGTACCTACGTACTGGCTTTGTATTCGTAGTCAACGTCACTAGAGTTAGCATCTGCGCTCTCGTAATCCGAATGACTCTTGAGTCGGATGGTATTAATTTATTAATGTTTGGCTCAAGATAACTCCAACAAAGCAATCAAGTTGTGATTGACCTATCAACAACTGATTACCTGTTATAGAATTAGCCCCAAAGGCTCTTTCAGGTTTTACGAGCGGAAAGTTTTGGGATGGGTCATTGGGGTTCGGGATTTTTTTCCTCTCTCTCTCGGAAGCGTATACCTACCACAATGCATAAAATATTATATATTTTCATATAAATACAGCTAGAAGTCGTACAGTGAACCTTCATATCTAATTTTATGCTATGATGACAAATGAAATAGGGAACGTTACAATTTTTCTAGGTAACAAAGTAAGCCATTCTAGGAAAATTCGTTGAAATAACTGGTGCCTATTTGGCTCATATATTTGTTCATCGGGCATGTTAGTTATAGATTTAGTTATAGTTGAGTAATAATTGTATAAGAGTTGAGTCATTTCAATGCAAGTGAGAATTTCGACAAGAATTTCCGAAGTTTTATTGATTTTGTTGTAGGACATAATCTTAGTTTTATGAATTATGTAAAAACAACAAGGAACTTCAATGGTTTGCCTTGCTAAGTTTTTTTTTCCAATTCATTCATTACTAGGTACTAAGCACTAGGTACTTGAAATTTAACTTCTTCGATTGAATTATGTCATAATTTTGCGAAGATTCGAAATAGCTTCGTCTAACCTGTAATAATTTCGCTTCCACTCTGCCGAAGGTAGTGAAGCCACTGTAATCATGCGAGAATCGGAAAAATGGTATGTCTTTCAAAACCGCCCTTCTACTCGCATTGTTCGCTTCATACATCAAGGAATATAGGAAGGAAGGAATATATCCTTTCCGAGTCCGTCTGTCTGTCTGTGCCCATACTCCTTGTTAACCACCGTATCGATAAAACAATTCCAACGAGCTGAAATTCGTTTGCCGTTTCGAAATGTGCGGATCGGGCCACAGATGGTCCCGTATAATTCCATCAAAATCCGATCGTACCTTTCGTCTGCGCATGCAGAAACATGAAATTCTTGGCAGTTCGATAACGTTTTAAGAACCATTCAATATTGGGCTATGTATATTAACCAAAGGAGGAATACCTACCCTAACGATGAGTGGAAGCTACTGCCCACCCACTCGGCAGATGTTTATTGATTGCTCTAATAATCTTACATAACATTTTGGATATTTTCATAGGTCATACAGATTTAGTGTGGTATTATGGTGAACTAGATTGGTCTTATGATTAATGATTCTGAATCACGGTGCTGAATAAATGAGACAGTATACTAACTAGGAACATTTTTGAGAGAGGTTTCACTCTGTTTCAGTAGATAGGTACTTTTTACTTTTATAAATTTGGATACATGTTATGCGTACCTCCTCATTTGCAACTGCACTTCTTGTGCTCCTTGTGCACCAAGATGTATCTGAAAATTTCCCCACTGTGCACAGATTTTGCTACTACGCGCATTGGTAGGTACCGCTTGTATCCGATGCATGCATGAGATATGTTTGTGCGGTTTTGCCGAATTACCAGAACTCCGAAATAGAATAGCGAAAATCTGTCCAGTTACCACCGTTTCGGAAAGGTTGGAAGGATGCAGTTAATTGAGTCAGCATAACTGAAGTTCGTGGGGCGCTTTTCCTGCTCCTACGCGCTCGAATCGTTTTACAGAAGCCATTTACGTTGTTATAATGGCTTAGCGGGCTTCCTCACGATTTCCAGAAGACTAGACCATTTTTCACAGATTGCAGGGTCTTAACTACAAATGAGCTGTTAGAATCCTTCGGAAACTCAGTCGATATTCCCAAACCACACGCCGTGAGTTTAGTAGGTGCTTACCTACAGTAAATACAACGGTTTGAGTCCCTCTTACAGTAAGCTTTTCGTGGTTTGGTCAGTAATCTGCAGTCATAAACTTGATTCGTGAAGTACATAATGAAAACTTCCGACAAATCACAGTACCAGAAGGGGCAGATGCCATCGAGTTACATTCTAAGTATCAGCCCGTCCGGCGCTGGAAAGAGTTTAAATTTAAGTCAGCCCTAACGACAGCTGAGGAAGGTTCCCCAATGTCATTCGCATTTAGAAACGGCAGGCAGCGACGATTCTCTAATTATAGAAACGGAATTCCTATAGAAAACTTAGTCTTATTAATAGATATCATTCAGCCCGTCCCCACTTTATACATTCATCGAAATATCTTTATTGTATGCCAATCTTGAATTTAGGGCTTCAAATAACCAATCTCGTTCAAACATGGAGAAATCCGATATGTACCTAGGATTTCAATTTCATCTTGACATGCATTTTGAGCTTAGTTTTTCTCATGGCCAGTGTTATTTTTTATTTATGTATGTACGATGGTAATTCGAATTCATTTTTCTTCCTTATTTTGAAAAGCAACAAATTAATATATTTTCGTATATCGTGCAAAGAAGGTTCCGAAATAATAAGGACAAATCAGAGTCCCAGAAGAGGCAGTTTATCGAGATACATTGTAAACTAAGACATTTTCCACAGAATTCCAGACATGAATATTTAGACAAGAAGGCGAATTGGTAGGATTTTAATTGACAAAAACTATATATATCAACAATTCCAAAGCAGTCGTTGGTACATTTGGTCATGATCCATTAAACTGAAATTAGACTGAGTGTTATGGAAATCATTTTTTTTAATTCATCAAGGAAAGCAAAGAAACTAATTTCATATCGGGGTTTTCAGAAAACAGTTTGAACGTCCTCAATCTTAATGTTGGGAAATGTCGGTTGGATTGCATGCAAAAATTTAAGGGTCCTGATTTCAAAAAAGAAATTGGATTTTATGCAACCATTTGTTTAGTCTGTGAAAGTGAATACCCAAGTTGTTAGGGGAATAATATAAGGAGTCAGAGGGAATCAAACGCCTAAACCAATCAAGTTATTCGTAAGTAGAATTAATTTAATTTTTATATTACTGAATTAATATAATTGATTGATATATCATAGACTGAACTTTTATATTTAAAACTGCCAAAAGTACCTAATGTTTTAGTATCGACTAGATTCTTGTCGCATCTTGGAGGACGATAACCAGTGTGGCCATAGTTTAGCGAGTTAGAGAAACGTATAGGAAGCACAGAGTGTGGTTATCTCCTATGAACACTTCCCAGTATAACAGAAAGTAGTTGTGTAGAATTTTTTTTCCGAGTATAATTTCCTATAGGTAATAGGTAATATATAAAAGTGCGTGATAATAATTGATCACAGTTATTGTAGAAGGTGAACTATAATGACGATAGCCGTTCAACCAACATCACAACAACTGGGAATTTTCATGACCCTCTCAAGTAAACAGAGACGATGGAAGTATTATTGCTTTTTTAGCGTTTGAATTGACTTAATTCCTGACTATTGACTTGGTTAGTAAAATAAGGCAAGAATAAGACATCTAAGACCTGCAAGTAATGACATTCGGTATAAATGTGCCATTCGAAAATATATTTAAAGATATACATACCACCCAGTGCTTGAGTAAATGCAAATGAACATAGTTTCAGAATTTTCTGCCCTGAAGAAACTCATTTATCCAAGGGCATTCACGTCCACTGACGGAAATACCAAAGCACAAAATTGTACTTCGACAATAATAAGGCTTTAGAAGAACTTGAAAAAATTATACTAAAGATTAGAGATCGTAGGAACGTGTCGTCAGATGAAAGATTGCCATCAGTTAAATAGTTGGTGCTATTCCATAAGTTTATTGTGTGGAATAGAAGATGAGAAAAATGAAGCCTGAGTATGGCATGAGAATACATCGAAGTATCTTTCAAAGAAACTGAGTCCATCCCAAGGCTTAACATAAGTTTGAAGTAGCTCAGTTTGTAAAGATAGTTTTACTTTGGGTTTGTCACCAAAAGCATTATGGTGTGCATAATAAAGAATTACCGTCTTAGGGTAATCTGATATAATTATACGTACCACATTTAGTTGAAGGGGTATAATATTCTGACACGAATAAATGAGTTTCCCCAGTAAATGAAGACCTTTACTCAGTGAGTGAGTTGAAGTTGACTCAAGTTCACTTAGTTGATTATGATCAGGTAAATTATTATTACTACTGTAATTACTAATGTAATAACTTTGTGATCATCTCTAGGAGGTGATTAAAAACTTATTAAATCGCCTCCATTAAAACTTATATATTTAACATAATTTATTCAGGCTGACTTGGGATATAAAAAAACGGAGTTATAGTAATGAAAGCAGTAGTAGTATTTCAACTAAGAACTCCTGTTCCAAGTTTCTATAACTCCGAGTTTCCACGATTTCATCGCGAGTGATTTAATTTGTGGGGTAGGATTAATTTTATAATAGTTTAGGATTGGCCGTCACGGGGGTTTCAGCGCTATCAATATCAATACTGACCAAGTCCTCATAGGTAGGAACTTATCGCAGGTAAATCAATAATATTATAGTCATGATTTTAAAATTAGACAATCGCAATTTGAGATTTAAAGATATGGACATTGATCATGGGTGGTCCACATTTTCACGAAACAACCAGCTTCCAATCATGGAATGCAACGAAACAATGAAAAGGTGAAACATCTTTGGAGTGATTGAGTAAAACTAACTTGTTGATTAATCATAAATAACTGAAGTGGGAAGCTAAGTTAATCAGCTAAGTTATATCGTCAGGGCTGGGTATTTTAAAATGACTTGTGCGTTTCAAACTGCGTGCTGAGATGAATAATTAAATTCTTTTTCAGAATAGATAACGAAAGAGGTCGAGTAACACAAACAGTGATACTACGAGTACTATCACACGATTCACTGGTAATAAAGTTTAAAAACAAGCTGCAATGCTCAGTGAAGCATGTAGAAAAATATATGTACATATGTTAGGATATTAGGAAAATAATTAAAACCTTATTATTTACAATGCGGGTCATAAAGAAGAAGTATGTACACGGACTAAAAAATAGTGTTGAGCAGATGAGTGTCGAAATGCGCTAAAATTAGGATAAGGAAACCTAAATTATTGCTATAATAGTAAGTAATGTAAAGGTAGGAAACCTTTTCAGTGTTTTTCCGCATTCTGAAGTGATTCCTAATCCGAAGTGGGTAGTGAGGGATCTGCGCGTCTGGGGCATGCGCTAGTGGGACGAGGTGTCGCTGGTGACGGACTGCGCGCTGCGTGAAGTTTTTCTGCCACAGTGTTCGAGATAAGCAGCAGGAGCCCAGCCTTCTTTCCTCACGCCTTCTGCAGCTCCTGCAAACAAATGACTCCAGATAAAGACGAGCAGGTAGGTACGTGTAAAGACAGTCCGAATTACGCGTATGACTAGAGTTGCGTATGACGAGAATTCAAAGCCATATTCACGGGGGGCATGGGACGACCAAGCAGGGAGGGGCAGAGTGGAGTGGGGTTTACATTTCCAATGTAAATTTAGGGTTTTATTTAACCTCCCTTGCTGGTTGATGTTGTTAGTTGATGGACAGAGGTTTCGAAGGTAGTTCGAAGCCAAGACTCCACTGAATAGGTGCAGAGAGTGATCTGACAACAGTAGCACCAAAAGCAGATCTTTGCCAACAAGGCCAGGTAGGTCACTGATCCGATCGTTCAACAGTTTATGTAGCAATGATAGGCTTGCCACACATCGCCGTCTCTCCAAGACCAGAATGTGAAATGTGTCTACAGCGAAGTGTTGTTGACTTGAGATAATGGAATCCTGATTATACAGGCTATATGGAACATATACCTATTTTGATACTCTGAACACGTTTATGGGCAGTAGCGGTGCGTGGGCTCTGAAAACGGTGGTGCACCAAAGCAGAACACAAAACCAACAGATTTGCCTACAAAATATACCCCAAGGCAACAACACCCTTCCGTCATTGAATGACAGAGTGAGATGCAGCAAAGCTTCTCTTTCAATCAACACTATCACCGTGCGAAAATGTCGACAACTGCAAATTAGCCACAGAATTCATGTGTTACAAAAATATAGTAAACTAAAATGTATACAACAAAACAGTGACCCGTCGGCTGGTAACTACTTGAATGCAGAAGCTACTGACTAAAAGCTAGGTAGCAGACTCATCAAAGAAAGCAGATGTGATTCATGAGACAACAAAAACAAATCAGAAGACGAAGAAGCACCTAGCATCGAGATGTCTAATTGAGTCGAAGGGAATAGATTGTGAAGATGGGCGATTTTGGGGTGGAAATCAGATTCTGAGGACAGGGCCCAAAGTGGGCGTGGTGAACTACATTTTTACTCGACTAAGAATGCGCGGACGGGCCACTTTTCTCAGTTGCCATGGGAATACTAGGTCCCAGACCAGGACCTACCTGCCAGTTTCAGGAGCCTAGATTACGACTTTGACAGCAGGACATCGATTACTGTCACTTTATTTGGATAAGATGCTTGGTCTACGTAGCTAACATGAAGGAACCACCATGGATACTCTACTAGAATACTGAATATCCATAGCCAGAGAAGTCTGGCGATTCGCCGTTGAACCTCGTGAAAAATGCTAGGTACAGTCAAAGGAGGGAAATTCAAATGCCAAATGAACAATGGTTGGAGTTTTTTTTACTCCTAGTGTTTTTGGGTGCCGGGGCAGTGTCCCAAGTGGCCTTATGGACACAACGCCCCTGTTTATGAGTGTTCTAAATTATGCTTTTCTACTGCACTATTGGAACCTTTATCACATCATTTGGGTTTGGACTTGGACTCAATGAGTGATACAGGGACAGAGGCTTTGACAGTTTTTTGAAGACCCATCGACCAGCCTCTCAAAAAATTCTCTACGCAGTGCTGGTACCATGAAACAACTAGAAAACTCCTCTCTATAACATTTATAACTTGAATGTATTCTCTACTTTGGCCGGCAGCTCCTAGGATGCTACTTTAATAACGCTAGTATCAAAGTAGCCGTCCTCTCCTGGTTCCACATCCACATGACTCTTCATGTCAGTCACCAGTCTTGTAGTTCCATCCTCGGTTCCTGCATTACTCACCCGAAGCCCATGGAGCTCCAGGCCAGACAACCCATTTTCCGCTTTTTCCTGATTTGATACATGGCAGAGATCCATATGCTCACTGCACGCAGTGACTTGGTAGGTAGCTCCCTTGGTTCTTTCCATAACTGGCTGCCAATTCATCACAGAACTGCGATGGGGAAGTGTGGTGAGCGCTAGGTAGGGTAGGCTTGGGTAGGTCGTAGGGAGAGGAGGATGTGCCCCTTGGGAGTCTTTTATGGATAGCTAACACCCCGCGGTTATCACGACAGCGAGCATTAGAGGAAGAAGCGTCCCACGGTTACCACCACAGCAGGCGCTAAAGGAAAGGGATGCTAACACCCCACGGTTATCCCCACAGCGAGCATTAGAGGATGAGGCATCCTGGGGTTACCACCACAGCAGACGCTAAGGGAGATGGAAGGTTAGGCGAGAGAGGAGACGCAAGGTGAGAGAGAGAGAGAAGTCGCAGGTAAGTGTGAGGTCGGGTGAATGAAAAGCTGGGTGAGCTGGGCGCCTATAAAGGTGCCTCCGCCTCGTCTCCTGTCTGTAAATGGCCATTGAGAGTTGTTGGGAGTTTGATGGAGGGGAAGGGCTTCAACCGTGGCGTCGCACAGCTCATCTTTCTCCTTGTTTATTGGTAAAATCTATAAGTTACATGTGAGTGGTATACATTACATTTGAGGGGTACCACGACAGGGAGGTTTACAGTACACCTCATTGCGATGAGCTGCTTCACACTTAATCCTTTTGGCTAGCAGGTAGGCAAGTAACAAAGATGGGCAGGGGAAGGCATAGACAAAAGAGTGAATTATAATGTGTTTAAGTGGAAAGTAAGTCAGTTTTGGTCACCCTACAAGATGCTTGGTGGCACGTGTACCACTTCAGAGTCACAGCAGTCCCTTTTTGATTAATGGTGCCAATACCATTAAAAAGGTTGGTAGTTCTTGGCAACTTTCAGACACCTTAGGCACAAACGCTGATGATCGGAAATAATACATACATTTGCTAAAATGACTGAATTTGAACCTATGCAGAGAAATGGGCAGTTATCATAAGATATCCACGAAGAACACTTTTGGTAGGTACTGGTTTTATAATCACCTTCCTCTACGCGTTTAAAAAAGTTGAAAAGTTGAGGGAAAAGTTGCTTTATAGATGAAGAAAAATACCTAAAGAACAAGACGACTCAAAGAAGCGGCTTGCTTATGTCACACGGATATAACAAGTCAACAGACGATTTCCCATCTCCGTAGCCAATCAGAACCCATATCCGTAAAATGTCACAGGCAAACAGCAGGGCTCCATTTCCCCGCCTCTTTCTTGAAACCCCAAAGTTTGAAAGCCTCTCAAAATGTGAGGAAAGCATATTTTCCCGATTCAGCCCTATTATCATTACCTCACATCATAAACTACTAGAAAAAATGCAAACAGAATTCTTGATGATTGCCATTCAGGTTGTTGATTGTATTTGAAATGAAAGTACGCCAGTCTGTACTAATTTAAGTTTCCCCCATCTATACTCCCCTTCACGATAATACAGGTCAGTGCTAATGAGTTTTTATAAATAGAACTGCTCCATCAGCTTTAAGTGTCTTTGATATAGGACTGACAGCTGTTCCTCTCCATGTGCTTACGATGCTCAACTCCTACAAATGACAATAAACTTCCTTTGAGTTGGCATTACACAAGCTCACCCCTCTCTGCATCTCATCGTACTTCCAACATTACTTTATTAGTGAAGATGGAATCACCGTAGCCAGAATAATTAACGTTGTACTTCTGTTCAAACAGACAGCCTTTCAGTTAGGTCAGTTAATAGCCAATGACTATTCTATAGTACTGGTTCCATACAGTAGTACGTATCACTCACCATATAAGCGGACGTACCACCAGCCAGCGCAACCGACTTTGAGGAGCGTCAAGAGGTCACCTTCTTTCATCGGCAGCTCATTGTGTCCAAAAGGCGTGTAATCTGCCAAGGCTCTGTACCGTGAGCCCTGAAAGTATAGATTTCCAACTGATACAATATAAGAAAAATTAAACAAAAATAGTGCGGAGAAGAGCATGTTGGAATACCGGTTTGTAATTGGGAGTCCTAATCAATTTTGTCTCAGTTGGACCTATATCAGCCCCTGCACATCTTCAAATGTAGTGAGAGTGTGTGAATTTATATAAACACAGATTCTACAATTTCTAATAACTGTCAGTTGGGTTCGACCAATTCCGAAGTCGTCCATAGGATGGTAGTACGACCGTACCACTGTTGATTTCTCGCGTATTTATTCGTATTATGACTCAGTACCACAGGAGCTGGATATTGTAGAGCAACTGGGTGCCCGGTGAGAATGAACCCAAAACCTCTCCATCTCTGGACCCTGGCTATCCTGATTAGATTCTCCAAAATGGCTTTATTCACTTCAATACAGTACCTGCAACATTTAAATGGGATCCTACCTCAAATTGATGGATTTGGGGCTTACATGACTACTGTTGAGAACTGTGATGTTAGAATCTTGATTTTGACTGATGAAGGTCTCTTCATCATCAGAATTGGAAAAGTCAGATGATGATGCGACTTCTTCGTCGGAAGGAGCAGCTTTGGAGCGGCCATCGTCACAACTGAGCGCCCGTGGCGATCCCCTTCCTTGGTGGTGGTCCAGGGACATACTCCTGCTCCCTCTGTTAAATCAAAGAGAAATGAGCCTTATAGACCTTAAAAATATCTAATGAGTAAATTTTTGAAATTTCCTAGATCTTTTCAGCTTGGAGACTCATTACACTAGCTTTTTGACGTTCATTAGCCGATTGTAGCTACTCACGCTTTGGAATATTGCTTCAATTTCAGTTGTGTCAGCTGGTACAGGAGGAGGGACTTGATTTGGTCGACCCATTCAGTTTTCTGTTCGACATTAGCTGCTTGTATTGTGTGCACTTCACTCCGTCCTGGCAGCCATATTTCAAACGTTTTGCCATCTTTGACGGTCTCAGTGAGACCAACGTCTGACATCTGTAAATCATCCAGTGAAATGATTCCACCATTTGGATTTAACAAAAATACTCGTATGTATATGTTGGAACCCCAGCCCGAAACCGGGCCCGGCATGACGAAGATGCTACCGACCAAAACTATTGGCGATGGGCCCGTTTTCGGGCTGGGGTTCCAACATATTCATGTATATATCTACATATATGATATATATTAGCTTCCTGAAAACTTGGTATGGAGACAGAAGGACATGGAACATGCTCCTGCACGTTGGAGCCTGTTCTGATTCCTGATATTTGGAGAGCTTAATTTTTCACTCAGCTGATTGTAGAGCTCAGTTTTGCCTCGACTGATCAGAGATTTCAATTTTCGTACTTATCAGCTGATCATAGAGCTAATTTTTAGGCTAGGCCCCTCAGAAGTGGACGAGGCCACAATTTTTTCTTATTTACACTTTAGAGACAATTTTCATTATTTTGAGGGGAAGGGAGGACGGATTTCCCCATTTTCGACCACGCTAACACAACCCATCGAGAAAAACGCTGCAAAGTCCTTATCACATGGGTTTATTATTCTATTTGACATACCTACCTACAGAAATTTTGGCTGTTCATTTATTGTTTCTTACATGCGCGATAAATGGAATAGTTATTTTTGATGGTTTTGACCAATTTTGGCCCCCAAAAACTCGAATTAGGCTTCTATTTTTCAAATTATCTTTGGTCATTGATAGTGCCATCTAATTGTCTTGATTCACCTGTTAATACTAATTCTAGTGTTATTACACAAATGTTTGACGATTTCAGACAATTTCCTAGGTTTTTGACCATAAAAAATGAATTTTGGGAGCTGAAACTTTGTTATAACATCAATTTTCCACTATTTGGTCAAAGTCTACTTCATATTCGGCCCTAAAAAACATGGAAAACGATACCTCACAAACTCATGTTACTAAAACACAAAAAACAGTATTTTTACACCAATTTTTCACCATTACACCCTTGGATTTCCAATTGGGCTGCAAAGTTTCGGGACACAACTAGGGCCCAAATGAAGCCTGTGTGCGAAAGAACGAATTTTTTAGACCGAAAATAAAGTAGATATGCATGATAGGACGTACGGCGGACATACATTGCTTTTGGTTTATTATTCTGTGAATAATACACTTATGTATTCGCTCAGCAAAACATTTTTATAACACCCCCTCAAAATTTTTTCTTTTCCGTTTAAGGTGCGTAGATTCAAAAAATGCAATGTCCGTCTGCTGTACGCCGTCCGCCGTATCATGCATACCGGCTTCATTTTCGGTCTAAAAAATTCGTTCTTTCGCACACACGCTCCATTTGGGCTCTAGATGTGCCCGGAAACTTTGCAGCCCGATCGGAATACACCCAGGGGTGTTATGGGTGAAAATTGGGTATAAAAGAAGGTATTTTTTGTGTTATTTATGTTTTAGTCACATGAGCTTTTGAGTTATCGTTTTCCATGTTTTTTAGGACGAGAAGACCGAATATGATGTCGATTTCGACCTAAGAGTGGAAAGTTGAGGTTCTAACGAAGTTTCAGCTTTAAATTTACGTTAAATTTTGGTCTAAAATCGTCGTTCTTCCGCACACAGTTGGATCCCCATTTGGGAACAGATTTGGGTCCCATTTGTGCTCCAAAGCTCGGCAGCCCGATCGGTATACACTCAGGGGTGTTATGGGTGAAAATTGGCGTAAAAATAGGGGTTTTCGAGGGTTTTTTAGGTTTAAGTGAACATGAGCTTGAGATGTATAGTTTTTCATGATTTTTAGGGCGAGAAGACCGAATATGAAGTTGATTTTGACCAGAGTGAAGAATTGGGGTTGTAACAAAGGTTAAGCTCCCGAAATTCATTTTTTATAAGTCAAAAACCTGGTAAATTGTCTGAAATCACCATAAATTTGTATAATAACATTAGAAGTAGTATCAACAGGTGAATCAAGACAGTTAAATGGCACTACCAAAGATAATCAAAGATAATAAAAACAGCCAAAGCAGTGTTTTTGGGGGCCAAAATTGGTGGAAACCATCAGAAATAGTTATTTCAATTACAGCGCATGAAAGGAACAATAAATGAACAGCAGCATTTCTGTACTTATGTCCTTCGCAGCGTTTTTGGTTTATTATTCTGTGAATAATGCACCTATGTATTCGCTCAGCAAACAGTTTTTATAACACCACCTCAAACTTGTTCTCTTAGGCACGTTTCAATGTGCGTAGATTCCAAAATTGAAGTGTCCGTCCATCGTACGCCGTATCATCCATATCTACTTTAATTTCGGTCTAGACAATTCGCTCTTTCGCACACATGCTCCATTTGGGCCCTAGTTGTGTCCCGAATCTTTGCAGCCCGATCGGAATGGGGGTGTTCTTGGTGAAAAATTGGTGTAAAAATAGGGATTTTTGGTTTTTGAGTAACATGAGCTTGTGGGGTTTCGTTTTCCACGATTCTTTTAAGACGGGGAGTCCGAATATGAAGTCGAAGTTGACCAAAGAGTGGAAAATTGAGGTTATAACGAAGTTTCAGCCTTAAATTTACGTTACATTTTGGTCTAAAATCGTCGTTCTTCCGCAAACAGTTTGGGTCCCCATTTGGAAACACATTTGGGTCCTAGTTGTGCTTCGAAGCTCGGTAGCCCGATTGGCATACACCCAGGGGTGTTATGGGAGAAAAATTGGTGTAAAAATAGGGTTTTTCGAGTTTTTTTGAGGTTTTAGTGAACATGAGCTGGTGAGGTATAGTTTTCCTTGTTTTTTAGGGCGAGAAGACTGAATATGAAGTTGATTTTCACCAAAGAGTTAAGAATTGAGGTTGTAACGAAGGTTCAGCTTCCAAAATATATTTTTACGGGTCAAAAACCTGGGAAACTGTCTGAAATCACCATAAATTTGTATAATAACATTAGAAATAGTATCAACAATATCAGAAATAGTATCAATCAAGACAATTAAATGACACTACTATCAACGATCAAATATAATTTGTAAAAACATCGTGTTTCTGGGGGCCAAAATTGGTGGAAACCATCAAAAATAGCTATTTCAGTTGTTGCACAGGAAAGAAACAGTAAATGAACAGCCAAAATTTCTTTAGGTTAGTCCAACAGAATCACAAACCCATGTGACAAGGACTTCGTAGCGTTTTTGGAATCTACGCACTTTGAAACGTAAAAGAAAAAATTTTGAGGGGGTGTTCCAAAAATTTTTTGCTGAGCGAATACATAGGTTTATTATCGACAGAATAATAAATAAAACAAATTATGGCAATTTCAGCTCCTTCAGGTCCCTAGTTGAATGTGCATGTGTACGCATTTCTGAAAACTGCCATAACTCATGACCAAATGGTCCAAAATGGTTCAAATTTTGATGGTAGTTCAGGGTCAGGTCCTATTTGGTCCCACATGAATTAGTTGCATCGCATCAGTAGTAGCAACTGCGCATGCGCATACGTGAACACCACTGACTCGCCATAATCCACAACCCAATGGTCCAAACAAACAATGTTTCTTTAATCTGGTCCAATAGTCTCTAATGTTCCATATACATATTAGCTCCCCAAATGGCCCGGATTGTTAATTGAAAAAATCCTCCCTTTCTATCGTGAAAATATCCTACAAAATACTGCCTATTATTAATACGGACAACTATTTCGACCCATAGTGCCAAGGCCGATCCATGGATTACTCTAGACTCTAGGCCATATGCTTGATGACTCAGCTTAGCTTAGGGTGGCTTCCAACTCCCAACCTTTTCATTCTCGCCAAGCAGTTACAAACGCGCTCAGTGTCAAATATCAGCATCATGTAATGGATAGAACAGAAATTAGCCTCAGGGCTCACTTAGTACTACAGCAGTCAACCTTAAATACCTATATGAGGTGCAGACAGCTGGTTGTGCGCTACTTTCATGACATCAAATCGTGACAAATTTCGATTCGAGCAAATTAGTCATCGCATATAAGTATAGTCCACGATAAATTAACGCAGAATAGACTTACGATACATCAATACAATCTCACTTTTATCAGTCTTTTGAAGTGGTAGTTGAATTTGCTGTGTATCGGAGTTTTCTTGCAGAACAGTAAGGCTTTTTGGTACAGGAACAGGTGCCTCTGCATGGGCTTGATCAGTCTTAGCTCTTTCTTGAATCTGTCTTTCTTGTTTTCCGTCCAAACAGAGAACCCGCCTTGCATAAGTAGATCTCCCAGGTCGCCGAGATCACCCTGGTTAATCACAAACGCTGATTTGAAATATCAAAGCTTTGCAGTTAGAAGAAGAGTTGAGTTTGTCGCTGAGCATTTGTGGCTGTGAAGATATTTAAACTTACAGAATAACAGAGAATAACTATGGGTTTAAATAAAATAAATAGAGGTAAATATCCAACAATAACCCAAATAATAATGAAGTTACATGAACGCCAGCTTCAGATTCGTATGGGTTTGAGCTCATGTAGTCCTAGGACCATTTGAGCAAGGTGATAACCTTGCGAAAATAGAAGCACTACATGGGATGCAACTGACAGCTCCAGTCCCCTGGGAAGACATTCGTTCCCAAACTGATGATAATTAGGTATTCGACCGTTTAGCAAAAGGAATAATATACTCGTATAAAGATTCAGAAAAAAATAAAACCCTTCAACCCAACCTACCTGGGAACCCTTGGTCTACTAATGTGAAAATAAATCCTTGAAATCCAATCGAGGGCTCAGCGAAGATAGAAACACACGACTGGCAGATCTGTACTAACTCCCGGTTAGCCAATTATTTTATGCCCCCAGTGCATCATAACGAAAGAAACCATTAAAAAAAAACTAATCAACATGGCGAGTTGTCCTTTCAATTTTAGTAATAATATATTCATAGACGTGGGTCTATACAAATAAACCCAATAAAACTTCGGAATCCACAGTAACTAGGTTATCATACCAAGAGTATCTTACCCAGAAGCCAGTTATGGCAGTTTGGTGCATGCTGTCATTGACACACTTGAGAACTACCAACATGCTGTCAAGGGCTTCTTGTAGCTCGCAGCACCATTTCTTCCCTTCACTGTGGCTCAACAAATCCTACAAGCACATGGTTATTTATTAAAAATTTTAAAAACCCAACCATGACCCAGATCATTACTAGGCATCTTATAAAAAGTGTGTATTACATGTGTAAAACATCAGAATCGCTCAGATGTTTGGGAGTAGATGTAACGGTGAGGCATAAAATCAATGCTGGGAGCATCTGCTTACAATGACGTGGAAGAGAACATACCTCAAGCAGCAGTCTGTATTTGGTGATCCTCTGAACGGGCTTGAGAAGGTAAGCAGCCAAGGGGAGCTTGTGCCCAAGCTTGGTCTGGCATGAGCGGAGGAAGGGGTGGTCTCCAATGCTCTCTCTCAGTCGCTCTGAGCGAGGAGTGTTCTGGCAGTAGGAACTGT
Organism: Leptopterna dolabrata; assembly: GCA_954871275.1. Lineage (NCBI taxonomy): Eukaryota > Metazoa > Arthropoda > Insecta > Hemiptera > Miridae > Leptopterna > Leptopterna dolabrata. The sequence goes on from OX940976.1 coordinate 21,123,291, forward strand.
AAAGTTTGTGCAGCGCGTCTTTCTAGATTTCGCAAAAGAAGATTTCGATCATTATTTAGTCTGTAATACTTATTCAACCCGAACATAGCAATAAACTCTCTACAATTAAATTTTCGCTCCAATCCTAGCAAAAATTCACCAAGCAAAAATGAAAGGCTCACACATCACCACGTGGAAGGTTACCAACCTATATATACACCTACATACGGCTGAATTTATGTTCGACTTCCCCCCTCATTTTCCATAGAAAACTCCAGAAACGTGAATTTATATTGCACAAGTATAAACCAAGTCATTGCATGACGCCTTCCGATCATCGTGGGTTCATAACGTGGAACCTGATCCTTGAGATTTGTGAAGAGTGTGACAGTGGACCCTCGAGAGTCCCCCTCTAGACCAGCTACATTATCACTGGTAAAGAAGGGTTATCGATTAGGCTTTCATCAAAACGACCCCATCTTCACCGGAACAATAAACGACTCGAGAACAGCCACTGACACAGATTTGGTGTCAAAAGATGCACCAGTGCTGCAAACTATACGTTTACCTACCTACTCGGTGTTATATACTTCACTGCGGGAAAATTTTGCTAACTAGCACGAATTCAGGAGGGGGAAAAATCAACTCGTACGGCTGCATCTATCATTAAACTGCAAGGGTGGGTTTCACCACCTGGAGTTGAAGTGTTAGTTATGTTAACTTGGAGTTACAGAAAAGTAAGGATGGAAGACGTGTTCATTTTTTCTGTAACTTCTCCAAATTAACTTAACTTGTATTTTAACAGTGGTGAAACCCGCCCTAAGAGGTCGGGTACGGGACGGGAGGGCCAGTAGCACCCCCAGCCAAGAGGCACGCTGGCGAGCTGTAGCAAGTAGGTCCGTACTGTCGACGCCCCGACGACCACCTGTCAATCGAGGTGGTGGGAAGTTGCTCCTTGCGTAGCTTTCACACGTTTATGCTTGATGTAAACAAGTGTAGTATGTAGGCTACATTCAGGACAACTCAGGTACTCGAACTGATAGAAAATTCAATGTCTTCCACCCATCTGCCCAGTTCCAGTTCGAATTAAACAAAAAATTTGTCTACTTTTTTCTCTCAGATACCAGACAAATAGGTACGTACTACCTATTCATGAAAGTTGCCTTTTCAGCAAGGTATGAGCAACCTAATAGAAGTGAAACGACATTATTGATAGTAAAATAATACGGTGCAAGCCCAAGCCCTTAGACACCACTGTGTTATGTTTCAGCCATCCTACTTACTATCCATGCCTACCTACCCTCTCTACCACCCTCACTGCAATTAGGCAAAAGCCCAAAAGCCTTTGGTGGTTGCCTCATAATTATTATTATCAAGGTGTTGAGCATGAGTTGAATGAATGAGCAGAATGAATAGGGTACTTTGTTTGAAATTATTTTTCTAAGAGAGTTAAATGCCAATCTAATAAATGAATCGATCCTATCAATTTTTATAACCGTTATTCAAATAATGCACGACTTGAAGTGGTGTGGTCTTACTCTGTGCGTAAAGCAGAGAGCCACAAGTTCTGTGGTCGATATGCAGTTTTCCAGGTCCTGGAGGAAGATGTCATTGTGGAAGGTGTATAGCTCTTCGAGGTTGCCAAAGATTATGTCGGATTTGCCGTCGAGCTCCGGGTTCAGGTGCCTCGTTTCCTCAGCTAACATCGCGTGTTTGTAGCCCTGCAGTCGAAAGTTATTGATAGGTATACGTGAAGAGGCTGATATCAGCAATAAGTAGGTATCGTAATAAATCTCTACATTATTATTCTTAATACAGCCATAACCGTAATTATCTCAACTGTTTTCTCAACCTAACAACATAAACAAACTATGTGAATGACTTCTATTGGCTCCCATTGCAAGAAATGAGTAGGAAAGTGCCTACCACCCCAAAAGCTACCTACCTAAATGAATAACAGGATCAAATGATAAGACATAATAGGGAACTGCTCCGTACCCTTGAAATCAACTAACCTGGTGGCGCTCCTAGTGGGAAAACTAGTTAGTCCAAAGCCCCAATGAGCTGAACAAGCACTCCGGTGTCCATCTACAATCCCAAGCACCTTTAATAGGTCAATACCTACAATATAGATTATTGCGAGTGAAACAACAGCGGTTTTATGAGGTTTTACAGGTAGTATCATGGAGTTCTATAAACTCCCAGTACCTACTGGAAACTTGCTAGGTTTTTCATTATCCGAAACAGCCGTTATTACAGTCCCACTCAAATTTGAAAAGTTCTCGGGAGTTAGCATGCAGAAGGTCTCTTACACATAAACTGATGTCGTTCAATTAAATATACGGTAAACGCAAGAAAGTATATCCTAAGATACAATTTGCAAGGTAGGTGACACCTGCTGATGAATTCATACATGGAACATACAGTTAACTGTCACTGATAGCTTCACTGTTAACTAACTTTTACTATTGACTCCAATTCGCTCGCGTAGATCCTCTCGGTTTCCAGCAGTTCGGCCAGAATGTGTCCCCTCTTGATCTCCTGATCTTTTTCTACTGCCGCATCTTTGGCTTCGTCGTGAACTTTGTGTTCAGGCTGAAACATAAGTTTGTACAGAAATCGATTATAGGTATTAGATAGGTATGTCAGAGGCCAAGCAGGAATTCCTTGTGTGTTTTATGCCTATATGCAGATTCACGGATTCACAAGGTTGATCTCTGAGGTTTCTAGATCTCTTTCTCGAGATTATGAACAATTCATCAATCAAATCTCTAATTTGTTGTTATTGCCATTATTTGCTGTTATGTACTTGGCAATTCAGAAAAAGTTCTGTAAAAAAACAGAAATGATACAGACGAAACCAAAATTTGTAAATTTTAGTTATTATTCAAATGATAGAATTTCAAAATGTCGTAGACGTTCTCATTTCCCTAAATTCTCTAAATAAATTATGCAAACGTAAACTATTATTTTACAAGACGGTGAATTTTGTCGTTATTGGACTCCTTTCAACCTCTCTCACTTTCTTTTTGAATAACCCACAAATTTGAATAATTTAATTCCAAATGAAGTAGAACCACGAATTGTTACATAAATATTCTGCTAAATTATTACGCCGCATCATAAAAGGTCCTATTCATATTAGAAAATTATTATTTTAGATTTGGTGCACCAAACAGGTACCTACTTTCTTTCATGTATTCGATAGTAAAGTACTTGCTGTTTCGATATTGACGTTATGCGGCTGTCACTGTCAGTACCGATTTAGGTCCGATGGTTAGGGTTATCTTATCTCCGTTTGAATAGAGCTAAGTGGATTTGCGGTGCATAATTTGTATATTTCTATATCCCAGATGGGCCCTTGGGTGTAGTTCCGGTTTTGCCTCCACTTCAAAGCCGTCAAAATTACCAATTTTTGCAGTAATGAATTAATTAGCTGTTTAGAATCCCCTTTCTCAAGGTTTTGTCGACGTGCGCAATTCACCTGTTACATACAGCTACTATTATACCGGTCCCTAGTTAAGTGGTTAGGCACTGTCATTCCTCGTTCACATTTACACTGGTAAATGACAATAAAACGCACAAAGAAATCTTCAGTTCAGATTTTTTTTTTTCACTGTATGACTTCGGTACCTATCGGTTTCACCGACCATGACGAAGGAATGACAAACGGTGTAGGTACATTGACAGAGGTGTGACCTTCGAGTTACGTCATACACTACACAGAGTAGGTATAGTTTGAATCGTCTGCTCAAGAGGCATGGAGGCGGCTCCTAATCAGTAATCAAAACGGGGACCTAAATTAAATCAATTCAGGTGTCAAAAGTACTTCTTTATATCTAAGACAAGCAATAAATCAGTCGAGAGGATTTACTCATTAAATAAACCCAATCTAAACAGCGCAATTCGAAGAATAACGAAATCAAGTGAGTAGCCGGTTCCTGTAGATACGATGAATGAGGAGTACCTATGTCTTCTGTTACATTTTTGAATGGAATTAGATTCCATTCTAAGAATTTTGAAACCAACCGCACTCTCCTACGATGAATACTAGTTATTTTTAGGACGTCCCTCAGTAGTAAGAAACGTGAACAAAACTCAGCCGAGAATGAAAAGAACCACATTCAAATCCGTTTTAGATCATCCTGAACCAAAATACGTGAAAAACCCCTAGGTCTTTGTGTGACAAAATCTTGTGTGCGCTGCCCAGGCCGCAACTCTCAACCGATTTGCGTGTTTTCTTTTTGATTTATTATTCTGTGAATAATAAACCTATGTATTCGCTCAGCAAAAATTTTTTATAGCACCCCTTCACAATTTTTTCTTTTATGTTTCAAGGTGCGTAGAATCCAAAAACGCTGCAAAGTCCTTGTCACATGGGTTTATTATTCTATTGGAGTTCTAGAGATTCTTGTTGGCTGTTAAATTTATTGTTTCTTTCATGTGGAATGATTGAAATAGCTATTTCAGATGATTTCCACCAATTATGACCAAACATGAAATAGGTACGCTTTTTTTCCCCAGATCATCTTTGATCATTGGTAGTGCGATTTAATGGTCTTGATTCAGCTGTGTACACTTTTTCTAATGTTAGTATACACATTGATGGTGATTTCAGACAGTTTTCCAGGTTTTTGACTAAAAAAAACCAATTTTTGGAGCTGAACCTTTGGTAAAACCTCAATTTCCGCGTCTTTGGTCAAAATCGACTTCATATTCGGTATTCTCGTCCCCAAAAACATGGAAAACGGTACCTCAAAAGCTCATTTTACTAACATGTTGCTAAAACGCAAAAAGTACCTATTTTTACACACATTTTCACTCATAACACCCCTGGGTATATTCCGATCGGGCTGAAAAGTTTCTGGACACAACTAGGGCCCAAATGGAGCATGTGTGCGAAAGAACGACTTATTTAGACCTAAAATGAAGCCTGTAGACGTGATACGGCGTACGGCGGACGGACATTGCATTTTTGGAATCTACGCACCTTGAAACGGAAAAATTTTGAGGGGGTGTTATAAACATTTTTAGCTGAGCGAATACAGGTGTACATATTATTCATATAAACCAAAATGCAATGTCCGTCCGCCGTATCATCCGTAGTTACTTTAATTTCGATCTAAAAATTTCGTTCTTTCGCACACAAGCTCCATTTAGGCCATAGTTGTGTCCCAAAACTTTTCAGCCCGATCGGAATATACCCATGGGTGTTATGGTTGAAAAATGGGGGTAAAAAATTGGGTTTTTTGGTGTTTTAGTAAAGCCAGCTTGTGAGGTATCGTTTTCCATGTTTTTTAGGACGAGGAGACCGAATATGAAGTCGATTTTGACCGTCGAGTGGAAAATCCCTCTAACAGCCTTAAATGTACGTCAAAAGTTTGTCTAAAATCGTCGTTCTTCCGCATACAGTTTGGACACATTTGGGAACACATTGGACACCCATTTGGATCCTAGTTGTGCTCCAAAGCTCGGCAGCCCGATCGGAACAATACCCCTTGGGTGTTACGGGTGAAAAAGGGTGTACAAATAGGGGTTTTCGAGGTTTTTTTTAGGTTTTAGTAAACATGAGCTTGTAAGGTATCATTTGGCATGTTTTTAAGGGCGAGAAGACCGAATATGAAGTTGATTTAGACCAAAGAGTGAAGAACTGAGGTTGTAACGAAGGTTCAGCTCCCAAAATTCATTTTTTATGAGTCAGAAACCTGGGAAATGGTCTGAAATCACCATAATAACCGTACAAGTAGTATTAGCAGGTGAATCAAGATAATTAAATGGCAATATCAATGACCAAAGATAATTTGTCAAAAATAGGAGCCTAATTCGTGTGTTCGGTGGCGAAAATTGCTGGAAACCGTCAACAACAGCTATTTCAATTATACCTAGCACATGAAAGAAACAATAAATGAACAGCCAAAATTTCTGTAGGTAAGTCCAATATAATAATAAACCCATGTGACAAGGACTTTGCAGCGTTTTTTGTTCGATGCAGAAAACTGCCTAGTTGTGCCGTCGCCGGAATTTCTAAATTTCTAGAAGAGGGGAAGGGAGGTTAATGCTGAAATAAACGCAGGGTTTTCGGCTAAATCTTGTTAGCGCTGCCCAGGGCTTAGTGCTCAACTGATTTACTTCATTTTTTTGTTTAACGCAGAAATCTGTCTAGTTGTGCATTGTCGATGGAATTCCGAAACGTACGTGTATAGGGTCGGGGAGGGGGGAGAAGGCGGGATTATGATTATCTATACACCACTGTAATGAATGCACTGCTTACAGCAATAGCATGCTACGGGATGTTTCTCTGAGCTTTCAATGTTTCGACAATAACTGACGTCACTTGTCAAAAAGTTGAAAGCTCATAGAAAAAGAACTCTTCACTATAGGCGAGTGCGGTTGGTCTCAAAATTCTTAGAATGGAACGTACTTCCATTATATAATGGGAAAGTAATATAAACATACCTAAGTCGTGGGTACTTACTCTTCACGTATGAATCGAGCTCGTAGTACGAACCGGAAGGAACACTCGAAACGGACTGAGGGTCTGAGGTACATTATAAAGTTTTTGAAACATTGTTGGCACTACTTTAGACCTACCAACTGATCATTGGCTACCATTGGCTTATTCAAGCGTGATATCCTAAGACTATGATTTCTCGTGAAGCTTTTCTACCACACTGCTTGAACGGTAGACTAGCACGAACTAAATCACTCGCGATGAAATCGTGGAAACCCATTTCAATGAATAAAAACTGAGTTATTGATCGATGGTTTTATCAACGAAACCGGTACAACCGTGTATTTTTCGGGTATTAGTGAAAATAGACAATCTTTCAACAACTCCGTTTTTATTATTTTTTACGGCAGACTAGGCCTAGTACAAAAATGTAATGGAATTATCCAACAGAGAATACCGTGCAGTTAACGGAAGTTCATACGGCTTGCCAAAAATCATAAACGATTTGTTGATCATATTTCGGTGCCGTTTCTACGGTAGACTGAGGCTTTTTATTCCTTGTAGTGCCCTTATGTTATGATTTAGTGGAATATGCCTGACATTTTCGGTTTTAGTATGAATTAAACTATTTTGGGATCTATCGCTCAAGTTACCTAGGTAATTAATGTTCTTGTTTCTTACTTCGGGAAGCTTTTCGAGGACAGCAATTTCTTCTTCTGCGCTACCGTTGAATGATTTCATTATACCCAAGCCACCTCTAGAAACTTCGTGAGCCCAACTGAACAGAGAATGGTCATTAACGACTTTGATTTCCGGTGACAATATAGAAAACGTTGAATCAGTATGTCTTCTGAGCAGTGTGTCCCGTTTTTTATCTCCCTTAACCACAATTAAATCATGAGCGGAATCACCTACGTTTTTTTCTTCACTGGTTTGTTCCCCACCTTCAGGTGTCTCAAATTCTGGGCTCTTGGAGATGCAAGGTCCACCGACTTCACTGCATCCAAACTCAGTGTCCACAGAATCAAGTATATCGATGCCGACCTTGGACACGTTCGCCACCCAATGTAATAAGGAGCGATCTTTGGAGGCATCTGCCGCTATGTTCAGCATCAGCGATGACTTTCCCCTGCTCATTGGCAGCTGATGTTTGCTTTTGGTGCCGCCCACTTGTTTTGTGTCTGAGTCCCCGTTAGTCAAAGTCACGTTTACATCATTGTTATCTGACATCTCATTTATTTTGGTAAATTTCAAATCTTCTGAATGTTTTTCAACATTTTGTCCAAGACCTGTAGCATTTTCCTTGATTAATTCATTTCCTCCACCATAACTGGCGGAGTTCCCTTGTAAGCTTTCATCAATTTTTCTATCCGGTTTTATTCGAGTCGCCATATCAACCACTTGCCTACTTGCCTCATCCAACTTTGTTCCAACAGGCTGTACAAGCTGCCTTCCTCTTACAGAGTCTTTCTTCTGCAATTTTTCCGAATAAGACTTCAAAAATCTCGAGTAGGAGCTAAATTTTGCATTAGTTACTGGAACTCTGGTAACATTAAGCAATGGGGACCTCGGTATTGACGTCTTTCCTTCAGGAATGATAGGATCCGCCGATGACTGTCTGTAATTCATATTTTTCTCCCTCATTTGAAAACGATTGATTTCGCGGGGTTTGTCTAAACCTCCATTCGTAGTTACCTGTTGGGATTGAGATCGTTCCAGGTGTTTCGTCCAAGTCGATTCGTGAGCATCAGTGTTTGAGTGGATAGACAACCTTTTCCCTTCATTAACAGGCTTCAAAGAATTCAGTTTTTTTATGAAAGGCGGTAAATCTTCCTCTTGTGAATCCGGGCTTCCATCGAAACTTTTAGGGCGAAGAACATTGATTGAATTTGGTTTGGATATTTTCCTCAACAATATCGCGCCAAAGTTTCTAAAATTATCTCTGTCGAGTTTGTGACTACTCTTGCTATCACCCACTTCATTCGTCGGTGAGATATAATAAGGTTCGTTTTCGTCGAACGCATTGCTTGTGTAGGTTGACACAACATTGTCAGAAGCCCATCTTCTAAGTTTTGGTTCCACCGGTTTCAAAGAGTGAAGTTTCTTGACGAATGGAGGCTCTTCTAGCGTTTCAGTATCTTGAACTGTAGTTGATGTTGGATTAACTTGGTCAGTAAATTTACGTAATTTCACGTGGTCTTCAGCCAGTTTAAACGAAGCACTGGGTACGCTAACAGCTGGTTCAGTCAAGTGCTTTCTTTGCACCGGTTGTCGTCTCCTCAGCGTGGAATTTTTTCCTCCAGGCAATTCGGTACTTCGAGTTGGTAAAGTGGGCGATTTTGACTTGGATGAATCGCTGATCGCAACAGTTGACGATTGAGGTGAGGAGTTGTTGGCTTTGGGTATGGCACCAGGTGGCTGCGGAGCAGTAGCTTTCTTGGGTCTATAAGTATTTTGAGCAAGGGATTTCTTGATCTCTGATGAATTCCCTCCTGGTGTTGCAGGTGATGTGGGTGTTCTAGCCCTCTTTGAACGAATTTGCATGGATACCTCAGCCTTTTGGCTTTGTCCGGACACTGCTGGTTCAGATACAAGCATTTGCCTATCTATAGACGCCCGAGGAGATTTGGAAATTGATAAACAGCTCGATGAAGTTTCTGGAAGCATCTTGTCCACCGCTGAATTCTCTACTTGTGTTCCATGAGTTAATTTGACATTTGTACCCACTTTTGCAGCAAGTCTGGAAGTTACTTCAGCCTTTTGGTTTTGACGCGACAATGATGATTCGGATACTGGCTTATGTCTTTCTTTAGAAGTTCGAGGAGGCTTAGGAATTGATAAACTTCCTCCTGAAGATTTTGGACGTATTTCACCTAGTGTTGAAGTATTTCCTAGTGTTTCAGGAGATGTTTTGGAATCCGAAATAACTGAATGCATTTGGTCAAATACATCAGTTTTCAGTGGCTGCAGCTGGCCCCTTTCAACGGCCGTTCTTGCGAGGGTGTTATGAGGTTTCCTGGTTTCAACTTCTTGTTTTTTAACGGTATTCTTGAGTTCTGAAGCTTTTTGTGGTGGTTTTTCAGCAGGTTTTTTGCACTGCGGTTGGACAAGGGCCGAAATTAGAGTTTTGGGTTCTTCAGAGTCTCCAGCAGCCTCCGTTTGAGGAGATAGGGTTGTGCCATCGTCAGGATCATCAATCAACGGCGACTTCTTATTAGCAATCACGACCCTCTTGTATCGCTCAGCTGCTGGTCTTCTGAAAGTGGGTTTCCTTTGGAAACTCGAGGCCTGGCACATCGAGCAGTACCAGGCCTTCTCCAGCCTCCTGATGAAGGTGCACTCGAGCTCTTTGATCCCGACACACGTCAGGTGCGCGTACCTCAAGCAATCTCCGCACTGGACCAAGCGGTTTTCGTACGCGACACTCCCGCATTTCAAACACTTCATCTTCCGCATGAAAAGCGCCCGAGGCGCTAGCCGAATCAGGACTGAGCCGAGGTCCCGCGATATCTTTTGTGGGCTCGCGATCACGGTTTGGAGTGAGCAGAATACTGATAAGGCAGCTCTCAAAACTCAACTGACGCAATGGCCAATACGCGCGTACCCACCCACCCACTCACACGATTAATTACTTTTGGAACCGGATCAAGAGCCTTTTTTCTCCTTTTTTTTTGTTTTGTTGTTGCTGTAAACAAAAGACCCTATTTTCAAATACCAAGTAAGGCGTTTAAGTTTTTTCGCCAAGTCGATTTATGGTGCGCTACGACAAGAGTTCCTAATAAAGTAGGTATATTAATTCTTCGCATATTATCTCCATATCACTCAACAGCTATCAAACACTGAATGATAAGTAGGTCGCGGGAAAGAATTTCTGTATACTTGGAACAGCGGATCAATGTGTCAAAAATGTGCGGATAAGTAAATAAACAATCAATTAGGAGTTGTTCGAATAGGTACCTACAGTAATATAGGTACCTACCTACCTACAGTAATGCGGATGAATATATGCATCTATTATTTCATAGCGTTTTACCTGTTAGTTTGACAAATAGTACGAGAAAATCAATGATTATTAGACAAGACCGTTCAAACCTGCAGGTTATTGCAGCCCCTTGAATATTCGTCGTTCACGATTTATAATATATTCTTTGATGTTATTTGTTGTAATTATGCTACCATGATGCGCAAGAACTCATCAGGAAATCGAAAACTAGTGTGTAGTCGATGACAGAATGAGTTGTGATGAATCACCATTGACCTAATATACCTCGGCAGTTACATATAGGTACCTAAGACGTTTGATTCGCGGACCTGCAGGTACAGCAGTGTTTGTCTCATTATAATACTTGTTATCCACACAGAGCAGTGATAAGAAGGCGACAATGATTTACGCCGGGTGTCTCACCTTGGGAGATATGACGATGTTGGTAGGGCGTATCATCGGCTGAAGAGGTATTGCTGGTTCTGGCGTCACTGTTTGCACCGGTCGAGGCGGCTTTTCTATGAGCCGTTTTAGCGTCACCATCTTCTTGTTGCACATCGTCTTTACGTCCTCTATCCTTTGTAACACCTGAAAAAAATACCATAGGCACGTTATCGAAAACTCTCATGAAATATAGAATCCAAATACCTAACAAGCGAAATTTGTAATACCAAATTAGCTATCCAACTTCTTCCCCTCCAGTTCATCTTAAAGGCTCAGCCATCAAACTATTCCTGCCAGATCATAACATTCCGAGTCCTACGAGTTGCTGTTATATGTACTATTTTCTTTACTCATTCTTTCCCGCTCTTTCAATCATCACTCACCAAGGTTTCTAGTGGCCTCACGCATGTGTAATCATTATTCCATTTAATCAATAAAATTCAATAATTTTCTCTACTTCCCATTTTCTTTCACGTCTTCGGTGCAATGTTTTCCTTTACACATTTTTTCAATAACAATTTCGAGTTCACAAATAGTAGGTATTTTTTTTCTTGTAGCTCTGCTGACTGTCACTATGAGAGACAACACAACAGTTAAACAATGAGAGAAACAACACGGCCTACTTACCTTGACAAATGAATCAATTTTAATGTGAAATAATACAAATAAATAAATATATATCAAGGTTTGCTAATATGTGAAGGTTAAAGGTAATAAAACTGTGTTATTCAATGACCTCTTCTTTCAAATTCATTACGGAAGTCGATGTAGAGTGAATCACCGCATTTAAGGAACAATCAGTGTCAGTGATTTTGTGGAGGAACAGGCTCTAAATGAGGTAATTTTAACAACGGACCTTTGGTCATTTTCGATGTCGAATATCACAGCTGGGTCCCTCGTACGAGATATTTCGCATAGTGCTTAAAATTCTCCTTCCTATAATTTACAACTACATGGATATGAGCTATAAATAAATTACTGCAATTAGTGCCTGTGCTCAGAAAAAATTAAGAGTGTTCTATTCAAGGAATTGTTGGTCAAAACTCGAAATGGAAAGTTTAGGTACTCGCTGACATTAAATTATGTCTACAGTTAGATCTAGTTTTCTCCAAAATGAAGAAAACTGGGCCATGCTGAAACTCGCTGCTAGATGCTGGGTGCTAGAAATGAGGTAAAAACACTAATTGAGTGACGGAATGTCGAGTACGTCAACAACCTGAAGACAAAAAATATTATTTTCCATAATTTGAAGGTAGTATGTACAAGTAACTACTGTAATCGCTCTTCGTTTTTGGTCAGGCCACCACAAATAATTCAGGTAGTTACGATTAACACATTCATGAGCAGATTTAACCGGAGGTGTGCACAAATGAATCTAAAAGTTTATTGTACTAGATGGTTCTTTACCTGCGAGACCAGAGCTTTCGTCTCTGGAGTCGAGTATTCCACTAGAACTGAGTTGAATTCGTTGGAGGACTCCATGAACTCGACGAGCTTCGACAAACCGACTTCAGCAGCGTCCAGCCCGCATGCGCAATTGTCCATCCTCGCCTCCAGCAGCTCTATGCCCCTCGTACACCATTTGTTGGCCTGGACAAAAAAATGTAAGATATGGGCATAAACGTAAAACAGCAATAGGTATTACTGCCGGGCTGCAAGGCAAATGAGAATTATCTGGTTTTAACCCCAAAGTTGGTATTATTTCTGACCAGAGGATATCGAAATTCCAGTACTGTCCTAGTTGTCCTGTTCTGACGGGGAGTTTCAGCAACTACCACGTCATTAAAAGTGAGCACTCATATAAATGAAGCTGGTCCTGCAGTCAACTAGTTTCCTTCAACATTTTCGAAACAAGTTGAACTTTTTGGATTTCAAATTGAACATTAAACTCAATTCGACTACCTACAACAAATTTGGGTCAAAACTGATCTGAATACAAATTTTAGGATCTTCGGTATCCCAATATCTTCATTCGGTTTCTATCCAGATTTGTTGAATTGGGTTTGTTTAATGTTGAATTCAATTTTGAAAACATTGAATTCGACATTGAAAAGCTGTAGAAATTACACCAACAACCCGTCAAGTGATCCTTTTTACTGTAGTTCTTCTTACTGTACGTTTGAGCATACGAATTTTACTAGTAATACGAAATACGAAACAGATTTGCTCGCTTTTATTGGTGTCGCTAGGAAACTATTTTAATACCAATGATCACAACTCGACTGCAAAAGAAGATGTTTGAAAGTAAACACACGATAAGAGACTAACAGGACATTATACATCAGGTACATACATAGGTAGGTACTCACAAAACGGCAGTAGGTGAATATAACTGTAAGGAACGGTTCGCAAGTACTGGTACCACTATCAGACAGGAGCGGATTTCGTAAGGACTGATAACACTATCCTATACCTTATCGACGGTTATCAGGAGTTGAAGCGACTTGGTGAGGATGTGCGATCTCTGCTCCAGACGTTCGCGGAGAGTCGTGCAGGCTCTTTCAAGTTCATCGCACCTCACGCCAACGCACTCGAGCGGCCAGTAGTGCCGTCCGCTGATCATTCCCCGTCCGAAATTCACGATCTCTTCGCAGTGTTCGATGTCGTTCTGGGGACCATTGAAATCTTGTAAGAACAAGCTGATCCGGCACAAGTGATATGAAATGGGTTGGTGCAGAAGATGGACCGGACATTACGAACGGTAAAGAACGGGCTCTCATACTGCAACCCATTCGTTTGGGCCAACTTATAAGCAAACCAACGGTTTTCGCTGCTACAAGCCGTATTCCGCACTTTTCTTAGTTACCATGAACCGAAATTAATGAAATTTGGTTTGCAGGTCCCATTTGGGGCCTAGTTTGTCTGAGAAGCTCGGCGTTACTGTCAGTAGTCTCTCTAAAGGGATGAAAAATAGAGGGATGCAATTTTCAGAACGCCCGTAGCTCGAAAACTTTCAATAGAAGGGCATGTATGATTTTTACTTAACGCTTTAAAATTGATCAATATAACATGCATACCTACTCAACAACAAATAATTATAGATAAGAGTTCTTGAATCCACCACTTATTTAGGTACTCGATAATTTAGGGCTTTCCTGGAGGAAGCACGAGGGTAGGTATTGACCACAGAAAACAGTGATCTGCGTAAAAGGGGCATCTAAACTGGAAATAATAAACCCTTTTGTAATAATTTGCGGCATTTTTTCATTGCTAGTCACTCAGAATTTATTAAAACCAGTAATATTTTTGTCCAGCGAAAAGTTGGGGCTGGAAAACTTTAGTTTGTTTAGGTGGCAAGTAGGAGCTAATAAAACAAAGAACACTCTCTAATAAAATAAATAACATAGGTATAATATTATACTACTCCATAAATCGTTTAGTAAAATATTAATCGTAGTGGCTGCGGTCAAAAAACGTCGTGGCGACACCAGAACGAATCAGAAATCTCTATAGTTAAGACCTATAAGATACCACTGGGCCACCAAAGCTCTCAAGAGCAAGAGGTGGTAAACCCTACATCAATGGGAAATAACAGCTGGGCCACCGCTATTACACTGCCGTCAGAAGCAGAAATAGTCGTATCTGATTAAGGTCTGACATTTGGAAAGATGGAACTTCAGGTTTCAAGTTGAAATTGCCAAAATGAGCGTTAGTTTTCGGAATTTTCTTGAACTTGAACACTCATTTTCAAGGATATTTCCCGCTGATCGGAAGATACCGAAAAACAGTGTAAGGATTTTAACTCTCGTATTTTGGATACAAACGGGAGCTATTTAGCGTTATTTGAGTGTTATGGACGAACTTATCTACAGTCCAATAGATGGATATTATTGTTATTATTTAACGAAGTTTTAAACCCGAATATCTGCATTTTATAACATGTATGTGCAAAATACTTCTTAGCAATAATATCGTATCTGCTGTCAGATACGACTTTTTATTCTCTGGAAAAGACATTTACGAGTTTTCGCTTCGTAAATCCACCCTAAAGTGGATTCACATCCCATTACTCGAAAGCCCGTTTTGAGGCATTTCTCGTGCATGTACGACTTCAGACTAAATTCGGTAGAAACCATCCCCCAAAGGGAGGGGGGGGGGGGGGGGGGGTTAAACTTACTTTGGCCATAAATTCACCATAAATTCAGATACGAATAGTCTGCTTCTGACGGGTAGCCAGACGCTCCTGGTACTTTTTTACGTATTTGTTGATAGGCACACGTTTGTTGTTCACGGTCAAACGAATCATCAGTTGAAAATTTGGGAAAATGTCGAGGGTCCGACACGTGGGTTCATTTGAAGAAGAATGGTTATTGATGACAGCACGTTTTCGGATATGGACAAAAGAGAACGTTGGAGCTTCAATTTGTATTGTCATACCAACTTTTCCCGGGTTTCAGGAGAACTTCGAGTTAGATGTGAATAAAATGTGTTCTTTGAAATTCGTCGATTTTAGTTAACTTTGAAGGGGGACAACTCGTTTAGGTAAAACAGAAGTGAACGGAGACCAAGATCGACATCGTATTTGGGTGAAGAGGGACAATGGCGAATGACGTTTGGACGCATATTGCGCACCTGGGTAAACCTAACAAGCTCCCGCACTTGCATCTTCATCAGTTCGTCACCGCTGTTCTTGCTTGGAAGTAACAGTCAGTCAGTAACTATTTCGTGCAACATCGGATAAGGCACTGCATGAAAACTTCTTTGAAAAATTAACAAATAAATAAAATAAGTTAGGTACCTATGTAATAGAAAAACACTTTAAAAGCACGATTTTATTTCGAAAATGATTTAAACATAGTAACACATCTTTCTACTACTCGTGAATATAGAAATTTTTTATGAGTAAAAACAAAAGCGTGGATTAGTAGTATTAGTAGTGTTTTTCTGACAGCCTACGTAAGTAATATGTCGAACGAAAACGGATTCTCGCTTAGGTAATAAGAATAACTGACCTTTCATTTTAAAAAGTTGCTTACCTAGGTAGGTACCGGATAGGTACTTAAACGGATTTAGAAAGAGCGAGAATCCAAGTATCCGGTACCTACCTAGGTAAGCAACTTCTTAAAATGCAATGTCAGTTCAGAAACCTAAAATCCAGTTATCAATGTCAGTATCAGAAAACTAAAAGCGCGAAAAAAATGTTCAGTTTCCTTCTTCACGTATGTGGGTATAAAACGTTTTTTCATTAATTACCTACTAAGTCATACAACTGAAACGAAATTTAATCATCAACAATGTAATTGAACGCTTGCTTCAGGGAAAACGTCTGAAACTGCTGAGCCGCATTTTCAAAATCAAGGACGAACGAATGAAAAATGAAGGATTCAAGGTGAGACTCGCGTAACTGCGCTACAAGTTGAAACATATTCTGTTGGCATTCAGCAGTTTTACCAGTAAAGCAGAACGCAAATCGGTAGTATAGGCGTATTATTTACTAGGCCTTTTTCTCTACGCGCTTTTCGGTCCGACACCAACAAAATGCCTTCGTCTTTTCGGATAAGTACAGAATTAACAGGTCTTGGCGCATTTTTGAATGCTTTAGGACCGTAAATTATAAAAGGAATAGGTTTCACCGATAAATTGTTGATTCTTCTTTATTGACGAATAACATTCATGCGCTCCATCCATCATCTTTCACGCTTCTTCCCAAATCCCGGTAGCTACACACTGACAGCGTACAGCAACCATGGTTTCTTCGATTAGCTACTACTCGCCGAATATACGCTGATATTGATTTAGGTTGGAAGATAGGCAGTTTAGGTACTTTATAAACTCTTACTCAGTGGACAAAGAAATGCGCGAACTATTTGGAGCCGTGTGACTGTCTGGTATAATAGTAACGTTTCATTCTAGCAGTTTTGAAAAGCCCTTCAAAAAATTCCGTAAATACCCGGAAAGTTAACCCCCTCAAAGGTAACCGCCACTTCGCTTTCTCATGTTTCTGAATTCCACCCTTCATTTAAATACCAAAGCTCTAAACTTACGCCATTATTACTCGTAACACACTTCTACCGCTCTACCAGTGGCAGATCTAGGATTTGGAAAAGGAGTGTTGTCGGTTAAGTGATAACAACAAAATCCCCTAAAAATGCATAAAATATTTCGTACGCAGATGTCACTACGTTCAGCGCCGAATTTCAGGTCATCAAAACTGTGCCTAAATACAGCTTAGTAAGCTGTTCCGATTAGAAAGAAAGTTGGGGAAGGTCCCTCGGGGCAGTTCAGTTGAAATCTGAGGTCGTCAGAATCTGCACTAATACAGCAGTACAGTCGTAATTCTGTTTGTACACTGATGATTAGAATCAACATTAGAATTCTTTTACATTTCAAGACAGTTGCCAAGTGAATCTTGAATTTCCATTTCAAGACCATCGGTACCACTATCTCGATGTTATCTGTCTTTAATGTTTGATCGCTCCTCACAGCAAAGCAGCTGACCCGAGTTAAATCAAGAAATATGTCGAGGGTGGTTCAAGTTTGAATCTTAGATTATCAGAGTTGTAAACATTCCTGGAAGGGAGTTTATGATTGGGGGGATGGGAATACTGCCTAACATAGTCGGTAGTAATTTACTTAACTAAACAGACTAGAATGTGCCTTATGTCGGCTGAATTCGCCATTTGAGACCATGAAAATGAATAGTGATAATCGGCATTTCCAGTGTAGAACCCGTTCAACACTTTTTAGGTAGGCACAACTTAGTGTGAAGCAATGGAAATGAACCAAAACTCAGTAGAACAAACGGGTGACCAAGCTAGTTGTCAATACAACAATACCTACTTTGATTGAGTAAAAGTACTTACCGCGCACATCTTTTCCAGAGCATTGAATTCAGCAATCAAATACTCAACCCTTTTTACAGTCTCTCCAATTTCAGTCATCTGAGATACCGTTTTCATATGTTGCTCCAAATTTGTCTGAAATCAAATGTTAAGAATCAGAAATGAACTCAAATATATATTTCTATAATAGGTACCGCCCTTCTTAAAACATCTTTGTTTACAGGCGAGTTTTTCAAATTATCGTTAAGGTACGTATTATAAATTCATGCAGACTTACTAGGATTTTCTTGTAGTCAATGTAAAATCGCTGAACATCTAGACACTGTCTGAGTCTCGCCGAATGCTCTACCCAGAATTCGTCGAATGTTCTTTCAGTTTCCTCCAACTGAACCAGCAACCTAGGAAAATTTATGAGCAAAAGAACTTTATCACTGAGAACAACAGCTGCTATAAAATTATCAGTTCTAACCTAGCATGGATGGATATCCACCAAGAGTTGGTTGTTCTGTGATATTATTTTGTTCAAAGAATGATGGCTGTTTTACATTTTGTTGGTTGGTAGGTCCTTTTGTTTATAATTTGCACCTTTTTTAATGTTCAGCAACCACATAATATTACACTAATCTAAAAAAGGTGAATCACCTTTCGACTGCGGTGATGTTGACCATGGCGGAGGGCTCGAGGCGATGACGGATGTCGCTGAGGAGCTGCTCCCCAGTCCTCGCAGCGCTGAGGATTTGTTCTTTGAGTGCAAGGTAGTCGCTCGTCTCCGAGTTGAGCATCGCACGGACCATCTCACTCTCGGCCACCTCGGCCTCCGAGATGCTCTCCCGCAGCCTCCACGTGAATTTGTCCAGGCTTCCCGAGACTGATTGCGTTTGCCTTGAAAATTCTTCTAATCCCTGAAGAAGAAAAGGAATTCATTAGAAATGTGGTTTATCAGGGTTTCAGTATCAAGATGAAGCAGCGGTGGAGTCTAGCATCTAGCAGCTGTGCATCTCGCCCTCCGTCACAAATATTCGAGTGTGAGGTCCTCCTGCAACGACTTAAGTCCCCACCGAATTTGATGTGGGTGACCGAAACCCCAAGTACTATACAACATGATTAGCTTTTCGTGAGGGAAATTTTGCACTTGACTGTACTTATTGCACTTGACAATATTATTTCTATACTACTGCAAGTTGATTTTCCTTGGGGGGAACAACAACAACGTAGAAACCACGTTTTTTAACAAAATGCCAGTTTTATAATTTCTTTTGCATGCTGTTATACTTGCTTGTCCGTTCGTCCCGTCTGTTTCCATGGGTTAGAATCCCTGTCTTATCCTCGTCATGTTGTGTCCCTGACGTGTTTTCTCCGTTCTTACCTCTTCAGCATCGCGAGGCTGGAGAGAAGGGCGGGGGTTGCCCAAATTGACACCCCCCCCCCCCCCCCCCCACCACCAATGGATGTTGCTCGTTATCAGCAATACACTACAATTTGTCAGTTATAATTGTGTGAGATATACATAGCTACCTACCCACGCGCGCACACACACATACAAGACAAAAACTATGCCAACAGTTTCGAAGTATATGATTTCTAACGTTCGGCAATTACAGAATTATTTAAATATTGCATTTTTATACATTTTCAATGTAACGGGTGAAAAGTAGGGGTTGAAATGTTCACAACGCCTTAGCTCGAAAACGTTCAATAGAAAAGTATTTTTTTTGCGTTTTCAAATGATTTCCGAACTTGAGGATTTTTGAGACCACCCGGAGCTTTGTAGGTCCAGCCGTTCGTTCACAGAAAGGCCCTAAAGTTTGGCTTCGTCAACATGGGTGTTAATCACAGGGGATACATCCAGCCAAGATATCATCGCTAGTGGAACAGGTGATTATAATCACGCATGGCTTTTATGAAATCGAGTTGGTTGTTCCGTGATATTATTTTATTTGAATATACTTAGATGTTATTTTGGATTTAGCTGATACTTTTTTACCTGTTTTTTGATAGGTACATAAGTCACGGCCAAACGAATCATCCAAATTAGGTGAACATTTGGGTATATGTCGAGGGTCTTACTTAGGTTCAGCGACCATCAGAATTTCAAAAATGACCCGGATGAGGGGTTCGTGGGGCCGCATTTGTATAATTATGTAACAACAATTGCCGAACGTTAGAGCTTATACTTCGACCCTGGCGGCATTTTTGTCGGGTGTGTGTGTGTGTAGGTGTGAGCGTGGGTAGGTAGGTATCCACCGCATAAAACGACCATACTAATTCGCTAATAGGAATATTCTGCTGTAACTAGTTCGTTATGGGTTGTTCAACTATCTTTCGATTCACTGATTTTTTTCAGTTTTGTTACAAGAAGTTGATTCAGCAATTTTACACTTTGTACATGAAATCACGAAAATAAATGAGAAAGGGGTATGTCAACACAATAATATGTTTGTCACATTGCGTTGAGGCCTTGAGGCATTAGTTCGTTGGTTTTGTTCACTGTTGACACCACAGCAACGATCTTTCAAGTTTTTATTGGAGCAGCCAACACTCCCATATTTATGAAGTTCTTTAGTCCGAGTCAGTCGTGTTTGTCGCCTCTCTCCTCTCGAACCTCTGACAGTCGCTTTCTCGCCGTTTGAGGCCTTTTTCCAAAACTTTTCTGCTGAATCTTGGATCTTGTGCGTATCCTGTGCACTTGGCGGCTTCCTGCAGCATCCCACGACGTGCCAGCGGTTTCTGGACTATCAAATCGCCCATGTTCCCACGGTCGCCTCGGGTCAGGACCCTCAGTCCCCAACCTGCTGGACTGAGGTGAGTCCAGACGGCCACTATGGACAGGATAGGATATTCTGCCCAAGGCATCTACTGTGGTAGGTACTACTCACATAATCGGGAGTAACTATACCATCCGGCCAAGCCACTTCCGTAATCATTTCAATCATTCATCGCCATCCACTTGAACTCATCATTTCAACTTACATAATTATTATATCCTGAAAAATTTTCTCCATCTTATAAAAACAACTCATTTATTGTAAACATTTAATTTAGATAGGTACCTACTTAATTTTCTATATTTTCCACCAGCTGGTTTGGTAGGTTGTAGCTATTGAACACGTATGTATATCTTCTATAATCATCCGTAAAATAGAACCAGCGTAGAGGAGTAAATATTATTAAATACATTCTCCACACCCACTCCATGCGTTTAGGATTTAACGGACAACTTTTTTATTGCATGGATTTATATACTAGTAGCAGTGGCACTTGGGCACATACTAGTATAACATAGCAACAACATAGCAACACAAATCTATACAGAGGACTATAGGAATGATGAGGAAAGATAGGCCATAGATAGATTACAGCCAAAGAAAAGTGGAATACATCGTAATAGGCAACGAGCAAACGACCTCTGCCGTAACCATTACAGGATCGCTATGAATATTTCAGTAATAAGTGCAAATAGCTACTTAGTATAAATCCTATCCACATTGGTTTATGACCGATGAGGGTTTTCAAAATGACGCATGCGTAGAACCTACTTGCGGGAAATACACACTAAGCAGAAAAATCCCAAGGTAGACCCGCCGCTTCTTCATTAGTAGACTCTGACGCAAAACAATTAGGTAAGAAGGAGGAGCCAACTTTTCGTGCGTTTAGGTACAGTGGGTTACTTCACCTTTTCGGTAAAAAAACTGCCAGTTTTAGAAAATGTTGGAATATTTATCCATCAGGAGTTGGCTGGATTTCCATAACTGCAGAATGTTTCCAGATCAAATGGATGTATATCAACTTTCTGGAGCACATAGTGTCCGCTTACCTCCTAACCTCCTCATTAACCATATTTGTTTACTGAATTGTAACCATAACAATGTTGTGGTAATGAGGTAAAACATGGTGTCCTAATCTACACTCAACATTGATGGGCTACCGAGCCTAAATAAATCGGTTACGGAATGCATTGTGCTTGTTCCGTGTTATTAAGAAAGTCTGATAACGCCACACGCTAAATAGAGGACGTGTTCGTTTCCTGGTGATAAGCCCACAGCTAAAAGCCCGTCTCCCCGTCCCGCTGTTCAAAATCAAGTTATCTCAGAGTCAAGGCGAAGGCAGCAGGAAGCCAATTCAGAGAGAGCTACGAGTAATTATACGTGAGGGAAAAACGCCGATTTTTCGCCCTTGAAACCCCCTGTCAAACATAAAAGGTGTCGTCAATGGCCGAAGTATTAGATAAAATATTAGAATCAGTGAAAGTTCGATATATTTCCATGGTGAACGATTGGGGCCTTAGTACATCAAGTTGTGAATGGCGAGTTGTGTTCGAGTGTGTATCAAGAAATATTTATGTAGTTATTTTCTCGAAAAATTTGTATTCATAAACTAGAGAGGACGTAGAATAAGAATTAAATGTGGATTTGCGTAATGACTGCTACATACTCAGAGGCGAGAAAAGATGGGAATGACGATTCACAGTGTCGATGAAGTTTGTTACCTACCACTCGCAGATGGTTTACTTAATTCCTTCGAGGCCCAAGAAAACCAGTGTTTATACGCATAACTATCCCCACCAGCACTCGAGTAGCCATATTTTTATGATTATATTTTTTCTAGTTATTTGGCGAAACCCTAGCAGTTTCAATGTGTTTTGTTTAGGCCTGTGCCAGATTTCGCAAGCGTTATCATGAACCTGTCGCGCACAGCACAGTACTACAGGCCCATGGAGCAGCTGTCCACACAATTTCCTATTGTATGGACCTACAAGGAGCAACATGTACTCCATACAGTTTCCTATTTGGCCATGATCTGGAGTTGAGCACAGGTTTCAACCAACATGCAACCGTGTCCAGCCAGACGTTGTAGGAATGCAGAGGGGGTAACCTTATAACTTCACTTTCGATATGTACCATTTGGATGAATCTAAGATTTGGCTGCATTATTTTAAAGATTTCTAGACACTACGGTCCCAAAATATCAAACCCGTTCATAGTCAAACGGTCCCAGGGGCGCCATTTCACCAAACTGTTGGGGGGGGGGGGGGGGCAAACACCAGGGGGTATGGGGGTATGATATATCTACTAAGGAAAGGGGGTCCAGAGTTTTTCCCCCACAAATTTGTTTAAATTAATATTAAATTTAGATGTAGGCTAATTTTATGCTTCCTTTTACATATTTAAAGTTTCAATAAAAGAATAAATACAAACAAAATCAAAGTACCCTTTTTCAATTCATTAAATTAGCATTCCTATATTCCAATAATATTCATTCAAAATATTCGTTTTTAAAAGAATAGGTAACTTTTTAAAAGAAGGCTATGATATTCTAGATAACTCCAGTAGTCATTTTCATTATTTATCAATTCCTTAAGGGGGGGGGGGGGCTAGGCCCCCCCCCCCCCCCTGCCCCCCTTAAATGGCGCCCCTGAACGGTCCACAATCAACGGTCCAACTCAACCTGAACACTACGGAATAGATGATGCTTTTGATTTAAATGAAAATATGCAATTTGATTTCGATGGTCTGACACTATCGCCACTGCTATTTTAGATGCTGAAGGATTGGTGGCCCTTAATAATAGAAGTCCGTAGGTAAACCGATTTCAGTACCTACCTACATTCACACCAGCAGCAAGTGACCTATTAATGAATTTGTTAATCGAAAATGCGCTTACTACATTATAACACATCCACTGTACACTTTTTGTCCCATTGCCGTACTGCGGTGTTATTAGGACTGTTCTGCCATTGTTTTCATGTAGGTGGGTAAACAAGCAGAACACTGCTTTCATTCATTCATGTTCCCAAGGTTCTAACCTTGTATGCACTCATTTTATTAAAGGTAAATTAACACAGCACAGGAATTTTTTATTTCTGTTACGAGTGTGACGAAAAACAAGGACTGAAGTAGCGTGAAGGATGATCACGGACGGTAGGACCTCCTAACGACAGTTACACGATGAGTTTAGCTGCCTGCCAGAGTCAAGGTCGCGCGTGTTTTCTCTACAATAATCGTCCCACTTTACTGATGGCAGGTGTGAGCAGTTGAGATGCCAAAACAAAACCGGAACCGTCTGGTGGAGGTTTCAGTCAGGGAGAATACGGAGGTTACCAGAGAACTTCTGATACCATTCACCAACCAGGTTACCATTCACTTCAACGAAAGTGAATGGACAGTTATTACATCCCCATATTGTCAGACATCTGCTAAGTTATTGTTTGTTACTGAAGACGGTTCGATCACCGAAACCGGTATAACAGTGTATTATTTTTTTGTGTGTTGTGGAAACAGGCAAACGTTTCAGTAACTTCAGTCGGTTTTTATTTGAAATGGGTTAGGTACCCCGATTTCATCGTGAATGGTGCAAATTGCAGAATTTTAATATTGCACCTGCTGTAATAAATTATTGCGTTCAAAATTAAATCTCGACTACCCTCAACAACCTAGCAACTTATCCACTTATTACTTATACTTCTGGTAAATATCAGCAGGTACGTAGGTACCTACTTCATAAAACTGGAACTCAGCGTGTTGCCAGCCTGGCATCCTATACATGGTGTCTCGGAAACAGGTCGCAAGCTGTCAGTAATCGATTTTTCAGGTCATTTCCGATCGAAAATGTCTCCTAGCAATTTTCGTTCTTGCCCTTAGTTTTCGAATTCACTTTGGTCTTTTTTTAATTTCAAACGCAATTTTTTCTCTCAGTTAGCACAGTGAAAACAAAAACGCTGGTTTATTATTCTACTGGACACACCTAAAGAAATGATGGCTGTTCATTTATTGTTTCTTTCATGTGCAATTATTGAAATGGCTATTTTTGATGGTTTCCACCAATTTTGGCCCCCAAAAACACGAACTAGGCTCGGTTTTTTTATACCAGATTATTTTTGATGACTGATAGTACCATTTAATTGTCTTGATTCACCTGTTGATATTATACAAGTATTATACCAGCATTATTATTATTCCAGTGTTATTATACAAGTTTATGTTGATTTAAAACAATTTCCCATGTTTCTGACTAATAAAAAAATGAATTTCGGGATGTTAACCTTCGTTAAACCTCAGTTCTTCACAAGCTCATGTTACTAAAACACAAAAAAAAAAAAAACGCTGCAAAGTCCTTGTCACATGGGTTTATTATTCTACTGGACATAACTACAGAAATGTTGGCTGTTCATTTATTGTTTCTTTCATGCGTAATAATCGAAATAGCTATTTCTTATGGTTTCCATTAATTTTGGCCCCTAAAACACAAATTAGGTACCTACACTCCTTTTTTTTTCTTTTTTTTAAACTATCTTTGATCATTGGTAGCGCCATTTAATCGTCTTGATCCACGTGTTGACACTTTTTCCAGTGCTATTATACAAACTGATGGTGATTTCAGACGATTTCCCAGGTTTTTGACCCATAAAAAATCAATTTTGGGAGCTGAACATTTGGTAGAACTCAATTTCCGCGTCTTTGGTCAAATCGACTTCATATTTGGTCTTCTCGTCCCCAAAAACATGGAAAAAGATATCTCAGAAGCTCATGTTACCAACATGTTGCTAAAACGCAAAAAGTACCTATTTTTACACACATTTTCACTCATAACACCCCTGGGTATATTCCGATCGGGCTGAAAAGTTTCGGGACACAACTAAGGCCCTAATGGAGCATGCGTGCGAAAGAACGAATTTTTTAAACCGAAAATGAAGCCGGTACACGTGATACGGCGTACGGCGGACGGCCGGCGGACGGACATTGCATTTTTGGAATCTACGCACGTTGAAACGGAAAAGAAAAAAGTTTGAGGGAGTGTTATAAAAATTTTCTGCTGAGCGAATACATAGGTGTATTATTCACGGAATAATAAATCAAAAAACGTGGTTTACCAGGAAAAAAACGCTGCAAATCCCTGCACAGCGGTTTATTATTTTGTATAGAATACCCTTCTGTTACAGATCACAGCTCTATGTATAGATAACCCTTCTATATAATATGATATGTACTATTCTATTATATACATATTATGTAGATCGCAGACCCTCCGTAGGTTAGTACCTAACCCCGTACTCGTTACTAGGTACCTACCTAAATCACGAGTTAAATGTTGCTAAAATAATTCTGCCGATGACAAACAGTACCTAACAAAAAGAAACGCACATAATGAAGTTCTGAAAAGAAATTGTTGATGAGGAGTGAAAAAAGTTGCAAAAGTACCTACCAACAAACTCCAGCCCCTTCTACGTAGATGGTATACTGAACCGTTGTGTAATAATTTACCGTTGAGTAATGATTTACCGTAGTAATAATTTACCCATCAATAATACTTCAACGTAGGTTCAAGTTTCACTACCTACCAACAAACTCCAAAAGAGCCATCATTTTTCAAGCGAAGTAATATCACAGATCAACCAACTCGACTTCATACTCCGCCAATATAATCAGGTGATCCCTACCAATGATTGGCCGTATTCACAAATTCCTATTGTGGGCGCGTCTCTGGTTACGAGATTTGGTTTGAATTGTATACAATTTCATTCACACTGGAGTCGAAAATGCCTGTCGGTGCAAACTTCGGGGCCTTACTGTGAACGAACGGCTGGACGTACGATGCTCCGGGTGGTCTTAAAAAACTCGCAAGTTCAAGAACTATTTAAAACCGTAAAAATATTTACGTAAAAAAATAGTATAGGCGTTTTGAAAATTTCAACCCCTATTTTGAACCCCTTAGAGATGACTCACAGTAACGTCGAGCTTCGAGGACCAACTAGACGCCGAACGGAACCTATAACCCGAATTTCATCAATTTTTTTTCATGGTAACTAAGAAAAGTGGCCCGTACGGCGTACGGCGGACAGACAGAAATATTTTTATTGCAGTTTTGGATTCTACATACCTTGAAACGTAAACCATCAAATTTTGAGGGGGGGTAAGAATTTTTTTTTTCATGCTCGATTCCAATGGTTCATTATTGAAAATAATAAACCAAAACGCTGCAAATCCCTGCACAACGGTTTATTATTTTGTATAGAATACCCTTCTGTTACAGATCACAGCTCTATGTATAGATAACCCGTCTATATAATATAATATGTACTATTCTATGCATAATTATGTAGATCGCAGACCCTCCGTAGGTTAGAACCTAACCCCGTACTCGTTACTAGGTACCTACCTAAATCACGAGTTAAATGTTGCTAAAATAATTCTGCCGATGACAAACAGTACCTAACAAAAAGAAACACACATAATGAAGTTCTGAAAAGAAATTGTTGATGAGGAGTGAAAAAGGTAGCAAAAGTACCTACCAACAAACTCCAGCCCCTTCTACGTAGATGGTGAACCTTTGTGTAATAATGTACCGTTGAGTAATGATTTACCGTAGTAATAATTTACCCATCAATAATACTTCAACGTTTGTTCAAGTTTCACTACCTACCAACAAACTCCAAAAGAGCCATCATTTTTCAAATTAAATAATATCACATAACAACCAACTCGACTTCATACTCCGCCAATATAATCAGGTGATCCCTACCAATGATTGGCCGTATTCACAAATTCCTATTGTGGGCGCGTCTCTGGTTACGAGATTTGGTTTGAATTGTATACAATTTCATTCACACTGGAGTCGAAAATGCCTGTCGGTGCAAACTTCGGGGCCTTACTGTGAACGAACGGCTGGACGTACGATGCTCCGGATGGTCTTAAAAAACTCGCAAGTTCAAGAACTATTTAAAACCGTAAAAATATTTACGTAAAAAAATGGTATAGGCGTTTTGAAAATTTCAACCCCTATTTTGAACCCCTTAGAGATGACTCACAGTAACGTCGAGCTTCGAGGACCAACTAGACGCCGAACGGAACCTATAACCCGAATTTCATCAATTTTTTTTCATGGTAACTAAGAAAAGTGGCCCGTACGGCGTACGGCGGACAGACAGAAATATTTTTATTGCAGTTTTGGATTCTACATACCTTGAAACGTAAACCATCAAATTTTGAGGGGGGGTAAGAATTTTTTTTTTCATGCTCGATTCCAATGGTTCATTATTGAAAATAATAAACCAAAAACTGTAAATGCCTAAAAACGTGAAAACTAGGTTTAAAAGAAACAGCTATTTAACAGATATTTTTGTTCTTTAGGAATGACTTGAAAAATCGACTCTTGGCTTCTTGCAGACCTGTTTCCGAGACACACTGTACACTCAAACCAGACACATACTCGCAGTTTCAGAATTCTTTGAAGTTTCAACAATAATTATTATAACTCAAGAAGGAGCACCTGTGTCATCCATATTTGTCACACTGACACTTCCTCTAAGTATTGATTGCCACGGGGTAATCAGTCACGTAAGCAACGCGCACAGGCCTTTTGAAATAGGGCGCCGAACAGGAAGGTTTCAATCGTCCAAATATTGTACCCAATAGGATGGGTCGTTCAGCTGCACATCATACCTACTGAATTTCGTTCGAACAATTTCTAGATAAGCCTGTTACTCGAAACACGAAACTGAATTAACAGCCACATAACTGATTCGGTAGCTGTCCACCTTGTGAGAACGAGAAAGTGGCGGCCCAGTTGAATTTTGCACATTGCTGTCTACATTTTGAACTTTAGATCTTGAATCGAGTGTGCGTAGGTATCTTGTATGCTTCAACAAGCTGCATCGATAAACAATAAAATTATAATACCGGAAGGATTTAATGAGGAAACACGAACTCTCTTAGCCACTTCCTACTGCTATGTCCATTGTATAAGCACTATAGAGCCTGCTACCTATCCAGCTACATTCCGCGTTTTGGGGAGGCTGATACAATGCCAGCAGTCGAGGTATCGTCAACTCTCGAAGAGATATTAGACTTGTACAATGGTGACATGCCCAAAATTCAAAACCTTTATAATTATGTTGTCCGTTCCTTGATGTTGAGAGCTTTCTCGCTCAATGAGTGATGTAGGAGCACCCTCTCCCCACCCCACCCGTTTGCCTGAATTGCTGGTCCACTGCTAATACCTACATGTGTAATAATAATGTGCCACTGCGACCTTCATAGACTTGTTCCCGTTATTAAAAGTTAGTATACTAATAGTAGTAGTAGTGAGTAGAATAATAAAGAATAATAGGTGCTTTTTCTAAAGATCTATTAGGTAAACGGCTAATGGGGTGGTAGTTTTGCAGCTCGATGATGTTATTTTCACTTGCAACTTGCAAGTGCTTTTATTTTCTCCTTCAAAATCTGTACCGCTTTATGTTTTCCATATTTCTTGGAGAGAATGCCTTTATTTTGTAACTCCTTGCAGTGTTCTCATGAATTCTGCAATAAATCATTCTATCTATCTATCATAGTGAAAATTTCGGTAAGTAGGCAAAGAGGAAACGATAGCTTACGAGACTTGAATAGACACGCGTAATTTCTTTTAACGCTAGGAAATTATTAAAACCAGACAAAACAGCTGCTTTTTCATTAACGTAAACATCTGGTAACAAGCAGAAGCTATATCTTAATTTCGTCCTTCAACAGCAGGAATATCCTGATTAAACAATGAAAGGTGCATTCTTAACAATGGGTCCATTGAAACCTGATGGGGTCACCAAACCCGAGTACTTACGATTCTTTGTTTAATCCATTGTTTGTGGTTGTATGGTAACGTTCCATCCATATCGGTCGTCAACTCTCCTCTATCAATACACTGGTGAAGGTCCTCGACGCAGCTACAGACTATTACCTGGAAAAACGAAGAAAGAATACAATGGTGAGATCGCCGTCGAATATTGATAAGTACGTGTGACTTACGGCAACGCAAAAGGACTTCATAATTATATAGGTAGACCTACAACAAAGTCTATAACGCTGAAGGCTGAGTAAACGGAATGAAAAATCAGTGTGTGGCGATCGTTAATTAAGATTGGAAATCAGCTCAAAATTGGAACAATAAAACGAAATTACGCATCATTGGTTAATCCTGAGGAGAGATTCATCTCCGAGTCAAGGTGCTTTTGTTTTAGTACCAATCTATTTTTTTGCACAAGGATGTATGTACCTATCAATCAGTAGTTTAATACTGCAGTCCTTTAATTCCAGGTCCTTCTGCAAAGAAGCTTGGTATTACGTTGTTAACCCCTCAGGACCCTTCACAGAACCTTTGCATGCTACAGATAGGTATATAACAGTATTTTCGAAGTATCAGCATACACGCAAATTCCTATAACTTGTGACAACCAGAATACTGACACGCCCACAGAGAAGCTATTCCCGGCAACAAGACCACGAGTTATCACAGTCTTTTTCTGCGCATTATATTTTTCTTCCGAATTTATAACCTCGCCACCATGAATAAACGAAATAACAACCCAGATAATGGTTAGGAACGAAAATCACTGAATATCTCAAATTTATAGGCACAACAGACAATACGCGTAGGGGCGGATAATGTGGTCTAATATAATACAAACTTAAATGTATTATAAAAGAAGCAACTATAGTCCAACCCACCCACCACTATTACTCCACGTCCTGAGATAGGCAATCAATAGAAGACAGACAGAAGATATAGCTAAGAAAATCTAGTTCAACTTAGATTTTTTTAAAATGTATCTACCTATACATTGTAATATAAACCTTCATTATAGGTACTCCTTGGGAACAAGGTTTTTACGTCTATGTATTAGGTATAGGGTTAAAATGATTCAAAGATTATTAGCGGTAAATGCCAAGCTAAATTTGTAATTACTCACAACAGAAAATTTCAATGACACAGGTAAATGTCACGTATTGAGGTTGGTTCCAGTAACACTAATGTTAACATGAACCGCGGTTTCCACAAGTCTACTAGTTGAATTACATCCCTAATGTTTAATTGGGGATACAATTAGTATAAGACAGACTCTGAGAGCTGACCACTGGAAACATTAATTAAAAACGCAATAGGCAAATCTAATAACTAATTTATCGACATTTTATGGCTTCATAGCTCACTTTAAATTTGAATTCTTCTTTGAAAAATTTGTGGCTGACTTCGGATATCGCTTTTTGGAAGAATCCCGCCGGCCGGATGATGTAAGCTATGTGGATTAACCCTGGAAAAAAACTCTGTAACAAAGCAATGAACACAAATAGCCAACAAAACCAAAATCAAACAAACTGTTAAAATAAAAATAACCCAAAACAAGTCTCGTTCGAAATCAAACTCCAAAAAATGAAATCTCACAATCTACTACTTATGATGATATAAGTAAATAATAAAACAAATATAAGAACGTAAATTAAATGCGGGTAAATGTGGAAAAATAGGTTCTGGTACGTCTAACTACTCACATTAGATGTTGCAATAAAATTAGCTATTGGTAAATAAGTAACTCTAGCTAGATAATATATAGATCTATTGAGGTAGTAAATTAAGAAACAGGTAATGACGATGAATAATTGTCATTGTCAACAACATACATGTTTCCGCAACTGCTGTTCGGAAAGTTGCTTGAAATTTTGAAGAAAATAGTCGTTCACGGTTTAGTTCGGGAAGTTTGATGTAAATTATCACACCAGTTATTTCATGTTACATTATTATATTAATTTGAAAAAAAAGTTATTTTCCTCCTAAGCAATAATTATTGGCAGGTATTTCAAGAACTTATGTATTAGGCGGTTTTTTATTTATACGTACGGAAATTTTGAGGAGAGTGTTTTTCACAGAGCTCCATTTGTCGTTTCGGCGGTCAACGACCAATGCGAAACCAAGGTCCGCTTCATGCATCCTGGGAAGAATATTAATGGAATATTAATAGAAATGCTATTCGTAGAAAATACTAGAATATTCATAGAAAACAGAAATGCTAGACATGGTGTTCTGCAACAAGCTTCCACCGTCAGCTCGATGGTGGAATATAAAAAATCTTAATAACTTCCTAGCGTTTCTTAATAGTGTCTCTTAGGTATTTCTTAATAAGGCCTTGGGTAATAATTTCCGAGTGTTTCTGGAAGTACGAGGAAGGAGGATCGTAATTTCAGAAAGCTTTATTTTTGTCGAAGTTTGAAACGTTCATGTAATCCAAAGGGGTGAAATGGATTGAGCTTCCCCACGTACTACGCTAAATATGTGTGAAAATATTCACTAATAATGTGTACTATACTGACGAACTATTACCTATTCACAAACCTTTCATTTTTGAGGGTTCCTACGGTCCCTCTAGTCCGCGATTGAACGAAAAAAATTTAATTTCGTTGTTTCCAACCAATATTAAATTGGCTTTATGAAGGTATAGCCTGGTATCGATTAACTATAATACCTACCACCTACTTCTCCTATAATCCATTTCCGTTCATGTTCGACGAATGACGTCAGAATATGCCGGCTGGAGATAACATATTATTTTTCTTCTCCCCATAAGTAATTCCTTTCACATAGGTATAAGTGAAAATAATAAAAAACACAAACTGCAAATGCGCCAATTTATTTTACTTTTACTTTTACATCGAAGTCTCTAGCCGTTCACGGGAAGAGAGCATTCTTGCTAAGGAGTGAACATCCTTTCACAAGTTAGTATAACCTACTGAAGTATCCTTACGACCAAGCGATACAGAATTCCTATTTCTGTCACTAAATACCACTACAGAAACGGTACGTAGATATTTTTAATCAACTAGGTCTAAACCTCCCCAAATGAACAGAATACCTGGTTTTTGACTAACAGTTTTAATCTCCCTTACTAGTGAGCAGGGCCTACATAGTCGACGTTCGTGTTTCTCTCTAGTTTCTTCTATCTAGTGTCTGCCTTACCAGTCTATCTCCGTCTGAGAACCGTATAGATAAATTAGGTAGGCTACCTAATTTAGTAGGAGGCTACCTAATTGGTACAACAGAACTCCATCGCCTGCTATGGACCCTAAATCGAAATGACACTCCCGTAACGAAGAAGAACTCTTCTTTCAGGAAGAGAATTTAAATATTCTTACACGAAACCAAATAAAACCTGGTCCTACCCTCCACTCCTTCGATCATTCTTAAAACATTTAAATAGGTGGGTAGGTATTTGAGAAGTGTTGTTGGAAGGATTAAGAGAGTTTATTGAACAAAACTATAGAAACGAGAAGAAGCCGTGAGAATTTTTCACGTTAGCAGTTAGCGTCACAACTAAAGTGTTCCGCGTTTACATGAAAAACAGTACTACGTGGTAAGCACGCGAAGAACAGAATCTAACAACTAGATATTTACGAAACGAGACTATTCCAGACAGTTGTCGAACAAGAAGACGTCTAACGATGCGATCAGACGCAATGGAAGATTTATGAGGAGTCGCGATGGAGATATTTTTCTACATCCTAACCGGCTGGGAATGAAAAATGCCATTGAAAGACTGCATTGGTCGCCAACAGACAATCGAAGGTCATTTCACAGAAAACGGGAAAACGCTAACGCAGTGATAGTAGATCGCTCCTGTACATAAGTAGGTAGGTACCAAGTGTAAATTAGTTAATGATAAAACACAATGCAATTTATCACTTAGGGTCACATTCTGTTTACCACTTAGGGTCACATGATTGGGATGAAGTAGTATTCAGATCTTCGAATGCTATGACTGCTGTATAAACGTGGTTCCAAGACAAAAGCTTAACGCCGAATCTTATGAAAACGCACATTATACCACACTTACAGTTTTTCTATGAGGCCTTCTCAAATTCCGGATATTCGGAATACAACATGTCACAACAGGTATAGACTGAAATGAACTGTAAGTGACCTTAGCCAGGTTAAGCATGTAAAATACCAAGTAGTAACCGGTCGGGTAGTAGTTACTGACCAGTCTCTAACGTGGGAGAAGCGTATCAACTGTCTCACATCAAAATTGAGAAGCTAATCCTCACCTGCCTGAGGTACCTACGCTTTTTTATGACAGGTGAGGTAAAGAGACTAAAATACTAGCGCATTTAACGTATATATGGCAGTGTCGTGGTCAATTTGCTAATCGCCTAAAAACTTCTCCAAAATCTCATCTTTCCCACCGCGTACTCAGTTTTATTGCTACAGTGACATTTAGGGAGCAAATGGAGTGTGAATCTCAAAAAACGTAGAATTTTCGCCAAAATCAAATGTTTTTGCATGCAGCATGACTCCCTCAAAACTTGAGGATTTAGCTGTTGACTTTTTTCCTCAGAATCGAATGGTTACACTCATAACCCTCCCCCAAACACTAGTTGACAAAACAAATGAAAACCCCGAGTTTTTCCAACATTTAAACTTGAACACAGGGATTTAAAGCGAACACATTTAAAATTGACCTAAAAATCAATTTTTACGCAGTCTGGGAGGCTTGGGAGTGTCACCATTCGAATTCAGCAGAGAAAAGTATGTGGAAATCAAAACCTAACTCCTCAAGTTTTGAGGAAGTTGTGTTACATGCAAAAACCCTTGAATTTTGTGAAATTCCCCTTTTTTGAAATTCACACTCCATTTTCTTCCCTAAATGTCACTGCAGGAATAAAATTGATTACATAGTTGGAAAGCTAAGATTTGGGATTTGTTTTGTTCAAGTTTGAGCCCTTGAAGCACTTTTTTGTGAGCTCTAGGAAATTCTGATGGTAGAATACGTAAAATTTACCTAATGTAGTTTTCAAAAATGGAGTCAAAAAATAGAAAAACTTGAGTAAATCGAGGAGAAAATCGAGTGTGTGAAATAACGGGTTTCTGACGAAAAAACGTCAAAAATTGATTTCTCCATTAATTTACAACGTTTGGAACCCCGTGTTTCGGCATTCTTCTCCGTCTGACGTTAAATTTCACTCAACTACTTTTTTCGGGCGTAGGTATCAGGAATCACCCTGTACAGGCAAATAATAAACCGTTGTGTCTAAAGTAAGGTAGGCCATGATGGTTTCTTGGAAAACGTAGGTTTCCCACACGCTCAAAACACTTGAAACTGACCCCAAGTTAGCAGCAAGTGGAGTAGAAAGAGCGATTAGATAAGCAAAAGGAAGAGAAGCCCCAAGAAAAGCACGAGAGTTAGTTAAAAATAAAAAAATATTTAATCAGCGTAGCACGTAAGTAGTACGTCAAAACACATCGAAACACAACACACAATTCAGTGAAAATTAAAATGAAAATCTTCACATTAAAATGGATGCGGAATAACACATCTCAAACCAAGCGCTGAGGAACTAAAAGTTCACACTTGGACCATTGTGAAACGCTTTTGCTTATTCTTCTTGCTACTTGTACAAATTTCGCTAGTAACTTGACGAAAATTCGCTGGTAGACTTGTCAGTGTTCACTAGCATACACTTAAGTATATTTCACGTAACAGTTGTAGGTATACTCCATTTTCACGACACTTACAAAAAACCGACTCCTAACTTGTACTAGTTGTTTTATGAAACAGGCTCCTGGTTGACTTTTTTGTAGAACTCCATGTTATGTGTGGTATAGGGTATGAGACTTCTGTTCAACACTGTAGAATTGAAGTCCAACCACTTAGAACCCCACACGAGAGTGGAATTGTTCGTTGTCCAATGTCCATCATCTCTCCTTTGTGTCATCCCCTTACAACTGTTGTCATGTAGTTAGGTTGATACGCAAAGAGCACAATGAAACCTAACTATCCCTCTCAATGGAAGGTACCTGCAACTCATTTCTTGATGTTGTGAACCTTTCAGTGTGTTTTGATAAATCCGTGATCACCTAGTTGTTTGCACTTGAAGTGTGAAGCTGGGCATCCAATCACTTGCGCACATATCTAAACCTCTCGACTTGATTGCGAGTGTTCAAACTTTTGTAATTTCTATAACTCGCTGTCCGCTGGGGATACGGCAGATAAGACTACAACTAATCTACAAGTTTGGGGGTAAAGCGGAGGAAACGAGACGTCACAATCCAATATAGCCCTGCAGCTCTGAAATGGGAAACAGGGTCATAACCCGCATCACTTTTCGAGAAAGAATCTACAGAAATATAACGCGAAGCGCTAATTCAGAGCGCTCTAGACTCCCGTTCAACCGTTTGTGTTTTACGTAATGGAGCTAAATTTGTTTGACTGACGCGGAAAATTGGCTAGAAGTTTGCTTTCACATCAGGCGGAATGAACTAACAACTTTCACACAGCTGCAATGAAAAAAACAACAGGGAGTTCCACACTGCCGAAGTACCTATTTGCATTAATTTATTGCTCAATGGGAGTTTAAAAAAAAAATCGCAAGAAATGTAGGTATCGATACTCGGAAGATGAAAGTTGTGACAATATTTTAATCAAGGGGGCATGATAGTGTGCTCTCAACAATTTCTCAATGACGGAACTCGTTATGTTGAAAATCGGGTTATATCGTAAAACTAAGAAGAAATTATTAAAATTGTATAATACTTGGAGCTACTTAGGTAGGTACCTATCTATTGAGAAAACTCGGCACTGCGCGCCTCGCCAGGGGGCAAGCCCCCTGGACCCCCGGATGCTTACTGCTTAGAGCCTACGGCTAAAATTCAAGAAACATGGAACATGCTTTAGCCGCGCTTTTTATTCTGTTTGTAGTTTACTTTTACTGAATGTGCTCTGCTGTTGTCATATTGCTCTTTATTGGCCTGATTGTCAACTTGCCGATTTTCCGCACGCTGCAATTCAGAATGATCAAATTCTGATAGTCCAAACATCCGGGATTGTTCCATAAACGCTATTGTCGTTTGACCATCGATTGATAACCAAACAAGCGTCATTGTTTACTATCCATTTATAACATCCATTTATATAGTTATAGTATGAAACTACGAGATAAATACCAAGAACAAATACGAAATAAATTCGTGATAAATCAAGAGCTTTCCAACGAATGGAAAACGATTTTTGTCCGATGAAAATGAAAGAAGTTTCATTTCCCTAGCAACTACTCGGTTGTACGTGAAAATCATCGTTAAAATTTCGTGACACTTCCGCGTTACCCATCCCGCGTGACATTTTTCGGCTAGTTAGTCCAAGGCTAAAGCATGTTCCATGCTAAAAACATGATGTCCAATCGGTATTCGCAAAATGTGTTTACCTAAGTACATCCACACATGAATACTTCTGAGCAGAGTTACGAACTGTACCTACCTGTTTTAGAATATACAACGGGAACTGAGTTCTGGAAGGTAGGTTTCTATCTATGGAGTACTGATTATCAAAATTTACGAATATTTGGAGCTACTTAGGTATCCATTGAGAAAAAAAAACATGATTTCCAATCGATATTCATAAAATATGTTTAGTTAGGTACTTAATACTAAGTACCACGTCTGTATATGTGAACACTTTTGAGCAGAGTTACTAACTGTACCTACCTGTTCTAGAATATAATATACAACGGGAACTGAGTTCTGGAAGGTAGTTATCAATTTACTGAATACTCAATCTCACACATATGTACGTAAGTATTATGGGTCTCTATTGGATCAAATTCAAAAATTCTCAACGCTTTACAATAAAATTTTTTAAGCTACACCATAATGATGAAACAAAAATCCGGGCTAACTCATCATCCGTACCATTTGGAAGTGTAGAATATGCAGATATTATATCGATAAATGTATACAGAAAGTGTATTTGTGCACCTACGTGTGTATCTAATTGCTTCTTATTTTGCTTGCATTTATACTGTATTTACATCATTATTATACTTACGGCGGCACGGAAGTGAGATACATCATCAATTTTTGATACTCCGCGTCACTCAAGTTGGCAAAATTGGACTGGTCTGGAAGCGAAATAATCGGGTAACCCTCTCTGGTTTTTCCACCTGTGATAAAAACCAAATACAATGAAAACTTACACGTTTATCTGCAACCTGGACTCGACAAACAAACCTAATAACTGGCATACTTATTTCAAGAGCACCGGGTTCAACTTTTCGGCGGCTAATATGTCGTTTTGTCCACGTAGTAGCGCCATAAACAATAAACGAAGGGCGCAATTGAAAAAGGCTCCGAAGGACATTCCAGTAAGGTTGTGGTTCCAGTACATGGTTCAGGCTTCTCCATTAAGATTCTTCAGTTGACAATTTTAAAGCGTTCATCTATTCCTACACTGCAACCCGCCATAAGATCTTGCGCTAAAGAAACGTTCTTGTCTCAAACGACTCAAGAATGATCAATTCAAGTCTTCGCTTATCTCTGTACGTGTGTAAATGCACAGTTGGTGGAAAGGTCCAGCAATAGGTATTCCCATTTTTGAGTAGGTATAGAAAAAGCACAATAGGAGAAAGCGCTAGTACCTACCTACTTACAAGCAACACATGATGGTTATTTATGAACGGAAAAACCTTTCCAAATCACTGCTGTTCTCTTATCTAACCCAGGTGCTCGTAATAATGAATTGTTTTTCAACGGAAGTGAGGGGAAAATAACCAGTTACTAATTAAAACCAGCAAGAGTAATCAAGTAATCATCGTAGTTATTTATACACAGGTACTCCATAACTTGGTGCATATCGATTTACAAATACCTTATTGAACAACTACTGAGTACCTCAATACGAGCTGGGAACCTACGATGTGCACCTATGGCTGGAATGACGCGCCTTTCGCTGCCAAACAGGAAGTTCGGTAAGAACCAGCTGTTGCAGGGGCGGATCCAGAATTTTTTTCCGGAGGGGGTCACAGGGTAGAACAATATAAAAAATAACAAAATAACCAAACGAACAATACAAACCGAATTTTCAACCTTATGCCTAAACTCGTCCAATTTGTCTACTTACAAAATTAATTGTATTTATTTATAAAATTCATTATTTATGTAAAAAATATTTTTCAATATCTATTAATTACCTATTTAACTGATAAATGTATTTTTTGTTTCCAATGTTTTAAGTTAACAATATGGTAAGTTGACTTTGGTCGTTTGGTTTGTTTCTGGTTTTTGTTTTCACAAAAACTGGGTTCGTTTTCGTTTTGTTTTTTTGTTTTCGGGTTTGTGAACAATTCGTTCAGCTCTGCTTTTTGAAATGCAGGCTGATTCTGGGGGGGGGGGGTCATGACCCCTGTGACCCCCCCCCCCCCCCCCCCCCCCCTTGGATCCGCGCCTGAGCTGTTGCCCGCAGGCTTTCATACTTACTGCCTTTTCAAAACTCGGAGTGGTAAATGAAAAGCTGACGAAGATGAAGAAAGTTATATAATTGGAATACGCAGTGCCCGCTCTACCATATAGGCAAACTAGGCAAAGTGAAGGGCGCCGAAATTTGAGGGGCGCCAAAATGGCAAGTGGACAGAAAAAAAAATTGGGAAAAAAGAAAAAAATTGAAAAAAAAAAACCATCCCCGTCAGTATTGCATATTAATGATAGAAAGTAAATTATATAAAATGAAATATATAAAATTATGTCATTATAACATAATTAAAGTAATATTTATCCTCTAATAAAAAATGCTTTGTTGTTTATTTGTACCTGTTATGATATCAAAGATAGCAATAACAAAAATTCGCGCGGTCGGCGCCTAGGGGCGCTTTTTTATCATTTGCCTAGGGCGCCTGTATTACTAGAGCGGTCCCTGGGAATACGAAATTCTATTGCTATATTCTTATATATCCATTCATATAGATAGCTAGTAGGTTCCTATATCGCTAACATTTCGCACTCGACTGGCATTTACTGAATCACCATTGGAAACTATGGGCCGATGTGAGCAGAATACTATTGAGATATTGAAGACTGAACCAGCGCTTGCATTCGGAAATACATTCAAATACATGCATTTGAACCATGTACAGCTTGGTGAGCTTCACCATTGTGTTTACCAAAGTTCAAATCCAAAGCTCAGGTGGATCCCTCACATAGACGAAACGGTTTCAAGAGTGAGGCGTAGAATTGGTCAGATCAAGTGCATTCTTGGATCGCCTCATCTGACTTTGGAACTGAAGCGACTCATACACTGCCCTTGTCAGACCTCCGTGGCAGTACGGTTGCGCTAGATATGGAGCTCGGCATCAGCTACCCAGATCCGGCGAATTCAGACAGCACAGAATCGAGCTGCACGGTTGCTGAGAGGGTGCTGAGGGGGTTCGTACGTAATGACTGCCTACACGACGATTTGAACCTTCCATTGATCGATGGCGTGCTCCAGACTTCCTACAGCCAACTCGTCACACGAATCACCGATCATCCCAACCCTCTGATGAGGGGAATACTTGAGGATCCTCGTCCAGACCGTGCTTCACGACTCTTAAAGAGAAAGTGGCGGTCAGACCTCCTATGATTTTTTCCAGCGACATCTTGTTAAATTATTTGTTTCAGCTACCACTGGGTAGTCTGATTTCCTCATTTCTCAAGTTTTTGTTATTTATACTTCTTGTAATGAGGTCACTTGATAATGGTACTCCACAAAAAGTGAATCAATTTTTAAAAAATTGCGTTGACAAGTAGCCTTGCCGATGAAACGGAAATAAACCGACAGAATTCACTGTACGGCTTGATCTTGAACTTGAGTAAGAACAGCAACAAACAAAACTAATACAAAATACGTTCAGTTACAAGAAATCGTACAAATATCTACTTGCGTTCATTTCCGCTAGGCCACGTGCACAGCACGCACACTGCGCTAGTTTCCATTAAAATTCGCCAAAAATTTTGGGATGTAGTACCTACTAGTTTTCTTGTTTGCTTTTTATGTCTACCCTATACAATGCTTCTAAATTGCAAATTTGCCGGATACGTTAGAGAGGTTCATTTATGTTTCCAAAATTGCTAAAAATGTCATGAAATTTCCTAAAATGCCTACATTTCGTATAGGTACCCCTCCCCCGTCTTTGGGGCGAAAATTCATCTTCGAGTTGTTCGGGGTCATCGTTAACGAAAAAAGTTATTTACATTTCGCCGTGATCAAGGAAGATCTCGAAGCCGTACAACTTCCTGCGTCCGTAGCTCACGGGACGTAGGTAGCTCGACGAAAAGAGAGCTTTTTGCCCGGGTTTGAACAAATCCAAAACAGATGAATTTACTGAGGGAAGCAGGGTACATAACAACGCATTTTCAAAGCTCTTTATAATCGCTATGTTTGCCGGTTGCAGCGTCGCGTTTCGTGGACACCTTGTAGGTGCTAAAAGCTTACGATGGATTTGTACGAGCGAAAAAAAGGATGACCTAAAAATGCCTCGTGGATGCCATCGGTGGGCGGATTCTTCGGGGCAAAAAAAGGAGGCTAATTATCGAATTGGCTTAGCATAACATAAGTCCCTTCCAACCAAGAAAAATATTAACAACTTTGAGCGAGAACCTGACATTCAATTTCTTTTTTACATGAAGAATTAATTAGAAAAACCTCCTTTCAATTTAATCGGAGAATTAAAATATTGGAATTGCTTTGATTCATTGCTAGGTACTTTTTTCGTTTGTATTTCGTGGATAATTCCAGATGCTAAAGTTTAGTTGATGGGTTGGTACAAGTGAAGCCCGCTGCTGATTATAAAAATCAATCTTTTGATGATACAATTCTACAGGATAACAAAATAGGATAACAGGATAACAGGATTTCAAAACATTCTACAGGATAACAAAATGCCTCGTGGATGCCATCGGTGGGCGGATTCTTCGGGGCAAAAAAAGGAGGCTAATTATCGAATTGGCTTAGCATAACATAAGTCCCTTCCAACCAAGAAAAATATTAACAACTTTGAGCGAGAACCTGACATTCAATTTCTTTTTTACATGAAGAATTAATTAGAAAAACCTCCTTTCAATTTAATCGGAGAATTAAAATATTGGAATTGCTTTGATTCATTGCTAGGTACTTTTTTCGTTTGTATTTCGTGGATAATTCCAGATGCTAAAGTTTAGTTGATGGGTTGGTACAAGTGAAGCCCGCTGCTGATTATAAAAATCAATCTTTTGATGATACAATTCTACAGGATAACAAAATAGGATAACAGGATAACAGGATTTCAAAACATTCTACAGGATAACAAAATGCCTCGTGGATGCCATCGGTGGGCGGATTCTTCGGGGCAAAAAAAGGAGGCTAATTATCGAATTGGCTTAGCATAACATAAGTCCCTTCCAACCAAGAAAAATATTAACAACTTTGAGCGAGAACCTGACATTCAATTTCTTTTTTACATGAAGAATTAATTAGAAAAACCTCCTTTCAATTTATTCGGAGAATTAAAATATTGGAATTGCTTTGATTCATTGCTAGGTACTTTTTTCGTTTGTATTTCGTGGATAATTCCAGATGCTAAAGTTTAGTTGATGGGTTGGTACAAGTGAAGCCCGCTGCTGATTATAAAAATCAATCTTTTGATGATACAATTCTACAGGATAACAAAATAGGTACGCAGCAATCTAGAGGGAATCAAATAGTGAAAGTAATAACAAAACCATTTTATTTCAAAAGAGGAGTATGTTCCCCTTTTGAAATAATAGGAGGCGGTAGCCTCGCTTTGAATAAAAATGGTTTTGACATACCTTCCGGATAAATTGGTCGTCAACTGCAAGAAGTATTCGTTGTACCTATTCGCCAAGTTATTTTCATATTCGTGTTTATCATGCAGGATATTTCTAACGTTATTTTGATTAATAAATTAGGCGGATCCTAGATGCGAATGCTCTGTCGATACGAGGACATCATAATCAGTTGTCGCATCGAGGGAACACTCTATTAGCCCAGGCAAATTAGACCAAAAAAGGCCGAGCCTGCAAAAAAGTCTTGTAAAGCTGGAAATGATTTAAACCACTTTGAGTATGCCAAATAAGAGTAATATGCGTTTACGACGGTTTCTTTGGTAAACTAGACTTTGAGAGCCAAAAAACCGCGAAATTTTGGCACTTCCTTTCAACACAGTTTACTCATAACAAAATTCGTTATAATAGTTCTTTATTATGGAAAATTTGTTATAATCGTTTTTTATCATGGAATAATAATAATTTATTATTATGGA
Source organism: Leptopterna dolabrata (assembly GCA_954871275.1). NCBI lineage: Eukaryota > Metazoa > Arthropoda > Insecta > Hemiptera > Miridae > Leptopterna > Leptopterna dolabrata. Next base: position 21,165,783 of record OX940976.1, read on the forward strand.
ATAATCAAAATAAACTTATGGGAGCCAAAAACCGCGAAATTTTGGCACTTTTTTCAGTTTTGGTACTCACACCAAAATTTGATAGTCGTTTTTTATTATAATAATTTATTATTATGGAATAATAATTTTAGCATGGAATAATCGTTTTTTAGCATAAGAAAAGTTTACTCATACCAGTATTAAAGAGCATCAAACTGTGCTTCGAATGATTACTTGAACATTAAATTGGTTCATCGGTTTGGTCGGAACCGGCAGTCAAAAATAGGCATATGCTCCCACTTTGACTGTTAGTGTCAAAAGGCTCAGTTTCACACGCCTGTAACTAAATGGTAATTACAAATGAAAGATTTCATATAACTTGAGATGTAGACAATAAAATTCTGCGTTCAGCAGAAGTTGCAGCAGCCCATTTTGGTTTATTATTCTGTGAATAATGCACCTATGTAATCGCTCAGCAAAAAATTTTTATAACACCCCCTCAAACTTTTTTCTTTTCCGTTTCAAGGTGTGTAGATTCAAAAAATGCAATGTCCGTCCGCCGTCCGCCGTACGCCGTCCGCCGTCCGCCGTCCGCCGTACGCCGTCCGCCGTATCACGTGTACAGGCTTCATTTTCGATCTAAAAAAGTCGTTCTTTCGCACACATGCTCCATTTGGGCCCTAGTTGTGTCCCGAAACTTTTCAGCCCGATCGGAGTATACCCAGGGGTGTTATGAGTGAAAATATGTGTGAAAATAGGTACTTTTTGCGTTTTAGCAACATTTTGGTAACATGAGCTTTTGAGGTATCGTTTTCCATGTTTTTGGGGACGAGAAGATCGAATATGAAGTCGATTTTGGCCAAGGAGTGGAAAATTGAGGTTGTACCAGATGTTCAGCTCCCAAAATTGATTTTTTATGAGTCAAAAACCTGCGAAATCGTCTGAAATCACCATCAGTTTGTAGAATAACACTAGAAAAAGTGTCAACACGTGGATCAAGACGATTAAATGGCACTACCAATGATCAAAGTTAATTTGAAAAAAAAAAGATCGTACCTACCTAATTTGTGTTTTGGGGGCCAAAATTGGTGGAAACCATCAGAAATAGCTATTTCAATTATTTCACATGAAACAAACAATAAATGTACAGCCAACATTTCTGTAGAATAATAAACCCCATATGACAAGGACTTTGCAGCGTTTTGGTTTATTATTCTGTGAATAATACACCTATGTATTCGCTCAGGAAAAAATTTTTATAACACCCCCTCAAACTTTTTTCTTTTACGTTTCAAGGTGCATAGATTCCAAAAATGCTATGTCCGTCCGCCGTACGCCGTCCGCCGTCCGCCGTATCACGTGTACAGGCTACATTTTCGGTCTAAAAAAATCGTTCTTTCGCACACATGCTCCATTTGGGCCCTAGTTGTGTCCCGAAACTTTTCAGCCTGATCGGAATATACCCAGGGGTGTTATGAGTGAAAATGTGTGTAAAAATAGGTACTTTTTACGTTTTAGCAACATATTGGTAACATGAGCTTCTGAGATATCGTTTTCTATGTTTTTGGGGACGAGAAGCCCGAATATGAAGTCGATTTTGACCAAAGAGTGGAAAATTGAGTTCTACCAAATGTTCAGCTCCCAGAATTGATTTTTTATGAGTGAAAACCCTGGGAAATCGTCTGAAATCACCATCAGTTTGTATAATAACACTGGAAAAAGTGTCAAGACGTCGTTCAGGACGATTAAATGGCACTACCAATGATCAAAGATAGTTTAAAAAAAAAGAAAAAAAAGAGCGTACCTAATTTGTGTTTTGGGGGCCAAAATTAATGGAAACCATCAGAAGTAGCTATTTCGATTATTACGCATGAAAGAAACAATTAATGAACAACCAACCTTTCTGTAGGTATGTCCAACAGAATAATAAACCCATGTGACAAGGACTTTGCAGCGTTTTTATTAAAATATTCGGTTTGACATTTTAATTAATTAAAAACTTGAAATTTTAATTTTAATAAAAATAAGGATGCTCTGAACGCAGAACTTGATGCTCAGAACTTTAGTTATAGGACTTTTTCATTTGGAATAACCGTTTTTTAGTTACATGCGTGTGAAACTGAGCAAAACACAATTTTTAATCAAATTGGAAACATATGCCTATTTTTGAGTGCCTATTCCGACCAAACTGCTGAACCAAATTTTGTGTTTAAGGTGATCATTTGAAGCAGAATTTAATGCTCTTTAATTCTGGTATGTGTAAAATGTTTTGTAAGATGCATCATTTAGATGTTATTGAAGCCAAAAAATTAAAAAAGTGCCAACATTTCGCTCACCTCAGAAACCGTCGCGAACTCTTACTCTTATTTGGGATGCCCAAAGTGGTTTAAAATGATTTCCAGCTTTCAAGTTGTATCATTTGCCTGGGCTAAATGTAGCTATACTGATAGTAGGAATATTGTTGTGGTTATGGACATACGTTCTCAGTATGTCGGGTCGGTTACTCTGTAGGTACCGACGTATTCTCTCGGCGGACTGATGATGGTGTAATGACAATGAAAGAGCCACCGGTGCTCTAGTGGGTACTGGGTGCTAGAGACGACGCATCCTTCGGAAGGTATGTTAAGCAATCGTGAATCAGTGCAATTCGTTATAAGTAATACACGCACCTGTGATGATGGCATTCCTGTGTTCCAACAGCTCGACGACATCGTGGATGGACAGCTCGTTACCGTCTGGTCCCGGCATCGTCTCTAAAACAATAGACTCAACTGTCACTTTGCCCTTCCATCGGGGGATTCGACGTTTCAAGCCAACACTCAGGGAGGACACCGGGATTGGGAAATGGTGCATCTGACGGGAGTGCGGCGTAGGAACTGACTGAGCGGAGGTTGTGGAGCGCGAAGTGGGGTCAACTCGTCCGCCTCCCCCGACGACTGTCTCGTTCCCCCGGCGAGTGTACCGGCCCCATCCGAGGGTCGACGGGCTGGACGGGCGTGGGGAGTCACTTGGGCGATCTGCCCGCGTTAACTACGCTAAATCACCCGTTTTACATGTTTCCAACGGCCGCGTGTGGGTGACCGGCACTGCGCTCTAGTGTGTCCCATTCAACGACCCTCAGAGGCTCAGGGTGGTTCAACAAACACCCTTATCCACCACACCTACCTCGAAAATTAAGCAGTGGCTAGGGGGGCCACTCACTATACACTTTCGTTCTGAGGATCGTGAGTTGAGTCCAAATGACTTAACATTTTTGTTGGTTTACCTGATGTACCTGCTAAATAGTAAATAATTAGGCACGTTATTTTATTTTGTGCATGGAAAAAAAAATCCCCCCCCCCCCCAAATTTGATGGTTTCCGTTTCAAGGAATCCGAAAATGGAATAAAAAAAAAATTTCTGCCCGTCCGCCGTACTTCGCACTTTCCTTAGTTACCATGAACCAAAATTAATGAATTTTGGTGTGTAGGTCCCATTTGGGAGAAAAGAGAAAAATGGAGTTATTGAAAAAATAGTATATTTCCACTAATACACGAAAAAAACACTGTTAAACCGGTTTCGGTGATCAAACCATCGTCAGTAACAAACAATAACTGTTAACAAACTAAGTTATTGTTTGTTACTGACGCGTATTAGTGGAAATATACTATTTTTTCAATAACTCTGTTTTTCTTTGAAATTTGGTTTCCACGATTTCTTCGCGAGTGATTTAGTTCGTGTCCCATTTGGGGTTTAGTTGGTTCTCGAAGGTCGGCGTTAATGTCAGTCATCTCTAAGGGGTGAAAAATAGGGGTTGCAATTTCCAGGACGGATTTATCTCGAATTTGTTTGTTTTTAAATGGTTCTCGAACTTGGGGGGTTTTTGAGACCACCTGCATTTTCCAGCCGTTCGTTCACAGTAAGGCCCTGAACTTTGCACCGACAGGCTTCGTCAACAGGAGGGTGAATCAAATTGTATACATTCAGCCCAGATATCACTGCTAGGGACGCCGCAACAATACGGTCCCCTGTATTGGCTATTGGGAATCGGCCGATATATCATTGCTAGGGAACACCTGATTATAATCACGGACTGCTGTATGAAGTCGAGTTGGTTGTTCTGTGATATTATTTTATTTGAAGAATGATGGCTGTTTCGGATTTTGTTGATATAAACTTTTGTAACTTGAATAGACGTTTTCATGAATAACAACAAATAATAAGTACCTAATGATTAAATTATTGAATCCTGCACATTTTTATGAAAGTAATTCCCAGGCCGGCTCCAGTACTCGATTTAGGGCTTTCCTGGGAGGAGCTCGAGGGTAGTATTGACCACAGAAAACAGTGATCTATGCAGAAGGAGCATCTATACAGATAAATAATAAACCGTTGTTTAACAATTTGGAGCTTTGCTATTATTCAGTAGGTAGGCAACCCAACTACCTACTTATTTGGACCAACTCTCAAGATTCCCAAAACCAATATTACTTATTCAACGAACTTTTCTTTCAGGAAAATATTAAGCTGATTCAAAATATATTGGCCATAGAAATCCGCCAGCCATAGATTCAGGGCGCTGTCTGAGCTAACCCTCAACAAACCGAAGCAAGGCTGACCGTATCAAGGCCGGCTGTACCACCATACCTTAAAATCAGCGTTACGTGTTATTGAATTCTCTACCCAGATGAATGAATAACAACACGATAACTGGTGACTAACAGTAGCGAGTCTCCCTCTATGACGCGAAAGTAGGACCACCCATAACCAGGTCAATACATTCGTTTGACTATTATTTGGTTCGTTCGAACAGACAGTCCTGGACCGTTCTGTCCAAGCCACGCCCCTTTTTGGCGTATGGACAGCGCCAGCACTGGTCCTGGATCGAGAGTTGGCTGTTCAGACACATAGTCCAGGACCAGGACTGTTTGGGACAGATAGTCCAGGACTGTTTGAGACAGATATTCCAGGACCAATTGGTTTTTTTTAAACAGCTCTGGATGATTTTGAGGACTGTTGATCCAGCACATGCACACTTGATGCTTCTACCTTCAGCTTATGTGGAAGGTTAAAATGCTTCAGGTTTTCCGTTCGGAATCTTCAGCTCGTGTTTGGACAGACACAGTTCTGGACTCAATCCTGGACGGTTCTATCCCCTCATTTTCAAAGCGCAGTTCCATCCTGGACTGTTCTACCAAAGCCACGCCCCTTTTTGTGCATCCGGACAGCACCAGAACTGGTCCTGAATGAGAGTTGGCTGTTCGGACAGACAGTCCAGGACCGTTTATGACTAGTTCTAACAGTCCTGGATGATTTCGAGGACTGTTGATCCTGCACATGCGCACTTGATGCTTCTACCTTCAGCTTATGTGGAAGGTTACAATGCTTCAGACTATCCGTTCGGAATCATCAGCGCGCGTTCGGAGAGACACAGTTCTGGACTCAATCCTTGATGGTCTATCCCCTCATTCTCTGAACGCAGTTCCATCCTGGAGTGGCCCAGGACTGTCTGTCCGAACAAACCATGTGACTGTCCAAGCGCACTGATGAGTCCAAGCAGATAACCTGAAGCACTGTAACCTTTCACATAAGCTGAAGGTAGAAGCATCGAGTACGCATTTGCAGGATTAACAGACCTCGAAAACCCAGAACTGATCGATCCAGGACCAGTTCTGGCGCTTTCCGAACACACAAAAAGGGGCGTGGCTTGGATAGAACGGAAAACATCCATCAGACCAAACCGTACCGTGGACTTTGAATACTTATTCTTGAATTTTCGGGTGATTGGCAACATGAGGTAGACCTACTCATAATAAAATATATTCTTCCAACTATATCTGGAGTTTGGTATCGTCACTCGATATAGTTTCAGAAAATATCGGAAAAATCCCCGGAAATCCACTAAATTGTCACCTTAAAGCATACCAATTCCTTATGGCTGAGTGTTTCTGTCATATATATACATCGTTACCGACGGAAAAGGAAATACCGGTGTCAAGTTATGTTTCTAATCAATTGGTCGCAGGAATAAATAAAATACCATCTTTAAAGGCCTGGTTATGGTAGGCATCGCTTGCATTTATGTCATATATATCGGGAACGTTACTACCTACTCTCGTTTACCAGGTACTGAGGGGGGTCGTAATGTATTCGATCAGGTGATATATCAATACTGATTTTAAAGAAGGAAATAATTTAGTAAGCCCGCGTAAGGGTGTTCTCGCTTTGTATGCACCTACGTACAGAGAAACGGGTCACATTCTATAAAACTTTTGGTGACCATTTTTTCTGATTTATAGGGGTTCTTTTGCGATTTTAGCTCACAAATTTGCTTCAAATTTGCCCGCTTTTTATGTCTAGGAAACTGTTCATCTTCCAAATCATTCTTTCGGATGATAATAATATCAGTAGGTAATATATAATATTGGTAACATACCAGAATAATAAATATATTCTAGTATCGCTACCAATGTTACAGAATAGTATATACCCAGGTAAATGAAAATTTAAAACCTCCAAGAAAGGAGTGAATGCTCTGAAACGGATTTATATCGACAAATTAAACTCACTACCTAACTGCTTCAACTATCCAATAATTTACATGGTTCTGTCCACAAATGTGAACACTCCTTTCCCCCAAAAGTTTTTTTTAGGTCCCAACCCATCAGTGCCGAATGGTGGCCCAAAGCCCAAACCCATAGTTGAAGTAAATTAATAATAGGTATTTCAGAACTGTCCGAGGTGGCCCATACCAGAGGATGTGGACAAGGAGTGAAGGACCTAGTGATTTTTTTAATGAGTGGCAATACAATTTTCTCTGACAATCAAAAATCATTAGCCTTGGGTACGTTTATATTAGAGAATTTAAAAAAATTAACGTATGTTTTGCCCCTGAAAATGGATATGTTGGACGTGTAATTGTTCAATATTGTACAATATTGTTTGATTCATGGGTAGGTACCGACCTCCTGAGCAAGAAGAGCTTAAGTTTTTTCATGCCTGAAGGGAAGGAAAAGGGATGGACTCAATTTGTGGCCACATCATTGCTATTGTTGCAGCAAATATAGACTAATAAAAACTAACCGAACATTCGTACAATTTTTGTGAGGTTTTCATTGCTGAACTCTGAAGGTCTTAAAGCAGGGGAAAGCGGGAGAGGCCAAACCGTATTGAAATTCGCGTTTTGTCCTCCACAGCGAATAGTAATTTGTTTGTTAGTAGGTATACGACCGTTGTTTGATGTTTTTGCAGAACAGTACTCGCGCAGCATATAAATAACCGAACACTAACCAAAACGCCGGGAACCGTCATGAGCTATCTATTTTTGATAAGTGAAAGTGATAAAGATAAGCCTTCGTAGGTACTTCTTCTTCTTCTACTCCGGACATTCATGATTGTATATGAAGAGATTAGTGGTTGGCATACTCCACTCACCTTGGGTAGAAGGATGATGGTGCTCCTTGTAGGATAGTTTCTGACTGGCTGGGCGATTCAAGGCTTATCAAAAGTCCGGGCCTGTAGAAAATCATGATGCTAAAGCCTAGTCCACAGTTGTAACATTCACTGAGTGTGGAAAGTGAAAAATAGGTCCAACGGGCAATTTTCGTGGGTTACAATTCTCTTCTTTTTTCAGTCATGAATACTATATCAAAATCTCCAGATATTTGCCGCTGTCGGATCCGTAGCCGTATCTGTGCAGAGGTTACTGCGCATACTTCTCCTGTTTGGTTGTTCAGCCATATTGGAATTCGACATTCCTGGTTGATTTTGTGGTTAGCATTCCGGTTATGATTCCGCTGCCATGTGAACATCTCTGTGGCAAAAATTCCGGCAAACTCGTTGCCGTACCGGATTGCCGTCCGGAATCGCCCCTCCATGTGAACCTAGCTTCAGTCCATAGAAGATCGCCCACACACACACCGTTTAACCTGAACATGGTGGACTGCAGTTTGCACGGACTGAAGGGGTTTGTGTGTGTGTGTGTCGGGGAGGCGAGGATCGGACGAGAGATCAAGCGAGATCAAGCGGCAGTCACTGGCCTGTCCGATCTTGATCTGATGCCCGGCGCCACACACTGTCAGTCGGCCTGCAGGCACATGACCGGCCTTCTTGGAATTCTATAGTTTACCGCAGTCGGTCTGCAGGCCATTTCTTCATTTGTATTGCTGGTGGATTGCGGACTGATGTGAAAATGGACAACAAACCTCGGTTTGTTTCCGGATTTCTCTCCCTCTCCGCTGCAAAAGTTAATTATTCATCTCTTAAATTTTTGGCGGAAGCTGATAATGAAAATCAGTTGTCAGAGTTCTTGCTATTAAAGTTTCATTGCTCTGTTTTCTGTTATCTATATTTTAGTTCAATTTCATTCTGTTCTATGTACTTAATATTGTTCTTCAATTTTATAAATTCATTATAACATTTCAAAATTAGTTATAATTCAGATTTTTCATTCTATTTCACAATTCTTCAATGTTACATGAAAATAAAATAACGATTGCACCAAATCAGCTGATAATAGCAATTGTATGATCTGTATCCAGTTCAGTGAAACATGGCTGGCCTACAGTTATGGATCAATCGGCCTGTAGTCCCAGTTTGCCCTCTGAAGGCTGCCTGTAGTGTGATGTCACATCAGTGTGTGATGTCTTCAGGCACACATTACAGTTCAGTTCGTTCGCCTGGTAGTGTGTGTTGGCCGTAGGACATTGATCTTAAGTTCATCTGTTGAGGCAACCACCTGCAGGCATCAATAGGCCTGCAGGCATCAATCGGTGTATGGGGCGTTTAATAGCCACCAGCCAGTCAGATGTTGGTAGACCTGATATGTCATTTGTTACCGTATTTTTACTTTTGATCACCCTCATTTAAAAAAATATCACTTGTCGTGGTATCCTCCCAGAACCACCCCCCGCCTTGTAAACTTAAGATCTCGCCAAATAAACATAGAAGTGGGGACGGAAGACGCAGGAGAACCAAGGTACCCAGTGGGGGATCCCCACCATCCTCCACTAGCTGGAGGATGGAGGGAGATAGCCCTAATGGCTATATACATATACTCACCTCCTTCTCCTTTCCAAACATTCTACGCTCTCCTTAAGTCGCTGACTTATCTCTCTCCTCACTCCTCATCTCTCTCCTTATACCAAAAAGACCCTGGGTATGGTGGTGGTCCGCCCATAATCAAACCAGGCAGCTCTCCCTAAAAGATCTTGGGCATGGTGGTAGTTCGCCTATAACCAAACCAAGCATTCATCCAAAAAGATCCTGGACATGGTGGTGGTCCGCCCATAACCAAACCAGGCACGCTCCCGAAAAGATTCCGGGCATGGTGGTGGTCGGCCCATAACCAAACCGGACATACATCCAAAAAGATCCCGGGCATGGTGGTAGTACGCCTATAACCAAACCGGGCACATCCTCCCTCAACGCCTCTTGTAGTGTATGTGCGTCAAATTAATGTACATATTCACTACATTGCTTATTTTTGAAAACAGGTTTGACGGCGACACCAGGAACACAGGTGTGGACGGGCTCCGTGTGTCGTCAACCTTGTTTCCTCTTTGTTAGGCTGCTCATCGATGACACTGGATGTATTATTGATGGAAAAACGTCCGTGACATCGTATACATGACACAGATGATACGGATACGAGTGGATGTCACAAATGTGGACTAGGCTCAAAGATATTCCCACTAGGACAGTTTTGACCCCCAAAAACTCAAATTTGACCTACTTTTTCTCTTGGAAATCGGCAGGTGATTTAAAACTTCTGTGTCTGCCTATAATTAATTATTACATATACAGGCGTCTTAAGATGATTTTCATATTACTTAAATGGTCTCTCCCTCCATACCTTCACACGACTATTCGCCTGGCTTCTTCGAACCGCTCAAATGCTTTGCTGATTCCCCAACACAGGAGTAGATTTATAGCTCACTCTTTTGGAGTTTCGAAGGCTAGGTACTGGAACGCGCTAGCTGTCTCTGTGCGGTCTTTGCTCACCTTGGGTCGTTTCTTGTGTAAAGCACCTTTTGAATTATTGAGTGTCTATTTTCATGTAGGTAATTCATGTGTACTTCGTATAGACTGCAAAGTCTCATGCGCAATAAAGATTATTACTATCATTATTAATTTTCATGGGTCTAAGTGTCTAAATTCTGTTCAGTAACGGAAGTTAACAGTTGTTGAACACTTAGTGAGGTGTTTAGGACAGTCTAGGCAGAAATCGAGCATGAAATTTGAATTTCTGAGTTCCTGCTAGAAATCATGTATCAGGTAAATTCCAGAAGTTCAGCTCAAATCCCACTTGGAGCGCTAGGGCATCCTACAGTACAGCAATGGTTGGCTGGATGGAACCACAAATTTATAAAGATATTTAAAAAAACATGTCCTCAAAATCAAACCGAGGGGAGTTTCAGCAAAGGTTCTTGAAGTTTGCTTAGAAGGTATGCCATTTCTAATGTTGGGTTGTTGGCGGCAATGAGAACCTTTGCCTCCTTGTGCCAATAGCCAATCAGGGAATCAGATGTCAATAGGTACCAGAGTCATTTTTTGCCTCATTTGTACTAAGCAAAGCTAGTTCTTTTAAGCTAGTTTCATGGGTTCACTGCAATTCGGTACGGCAAATCGTTCTGCAATGCTACTGGCCAACACACAACATGGATACTATATCAAAATCTCCAGATATTTTCCACTGCACAAACCTTTCCGGTTTGGTTTTTCTCACCATGCTGGAATTAGACAGATGAAGATCAGGAAACATTGTTAACAAAGGAGAAGGTTATGATTCCGCTCACCGATTCCAACTCTTTTGAAATGGGAATGTCACTAGGGCAAAAATTTTGGCAAGTTGTCCTACCTGATTTCTGCCCAATTTGAACCTAGCTTAAATCATCCTCATTTAAAAAATACCATAACACATTTCAACTATTTAAGCACTCTATCCATGTCACCAGTGCATAATACATGCATACCTGCCACTACTGACGAATTTATTTGTGAGCATGTGGTTTTCATTCATTTCTATTGGTACCTACCTACCTATTACTTTTTTGATCACGTTTTATTTTTGAAAATTACTCGTCTTCGAAAATTTTCACTATTCGTCTACCTACAAAAAATCGTATTTTCGAAAATTGTCTGATAAGGGCCGGCGGCACCCTAAGGTGGTTGTAACTAAAATATTTTCATTATACCATCCAATGACACCTACATTCATACTCTGGTGGTTTTCCAAACTCCTCCATACCTTCCTCCAGAGAAGTGATAATACAACTACCTGTTTTGAATTTCGTGGTTGGTGGGTGAACCTAAAGAAAGTGATATAGGTACCAAGTAGTTCATTCATTCCCCTGTTGTAGTACTAGTTACCGGTAGCTGTACTGATAACTTCAGTTAACGTCCACGAAATTCAAAGTAGCAATGCTCTATTCGTTAGGTCGGCAACGAAAATGAAAACAGCCATATCCAATTTCCAAATATTTTATTTACTGTCAAAAATCAATTGAAAAAATATTTTTATGATATAATTTGCAATGAAGTGTCTTAGTCCTCTTTAGCCAAACACTTAGATAATGTACAGGTACCTACATAACATGTTTGGCCATATTAGTAACATAGGTGGTAGGTATAATAAATTAATACGAGTATACACTTTTCAAAGAGAAACAAGTATTTATTTAAGCCGTACACAAAATGCGAGTGAACTGGATGCCAAGAAAATATAATAGGAGTATGCAAGTGATTGCTGATAAAATAGTCGCAGATTTCCGAATGGAATTCATAATTTAAGGTTTCCTTGATAAATGTTTTGTATATTGAAGAATAATGAATTTTAAAACTCCACTAGTCAACAGGTAAAAAAATACATACCTACCTACATTGCAAACGTATGACCCTTACAATTATTTAGGTACCTATTCGAGTTCGCAGGGCCTACTATTTTATCTAACTCTTCCTGCTGAAAGCCTTACAGCTAATTAGGAATAAGTTGATCCAGAAAATGATAAGTATTTAGGTTCTGAAAAATAGCTGACTGTTCGGAATTCTCCTTATTTCACTTTCCTGCATAGTCTGCGTACCTACCTAGTAATTGGATTTGGACGTTGATTGTAAGAAAACGTTTTCAAGTTATTCATGTTTACCACACCTAAACATTACAGTTATTGTCATGGGATATTACAAAAAACATTAACATACAGGTACCTAAGTTATCAGCAGCACTTTTCCAATACCAGCAAATAGATACCTGTAAAATCTATTTATTGGTATTGGAAAAGTGCTGCAGATAACTTAGGTATATGAATATTGCTGTAGTTTTTATGGTGGAAACTAAAATGATTTTGAAATGGCTCAGATCACGCCACCTCAACGTGTTAGGTTCATCTTTCAAGATATGCATATGGTTATTGATATCAATCTCTAAATGGGATCCATAAGTGAAGCTATCTGGAGCCACTTAGGAACTACCTCACTCCTGTGTCTGATGGACGCTCGTTCAGTCATTGTAAACTCGACAAAGAAATAAGGACAATTTAAGTATAGGGTGATCCGTCTCATGGTACAATTTGCGAAATTTCTGAAATTGCATATAAAATACAGATCTGCTGGCGTTGCATAACTATCGATATTAATACGTAATTATTTAATATTAATAACATTTGTGGTGTCCCTGTAAACATTATCCACATCAGCGCCAGACCTGGCAGGAGAAGCAGAGTCGACGGATAGTGAGTGCATATCTTTCTCAACATTTACACCGGAAACCCTACAGTCCACTCAGCTTCAAAGTGTAACAGATCAGTCGTTTTTTGTTCTGTGTAACTGAGCTGCAGCATAAAAAAGGCGTTCACGCGGCGTTTATACAACAAATTAACACATAATATTGACTAGCGGTTCGACTGAGAATCGTATAACACCTAAGTAGAGGTTGGCTGCACCATGGAATGAGCTATAGCGAAGAATCGTATGATAGAAGGTATCGTTTGCACTGCTGAATTGGTTCTTCATCGTTTCGTGTGTTTATAATAACCTTGACATTATAAGTACATACGTCATACGCGAACATTAATTAATTATCCTCATATTTTCAACTGCCATTCCAGAACAGAGCGCTCAGACAGCTGTGGATCGCACGAATATTTTTATCCCTCATTCCTTTTTGTGTTAGATCCAAGTCCCAAGGATAGGACTGTGTTCGGTGTCGTTTCTAAGCATAGCCCCACGAGCATTTCTCTTTCCTTCTTACGTAGCTTGCTCCACTAGGTGAATCTTGGTGGCTTCTCTTTTCCAAAGAATGTTCCGGTCGCCCATTGAGAGGTGAAACAAGAAAGGAGATCACGCAGTCTTCGTCAGACATACTGCAGTAAACTAACAACATCGTCTCAGTCTGAAGTAACTAAAGTTTCAACTGGGGTCACGATGTAAGTCTGGCCATCTTCTTCCAGCAAGACTGGCATCGATGTCAGATCCTCGACGGTCAACGGACCCCTCAACCGAGTTTTCAGCTGTTTGGTAGAAAACCCTGACAACGAAATGCCTGTGGATTGAAATCATACATAGACACTTTATGCAACATGATAAATAATCACAATAAAATATGAGAAGCAACGGAAACACACACAGAAGTATATGCTTCAATGTTGAATATCATATATTCTAATATCGGTAATGACATAAGTCTGTTTATTCTATGAAGGTGCGGGGAAGCCTCATACCTAGTCGCAAACGAGACTGGTTGTATTCTCAGGAGGATCAGAATTTGTCGCATCATTTTGCTCAAGGCTAACAGTTGCCTCGGGATGAGATTCGAACCGATAGCCATCAATAAACACAACTTACAGGTCAATGTTGTACAGGTGTCGAAAATTGTGTGTAGGAATACTGACGAGTCGACAGGGGATTTCTACTAGTTACAAGACTGCCTTTTTACTAGTCTCTTTTACGAGCTCTCTGCACTCGTACTTTTACGAGTCTCTGATGAGTTGGAACCCGTTTTGGTTTATTATTCCGTGAATAATACACCTATGTATTCGCTCAGCAAAAAGTTTTTATAACACCCCCTCACAATTTAATGTTCATTTACTGTTTCTCAAAAACACAAATAAGGCTCCTATTTTTTGAACAAATTATCTTTGATCATTTACAGTGCCAGGTTTTTGATCCATAAAAAATGAATTTTGGGAGCTGAACCTTTGTTACAACCTCAATTCTTCACTTTTTGGTCAAAATCAACTTCATATTCGGTGTTCGGTCATGTTCAATAAAACCTCAAAAAAACCTCCTAAAACCCTATTTTTTACCCATATCACCCCTAGGGGTATTCCGATTGGGATGACGAACTTCGGAACGCAACTAGGACCCAAACTGGAGCCTGTGTGAGGAATAACGACGATTTTAGACCAACATTTTATCGTAAATTTAAGGCTGAAACGTTGTTAGAACCTCAATTCTTCGCTCGATGGTCAAAATCGACTTCATATTCGGTCTCCTCGTCCTAAAAAATATGGAAAACGATACCCACAAGCTCATGTTACTAAGACACCAAAAAACCCTATTTTTACACCCATTTGTCACCCATAACACCCTTCAAATTAACATACAGATGTATGCAACTCTCACGTAACTTATAGATTTAACCAATAAACAAGGAGAAAGATGAGCTGTGTGACGCCTCGGTTGAAGCCCAGAAGGGTTCCCCTCCATCAAACTCCCAATGACTCTCAACGGCCATTAACGATCGTTGACAGGCGGGGGACGAGGTGGAGGCACCTTTATAAGGCGCCCCCCCTCCTCCTACCATTCCATCTCCCTTAGCGTCTGCTGTGGTGGTAACCGCGGGATGCTTTCCCTCTAACACTCATTGTGGTGATAATCACGGGGTGTTAGCATCCTTCTCCTTTAGCATCTGCTGTGGTGGTAACTGTGGGACGTTCCTTCCTGTAACACTTGCAGTGGTGATATCCGGGGGTGTCCATCCACAAAAGACTCCCAAGGGGCATATCCTCCACTCTCCAGCAATCTACTCAAGCCTACCCTACCTACCACTCACAACAACGGCTCACCACAGGTATATTCCAATCGGGCTGCAAGTTTTGGGACATAACTAGGCCCAAATGGAGCCTGTGTGCGAAAGAAGGAATTTTTTAGACCGAAAATGAATTAGATATGCATGACACAGCATACGACACGGCGGACGGATACTGAATTGTTGGAATCTATGCACTTTGAAACATAAAAGAAAAAATTTTGAAGGGGCTTATAAAACTTTTTCGCTGAGCGAATACATAGGTGTATTATTCACAGAATAATAAACCAAAAGGACCGTCGACATATTCCCTAATTTTAACCTAATAATTGGATGATCCGCCTGGTCTTATACAAACCAACCAACAAACAGGTATCATCAACAAAATCCTAAATAACTATGTAACTTTCTTCAAATGAAATAATATCACGGAACAACAAACTCGATTTCATAAAGCCGTGCATGATTATAATCAGCTGTATCATTGATTATACAGCTACTGATTATAATCAATTATATCTGGGCTGGATTCGTTACTCAAGTTGACAAAGGTTTTCACATCAAACTTCAGGACCTAAGAGCTTCCGATATTATATCTGCGAATACAAGGATTCCACACACCTCACTATAGTGAAATATATCCTTACTATTTTTAATCGAATGTTGTTTCCCTAAGCTAGGACCATAAAAATAATTGCAAACTATTAATTTAATTTACCAATATCTGGCCGACTGAATTTCAGGTGGGGAAACTGTTCTTTCATGAAGTGTCGGAAAGTGGAGTAACCCATCACCTTCTCCGAGTCTGGTGCGCTTTCCATGACGAATTTCTGGTACATTTTGTGCACGTGTTTCCTCGACATATCAGGCGGGAGGACGACTGGAGCTTTGGCGTTACTGGAAAAAAAAATAAAGAAAAACGTCAACAAAAACCCAGAAAACATGACAGTGCAGCATCAAATACGTTAGGTGCAATACCGAAATGTAGATTCCATGTTAATAAGAAGACTCTCCTAAACCGGAATGTCACATTCCATTTGCCCCCATGCAAAACTGAAACCAGTACAAGCCCTGTTGTACTGAATTGTTCATCAAAAGCTTGCTATTCTACTAGATAACAACCTGACATGGACACTCATGAAACTACATAGAAAATACGCTCAGCAGCATCCTATTATGCAGATATTTCATATAGCACCATATACCACGTATTGTATTAATTAATGGTTGGTGTTCTCTACAATAGCCATTTGGACTCGCTGAAGATAGGTACGTCAAAAAGGGAATTATTCTCCACAAACGTAAATTCGCTAAATGTGCTCCATGAATAAAAACCATTATATTTTTTAGTCCCTTATTCATTTTGGCAAATCAACCACAGGTTTAACAGAATTTTATTGATGATTTCAGAAAATTATAATTACATCTACCAGATGCCCAAGCTCAGGCCTCACCTCTAACTAATGCTACTACTAAAAATGTAACGTTGTATAATATTTTAAATTTTGTACAGTGCGTATTTCTGTGGAATGAAGAGGTTTGAATTGAACCCTCACCCCTTTGAAATCCTCACAACAATCATGCACAATAGATTCATAATCCATAATCCCCGAGTGATTTTGATAAATACTGAAAATATCTGGTGCTGTTGTTTTTGTCAACTAAGAATGAAGATTGAAAAAGTCCATACAGATGCATATTGTGTCTCAAAATTCGTTAACTCGAAACCCACCCATGAGACAATAGAGATACAAAAAGGTACGCCACAATCTTAATTCGTTATGGTTACAGGGTTTCAAAGAATAGGTAACCTACAGATTATTATGAATTAGGGGTTCTGTTTCTTGGGATAAGTTAGCTCCCTTCGACAAAACAAGAAACACGTTCTAACCACAGGTTAACCAAACGCACACCACAAATCTTCAAATATCAAGGTCCAATATACAAACCTGTTAGTGGAATACTGCTTGATGAAATCTTTGATAAATACTGTTGCTCTCTGGTATATGTTGAGCGGAAAGACGTTATGGGGCTTTTTGCCATGGTTGCCATGTACTCTAGGAACGACGCCATGAGTCACTAGATGCTTTCGGATCCTCTTCAGCTGGTACAGCGTACAGTTCTCCAGGTAGAGGAAGGCGGACAGACAGACTTTGCGACCATGGTGGAGATAGCTCGAGCGGAGCCTTTGTCTCGCTTTGTGCTTGATGGTCGACGAAGGGTCGCCCAAGCATGCCATTGAGAGGCCCATCAAGTACATGTCATGCTCTTCTTTCGTCAGTTCAGCGATATTGAGTCTATGCCTGGACAAAAAAAATTGCGATTTATAATATTTGGATGGAGTAAGTCTGGAAGTTCACAGTTTGGAACATAGAAAAACCTATTGACAACTTGCACGGGGCAGATTTTGGTTTACTATTCTTTGAATAATACGCCTATGTATTATCACGCATACCGGCTTCATTTTCGGTCTAAAAAATTCGTTCTTTCGCACACATGCTCCATTTGGGCCCTATTTGTGTCCCGAAACTTTGCAGCCCGATCGGAATATACCCAGGGGTGTTATGAGTGAAAATGGGTATAAAAATAGTACTTTTTGTGTTTTAGTAAAATGTTAGTAAAATGAGCTTTTGAGGTATCGTTTTCCATGTTTTCGGGACGAGAAGACCGAATATGAAGTCGATTTTGACCGAAGAGTGGAAAATTGAGGTTCTAACGAAGTTTCAGCCTTAAATTTACGTTAAATTTTGGTCTAAAATCGTTGCTCTTCCGCAAACAGTTTGGGTTCCCGTTTGGGTCCTAGTTGTGCTCCGAAATTCGACGGCCCGATCGGCATACACCCAGGGGTGTTATGGGAGAAAAATGGGTGTGAAAATAGGGGTTTTCGAGGGATTTTTGAGGTTTTAGTGAACATGAGCTTGTGAGGTATCGTTCTCCAAGTTTTTTAGGGCGAAAAGACCGAATAAGAAGTTATTATTTTGAACGAAGAGTGAAGAATTGAGGTTGTAACGAAGGTTAAGCTCCCGAAATTATTTTTTGTGAATAAAAAACATGGGAAATCGTCTGAAATCACCATACATTTGTGCAATAACACTAGTAGTATCAACAGGTGAATCAAGACAATTGAATGCTACTATCAATGATCAAAAATAATCTGTAAAAAAAGCCACCTAATTCGTGTGTTTGGGGCCAAAATTGGTGGAAACCATCAAAAATAGCCATTTCAATAAATAATTGCACATGAAAGCAATAAATGAACAGCCAAAATTTCTGTACGTATGTATGTACAGTAGAATAATAAACCCATGTGACAAGGACTTTGCAGCGTTTTTTGAGGTTTTAGTGAACATGAGCTAGTTATGTAGTTTTCCATGTTTTTTAGGGCGAGAAGACTGAATTATGAAGTTGATTTTGACCGAAGAGTGGAGAATTGAGGTTGTAACGAAGGTTAAGCTCCCGAAATTCATTTTTTATGAGTCAAAAACCAGGGAAATTGAAATCACCATAAATTTGTATAATAACACTAGATGTAGTATTAGCAGGTGAATGAAGACAATTAAATGACACTATCAGTGTTCAAAGATAATCTGTTTATATAAAAAATAAAAGGAGCCGAAGTTGTGTTTTTTGGGGGACAAAATTGGTGGGAACCATCTAAAGTAACTATTTTAATTACTGCGCATGAAAGAGACAGTAAATGAACAGCAACATTTCTGTAGGTATGTGCAATAGAATAATAAACCCACGTGACGAGGACTTTGCAGCGTTTCAAGACTGTTGTTGCATGTCAAATCATAGCTACTGACGGGGATGTGCTGTGATTGGTGTACTATTTCCTCATCCACACGCCACTGAGTTACTTCACAGGCCTGAAAGCGACTTTTATGATCCCAGGTTGCTCGTGCGACGTCAACCGTTTAGTAAAAAAAAAATATTGGGATGAGTAGTAATACCTTCTATTTAACCATTCTAAGAACTACAAATACTAACCTGTACACAGATTCAGGGTTGAGACTTGCGAAGCAGCTCTCTCCCTGGCAGTCGCACCCTTTGTTGAATCTTTCACGCACTTCTTGAGCTGTGTCTTCGATTTTCCGTTCCTCTCGCAGTTTGATGGGTTTCTTTTTAACTAATTTCTTAGGGGCAGTTACATCAGTGGTGGAGATCTCTACGTCTGTTGTTGACGCTGGACAATCTTCCTACATGAAAAAAATTCGGTTGACAGATTATTTTCTACAGATAAGGGCGTTCAACCTTACAGAAGTAACTCTGCAGTCAGAAATGCCCAATCTCAGTACAGGAGGTAACAAACAACGCAGAAATGTATATAGTAGCTATTACTTCACATACACTTTAAGGTTATGCTGATTGCAAGTAACGTCAGTAATCAGAAATATGAATGTCAAACTTCATTTTGAAAGTACACAAGAACAAGTGAACTGTGTATGGGTGAAACGGTGCAACAGTGGAATGGGTATGGGACCTATTACTGAATGGTAATTTGTGGGCATCACTATACATAGAGCAATTTCACGAAACCTTTGAAATATGAGGTGGAAATTCTAAACGTCGAGTATTTAAAGCTATGATGTTTATGTGATTCTTACAACTTCTCATCCAAAACAAGAACTAGGAAACTGGGTACCTAATTTATGTACGCGAAGATATGACAATAAAATATAAAATGCGACCTAAATTTAGGAAATTAGGATAATAAATGTGATATGCTATTGGTGTGGTAATTGTGATCATCCAACATAACTTACAAGGTTTACAAACTGAGAATCAGTTTCACCACCACCACCATCCGTCAACTCGCTGTTTTCATTTCGAACACAATAAAGGTGACCACCGTTCAGGTCCCAGGTGATTACTCTCTCTTCAGTTGAACTTTCCTGAAAAATTAGAGATAAGAAAATAAGAGAGTTAGGCGAAAAAGGAGAGACACAAAAGCTCGGGCGAGCAGACGATGCCGCCACAGCCGTTCAAAATCTGAAGAATCTATTATGTTTCCTAAAGTAAAGTAATTACCTATCCGTATCTAGGTGACGCTATCGTTTACATGCAACGATTGTATCTGGCGATACAGTACGTTCGCTGATACCACAATTTAGAAGAAACTAGGAACTCTACTAAAATGAGATACGGCGAAGTATAGAGTAACTAGATATGTTTCCAAGTAGACAAGGTTTGATAAATCAACCAATGGGCCACAAGGCCCATGGGCCCTTGGGGTCCAATGGGACTTTCAAGGGTTACATATTCCCATTTTTTGGCCAAATTGTGTTCACTGACGGAAATTAACACTTAACTGACCACGTAATGAGGTGTTTAGCTCGAAAAGCATATTGTGCAGAAAACGTGTGTGAATTCTGAATTTCAGAGTTCCCGCCAGTATGTAATGAAGTAGGTATCACGTAAATTGCTAAGCAGTTCAACTTGAAGCACTAGCCCATCGCTTGAAACGATGTACAGTACCGCAATGGATGGAAGGAACCGCAAATTTATAAAAAATCAATAAAAACCAGTAAATCAAACTGAAGGGAGGTTCACGGAAAGTCACAGCAAAGGTTCTTGAAGGTTGCCATTTCTAATGTTGGGTTGTTGGCAGCAATGAGAACTTTCACCTACAGGTGCTACACACCTAGCGAACGAAGGCCAATGAACGGCAATTTGCCAATGGGACGAAAGTTATTCACCAATGCATTGGCGTTCTTCCTCACAATCCACATCCCACCAAGGGGCTGAGGCCCATGGATTCGCCCGTGTCAGACACAGTTGGCTCTGAACACAGTCTGAAACTCATTCTCTGTCTCATATACTGGTGTTGTTGTGATATCCCTAATTTGTTTACTTATTGACGTTTTAGAATTTAACCGGCCGATAATATGGGGGAAGAAGAAGAAGAGGATTTGGCTGCTGTCTTAAGTGCAGCATTTATTTTACTGCAAGAAGCAACCCAATTCTACTAACAAGGTACAGACTAGTTCTTTTACTTCGAGCGGTATTTTTTAATAGTAGGTACTAATGTTACCTGTAGTGGAATAAATTTGCTCGTATTTTCGATTCTGGGCACTGACAGAAGTGAATGCAGGACTTCACTGGCCTCTTTCTCTGCAGATTCAACATCCTTCATGGCGCATTAGAGAAAAGTTGTGCCTATAAAACAGTGATGATACAGTTAAAACGTAACACACTTATCAGGTCACAGGATGACAGTACGTACGATATTTTAACCTACTTTGGTAGACCCGGCTACTGAGGTGAGCCAAGCAAACCCAAGGAACTCAAACCATTATAGGTAGGTAGGTACTTAGGGACCTAGGTACTTATCTAACATTTCAAGAACATTAGCCTGGGCTCTATTTTGATTAGACTGAATAATACTGGTATTTTAACTTAGTAGATCATGTTTCCTCAAACAAACGAAGTGTCTTGCCATAATGTTCCGAAATAGCTAGAATTCATATAATAGAAAATTTAATATCAAATAATAGGTATGAGCATCAGGTACCTACTACCTACCCAGCTGATCTCCTGCTTACCCGAAGTTTTTCGAATTTCCATGATATTTCAACATTCGCAAAAATACCTACCGTTCAAAATAGGGAAGACTGCATTTCTATGATCTCCGTAATATGACGGTATAAAATTTGAAATTATTGTATTACGTACCTACTGAACTTCATGATGTATTATGCCATACGGTTAGGGTAGCGATAACAAATTTTCAGCTCTTGATGTTACATCATTTTGTTTGTTCCCAAGTTGAATTTACGATAAAACATCTTTTGTTACCAATCTGATGTAGGTACCTACCTAACTCTACACACCATAATAGCCCGAAGTAATTTCTAAAATACCAACACCGAATGTTTAGGTACCTACTTTTTGTACATCTATTCTAAATTTTGTAAATCTACACTTTTGTTCATTTGGAGGTATTTTGAAGCACAATAACAAACTGAGTATAATTTGGCGGAAATTTGAATTCTTGGACTGTGAAAGAGTAACCTATCATAACTTTCTTCATTTTGAATGCAGAATCGCAACTATTATTAACCTTTAGGTACGATTTCATTCTCTTCGGTGGTCACTTCACAAAGCAACTAGGTATTATAATGAACGGCAGGTAGGTAGGTACCTACAGTAGGTACACCAATCTTCTGCGTAAGTAGGCACGCCATTACAGGCAAATAAACTGATACAATCAAGCACATTATTATACGCGTAGGTAGGTAGTTCCAGTGCAAACAAATTAGCTAGAACACACAAGTTGCATCATTCTGTAAAAAGTGCTCCTAAGGAAAGGCGTAGGTAGTGTTTGTTGTAATTAGGTGGGTGTACTCAATATTTTTGAAAATTCCGGGAGGGACAATAGATGGGACGAACCATTTTGTGTCTTATGTCCTCAGTCGAGATCTCCCCGTATTTCACAATAACGAGTGCTAGAGATGGCTCTTACCTGGATTCCGTTGGTTTCACCGCTACGAAGGTCTCTTGGAGATACGATGAAAACGCGAAAAACTGCCGAAATTCAATGATAAAACGACTCAAATAAGTATAATCACTGGACGAACGACCACGTCAATACGACGACCGAAGGAAACGACGAACCGCGCATGCGTGGTGGGGTGAGGGCTGTGGGCATCCTGCCATCTTCTGGCTTTACATACGTTCGCGCCTTCGTTCGAAACTTTTGCCTACGCCCGCCAATGCTTTGCTTTCTACACACCGACACTAGAATATTTCCTCGTGTCTTTACTGCATGCCTAATTTTTTTATCAACCTATTTATGTCAGGTGAGTAGTTAACAAGTTGCTACTTAATTTATTCTCCATTAAGGCAGGCATTTGTTACTGTGGGTTAGTTCAGATAAAGAAAGATGTTTCTCAATAGGTACTTAGTGGTACCTGGAGGAGACTAAGTAGATAATTGTAAATAAGTTATTCGTAGCAAATGTTTACCGATGCTACGGGCAGGTAAACATTCAGTGATTTATACACTTGGATGAGCGAGTGGTTAAGTAGACTAGAACGTTGATGGGAGGAGCTGTAATAAAGAGATAGGTTGGTTACATTAGACAGGAATATGTTTAGGTATATATAGGCAACTATTGGTAAGGTTACCTACCCAGCAGTGCGATTCTGCAACTCGGTATGGCATCGTAACGACGATGAAATATCGTTAGCATAACAAAAAATATCGATGCCACTAAATTCAATTCAATTCAATTCAATAAATTTTTATTTTTCAAACACACATTTTTTTTTTAAAGTAACAAGTAAAAAATAAGTTCAAGTATAAAATCCAATAACTATAAAATCCAATAAAATAATATAATATTATAATAATAATAAAATACCGACTGGTATTCTGTAAGTGCTCAATAGCGTCAGCTATCGCTTAATCGTCGATAAATTGTCGTTGCGGGGTCGGTTGCATTTCGACGGCTCTAGACCCCCCCGTTATCCGTACCGAAAGCTTGTTATACCCAAAAAAACTTGGCTTGACGTTGCTTTTCGGCGGTAGAAAGTTGTACGGTAAGTGTTTAACGTAACGGTAAGTGTACCTACTTTTCTTTTGGCATGTTTTTTCAATTTTATTTGACGTAATAAGCCCAATGTAGGTACTTACCGTAGGTAACTAGGTAGGTAAATTAGTGACTTAATAATTTATGGCAGTGATGTCATAAAAACATCGTAATAAATAACTTAAACGTTAAAATTACTTGATAGGTAGGTAGTTAGGAAGTTAGTGATATAGAAGACTTCTATAAGTGATAGTCTATTTCACTTTGGGTAGTTATCTACTTTTTAGAATCGCATTTCATGTAGTTGTTACCTACCTACCTACCGTATTTTTCGTGCGCTTATGAATTTTTTATAATAATGTCAGGCATTATGATGCTCGAATTCCTTGCTTGGGAATTAAAATTCTGCAAGAAAGGGAACAGAGGTATCGCCCTCGGTTTGAAAGAAGAGTGCTACGAGATGGGCCAAATCCTTATTCCCTTGATTCCTGAATGTTCAGAAAAACCTTTAGGATAAGTCGACACTTGGCCATGAACCGAAATTCGACCATTGCTCCAATGCTCCAGATTGAATGGATTATCCCCTGAAATCCAGGTACGTGCCTACCTAATTTTGCTGTAGATACCGATCCCCTACGTTTTCTTTAATAAATTCAAGTGACCTTAATAGGTTGTTAATTAATTAGAAAATATAGGATTTTGAAAATAACGTAAACGTAGGTAGTTATTCATTCACTTGCATATTTATCAGAATTTCCGAGTAGGTACCAATTATAAAACATAAAATTCAACAAAATCATACATGAATTTATACAAATAAATTGCATAATACATATTACATTTAAGCTAAAAACGGTAAAAACTTTATTAATACCACAAGACGATACAACAAATTGAAATCAAAACCTATCCCAAGTGTCAAGTGATCCCAAACTGCAATTTTTTTACTTCCAAGGTATGAGCATTTATTTCGGCCACCGAGTGAATTCGGGGGATTCAAAACACAATCATTGACTCCGGCGCACACACACACACTCTTCAATTAATTTCATCACTGCTTATCACCATGGAAACGGAATGAGTTCCAGTCGATTGCTCGCCCTAGACTCAGATTTCGTGATACAAGCTAACGAAGTCGGTATCTCATTCTGCAACGACAAAATGTTATTCAAGTTAGGTATCATAAGTTCCTGAATACCAATTTCGCTATCCGGGTGTCGTTACACGAGAGGGATAGCGACCCCGACTCCATACCGACAATAAGGTAGCGAGTTGCAGAATCGCGCTACTGGACTATCCAGCAGTGCGATTCTGCAACTCGGTATGGCATCGTAACGACGATGAAATATCGTTAGCATAACAAAAAATATCGATGCCACTAAATACCGACGATTGGTATTCTGTAAGGGCTCAATAGCGTCAGCTATCGCTTAATCGTCGATTAATTGTCGTTGCGGGGTCGTTTGCATTTCGACGGCTCTAGACCCCCCCGTTATCCCTACCGAAAGCTTGTTATACCCAAAAAGACCACAGTCATGCAGCATGGCTATAAGAGCGAATTTTCGAAGTTTTCGGCATCTTCCTCCTCCGCCTAAAATTTTCTGAAAATTAATTTTCGGCCAATGTTTTCCCAACTTGATACCATACAAAATTAAAACAGGAGTAGTTTTACGCAAAGTAATATTTGGGGTGGAAGTAGGGGGAGGGGGAAATCAAAAATGTTTTGAATACCAGAAGAGTAGGTATTGGGTACGTAACAAATTTTTTGTTCCATTTTTTGCCGAGTAACACCTCGGTTTGTAGATTTTCCAACGCTGAACACGATGGTGAAGTCAGAATTGCGATATCCCATTCCGTTATCAGATTAGAGCAGACGAACCAGGAAGAACATCTCAAGAAATAACCACGTTCCTTCATCTTCAAAGTGCTCCAGTTTGAGAATGGAATGAGATATCGCAATTCTGATTTCACCATCGTGTTCAGCGTACAAAAACCTTTAAAATGAGGTGTCACTTGTCAGACTTTTTCATTTTGGGAATTTATGGGTAATTTCCCCCCCCTAAAACTCCCCAAAACTCCCCCTTAGGGTGACCCGATTCTGCCCATCTTCGAACTTAGCCTGTCGATTGCCAAGACAGATTTTTCGTGCAAATTTGAACTTTTTATCTTAATTCTTTCGAGAGTTATCGTCTGGAATGACACATACATATATAAATATATAAATATATAAATATATATATAAATATATATATAAATATATATATGTATATATATACATATAATTTTTGGTGTCTTTCGGCAGGGAATTCAGGATGGTCTGAAACGGATTTTGGTATAAAAATCTTTCGGAAATTTGAGTTTTAAAAATTTTGGACCGAGAACAATAGCTTCCTTTTCTTCGAAAATTCGCTAAAAACTTGGCCTACGTAGCTTTTCGGCGGTAGAAAGCTTTACGGTAAGTGTACCTACTTTTCTTTTGGAATGTTTTTTCAATTTTATTTGATGTAATAAGCCCCATGTAGGTACTTATCGTAGGTAACTAGGTAGGTAAATTAGTGACTTAATAATTTATGGCAGTGATGTCATAAAAACATCGTAATAAATAACTTCAACGTTAAAATTACTTGATAGGTAGGTAGCTAGGAAGTTAGTGATATAGAAGACTTCAGTGATATAGTCTATTTCACTTTGGGTAGTTATCTACTAAACTTTTTAGAATCGCATTTCACCACATATTATGTAGTTGTTACCTACCGTATTTTTTCGTGCGCTTATGAATTTTGGATAATAATGTTAGGTATTATGACGCTCGAATTCCTTGCTTGGTAATTAAAATTCTGCAAGAAAGGGAACAGAGGTATCGCCCTCGGTTTGAAAGAAGAGTGCTACGAGATGGGCCAAATCCTTATTCCCTTGATTCCTGCATGTTCAGAAAAACCTTTAGGATAAGTCGACACTTGGCCATGAACCGAAATTCGACCATTGCTCCAATGCTCCAGATTGAATGGATTATCCCCTGAAATCCAGGTACGTGCCTATCTAATTTTGGTGTAGATACCGATCCCCTACGTTTTCTTTAATAAATGCAAGTGACCTTAATAGGTTGTTAATAAATTAGAAAATATAGGATTTTGAAAATAACGTAAACGTAGGTAGTTATTCATTCACTTGCATATTTATCAGAATTTCCGAGTAGGTAGGTACCAATTATAAAACATAAATTTCAGCAAAATCATACATGAATTTATACAAATAAATTTGGCATAGTGCATATTACATTTAAGCTAAAAACGGTAAAAACTTTATTAATACCTCAAGACGATACAAAAAATTGAAATCAAAACCTATCCCAAGTGTCAAGTGATCCCAAACTGCAATTTTTGACTTCCAAGGTATGAGCACTTATTTGGGCCACAGAGAATTCGGGGGATTCAAAACACAATCATTGACTCCGGCGCACACACACACTCTTCAATTCATTTCATCACTGCTTATCACCATGGAAACGGAATGAGTTCCTGTCGATTGCTCGCCCTAGACTCAGATTTCGTGAGACAAGCTAACGAAGTCGGTATCTCATTCTGCAACGACAAAATGTTATTCAAGTTAGGTATCATAAGTTCCTGAATACCAATTTCGCTATCCGGGTGTCGTTACACGAGAGGGATAGCGACCCCAACTCCATACCGACAATAAGGTAGCGAGTTGCAGAATCGCGCTACAGGTGAAATTCGAGTGCTGGCTCTTCTTTACTGCATCGTTGATAAAATATAGTGAATTGCTGAGTGAACTTACAAAGAACGCATAGCAATAAATTATACCTAGGAAAAATACTCCACAAAACCCAGTTCATTGTATTTTTGTTTTAGAAGGTATATTTTGTTATAGAACCTAATATTGTATTGTATTGAAGGTAGGTACCCAATAATTAATATGTTATTTTGATATGAATTTGCTTTTATTTATAACTCGAAAAAAAATATCATGATGACATTTTACAGATTATTTAATAAGTTATTAGGTGCACCTTTCATGAGGAGTAGCTGTTGCCATGGAAGAAGAGAGATCTCTCTTCTTCCATGCTGTTGCTAAATGCCTACAACCTATCAAGGCTACTACAATCGTCTTGGCGTCTTGGCTTATTTCATAGAAGCTCTAGTTATTGAATAGGAGTGAAGGCCTGAAAATTCCCCGACTAAGATGTTCGGCAGCTGGCTCATTTGTAAGGAGTAGATGCAATTAGTTCATAAATTAAAATTACTATATTCAGTATCAAAAAACTTCAAGGACTGAATTTCCATAAATATATCAATATAATTCCTATCTTTATTTACCTGTTGTAATGGGTGTGCCCACATTTTGAAAAGACCCTAGTAAAAGGAGGAGACATTTCGAGACAATTCAATACCTTTTCCCTCACCTTCATAATTATGTTCTTTCAGAAACTGTCAACAAGAACTGTTCGTTAGGTAAAAGTAGTAGTTCGTTAGGTATCAGATAAGGAGAAAAGGTTATCACTTGCACCGTTCTGTGCGTAGAAAAATTGATTCCGGCCCGAATAAATCGTGATAGTTGCGTAGGTGGGCGTGTGACTGTGCTCAGACCGATGATCGGATGATCGATAAGTTCGGTCGAGACGGCAATATGAGCTCCCATGATCAATTCCCAGGGTTTACTTGCACCGGGTTGAAAATCCGGTCACGATCTCTCTTGGAACATTGTGTTCATTACAACACTGAAGAAGTTGGGGGATGAAGGTTGGTTTGTTTAGCTTGAGATTATAATAAGTGAAAACATGTGCCCAACTATATGTTCCACATAGGTACGGCCCTTAGAACCAGCGCCGGATTTAGGTTTGTTGCGGCCCTGGGCCTATATCTATAAGCGGCCCCCTGGGTATAATAAATTCAATTATTTTATATTCTTATTATTTTAAGATGAACATAAAGGCGAGATTTAAAGATGGACATAATACCATATATGACCATATTTCTTTCGTTCAAAACCCTATTATGTCAAAATAACATGCACTAGCCATTGTATATATGTATGCGTTTCGTAAGCCAGATTTTTTATTTATATCCCCAATTTAAAAAAAGGCAAAAAACCTCAGCCTTGCGGACCCCTGAGGCTTGCGGCCCTGGGCCGTGGCCCAGTCGGCCCATAGGTAAATCCGGCGCTGCTTAGAACTGAGAACAAAGCCTCATGAAGCTTCGTTTTGCTTTTCAGACATCACGGAACACTATTCTCAAGAGGTTACCTGTTTATCTGAATCCTAAGCTGTACCTGTTCCTCACTGGAAGACCTCGGTTTCCAAATCTAAGCGTCGTGCCAGATGTACACTAAGGTAAGTAGGGTCTGGGCCAGTGGAGGTCCGTTATGAATTTGGTCTCAATCCAACTAATGGTGCTAAGTTTTCTCGGGTAGGTACTAGATGCTCATTCCCGTGTAACAATGCTATTTCGAGTACATTATAGATAGTTGTACTGAAGTTCCCCTCTGATTTCTACTAATGTCACGCTGGACGGTCCATTTCACTACAGGAAAATTAAAGTAACACGCCATTAGAAATTTCAAGGTTGGTACTAATTCCAAATTTGTTTAATAAAACCCCACAGTTTGGCTGAATTCATTGGTTACAATATGGATACTTGGATAGGTATCGCGTTGGTATATTAGCCGAAGCTTACTAACATGAATGATTCAGTTCAGTTAGTCAGCGTTTAAATAAATCCCCGGAAATCCGATCAATCTCTGTACGTGGGGCATACGCCACACAGTGATCTAAATGTGAGTGGTGACGCTGATAAAAACCAGAATCTGTAACGCACGCTAGGTAAGTTGTATACCTGTACCCATTGAATCAGAGCATTGCCACTCATACTTGCAACGCGCATATCCATACGAAAGAACTGTCGAAGTGAGCTGAAATTTGGAGGAAAGGAGAGGGTTGGATGGTCCAATTAGTGTGAAGTTCATCAAAATCGGACTGAAATTCTCATCTTCGCATCCGTAAACGTGGAATCCATGCAACACACATAAGATAACACCCTGAAGACAGGTCAACACCCTGAAGACAGGTCCCTACCTACATGTAGTCTGTCTGTCCATTGTAGGAAAGGGCTTGGAATTCTGTTTTATATAGGAGACATGAATTGTTTTACAAAAAATAACAATATAAATAAATAAATAAAAATATGCGTTCCTGTGGCAGAGTAGGTACTTCATTTTTCGATAGTTGGAAGTAGGATTGAATTCATAGGCTGTTGATCAAGCTTCAGCTGATTCCTCCACTTTTCGGTAGGTACCGAACACCTTATACTAATGGGTAGACTGTTGTAATGAGCTGAAATATGTCTAGGACAGGTATGAATTGGATCACATTCGAATGTCATCGAAACCCGAACTGGGGTCTGTGCATGAGCAAACGCGAAATCCTTTCAACGCCCATGCGTGAATTTTTTTTTTGGGTGAAGATGAATTAGTTGAAACAGGAAAAGGAAACTCTGACAATCCGAGGAGTGCAACGGAGCATTTCTTAGTGACTAGAAGCATAGCAGTAGCATAGGGAAATATCATACAACTTTTCCTAGGCTAATAAGGCAATCAGCTGAATAGTGCATCCTGACGAACGGGCAGAAAATCGGTCATTGAGATGAAATATTGAAAGGGCCACATATTTCTCGTCTACGCGTGAGCTAATGGTGAATCCTTACAACGCAAATATCTACGTACCAGCGAAAGAATAGTTGAAATGGACAGAATTCGGGAGGGCAGCTGGGGGTTAGGCCCTAGATGGTCCCACATGAATTTCATTAATTTCCTCTTCCTCGCCATGCACCATCCTGCTTTGCGCACTATAGTAAACGGGCTTTAATAATAGTTATCCAACTACTAGATACCTAGCATCTTTAAATATATTATTATAATAGTTATCCACGTGGGAGACCATGCAGTTGAAATTGAATGATACGTTTTCAAACAGATTCGCCTCGCCCATTTAAATCAGATCTGCGGCAGAGTATCAAAAAGCTCTGAACTCAATTATGAAGTCCTCCAGTACCTCTAGGACAATTTACCGAGAGGTTCCTTCGAAATTATGGTAATCAATTCACCTTCTTCAGCCCAGAGCATTTCTTTTCCGCTCGTTCCCCAGGGGCCATCTAGTTAAAGTCGAGGAACCTCCCTTTTCAGTCGGATCAGGACGTCAAATAGCTGAAATCTTTTTTCGTTCAATTGATGAATGTGGATTGTGTTACAGAGGTCTCATGAATTATTCACCGGGAAACAGAGGGAACATATTGGCGAATTCCGAGTTGTTCGTAATGAGGTCGTCTGTGAATCAGTTCGACAAAAAAATCGATATGCGAGACAATTACGAGTGTGCACAGTTTGGTATCTACAAACCATGAATTAACAATCTAGTTATTAAAAATTTCTTCAGCGCAACTGAATAACCCAGCAGAGAATCCGTGCGTTGCACAGGATAATGTTTTGTGAGAAACTTCGCATGACGTGCTCTCGAGTGCTGTAAATCCTGTTGAAGACTTCATGCTTCCAACTTGCTTTCAATATTTTCATCCAAGTCAGAAATTTTTGGAGGGTTGTTACGAGGGTTTCGGGGAGGGGGGAGGTTCGAGGGTTTAAAGTTATCCAATTAATGATTCAACACGGGGCTTCGACCTCCAAACAACCTTCACGGGTTTATTTGTTTAAAGTTGTTGTCGGTGAAACTTTTCTAAAAATAATATACAGCGAACCGAAATGATTACCTACCTACTTTGCACTATGTAGGTTTACGTGTCCTCACATACCAAATGAAAAGTAACTTGGCCTTTATGCCTGAAACCCA
Source organism: Leptopterna dolabrata (assembly GCA_954871275.1). Lineage (NCBI taxonomy): Eukaryota > Metazoa > Arthropoda > Insecta > Hemiptera > Miridae > Leptopterna > Leptopterna dolabrata. The sequence goes on from OX940976.1 coordinate 21,197,150, forward strand.
AAACTGGTTGGAAATTTTCATTTTGGAGGATACAGAATTTTTTCGGTTCTTTATAAAAAATAAAGATTTTTATGCTTCCCAACCCCATTGTGGTGAGGAAGGAAAGGTCCCAGGAAACGGTCTATCATAATGACATCGGTTAGAGCCTGGGACTGGAGGATGGCGGTTGAAGACTGAAGAACAGAAGCTCACCAAGGGTGAGGATTGAGGAGAGAAAAACTTACCAAAAATGCTATTATTTTGTGTATAGGCCTTCTGATTAGGTCATTTTTCTGTGCGAAACACCCTCAAATTTCCCGCAACCATAACGGAGTAAAGAAGTAACAATGACATCGGATCATTAACGCGATTGCAGCAATCACACACACATATTACATCCGCACGTTACATTTAACGTTACACGTTTTTACGTTACATTTTATCCTTTCGTGTATCTCATATGATGCATTCTTAGCGTTTTTGGAGGTCCCAATATTATTTTACAGGTGTCAGTTGTCAGCCGGAGGCCAGCAGTAATTGAATGGTTCTCACGTTTACGACGAGTGTCCATCACAGGTCTAGTACTATTCCCCAAAACGGGAACCCCCCTCTGAAGAATTGGTAGAAATCCACGAAAACTGATTGGTTGTATTCGCTCTCAACGCAGTTAGTCGGATGAAATACACGGGAAGTTTGGACATGCATCAACGGGGTTTGGAGGGAATCACAGCGACCATTTCCGCTTGCCAGGGCGGCTCGAAGCAGGTTGCTATTCGGCACGCCTCGGGACCACTGCGAGCTCTGGACAAAACCCTCTTGACGAGGCCTGGCGTTTCCAGACGAAACGTCATTTCTCTACCTATACTACGAAGATTTGAATTTCTTATCAGACAGGCAGTCCTGCTAAGGGCTCCTTCATTTCTTTATAGTTCGTAATCAATGTGAGTTTCAAATGTGAATTTTCTCCCAGCTTCATGGTGAAGAAAATATCAGACGATTATTGTCGTCTGCTATTTTTTCGGGACTGCGGTATGTATGTATGTATGGCGGTTCCTAAATGCACAATAAATTGCTAGGATTTTTTTTTTAGAGCAACGTACCTACCTAGTTTAAGTCCCTTTACTTCACTCTAAATCAAAGCAGTTACGTTGTACTTGGAATGAAGGGAGAATATCCCATTTTCTGAGATAGACGCATGTAAAAAGTACGAAGATCAATGTTAGTATTGTGCGAACTATTCGTATATGATTCAGGGACGCACTTCTTGATAGCCCTTCCGGACAGTCCAAAAAACATGCAGTTGTTCTTGATTCAGCTTGCTTGTTCGTTTAAGTTAGAAGAAAAATCTATTAGTAGCAATATAATTAGTGAAGTAGTGACCCATGCTAACTTGAAAGAAACCCCAAAATCACCTACTCAGAAACTGATATGAAAACCTGACGATTGCGTTGAAGTGTGGTTACATATAAAATAAAACGGAAATGAAACATAAAATTTCACGATTCAAATCATCGCTTAAACAGGCAGACTGCAGTAAGTTCAAAATGATTAGTAGTATACATGTACCTACATGAATTTTTGCTATTTTCTCTCAATGCTTCCAGGCTTTTCCGTTACAGAGCATTCTGATCCATTCCTGAATATACATACAGACATGCATAATATAGGTATTTATTTTTATGTAATTTCAGGCGATATAATATGTGACCTTGGTAGCGAGAAATCATTTCAAATTTCGCCAGTATGTCTTTGATGGCAAACGGAATGTTGAGTTCAAAGTTGTGACATTTTCGAAAACAGACTGTGGGTCCAGTTTGAGTTTCTTGGAGTCAAAACCGGTAAAAATTGCTCCAAACTACTGGGTACTATTAATATGAAATCGCCAAAAGTAGTAGGTATAGAGTTGTATAGAAAGGTGACGAAACAAAAATTTGGATTTAACTAATCTAAAATAGCTAGATAGGGAGTTAAACAAAATTCAAGTTCTTTGTGGTCAAAAATAGCTAAAAAGTCACAAGCTTTGAAAATTCGCTCATAGCGTTATGAGGGGAAACTTTATTAATAACGATTAGGTAGGTTTAAAAAAAAATTATTTCAACATCACTATCTAGTTAATAAAAAATTAATGAGTTATGTTATTCTGTTAAAATGTTACTATAATTAGGATTATAATTAGGTAGGTAATAATATTTATTATGCGGGGTTCGTTGTGATTAGAATACTGAACATGCTGGCCTACCTACTTTAGAATGATGAACGTATTGGTCTACCTACTGAGGCTTGAAGGCCTTCCGCTGCCCGCCTTGTCCTCAGCAGAGCCTGATCAACTGGAGGAGAGCCCTTGTAAATTATTGGAGAACTCTTCTGGATTCCCTTCCCATCCGAAACGGGGTCAAACTCGGAGGAAGCAGATTTTAGATTACCCGCCTATAAGAGAAGAGAAGCCGCTCGGCTCGCCGAGATAGCAGACACGCTTCCATCAGGGACCCCTGATTTATTTGGGCTCCTCCCGTCAAGATAACCACCTTCAACTATGAGCGTCAATTCATCTTTGTGTCTCGTGTTTGGATGACCTATTGAACCCTATACATATATTTCGCCGTTGGGTCGTTTCGCGAGAAAAAATTAACTTCTTCTTCTTCTTGGAAAGTGACTTTTTTTCTGAAGGTGGAAAAAAATAATTCGTGTGTGAAGAATTTCCTGTGATGGATGGTGGGTCAAACGAAAGTACCGGCCCGAAGACCATCAGGGCCTCTCCTAATTGCTTCACACTGTTAAAGCTATGCTCAGTCAAGTTCTTCTAAATAAGTACTCGTAGGTATCTATCATGCACGAGCAGGTTTCTCCGAGCGATCTCTAGTCGAGTAGATGATTATAAACTAGAATCAGTTTATTCGAGTCTAATACCTTCTAGAAATATACTAGATAAAGATTGCAACATAGTCTCCTAATGAGGTGAATTTGAACACTCGTAATGTGCCTCACTGCGCATTTCTAATATTATGTGTAATACATTTATTCCCTTGTAGATACCCATGTGTAACACTATATCATTGATAGTTACTCATTATAATGCAATATTACAATGCTGGAAGAACTAACGAAAATATTAAATTTGTGGAATGGATGGATGGGCACCCATAAATATTAAATTTATGGGGATACTGGCACTAGTGCGAGAAACGTTCTAGTCAGTCCTTAATGTATCAGATTAGAGTTTTTTGAATACTCATAGATGACCCGAGCGTTGCGCAGGGTACAGATTTTTTCGGAACATGGCCACTATGAAGCTGGGATTGGGGTGGCTGAGGTCCATTGGTTAGGCAGAGGGAGCCTTCAGCTAAATGATCAGCACAGACTCTGATATTCCTGAGATAATATCACGTCTAAAATACGCTACAATTTTAAGCGCTCTACGTTAACTTCTTTACCTTCAATGAGACCCTCGTCGAGAGAACCAAAAGCGAGGAGTACGAGACTATTCCCAAGAATTCAACTTTTAACTCTCGAGTTCAATAGCCAGAAGAAGTGCATACCCTCATTCTGCAGTCTTTGCAAAGGAAACAATCTACTCAGAGCAGCACGATTTCAGATACCTGAATATTTCCAGTTATTTTTAAAACAGCATATAACGGCATATAAAATATTATATATTTCATTTCTGTAACAATACAAGTCACTGAGTCGAATCGTGATCACCACGGGATGGTCGTTTTCCTACAGCCAAACCAGCATAAAACCCGGGTTCGTACTTCCCAGGCTGACGACGAATTTCTCTCCTACCTACCTCCCTATCACAAAGTTGAGCGGTTTCGACAAACTGGCAGTTTGAATTAGAACCCAGGATAGTCTGTAACATTGCCTGAAACATCAAAAACCGTGTAAAAAATAAAGGACTTGTGTTTGAAAATTCGTAACTAGAAGTAAGTATTTATAATTCCTACCAACTAACCAACCATCCTGGGTTAATGATGACCCAAGCCCTAGATCATAGAAAATTTGCAAAAATATCCTTTATTTCTTCACTATTGCAAGTATTCGAGGTTCCCATCCGAAGTGAGCTGATATACGTGGTACCTAATAACAATTAGTATGATATACTATTAATTTATAACCACAACCTGCTATATAATAATATAAAGGTATCCAGTCATATATTTATATGTATTATTATGCAATACAATTTATACAATTTATATACAATTTATTATTATAATAAAAAGTGGTGGGTCCGCTGACCAGTGGCTTCAAGTATCTCCAATAAAACGAATACATACCTACGACAAATTAGCTGGTTTTGGATTTTTTGCTCCACTAGGTGGTTTCGTCTTGGTACCAAAACCTGTATGTCGATACCTGACAGTTTATCCTGAAAATTTAAAATTGTAAGGTCCCACTATTACCGGTGTTTTGGCTCTTGCGGCGCCTCTCCTTGGCGTCGTCAATATATCAAAAACTATACAGCAAATACCGGGGGCCCAAGGAGTATACTACCGAAATTTCAGATTTTTTCGACGGTTTCAAAGGCCACTTTTCGCGGAGCGGATTTACATAATATACCCACCCGCGAATGTTGTCAATTAAATTATGATCTATAAAGTTAATTCATGTAGCGGAAGGTAGGTATAATACAAATTGGTAATTGATCTATAAAGCAAGTGACGGAATTATTGAAATATGCCTATGAATAAAGGAGTTTGTATGAGGAATATTTGATGAGCAGATGTTGTTCATTAAATTTCGAGTTTGTGAGTTTAGATAGGTACTTACCTAACTTGCACAGGTACACGGGTTTGCAGACCGAATCGCTAAGATATTCAACAGCATCGTCATATATTATTCGTCATTGAGGAAACTCAGGCAGTCATGACTTGCAAAGCCTACAGAAACATAGTTAAGGTATTCAGTGCTCATCCATCAGAATGGGTCGATCGATAGGGCCCCCTCTCAACCTACCTCAGAACATAATATCGAACATCAAGTTGAACTGCGCGTGGGAGGTGGTGGTGAGGACGGTATCATTACAACCACACAGAAGAGATAGTCTGCATCTACAACCCTTCCTAACCCGCCTCATCATCCAACTCCCATCAACTTCGAGGGTAGGTAGTAAACTTGCAGACTTGATGGCCGAGTATAAAATTCAATCGGCTGTGCAGTAGGGAGCTTTGATGGTTTATGCCAACGCAACGGTAGGAGGAACATAAAAATAAAAAAAATACTCTTCTATTTTTCTTCTGTTTGGAAGGCAAAAAAATTTATAACTAAATTTGTCAGTCTTCGCATTATACCTATATTGCCTTGCCTCTTCAATTTGTGATATAAAGTTACCAAGATATAAAGAAATACACGGTTTCTGAAGGATATAATATGAATTAATCGATACACTGATATATCACTATACATCGCAATGAGGTGCCCCCATGAATTCTGTTTATATTTTTAAATGAAAGTAGGCGAAGGAAAGAATTTTGAGACCGGCCCGACTCTTCTGCGGTGAATAGTTCTTTTTCTATGAGCTTACCAAGTTTTGGCAACGAGTGACGTCACACTTGGCAAGGGGGTCCCGCCCAGGCGGGAGGGGTGAAATGACGTCACTTATTGCCGAAACTTTGAAAGGTCAAAGAAAAAGAATTCGTCGTAGGAGAACGCTGTTGGTCTTAAAATTCTTAGAGTGGAATCTACTTTCATTTGAAAAGGGGAAAGTAATATAAACAGAAGTCATGGGTAATGGTGAGTGTCATTAGGTAATGATTAATGAATGATTTTGCTAAGTAATTAGTGTTAGTGGCTACTTAAACCATTGTGTATAATTATTGTTCATAATCAGTGTAGCGGCATTTCCAACTGTTTCTGAGACAGGTTTAATTCTCAACTCAAACCGAGTGTGATCATAAAGTACATGATTGTAAAGAATGCGATAGGTTTGATTTCATTACAATATTCGTAGCTAGTAACATCAGTGTGCCTATTACGTAGTCTGAAAGTATAACAAACTACGTACCTATCGCTACCATTTTCACTCCTGGATCTCGAATGTTGAAGCGTCCCATTACACACTTCGACAAATTTTAGAATGTACCTACCTACCTACCCTACCCCTGTTGAATACCACCTATTTTAATGTGAATAATTTTACAGCGGTTCGTCTTCCAGTTTGTTGGAGATGGTCGACGTGATAATAATATTTCCTCTCGCATAACACAGTTGTCGTGCGGGTACCAGGTCTGAATGTGTTGAAGGCTGAAGTCGAAGTCTTCATAGGTAGCGCGGCTTTTTTCACTTTGCCTCCTCCCTTATTATCCATTCATGAGGCATTTTATTTTATTTTTGGTTTATTATTTTCAATAATGAACCGTGGAATCGAGCATGAAAAAAAAAAGTCCCCCCCCCCTCAAAATTGGATGGTTTACGTTTCAAGGTATGTAGATTCCGAAAATGAAATAAAAAAAATTCTGTCCGTCCGTCATACGCCGTACAGAGCACTTTTCTTAGTTACCATGAGCCAAAATTGACGAAATTCGGTTTATAGGTCCCGTTTGGGGTCTAGTTGGTCCTCAAAGCTCGGCCTTACTATACTGTCAGCCATCCCTAAGGGGTGAAAAATAGGGGGTTGAAATCTCCAGGAGGCCGTTATCTCGAATTTTTTTTACGGTTTTAAATAGTTCTCGAACTTGGGAGTTTTTTAAGACCACCCGGAGCATTGTACGTCCAGCCGTTCGTTCACAGTAAGGCCCCGAAGTTTGCACCGACAGGCATTTTCGACAGCAGGGTGAATGAAATTGTATACATTCAGCCCAAATATCATCTCTAGCGGCGCGCTAAAAATCGGGAATTGGCTCGAGATAAAATCATTGCTAGGGATCACCCGATTATATTCACGGAGTATGAAGTCGAGTTGGTTGTTCTGTGATATTATTTCATTGAAAAATGATGGCTCTTTTTGAGTTTGTCGATAGGTAGTGAAACTCGAACAAACGTTGAAGTATTATTGATGGGTAAATTATTACACAATGGTAAATTATTAAACAACGGTTCATTATACCATCTAAGTAGAAGGAGCTGGAGTTTGTTAGTAGGTACGTTTGCAACTTTTTTCACTCCACATTAACAATTTCACTTCAGAACTTCATTATTTGCCATTTTAGTTAATGTTTGTCATCGATAGAATTATTTTAGCAACATTTAATTCGTGATTTAGGTAGGTAGGTACCTAGTAACGAGTACGAGGTTAGGTACTAACCTACAGAGGGTCTGCGATCGACATAATATGTATAGAATAGTACATAACATATTATATAAAGGGTTATCTATACGGAGAGCTGTGATCTGTAACAGAAGGGTATTCTGTACAAAAATAATGAACCGTTGTGCAGGGATTTGCAGCGTTTTTCATCAATATATTGTATCTTTTTTTCTATCCCTACGTTTTAGAATGACATATCGTTTTGATTTTGTAATTGGGCTTGCCCGTTAACAAATAAATAAATAAATAAACTAGTAGGCGGAAAATTAGGTATGAGAAATTTGGGTATAAAACAGCGATTGAAATGCCGGAAACAGTATACAAACATTTTATCTAGGTACTATACATACCTACCTACCTGCTCTGTGTTATGAACGCCGTCCCACTGCCCAAAAATGCCCCAGATGTCCAATTCCCAAAAGTTCTGACGTTCCAAATCACGATGAAACCTTTTCCCGACGACTAACAGTGCATGGCACAGGTAATTCAGCTATTAAAACGCTGCAAATTACGCCGTACGCCGTACTTCGCACTTTCCTTAGTTACCTAGAACCAAAATTGATGAAATTTGATTTGTAGGTCCCATTTGGGGTCTAGTTGGTCCTCGAAGCTCGGCGTTACTGTCAGTCATCCCTAAGGGGTGAAAAATTGGGGTTGAAATTTCCTGGACGCCGTTACCTCGAATTTTTTTACGTTTTTAAATAGTTCTAGAACTTATGAGTTTTTTGAGACCACCAGGAGCATTGTACAAGCAGTCGCACAGTCGTGCAGTCATACAGTCGTTCAGTTTTCGGTTCTTCTTTCTTCTTCTGTGGACGTTCTTCATCTTAACCTCTCTCTCTTCGTTTCTCCATTTCAACGTTTCCTTTCTCTTTGTTCCTTCTCCCTCTCTCGAGGAAACCAACATCACCTTCACGTTTGGGTTATGGAACCTGATTATTGTTGTGAACATTTCCCCAACCTCGCTATGTTTAGTGTATATCCACCTGTAATATTCACACTCCTTTTTCCTTGATAATTGTTGGACATTTCGATTAGTGGTGTCTTTCTTACAAAGCTCACCACTGGTGCGGATGCACAGAAACTCTGATATCATATCCTGAGGGCAATTTATTTTAATGGAATAGATTACACGAGATTCGCACCCGCGGATAATATAGAAAGTGAGGGGTTTAATATGGTATTTGGTATATTGGTTGATGGATCTCTGGGAGTTTGACATGAATAAGCTAAGGTGTGTCAGTGAGGGGGTTGGTGCCTAGTGAGGGTCATTTATATATTGGAGGCACTGGTTTTACAATTCAGGCACTGGTACAGCCGTGCATTCGTGGAGTCATACAGTCGTACAGTTGTGCAGTCGTACAGTCGTACAGTCATGCAGTTTCTCGGTTCTTCTTTCTTATACCTATCTTTTTCTTTGGACGTTATTCATCTTAAATTCTCTTTCTTGGTTTCTTCATTTCAACGTTTCCCTTTTCTTTTTTTCTTCCGCCTCTCTCAAGGAAGCAGTCGTACAGTCATGCAGTCGTACAGTCATGCAGTCGTACAGTTTTCGGTTCTTCTTTCTTCTTCTTTCTTTCTCCATTTCAACGTTTCCTTTCTCTTTGTTCCTTCTCCCTCTCTCGAGGAAACCAACATCACCTTCACGTTTGGGTTATGGAATCTGATTATTGCTGTGAACATTTCCCCAACCTCGCAATGTTTAGTGTATATCCACCTGTAATATTCACACTCCGGAGCATTGGGTTAAAAGTTTTTTTTTTTTTTTCATGCTCGATTCCAAAGGTTCATTATTGAAAATAATAAACCAAAAAATATATTTAACGTGCGCTTGAAGTGAAAATTGGAACTGAAAAAATGTACCCAGCTAATATCATCACCCGTTTATGGAATATCACTTTGATAACTGAAGGTAATTGCAAATGCAAAAATCTACCCAGCTAATATCGTCGTTGATAATGTGGCGATGAATAATTAACTCACCCGTTTATGGAATAAAAAGCGAGGGGTTGAGTTGTTACAGTGAGATCCAGAGGTTGAACCGGCGCATTCATAGCGATGACTCACAAACCTCCCCCCTGGCCATTTTCCCTTCTCCACAGCTGAGTCATCGCATGTACCCCGATATCGCACAACAAGCGAATGACATCGGAATCACTTTAACTACCTACCACAACAAATATAAAACAACACGTCGGTACAAGATGATTTCGCCTGATACGTTCACTACTTGCCACAAAAAGTACACAAACTACCTCCTCGGCCAGTTAGTTAGGCCCGGTTTTAGGTATGGACTCCAGTTAAATCTTTAATAACTAGGTAGTCCTTATTTTTTTATCGCATTTATTGTTAGGCAAAAACAGCAATTTATAATAAGTAGATTAAGTACAGTACATAATGAAAACTACCTACTCCTAAATGCAAAAACAAAAATCAATGCTACTCCCTTCAACTTGTGCTGAGGGGAGGAGTCGCATTACTGTGCTTTCCAAACAGAAACGTTCCTATCAGATCATTTGTCTTCATGAGTCTTCTACAGCATGAAGTTACAAGAAAAGATAAAATTAGCTAAGCGTAGTTTAACTGAAGATGTTTAACACACGATGTTAAAATATTATATCAAATCGCTGCCAATCCCTGCACAACGGTTTTTTATTATTTTGCACAGAATACCCTTCTGTTACAGATTACAGCTCTCTGTGTAGATAACCCGTCTATATTACATAATATGTACTATTCTATGCATATTAATAATTTACCGTTGCGAAATAATTTACCGTTATGTAAAAATTTACAGTTGTTTAATAATTTGCTGTTGTGTAATAATTTACCATTGTGTAATAATTTACCCATCAACAATACTTCAACGTTTGTTCAAGTTACAAAAGTACCGATCAACAAAATCCAGCCCCTTCTTGGTAGATGAACCGTTGTGTAATAATTTACCGTTGTGTAATAATTTACCGTTATGAAATAATTTACAGTTGTGTAATAATTTACCAATGTGTAATAATTGGCCGTTGTGTAATAATTTACCATTGTGTAATAATTTACCTATCAATAATACTTCAACGTTTGTTCAAGTTTCAAAAGTACCTACCAACAAAATCCAATACCTAGTCCACCACTTATCAAATGAAATAATATCGCAGAACAACCAACTCGACTTCATACAGCTATCCTTGATTATAATCAGGTACTCCCTAGCGATGATTATCTGGGCCGAATTTATACCGTTTGATTCACGATCGTGTTGACGAAAATTTTTGGTGCACACGAACGGCTGGACGCACAATGCTCCGGGTGGTCTCAAAAAATTGTTTAGCTCAAGACAAATTTAATATCGAAAAAAAAACCGTACCCTTCTATCGAAAGTTTTCGAGCTACGGCGTTCTGAAAATGTCAACCCCTATTTTGAACCCCTTAGAGATGACTGTCAGTAACGTCAAGCTTCGATGACCAACTAGACCCCAAGCGGAACCTATAACCCGAATTTCATCAATTTTTTTCATGGTAACTAAGAAAAGTGGCCAGTAAGGCGTACGGCGTACGGCGGACAGACAGAAATTTTTTTATTGCAGTTTTGGATTCTACATACCTTGAAACGTAAACCATCAAATTTTAGGGGGGGGGGGGGGGGTAGCATTTTTTTTTCATGCTCAATTCCAATGGTTCATTATTGAAAATAATAAACCAAAACAGTAGAGCTGTTAAAATATTATAGCAAAAACCTTGAAGGTACAATTTTCTTAGAGCCACTTGCATTGCTCGTTTTTTACAAAATTTTAGTGAGTGAGGCAATGAGTTGAATATTTTGATGCCGCAATGGATTTTGCCCCGCAGACTAAGTTTTAGTGGAGTTTGCAAGCTGAGGCTGTCACTTGTTCTAGTCAAACCATGAGCAATAGTTGAACTGTTCCCCTCTACAAGTCTTTGTGCACTCTTGCACATTAAATGCAAGTGCATACTTGCATATAAATATTGTAACGGCATAACTTTAAAAATCGGAAAGAGTTTGTCAGTCGGGAATATTTTTTTTCTTCAATAGTAGTATTTTAATTTATGTTCTTTGTACTATACCGGGATATATCATGGAATAGCGCTATCCTTGGAATGGAGCGTAGAAAAAGCACTAGTTTCACGTGGTAAACATCAGAGGTTACGGGGCAACAATGGCCGTTGTCCCACTGCAGTTGAACGCACATGTTGATGACTTCCACGATCAGGTCGGCAAACGTTACCTGAGGCGGCAAAGTGTCTTACGGTGCGTAGAACGAGTCTGTAATCCACAGTATGATCGGGATGCAAGCGGTAGTAAATAACAGCCGCCGAGCGACCGCTTCGCCCATTCAAGTAGTACAGCTGTACCATTTCTGTCAATTCGGCTGCATTAAAAGCAGGAGGCATCTTGGGACGAGTGTGAATAACGAAGGAGAACTAAAAGTACCGTTACACCTCAAACGAATTGGATAGCATCTGCAGTGAGGTGGGGAGAGACCTGTAGTTTCATGTGATACATCTCTCAAACCCTAACACTTGAGCACATTCAGGTGTGTGACAGTGGCTGTTCTCGAGCAGTTTGTTTTTCCGGTGGAAATGGGGTCGTTTAGTGGAAGCCTAATCGATATCCCCTCTTAGCTGGTGATAATACCGCTAGTCTAGAAGGGGGACTCTCGAGGGTCCACCGTCACTCTCCTCACACTCTGTCACAAAGTTCATTCCTTGCCACTCAATTCTCTTCAAAATGTTCAGCTGGTTTCGATTGAATTTCTAGGGGTTAAATACGCAGTTTGTCCTTGATTAGCCGCATGAATGTCGTGACTGCTAGAAGTTGAAGTATTCGATTAAGCTTCAACCTGGGCAGATAGGCCCATCTTTGTCTTCGACCTGGTCCTGGAAGACATCAACATGTGCAGTCGTTTAACTTTGATCTTGCTGTCTTACTGTATTTTCAAGAATATCACCATACACGTAATGCTGCTCGATTGTTTGGCTGTAGCAAGTGGACCATATCGCAGATCCTTCATGCCTACGATATGAAGCCGTACTGGTACCAAGTTGTTGATGAACAGTGGCCCGGAGACGAAGAGACGCGTTTAGCTTACCTTGCCCAGGTGGGTGTGCTAAAGGTGCCCACACACGTGCAGGATTTCCTCAAGGTTTGGACTGAACAGCCTTGAGGATTTCCTTCACGTGAGTGCCGTGGCCTCGAGGCCACCGAACGGCCTGTACAGGCAAAAACGGATGAATCGAAAAACCATTCCGACGGCCTCTGAGGCCGGGACTGTACAGGCCGCTCCCTCACGTGTGTGCCGTTTCCTTCAGTCTGCTTGGAGTTTTTGAAGTGTTCGCGCGTCGGTCACGTGTTTTTCTTGTTTCGACTATGTCGGATCGCGAGAATTTGGAACAGTTTCTCACTATATACGAAAATGAGCCTTGTTTATGGAAAGTGCAGAGTAAAGAATACCATGACAGAACGAAGAGGTAGGTTCACATGGGAAAAGCTCCTTCTTTTCAATAACCACTGTTTACGCCACATACTTTTGAACACTCTTTTCTTCTTTTTCGAAATGTAATTTTTTGCAATTAAGCAGCTCGTTACTGCCAACAACATATCGTCCTCCATTGCTGTCACGAACTGAACTGAAGGAAAAATTCCTTGCGTGTGTGGGCAAGGACTGTTCAGGCCAAACCCCAAGGCCTAGGCCTTGAGTCCAGTCCTCAAGGCTCGGCCTGTACGTGTGTGGCTACCTAAGAGAGGAAATACCGAATCTTCGATCCATGTGTTGTGGATGAATCCACATTCACGAAAAACGGGATGTTCAATAGATGGAACTTCTGAACTTGGGCGGCAGAAAACCCACGCATTACCTACTCCACACGGTACCAAGTGCGTTATACGCTGAACCTGTGGTGTGGGTTGGTTGGCAACGAGCTAATTGGTTCACATTTCTTTGATGAAGGTCCTTTCAACGGAGGCTGGTAGGCCCAGTTCCTTGAGGAAACTCCACCAGTGTTATTGGAAGATGTTCCACTGGCGACCAGATTAGAAATATGGTTCCAGCAAGATGGTACCACACGCTGCCTTGATGCACAATTTGGTACAAGGTGGATAGGAAACCGTAATAGGATTCCTTGGCCACCACGTTCACCAGACCTTACCCCATTAGGTTACTTATCTATGGGGGTATTTAAAATATAACGTCTACGGTGCTAATGTGGCTGAACTGCGAGAGCGGATTATCGATGCCTGCAGATCGATATCTCCGCATCCATTAACGGCAGCATTGAGAAATGAGAGAGGTGACGCCTTTTTGTAGGAAAATGGTCGCCAGTTCGAACAAATGCTATACATATTTCTTTATTTTGTTATTAAAAAAAATAATTATTTAGTTATTTCGTTATTGCATTTTTTAAATTTATAATTTAGTTAATAATTTTGGAAACGAAAAAAGTTGCTTTATTCTGTTTGACGTTTCATATCATTTGAAGAAGAAGGAATTATTTTTAATCTTGCCATAGCCGGTCAGGGAAAATAAATCCTAATAACACCAAGATCTTTTGACTGGAAATATCCGATTTACATCCGGGTTGGAGTATGAAACAGGAAATCTGCCATAACCATTATGTTTAAAATTGAGTGCAACGAGAAAATTTGTAGCGTTAAAATGGTTAAAATTGCTCCAAACGCAATTTTTGACAAAAATATTGGAATTTAAAACCTCAAATGCACTCGAAATTACAATAATTGTTACAGTTGAATTCAGTGTGAAAAAACCGTCAAACGTCATGTGCCTCACTTGAAGTTCGTGAAAATAGCCAAAAAGTGTCCAATTTTGGAAGTGGCGTAAAAAATGGAGTAAGGGGTCTATTATTCATGAAATTTTGCGTAGAATCCGCATCTGCAATAAAACATGGGGTTTCGAAGTGAGTACCCGTTTGGACACTTTCGGACAATTTTGGACAGTCGGCAATGGGCTAGATCGATAGAGAGTTACCGATTTAGTGGGGGTAGGCGTTTTTAGTTTTTTCTAGTGCGAAATAAGCCCGGAAAAGGGCGTAAACCACTCTTTACCACCCTGTATAAATTTTTTTATGTGTCACTCCAGACGGTATCTGACCGTGGGTACTTGATAAAAATGCCAGGTTTCGCCAAAATGTTCGTATTTCCAAATAAAAGGATGATAAAAATGGTTTTCTTAAGAGTAGGTCAAACTCGACTTTGTGAGTGTCAAAAATCGGTAAAAATGGCTAAAACCACGAAAAGTGCCATTTGGGCCCTAGTTGTAGTAGTAGTAATAATTTTGTAGTAGTAATAATTTTGTAGTAGTAATAGTGTAGTGTAGTAATTACGGGGGGGGGGGGGGGAAACGGGTGTCAAAATAGGGGTTTTTGGTGATCAGCAACGAGAGCTTGTGAGGTATCGTGATCCATGTGTTTCAGGGCGAGGAGACTAATATGAATTTGGTTTTGACCAAAGAGTGAAGAACTGAGGTTCTAACAAAGTTTCAAGCTTAAATTTACGTTAAACTGTGGTCCAAAATCGTCGTTCT